>CM035811.1:8451321-9092427 GCA_020458035.1 Magallana ariakensis
TCTTTCTCTCCTTTTCTTTCTATCCATTTTTTTTTTTTTTTTTTTTTTTTTTGATTTTCAAACAAAAATACTATTCACAAAGTGGTTGTTGGAATGAAGAACACGTTGAAAAACACTATTCCATTTAAATAAAGACAAAAACAGACCTTATTTATTAGGGTCTTCCGTCTTCAGCGGAAGACCCTTCTATTATTCTATTGTTTCTTTTTCACTTTTCTTATTAGGGTCTTCCGTCTTCAGCGGAAGACCCTTCTATTATTCTATTGTTTCTTTTTCACTTTTCTTATTATTATTATTATTATTATTCTTTTTTTGTCTTACAAATTTTGTGCAGGCGATTTCTCGGAGATGGCTCTTTCGATTTCTTTCAAATTTACAGGGATAATGCCCCGTCATGTGAAGTTTATACCGCCGCGACAGTTTTTCAAAATTCACTTCCTGTCGGAAGTTATCGTCAGTTTACGATTTTTAAAAGTCAATTTTGTCTGCGACGTTTCTCAAAAACGAGTGAAGATATTGGAATTAAATTTCTAGAGATGATAGATCTACCGTTTTTCTGGTGCACCTCGGTCAAGAGAATGGCCGCCGTCGCTTCCGTTTGTCACCGGAAGCAAATTTAAAAAATTAAATTTTTCAACTTTTTTATGTTAAAATATTTTTCTGTAGGGTTGATAGTGACCCTTTTTATGATTCAGAATATGTAATTTGTTTTAAAATCGATCAACGCATTCTCCAGATATTAAGGGTCAAAGTCCTGAAGCGAGAGTCCGAGTAGCTCAGTCGTTAGAGTCGTGGACATATGCCCAGGCGACCCGGGTTCAAGCCTCAAGTGCCGCAAAATTTTTCAACTCATTTTTCGCTTAGACCTACGATTTTATCTTTGAAATGATGAATTCTGTTCTTTTCCGTTTTAATTTTGTAAAAGAAGTTACAATAATAGCGCTTTCCCCCGTATTTGTGTATTGAGATCTAGTTAAAATGTTCAGAAAAATGAATAGTTACATATTTAATAACACGCTTATACATTGTTCTAACACATGTATATCATTTAGTAATTGTGTTATATGTAATATTTACAATTTAATATTTTAAGTTTAATACAGAAGTCACCGACACTCCACCCCCCCCCCCCAATCAAAAATCGTTTAGTTTTTCTGGCCTGCTTTTTCTTGATCTTTGATCTTGGACCTTTAATTTCAACCTATTACCATTCTAGATTACTGTACTAATGACCAGACCAATTCGTTCATTTTTTAACAGAGATATGAATTTTGGGACATTTGAGTTTCGATTAGCGTGCTTGACATGTACTGTAGAAAAAAAATTCTAACTCCCGAACCCTTCACTTAATCCTAACGAAATTTCGTGTAAATGTACCTCGGACCCCATTCTTACCGTCTGCAAAATATGCAGCGGATTGAACAATTTTGAAGGAATTTCTTAGATCAAACAGCGCGTATTGTCTATACGGGGAATTCAAATTTTAACAGTACACGCACCGACCCCCCCCCCCCCCACCCGATTCATAAAATCATTTAGTTTTTCTGGCCTGATTTTACTTGATCTTTGACCTGTACTTTCAACCTAATACTATTCTAGATTACTCTACTAATGACCAGGCCAATTCTTTCATTTTGAACAGAGTTATGAATTTTTGGGCATTTGAGTTTCAATTAGCGTGCTTGACATGTACTGTAGAAAAAAATTCTAACTCCCGAACCCTTCACTTGATCCTTATGAAATTTCGTGTAAATGTACCTCGGACCCTATTCTTATTGTCTGCCAAATATGCAGCGGATTGAACAATTTAGAAGAAATTCCTGAGATCGAACGGCGAGTATTGCATGTACGGGGAATTAAAATTTACACAGTACACGGGATGTAAGCAGCCGTGTAATATATCTGGTGCATGTATATTTCTTGTTTTCCGTTTAGTCTGTATCTACGATAGCGTGTGAACTACTTATGAATGTTAGAAATGTCAAAATTACTGTCATCGAATTTTTACCGGATAAATTTACATGTTATTGATTTCGTTATTTCTACATTTATAAAGATTTTATCAATCCTGTTGAAATAAAACAGTCATACATAATAGTAAACGACACGAAAAAAAATCTCATCGCTTGAAATACATGTGTGAAATGCATCAGTCATTGTTTTAGGACTTACCCTAATTGTCGTTAACCGAATCCGAGATCCACACCTCAGAATTCTACTTTCGATTTATTTACGACGAAAATCAAGTTCGGGCTATATAATTCTATGTAAGAAAAAAATTCGTAAAAAATCGAAATAATTTTCTCGTGAGAAAAATGATAGAAAGCAGTGTTCTATGATACATTACGCATTATCTAACATCAAAAAATGCGCATGCGATACGGCATTTTCTCAAGTTTTCTAGTTAGGGTCTTCCGTCTCCAGCGGAAGACCCTACTATTATTCTATTGTTTCTTTTTCACTTTTCTTATTAGGGTCTTCCGTCTTCAGCGGAAGACCCTTCTATTATTCTATTGTTTCTTTTTCACTTTTCTTATTATTAGGGTCTTCCGTCTTCAGCGGAAGACCCTTCTATTATTCTATTGTTTCTTTTTCACTTTTCTTATTATTATTATTATTATTCTTTTTTTGTCTTACAAATTTTGTGCAGGCGATTTCTCGGAGATGGCTTGTTCGATTTCGTTCAAATTTTCAGGGATAATGCCTCATCAACTGAAGTTTATACCGCTGCGACAGTTTTTCAAAATTCACTTCCGGTCGGAAGTTATTGTCGTTTAACGATTTTTAAAAGTCGATTTTGTCTGCGACGTTTCTCAAAAACGAGTAAAGATTTAGAGCTGAAATTTTCAGAGATGATAGATCTATCTTTTTTCTAATGTACCTCGGTCAAGAGAATGTCCGCCGACACTTCAGGTCGTCACCGGAAGGAAATTTCAAAAATCGATTTTTTCAACTTTTTTGTTTTAAAATATTTTTCTGTAGGGTTGATAGTGACCCTTTTTCTGATTCAGAATATGTATTTTGTTTTAAAATCGATCAACGCATTCTCGAGATATTAAGCGTCAAAGTCCTGAAGCGAGAGCCCGAGTAGCTCAGTCGTTATGGTCGTGGACAGTGCCCAGGCGACCCGGGTTCAAGCCCCGTGTGCCGCAAAATTTTTTTTCGTTTTTTTTTGCGTAGACTCACAATTTTATCTTTAAAACGATGAGTTTTATCTCATTTATTCAAAAATCGGACGGAAGACCCACTCGTTGCTCGCAACGAGTACGATCTAGTTATTATTATTATTCTTTTTTTGTCTTACAAATTTTGTGCAGGCGATTTCTCGAAGATGACTCTTTCGATTTTCTTCAAATTTTCAGGGACAATGCCTTGTCAACTGAAGTTTATACCGCTGCGACAGTTTTTAGAAATTCGCTTCCGGTCGGAAGTTATCGTCGTTAAACGATTTTTAAAAGTCAATTTTGTCTGCGACGTTTCTCAAAAACGAGTAAAGATTTAGAGCTGAAATTTACAGATATGATAGATCTACCGTTTTTATAGTGCACCTCGGTCAAAAAAATGTCCGCCGTCACTTCCGGTCGTTACTGGAAGCAAATTTAAAAAATCGAATTTTTCAACTTTTTTGTTTTAAAATATTTTTCGGTAGGGTTGATAGTGACCCTTTTTCTGATTCAGAATATGTAATTTGTTTTAAAATCGATCAACGCATTCTTGAGATATTAAGGGTCAAAGTCCTGAAGCGAGAGTCCGAGTAGCTCAGTCGTTAGAGTCGTGGACATATGCCCAGGCGACCCGGGTTCAAGCCTCAAGTGCCGCAAAATTTTTCAACTCATTATTCGCTTAGACCTACGATTTTATCTTTGAAATGATGAATTCTGTTCTTTTCCGTTTTAATTTTGTAAAAGATGTTATAATAATAGCGCTTTCCCCCGTATTTGTGTATCTAGTTAAAAATGTTCAGGAAAATAAATAGTTACATCTTTAATAACACGCTTATACATTGTTCTAACACATGTTTATCATTTAGTAATTGTGTAAATTGTAATATTTAGAATTAAATATTTTACGTTTAATACAGAAGTCACCGACACTACACCCCCCCCCCCCCCCGAGTCACACAAAATTGTTTAGTTTTTCTTCCCTGCTTTTTCTTGATCTTTGATCTTGGACCTTTAATTTCAACCTATTACCATTATAGATTACTCTACTAATGACCAAACCAATTCGTTCATTTTTAACAGAGTTATGAATTTTGGGGCATTTGAGTTTCGATTAGCTTGCTTGACATGTACTGTAGAAAAAAATTCTAACTTCCGAGCCCTTCACTTAATCCTAATCAAATTTCGTGTAAATGAACCTCGGTCCCCATTCTTACTGTCTGCCAAATATGCAGCGGATTGAACAATTTAGAAGAAATTTCTGAGATCAAACAGCGCGTATTGTCTATACGGGTAGTCCACATTTACACAGTACACGCACCGACCCCCCCCCCCCCCCCCCCGATTCACAAATTCATTTAGTATTTCTGGCCTGATTTAACTTGATCTTTGACCTGTACTTTTAACCTAATACTATTCTAGATTACTGTACTAATGACCAGGCCAATTCGTTCATTTTTAACAGAGTTATGAATTTTGGGGCATTTGAGTTTCAACTGGCGTGCTTGACATGTACTGTAGAAAAAAATTCTAACTTCCGAGCCCTTAACTTAATCCTAATCAAATTTCGTGTAAATGCACCTCGGACCCTATTCTTATTGTCTGCCAAATATGCAGCGGATTGAACAATTTAGAAGAAATTCCTGAGATCAAACGGCAGGCAATGCCTGTACGGGGAATTAAAATTTACACAGTACACGGGACGTAAGCAGCCGTGTAATATTTTTGGTGCATGTATATTTCTTGTTTTCCGTTTAGTCTGTATCTACGATTGCGTGTGAACTACTTATGAATGTTAGAACTGTGAAAATTACTGTTATCGATTTTTTACCAAATAAATTTACATGTTACTGATTTCGTTATTTCTACATTTATCAAGATTTTATCAATCCTGGCGTAATAAAACAGTCAAACATAATAGTAAACGACACGAAAAAAAATTCTCAACGCTGAAATACATGTGTAAAATGCATCAGTCATTGTTTTAGGATTCCCCTATTTGTCGTTAACCGAATCCGAGATCCACACCTCAAAATTCTACTTTCGATTTATTTACGACGAAAATCAAGCTCTGGCCTTTTCACCCCCCTCCAGAAACAAACACGCAGCAATATTTCAAATGACCTCGCATTGTTACAAAACCTGAATAGTCAGACATCTTACACGTTGTTTTTCATCTCATACAAAAATTCAGCTCCTGTCCCGGGCGGAAACGCCCCGAATTCAAAGAGAAATTCGGGAATTATTTTGCGTCAGCCATGTTTTGACGTGAACCTTTGCTGAAATTCTGTTATGACACCTGCATAAGTTGGGTGTTCTAATCTCGCCGGAGCCACAAGATTTGTTCTTTCTCTCCTTTTCTTTCTATCCATTTTTTTTTTTTTTTTTTTTTTTTTTTTGATTTTCAAACAAAAATACTATTCACAAAGTGGTTGTTGGAATGAAGAACACGTTGAAAAACACTATTCCATTTAAATAAAGACAAAAACAGACCTTATTTATTAGGGTCTTCCGTCTTCAGCGGAAGACCCTTCTATTATTCTATTGTTTCTTTTTCACTTTTCTTATTAGGGTCTTCCGTCTTCAGCGGAAGACCCTACTATTATTCTATTGTTTCTTTTTCACTTTTCTTATTGTTATTATTATTATTATTATTATTATTCTTTTTTTTTCTTACCGATTTTGTGCAGACGATTTCTCGGAGATGGCTCGATCGATTTCATTCAAATTTTCAGGATCAACGCAGTTTTATCTGAAGTTGATCGCGTTTTAAACATTTCTGAAAATACACTTCCGGTCGGAAGTTATCGTCCGTTTACAATTTTAAAAAGTCAATTTTGTCTGTCAGGTTTCTCAAAAACGAGTAAAGATAAGGGGCTGAAATTTTCAGAGATGATAGATCTACCTATTTTCTGGTGCACCTCGGTCAAGAGAATGCCAGCCGTCACTTCCGGTCGTCACCGGAAGCAAATTTGAAAAATTTTAATTTTTCGACTTTTTTATTTTTTAATATTTTTCTTTAAATTTTTTATAGTTGATAGTGACCCTTTTTCTGATTCAGAATATGTAATTTTTTTTAAAATCGATTAACGCATTCTCGAGATATTAAGCGTCAAAGTCCTGAAGCGAGAGCCCGAGTAGCTCAGTCGTTATGGTCGTGGACAGTGCCCAGGCGACCCGGGTTCAAGCCCCGAGTGCCGCAAAATGTTTTTTTCGTTTTTTTTGCGTAGACTTACGATTTTATCTTTAAAATGATGAAATTTATCTCATTTAATTAAAAATCGGACGGAAGACCCACTCGTTGCTCGCAACGAGAACGATCTAGTTATTATTATTATTCTTTTTTTGTCTTACAAATTTTGTGCAGGCGATTTCTCGAAGATGACTCTTTCGATTTTCTTCAAATTTTCAGGGACAATGCCTTGTCAACTGAAGTTTATACCGCTGCGACAGTTTTTAGAAATTCGCTTCCGGTCGGAAGTTATCGTCGTTAAACGATTTTTGAAAGTCAATTTTGTCTGCGACGTTTCTCAAAAACGAGTAAAGATTTAGAGCTGAAATTTACAGATATGATAGATCTACCGTTTTTATAGTGCACCTCGGTCAAAAAAATGTCCGCCGTCACTTCCGGTCGTTACTGGAAGCAAATTTAAAAAATCGAATTTTTCAACTTTTTTGTTTTAATTATTTTTCGGTAGGGTTGATAGTGACCCTTTTTCTGATTCAGAATATGTAATTTGTTTTAAAATCGATCAACGCATTCTTGAGATATTAAGGGTCAAAGTCCTGAAGCGAGAGTCCGAGTAGCTCAGTCGTTAGAGTCGTGGACATATGCCCAGGCGACCCGGGTTCAAGCCTCAAGTGCCGCAAAATTTTTCAACTCATTATTCGCTTAGACCTACGATTTTATCTTTGAAATGATGAATTCTGTTCTTTTCCGTTTTAATTTTGTAAAAGATGTTATAATAATAGCGCTTTCCCCCGTATTTGTGTATCTAGTTAAAAATGTTCAGGAAAATAAATAGTTACATCTTTAATAACACGCTTATACATTGTTCTAACACATGTTTATCATTTAGTAATTGTGTAAATTGTAATATTTAGAATTAAATATTTTACGTTTAATACAGAAGTCACCGACACTACACCCCCCCCCCCCCCCGAGTCACACAAAATTGTTTAGTTTTTCTGCCCTGCTTTTTCTTGATCTTTGATCTTGGACCTTTAATTTCAACCTATTACCATTATAGATTACTCTACTAATGACCAAACCAATTCGTTCATTTTTAACAGAGTTATGAATTTTGGGGCATTTGAGTTTCGATTAGCTTGCTTGACATGTACTGTAGAAAAAAATTCTAACTTCCGAGCCCTTCACTTAATCCTAATCAAATTTCGTGTAAATGAACCTCGGTCCCCATTCTTACTGTCTGCCAAATATGCAGCGGATTGAACAATTTAGAAGAAATTTCTGAGATCAAACAGCGCGTATTGTCTATACGGGTAGTCCACATTTACACAGTACACGCACCGACCCCCCCCCCCCCCCGATTCACAAATTCATTTAGTATTTCTGGCCTGATTTAACTTGATCTTTGACCTGTACTTTTAACCTAATACTATTCTAGATTACTGTACTAATGACCAGGCCAATTCGTTCATTTTTAACAGAGTTATGAATTTTGGGGCATTTGAGTTTCAACTGGCGTGCTTGACATGTACTGTAGAAAAAAATTCTAACTTCCGAGCCCTTAACTTAATCCTAATCAAATTTCGTGTAAATGCACCTCGGACCCTATTCTTATTGTCTGCCAAATATGCAGCGGATTGAACAATTTAGAAGAAATTCCTGAGATCAAACGGCAGGCAATGCCTGTACGGGGAATTAAAATTTACACAGTACACGGGACGTAAGCAGCCGTGTAATATTTTTGGTGCATGTATATTTCTTGTTTTCCGTTTAGTCTGTATCTACGATTGCGTGTGAACTACTTATGAATGTTAGAACTGTGAAAATTACTGTTATCGATTTTTTACCAAATAAATTTACATGTTACTGATTTCGTTATTTCTACATTTATCAAGATTTTATCAATCCTGGCGTAATAAAACAGTCAAACATAATAGTAAACGACACGAAAAAAAATTCTCAACGCTGAAATACATGTGTAAAATGCATCAGTCATTGTTTTAGGATTCCCCTATTTGTCGTTAACCGAATCCGAGATCCACACCTCAAAATTCTACTTTCGATTTATTTACGACGAAAATCAAGCTCTGGCCTTTTCACCCCCCTCCAGAAACAAACACGCAGCAATATTTCAAATGACCTCGCATTGTTACAAAACCTGAATAGTCAGACATCTTACACGTTGTTTTTCATCTCATACAAAAATTCAGCTCCTGTCCCGGGCGGAAACGCCCCGAATTCAAAGAGAAATTCGGGAATTATTTTGCGTCAGCCATGTTTTGACGTGAACCTTTGCTGAAATTCTGTTATGACACCTGCATAAGTTGGGTGTTCTAATCTCGCCGGAGCCACAAGATTTGTTCTTTCTCTCCTTTTCTTTCTATCCATTTTTTTTTTTTTTTTTTTTTTTTTTTTGATTTTCAAACAAAAATACTATTCACAAAGTGGTTGTTGGAATGAAGAACACGTTGAAAAACACTATTCCATTTAAATAAAGACAAAAACAGACCTTATTTATTAGGGTCTTCCGTCTTCAGCGGAAGACCCTTCTATTATTCTATTGTTTCTTTTTCACTTTTCTTATTAGGGTCTTCCGTCTTCAGCGGAAGACCCTTCTATTATTCTATTGTTTCTTTTTCACTTTTCTTATTATTCTTTTTTTTTTTTCTTACAAATTTTGTGCAGGCGATTTCTCGGAGATGGCTCGATTGATTTCATTCAAATTTTCAGGGCTAATGCCTCGTCATCTGAAGTTTATACCGCCGTAACAATTTTGCAAGATTCACTTCCGGTCGGAAGTTATAGTCGTTTTACGATTTTTAAAAGTCAATTTTGTCTGCGACGTTTCTCAAAATCGAGTTAAGATAGAGGATTGAAATTTTCAGAGATGATAGATTTCCCACTTTTCTGGTGCACCTCGGTCAAATGAATGTCCGCCGTCACTTCCGGTCGTCACCGGAAGCAACTTTTAAAAAATGAATTTTTCAACTTTTTTGTTTTGAAATGTTTTTCTGTAGGATTTATAGTGACCATTTTACTGATTCAGAATATGTAATTTGTTTTAAAATCGATCAACGCGTTCTCGTGATATTAAGCGTCAAAGTCCTGAAGCGAGAGTCCGAGTAGCTCAGTCGTTAGAGTCGTGGACATGTGCCCAGGCGACCCGGGTTCAAGCCCCGACTGCCGATTGTTGTTTCTTACTGTATAGTGCTTGGATTCACATATATATCTTTGAAATGATGGATTATACAAATTTCGCTTTTTGTTTTTTTATTCTTCTTCATGGTATAATTTTTGGATTCAAATTCAATTTTTTATTTTGAAAAAAATTATAAAATTTTAATTGAACTCAAAATACCTGGAACTGATTTTAAAAAACCATATTTAACCTGCGCTTCCAATATTACGTCTAATGACATGTATTTTCAATTCATTGAATGAAATTGAAATTTTTCAAAATTTTCAAACTCATTTAAATCGTGTTAAAATGACCTTAGACTAATTGTAAATCATGATATCAGAAGTGCGCTTGCAATTCTGCGTATGATGACATCTTTCTCGGATTGATTGGATGAAATTAATTTTTTTTTTAAATTTAAACTCATTTGAATTGTGTTTAAATGACCTCAGACTAATTTTTAAACATGATATCTAAGTTGCGCTTGCAATTCTGCGTCTGATGACATATTTCCCGAATTGATTGGATGAAATTTCAATTTTTCAAAAATTTTAAACTCATTTTAATCGTGTTTAAATGACCTTAGACTAATTTTCAAACATGATATCTAAGTTGCGCTTGCAATTCTGCGTATGATGACATCTTTCTCGGATTGATTGGATGAAATTAATTTTTTTTTTAAATTTAAACTCATTTGAATTGTGTTTAAATGACCTCAGACTAATTTTTAAACATGATATCTAAGTTGCGCTTGCAATTCTGCGTCTGATGACATATTTCCCGAATTGATTGGATGAAATTTCAATTTTTCAAAAATTTTAAACTCATTTTAATCGTGTTTAAATGACCTTAGACTAATTTTCAAACATGATATCTAAGTTGCGCTTGCAATTCTGCGTCTGATGACATCTTTCTCGAATTGATTGCACGAAATTTAATTTTTTTTTAAATTTAAAACTCATTTAAATTGTGTAAAAATGACCTCAGACTAATTTTTAAACATTATATCTAAGTTGCGCTTGCAATTCTACGTCTGATGGTATCTTTCTCGGATTGATTGGATGAAATTAATTTTTTTTTTAAATTCTAAACTCATTTAAATTGTGTTTAAATGACCTCAGACTAATTTTAGAACATGATATCTAACTTGCGCTTGCAATTCTGCGTCTGATGACATTCATCACGTATTGATTGGATGAAATTTAAATTTTTCAAAAATTTTAAACTCATTTAAATCGTGTTTAAATGACCTCAGACTAATTTTAGAACATGATATCTAAGTTGCGCTTGCAATTCTGCGTCTGATGACATTCATCCCGAATTGATTGGATGAAATTTAAATTTTTCAAAAATTTTAAACTCATTTAAATCGTGATTAAATGACCTCAGACTAATTTTAGAACATGATATCTTAGTTGCGCTTGCAATTCTTTGTCTGATGACATTCATCCCGAATTGATTGGATGAAATTTAAATTTTTCAAAAATTTTAAACTCATTTAAATCGTGTTTAAATGACCTCAGACGAATTTTTAAACATGATATCTAAGTTGAACTTGCAATTCTGCGTCTGATGACCTTCATCCCGAATTGATCGGATGAAATTTAATTTTTTCAAAAATTTAAAACTCATTTAAATTGTGTTAAAATGACCACAGACTAATTTTTAAACATGATATCTAAGTTGCGCTTGCAATTCTGCGTCTGATGACATATTTCCCGAATTGATTGGATGAAATTTCAATTTTTCAAAAATTTTAAACTCATTTTAATCGTGTTTAAATGACCTTAGACTAATTTTCAAACATGATATCTAAGTTGCGCTTGCAATTCTGCGTCTGATGACATCTTTCTCGAATTGATTGCACGAAATTTAATTTTTTTTAAAATTTAAAACTCATTTAAATTGTGTTTAAATGACCTTAGACTAATTGTAAATCATGATATCAGAAGTGCGCTTGCAATTCTGCGTATGATGACATCTTTCTCGGATTGATTGGATGAAATTAATTTTTTTTTTAAATTTAAACTCATTTGAATTGTGTTTAAACGACCTCAGACTAATTTTTAAACATGATATCTAAGTTGCGCTTGCAATTCTGCGTCTGATGACATATTTCCCGAATTGATTGGATGAAATTTCAATTTTTCAAAAATTTTAAACTCATTTAAATCGTGTTTAAATGACCTCAGACTAATTTTAGAACATGATATCTAAGTTGCGCTTGCAATTCTACGTCTGATGACATCTTTCTCGGATTGATTGGATGAAATTAATTTTTTTTAAAATTTTAAACTCATTTAAATTGTGTTTAAATGACCTCAGACTAATTTTCAAACATGATATCTAAGTTGCGCTTGCAATTCTGCGTCTGATGACATCTTTCTCGAACTGATTGCACGAAATTTAATTTTTTTTAAAATTTTAAACTCATTTAAATTGTGTTAAAATGACCTCAGACGAATTTTTAAACATTATATCTAAGTTGCGCTTGCAATTCTACGTCTGATGACATCTTTTTCGGATTGATTGGATGAAATTAATTTTTTTTTAAATTTTAAACTGATTTAAATTGTGTTTAAATGACCTCAGACTAATTTTAGAACATGATATCTAAGTTGCGCTTGCAATTCTGCGTCTGATGACATTCATTCATCCCGAATTGATTGGATGAAATTTAATTTTTTCAAAAATTTTAATTTCATTTAAATCGTGTTTAAATGACCTCAGACTAATTTTAGAACATGATATCTAAGTTGCGCTTGCAATTCTGCGTCTGATGACATTCATCCCAAATTGATTGGATGAAATTTAAATTTTTTCAAAAATTTTAAACTCATTTAAATCGTGTTTAAATGACCTCAGACTAATTTTAGAACATGATATCTAAGTTGCGCTTGCAATTCTGCGTCTGATAACATTCATCCCGAATTGATTGGATGAAATTTAAATTTTTCAAAAATTTTAAATTCATTTAAATCGTGTTTAAATGACCTCAGACGAAGTCTTAAACATGATATCTAAGTTGCACTTGCAATTCTGCGTCTGATGACCTTCATCCCGAATTGATTGGATGAAATTTAAATTTTTCAAAAATTTTAAATTCATTTAAATCGTGTTTAAATGACCTCAGACGAAGTCTTAAACATGATATCTAAGTTGCACTTGCAATTCTGCGTCTGATGACCTTCATCCTGAATTGATTGGATAAAAATTAAATTTTTCAAAAAATTTAAACTCGTTTAAATCGTGTTTAAATGACCTCAGACTAATTCTAGAACATGATATCTAAGTTGCGCTTGCAATTCTTCGTCTGATGACATTCATCCCGAATTGATTGGATAAAATTTAAATTTTTCAAAAATTTTAAATTGATTTAAATCGTGTTTAAACAACCTCAGAAGAATTTTTAAACATGATATCTAAGTTGCGCTTGAAATTCTGCGTCTGATGACATATTTCCCGAATTGATTGGATGAAATTTCAATTTTTCAAAAATTTTAAACTCATTTTAATCGTGTTAAAATGACCATAGACTAATTTTCAAACATGATATCTAAGTTGCGCTTGCAATTCTGCGTCTGATGACATCTTTCTCGAATTAAATTGCACGAAATTTAAATTTTTCAAAAATTTTAAACTCATTTAAATCGTGTTAAAATGACCTCAGACTAATTTTAAAACATGATATATTACTTGCGCTTGCAATTCTGCGTCTGATGACATCTTTCTCGAATTGATTGGATGAAATTTAATTTTTTTTTCAAAATTTTAAATTTATTTTAATCGTCTTAAAATGACCTCAAACTAATTTTAAAACATGATTTTTGTAATGCTCCTGCAATTTTGCGTCTGATAACATCTTTTTAAAAATTATTGAATGAATTATAGGATTTTAGGTTTTCGAAATTTTAAACTCATTTAAATCGAGTTAACATGACACCAGACAGATTTAAATTTCGGTCAAAATCTCATCGCATCTTATGAGAAATCGGACGGAAGACCCACTCGTTGCTCGCAACGAGATCGCATCTAGTTATTATTATTATTCTTTTTTTGTCTTACAAATTTTGTGCAGGCGATTTCTCGAAGATGACTCTTTCGATTTTCTTCAAATTTTCAGGGACAATGCCTTGTCAACTGAAGTTTATACCGCTGCGACAGTTTTTAGAAATTCGCTTCCGGTCGGAAGTTATCGTCGTTAAACGATTTTTAAAAGTCAATTTTGTCTGCGACGTTTCTCAAAAACGAGTAAAGATTTAGAGCTGAAATTTACAGATATGATAGATCTACCGTTTTTATAGTGCACCTCGGTCAAAAAAATGTCCGCCGTCACTTCCGGTCGTTACTGGAAGCAAATTTAAAAAATCGAATTTTTCAACTTTTTTGTTTTAAAATATTTTTCGGTAGGGTTGATAGTGACCCTTTTTCTGATTCAGAATATGTAATTTGTTTTAAAATCGATCAACGCATTCTTGAGATATTAAGGGTCAAAGTCCTGAAGCGAGAGTCCGAGTAGCTCAGTCGTTAGAGTCGTGGACATATGCCCAGGCGACCCGGGTTCAAGCCTCAAGTGCCGCAAAATTTTTCAACTCATTATTCGCTTAGACCTACGATTTTATCTTTGAAATGATGAATTCTGTTCTTTTCCGTTTTAATTTTGTAAAAGATGTTATAATAATAGCGCTTTCCCCCGTATTTGTGTATCTAGTTAAAAATGTTCAGGAAAATAAATAGTTACATCTTTAATAACACGCTTATACATTGTTCTAACACATGTTTATCATTTAGTAATTGTGTAAATTGTAATATTTAGAATTAAATATTTTACGTTTAATACAGAAGTCACCGACACTACACCCCCCCCCCCCCCCGAGTCACACAAAATTGTTTAGTTTTTCTGCCCTGCTTTTTCTTGATCTTTGATCTTGGACCTTTAATTTCAACCTATTACCATTATAGATTACTCTACTAATGACCAAACCAATTCGTTCATTTTTAACAGAGTTATGAATTTTGGGGCATTTGAGTTTCGATTAGCTTGCTTGACATGTACTGTAGAAAAAAATTCTAACTTCCGAGCCCTTCACTTAATCCTAATCAAATTTCGTGTAAATGAACCTCGGTCCCCATTCTTACTGTCTGCCAAATATGCAGCGGATTGAACAATTTAGAAGAAATTTCTGAGATCAAACAGCGCGTATTGTCTATACGGGTAGTCCACATTTACACAGTACACGCACCGACCCCCCCCCCCCCCCGATTCACAAATTCATTTAGTATTTCTGGCCTGATTTAACTTGATCTTTGACCTGTACTTTTAACCTAATACTATTCTAGATTACTGTACTAATGACCAGGCCAATTCGTTCATTTTTAACAGAGTTATGAATTTTGGGGCATTTGAGTTTCAACTGGCGTGCTTGACATGTACTGTAGAAAAAAATTCTAACTTCCGAGCGCTTAACTTAATCCTAATCAAATTTCGTGTAAATGCACCTCGGACCCTATTCTTATTGTCTGCCAAATATGCAGCGGATTGAACAATTTAGAAGAAATTCCTGAGATCAAACGGCAGGCAATGCCTGTACGGGGAATTAAAATTTACACAGTACACGGGACGTAAGCAGCCGTGTAATATTTTTGGTGCATGTATATTTCTTGTTTTCCGTTTAGTCTGTATCTACGATTGCGTGTGAACTACTTATGAATGTTAGAACTGTGAAAATTACTGTTATCGATTTTTTACCAAATAAATTTACATGTTACTGATTTCGTTATTTCTACATTTATCAAGATTTTATCAATCCTGGCGTAATAAAACAGTCAAACATAATAGTAAACGACACGAAAAAAAATTCTCAACGCTGAAATACATGTGTAAAATGCATCAGTCATTGTTTTAGGATTCCCCTATTTGTCGTTAACCGAATCCGAGATCCACACCTCAAAATTCTACTTTCGATTTATTTACGACGAAAATCAAGCTCTGGCCTTTTCACCCCCCTCCAGAAACAAACACGCAGCAATATTTCAAATGACCTCGCATTGTTACAAAACCTGAATAGTCAGACATCTTACACGTTGTTTTTCATCTCATACAAAAATTCAGCTCCTGTCCCGGGCGGAAACGCCCCGAATTCAAAGAGAAATTCGGGAATTATTTTGCGTCAGCCATGTTTTGACGTGAACCTTTGCTGAAATTCTGTTATGACACCTGCATAAGTTGGGTGTTCTAATCTCGCCGGAGCCACAAGATTTGTTCTTTCTCTCCTTTTCTTTCTATCCATTTTTTTTTTTTTTTTTTTTTTTTTTTTTGATTTTCAAACAAAAATACTATTCACAAAGTGGTTGTTGGAATGAAGAACACGTTGAAAAACACTATTCCATTTAAATAAAGACAAAAACAGACCTTATTTATTAGGGTCTTCCGTCTTCAGCGGAAGACCCTTCTATTATTCTATTGTTTCTTTTTCACTTTTCTTATTATTATTATTATTCTTTTTTTGTCTTACAAATTTTGTGCAGGCGATTTCTCGAAGATGACTCTTTCGATTTTCTTCAAATTTTCAGGGACAATGCCTTGTCAACTGAAGTTTATACCGCTGCGACAGTTTTTAGAAATTCGCTTCCGGTCGGAAGTTATCGTCGTTAAACGATTTTTGAAAGTCAATTTTGTCTGCGACGTTTCTCAAAAACGAGTAAAGATTTAGAGCTGAAATTTACAGATATGATAGATCTACCGTTTTTATAGTGCACCTCGGTCAAAAAAATGTCCGCCGTCACTTCCGGTCGTTACTGGAAGCAAATTTAAAAAATCGAATTTTTCAACTTTTTTGTTTTAATTATTTTTCGGTAGGGTTGATAGTGACCCTTTTTCTGATTCAGAATATGTAATTTGTTTTAAAATCGATCAACGCATTCTTGAGATATTAAGGGTCAAAGTCCTGAAGCGAGAGTCCGAGTAGCTCAGTCGTTAGAGTCGTGGACATATGCCCAGGCGACCCGGGTTCAAGCCTCAAGTGCCGCAAAATTTTTCAACTCATTTTTCGCTTAGACCTACGATTTTATCTTTAAAATGATGAATTCTGTTCTTTTCCGTTTTAATTTTGTAAAAGATGTTATAATAATAGCGCTTTCCCCCGTATTTGTGTATCTAGTTAAAAATGTTCAGGAAAATAAATAGTTACATCTTTAATAACACGCTTATACATTGTTCTAACACATGTATATCATTTAGTAATTGTGTTATATGTAATATTTACAATTTAATATTTTAAGTTTAATACAGAAGTCACCGACACTCCACCCCCCCCCCAAATCACAAAATCGTTTAGTTTTTCTGGCCTGCTTTTTCTTGATCTTTTAATTTCAACCTATTACCATTCTAGATTACTGTACTAATGACCAGACCAATTCGTTCATTTTTAACAGAGATATGAATTTTGGGACATTTGAGTTTCGATTAGCGTGCTTGACTTGTATTGTAGAAAAAAATTCTAACTCCCGAACCCTTCACTTAATCCTAACGAAATTTCGTGTAAATGTACCTCGGACCCCATTGTTACCGTCTTCCAAATTTGCAGCGGATTGAACAATTTTGAAGGAATTTCTTAGATCAAACAGCGCGTATTGTCTATACGGGGAATTCAAATTTACACAGTACACGCACCGATCCCCCCCCCCAACCCGATTCACAAAATCATTTAGTTTTTCTGGCCTGATTTTACTTGATCTTTGACCTGTACTTTCAACCTAATACTATTCTAGATTACTCTACTAATGACCAGGCCAATTCGTTCATTTTGAACAGAGTTATGAATTTTGGGGCATTTGAGTTTCAATTAGCGTGCTTGACATGTACTGTAGAAAAAAATTCTAACTCCCGAACCCTTCACTTGATCCTAATGAAATTTCGTGTAAATGTACCTCGGACCCTATTCTTATTGTCTGCCAAATATGCAGCGGATTGAACAATTTAGAAGAAATTCCTGAGATCAAACGGCGAGTATTGCATGTACGGGGAATTAAAATTAACACAGTACACGGGATGTAAGCAGCCGTGTAATATATCTGGTGCATGTATATTTCTTGTTTTCCGTTTAGTCTGTATCTACGATAGCGTGTGAACTACTTATGAATGTTAGAAATGTCAAAATTACTGTCATCGAATTTTTACCGAATAAATTTACATGTTATTGATTTCGTTATTTCTACATTTATAAAGATTTTATCAATCCTGTTGAAATAAAACAGTCATACATAATAGTAAACGACACGAAAAAAAATCTCATCGCTTGAAATACATGTGTGAAATGCATCAGTCATTGTTTTAGGACTTACCCTAATTGTCGTTAACCGAATCCGAGATCCACACCTCAAAATTCTACTTTCGATTTATTTACGACGAAAATCAAGTTCGGGCTATATAATTCTATGTAAGAAAAAAATTCGTAAAAAATCGAAATAATTTTCTCGTGAGAAAAATGATAGATAGCAGTGTTCTATGATACATTACGCATTATCTAACATCAAAAAATGCGCATGCGATACGGCATTTTCTCAAGTTTTCTAGCTGCGAACATGCCTACCCCCCAAACCACGTGTTTTCAAGCTGTTTGTAAACAGACTGCGCGCACCCCATGAAGTCGGCCTATATGCCCTTTAAGAAATAGTTCCCGATAAAAGTAGAATCAAATTTACAAACTACAGAAATTTCCCTAATCAGAGATATCATTTTTATTCAAATCAAATATGGGAAAATGCAAAATGCGGGCAAGAGAAAAAAATATTCCCTATAAATGTATGGAACTACAATTGACTAAGTTCATTTTCATTGGTGGATTACCGGTGTGATAACTCTAATCTCGCCGGAGCCAAGATTTGCTCTTTCTCTCCTTTTCTTTCTCTCCATTTTTTTTTTTTTTTTTTTTTTTTTTTTTGATTTTCTAACAAAAATACTCTTCACAAAGGGGTTGCTGGAATGTAGTACAAGTTGAAAAACACTGTTCCATTTAAATTAAGACAAAAACAGACCTTATTTATTAGGGTCTTCCGTCTTCAGCGGAAGACCCTTCTATTATTCTATTGTTTCTTTTTCACTTTTCTTATTATTAGGGTCTTCCGTCTTCAGCGGAAGACCCTACTATTATTCTATTGTTTCTTTTTCAATTTTCTTATTATTATTATTATTATTATTCTTTTTTTCCTTACACATTTTGTGCAGGCGATTTCTCAGAGATGACTCGTCCGATTTTCTTCAAATTTTTAGAGATGATGCGGAGCCAACTGAAGTTTATACCCCCGTGAAAGTTTTTCAAAACTCACTTCCGGTCGGAAGTTATTGTCGTTAAACGATTTTTAAAATTCAATTTTGTCTGTCAGGTTTCTCAAAAACGAGTAAAGATATAGGGCTGAAACTTTTAGAGATGATAGATCTACCTTTTTCCTGGTGCACCTCGGTCAAGAGAATGTCCGCCGTGACTTCCGGTCGTCAACGGAAGGAAATTTAAAAAATTTATTTTTTCGACTTTTTTATTTTCTAATATTTTTCTTTGAATTTTTTACAGTTGATAGTGACCCCTTTACTGATTCAGAATATGTAATTTGTTTTAAAATCGATCAACGCATTCTCGAGATATTAAGCGTCAAAGTCCTGAAGCGAGAGCCCGAGTAGCTCAGTCGTTATGGTCGTGGACAGTGCCCAGGCGACCCGGGTTCAAGCCCCGAGTGCCGAAAATTTTTTTTTCGGTTTTTTTGCGTAGACTCAAAATTTTATCTTTAAAACGATGAGTTTTATCTCATTTATTCAAAAATCGGACGGAAGACCCACTCGTTGCTCGCAACGAGAACGATCTAGTTAGGGTCTTCCGTCTTCAGCGGAAGACCCTTCTATTATTCTATTGTTTCTTTTTCACTTTTCTTATTGTTATTATTATTATTATTATTATTATTATTCTTTTTTTTTCTTACCGATTTTGTGCAGACGATTTCTCGGAGATGGCTCAATCGATTTCCTTCAAATTTTTAGGATCAACGCAGTTTTATCTGAAGTTGATCGCTTTTTAAACATTTTTGATAATACACTTCCGGTCGGAAGTTATCGTCCGTTTACGAATTTAAAAAGTCAATTTTGTCTGTCAGGTTTCTCAAAAACGAGTAAAGATAAAGAGCTGAAATTTTCAGAGATGATAGATCTACCTATTTTCTGGTGCACCTCGGTCAAGAGAATGCCAGCCGTCACTTCCGGTCGTCACCGGAAGCAAATTTGAAAAATTGAATTTTTCGACTTTTTTATTTTTTAATATTTTTCTTTAAAGTTTTTATAGTTGATAGTGACCCTTTTTCTGATTCAGAATATGTAATTTGTTTTAAAATCGATCAACGCATTCTCGAGATATTAAGCGTCAAAGTCCTGAAGCGAGAGCCCGAGTAGCTCAGTCGTTATGGTCGTGGACAGTGCCCAGGCGACCCGGGTTCAAGCCCCGAGTGCCGCAAAATTTTTTTTTCGTTTTTTTTGCGTAGACTTACGATTTTATCTTTAAAATGATGGGATTTATCTCATTTATTCAAAAATCGGACGGAAGACCCACTCGTTGCTCGCAACGAGAACGATCTAGTTATTATTATTATTCTTTTTTTTTCTTACCGATTTTGTGCAGACGATTTTTCGGAGATGGCTCGATCGATTTCCTTCAAATTTTCAAGATTAACACAATTTTATCTGAAGTTGATTGTTTTTTATCCATTTTTGAATATACACTTCCGGTCGGAAGTTATCGTCCGTTTACGATTTTAAAAAGTCAATTTTGTCTGTCAGTTTTCTCAAAAACGAGCAAAGATATAGGGCTGAAATTTTCAGATATGATAGATCTACCGTTTTTCTGGTGCACCTCGGTCAAGAGAATGTCAGCCGTTACTTGCAGTCGTCACCGGATGGAAATTTGAAAACTTGAATTTTTCAACTTTTTTATTTTCTAATATTTTTATTTGAAATTTTTACACACTATAGTGACCGTTTTGCTGATTCAGAATATGTAATTTGTTTTAAAATCGATCAACGCAGTCTCGAGATATTAAGCGTCAAAGTCCTGAAGCGAGAGTCCGAGTAGCTCAGTCGATATTGTCGTGGACAGTGCCCAGACGACCCGGGTTCAAGCCCCGAGTGCCGTAAAATTTTTTAACTCATTTTTCGATAAGACCTACGATTTTATCTTTAAAATGATGGATTCTGTTCATTTCCGTTTTAATTTTGTAAAAGAAGTTACAATAATAGCGTGTTTCCCCGTATTTGTGTATTGACATCCAAAGCTATGTATTCATACTGAAATAAAGTTAAAATATTGAGAAAAATAAATAGTTGCATCTTTAATACAACGCTTATACATTGTTCTAACATGTGTATTTTATTTAGTAATTGTGTAAAATGTAATATTTAGAATTTAATATTCTACGTTTAATATAGAAGTCACCGACCCCCCCCCCCCCAATTCATAAAATCACTTAGTTTTTCTGGTCTGCTTTTTCTTGATCTTGGATCTTTAATCTTTACTTTCAACCTAGTACCATTCTAGATTACTGTACTAATGACTAGACCAATTCGTTCATTTTTAACAGAGTTATGAATTTTTTGTCATTTCCGTTTCAACTGGCTTGCTTGACATGTACTGTAGAAAAAAAATCTAACTTCCGAGTTCTTCACTCAATCCTTATGAAAATTCGTGTAAATATACCTCGGATCCAATTCTTATTGTCTGCCAAATATGCACCGGATTAAGCAATTTAGAAGAAAATCCTGAGATCAAACGGCGAGTATTGCCTGTACGTGGAGTTAAAATTTACACAGTACACGCACCGACCCCCCCCCCCATTCCGATTCACAAAATCATTTAGTTTTTCTGGCCTGATTTTACTTGATCTTTGATAATGGACCTTTACTTTCAGCCTATTACCATTCTAGATTACTGTACTAATGGCCAGACCAGTTCGTTTTATTTTAACAGAGTTATGAATATTTGGGCATTTGAGTTTCGATTAGCGTGCTTCACATGTACTGTAGAAAAAAATTCTAACTCCCGAACCCTTCACTTAATCCTAATGAAATTTCGTGTAAATGCACCTCGGACCCCATTCTTACTGTCTGCCAAATATGCAGCGGATTGAACAATTTAGAAGGAATTTCTGAGATCAAACAGCGCGTATTGTCTATACGGGGAATTCAAATTTACACAGTACACGCACCGACCCTCCCCCCCCCCATTTCACAAAATCATTTAGTTTTTCTGGCCTGATTTTACTTGATCTTTGATCTTTGACCTGTACTTTCAACCTAATACTATTCTAGATTAATGTACTAATGACCAGGCCAATTCGTTCATTTTTAACAGAGTTATGAATTTTGGGGCATTTGAGTTTCGATTAGCCTGCTTCACATGTACTGTAGAAAAAAATTCTAACTCCCGAGCCCTTCGCTCAATCCTAATGAAATTTGGTGTAAATGTACCTCGGACCACATTCTAATTGTCTGCTAAATATGTAGCGGATTGAGCAATTAAGAAGAAATTCCTGAGATCAAACGGCAGGCATTGCCTGTACCGGGAATTAAAATTTACATAGTACACGGGATGTAAGCAGCCGTGTAATATTTCTGGTGCATGTATATTTCTTGTTTTCCGTTTAGTCTGTATCTACGATAGCGTGTGAACTACTTATGAATGTAAGAACTGTGAAAATTACTGTTATCGATTTTTTACCGAATAAATTTACATGTTACTGATTTCGTTATTTCTACATTTATCAAGATTTTACCAATCCTGGCGTAATAAAACAGTCAAACATAATAGTAAACGACACGAAAAAAAATTCTCAACGCTGAAATACATGTGTAAAATGCATCAGTCATTGTTTTATCATTCCCCTATTTGTCGTTAACCGAATCCGAGATCCACACCTCAAAATTCTACTTTCGATTTATTTACGACGAAAATCAAGCTCTGGCCTTTTCACCCCCCTCCAGAAACAAACACGCATCAATAATTCAAATGACCTCGCATTGTTACAAAACCTAAATACTCAGACATCTTACACGTTTTAGGGTCTTCCGTCTTCAGCGGAAGACCCTTCTATTATTCTATTGTTTCTTTTTCACTTTTCTTATTGTTATTATTAGGGTCTTCCGTCTTCAGCGGAAGACCCTTCTATTATTCTATTGTTTCTTTTTCACTTTTCTTATTATTATTCTTTTTTTTTCTTACCGATTTTGTGCAGACGATTTCTCGGAGATGGCTCGATCGATTTCATTCAAGTTTTTAGGATCAACGCAGTTTTATCTGAAGTTGATTGTTTTTTAACCATTTTTGATAATACACTTCCGGTCGGAATTTATCGTCCGTTTACGATTTTAAAAAGTCAATTTTGTATGTCAGGTTTCTCAAAAACAAGTAAAGATAAAGGGCTGAAATTTTCAGAGATGATAGATCTACCTATTTGTTGGAGCACCTCGGTCAATAGAATGCCGGCCGTCACTTCCGGTCGTCACCGGAAGGAAATTTGAAAAATTTTACTTTTTTGACCTTTTTATTTTCTAATATTTTTCTTTGAATTTTTTATAGTTGATAGTGACACTTTTACTGATTCAGACGATTTTAATTGGTTTTAAAATCGATCTACGCATTCTCGAGATATTAAGCGTCAAAGTCCTGAAGCGAGAGCCCGAGTAGCTCAGTCGTTATGGTCGTGGACAGTGCCCAGGCGACCCGGGTTCAAGCCCAGAGTGCCGCGAAATTTTTTTTCTTTTTTTTTGCGTAGACTCACAATTTTATCTTTAAAACGATGAGTTTTATCTCATTTATTCAAAAATCGGACGGAAGACCCACTCGTTGCTCGCAACGAGAACGATCTAGTTATTATTATTATTATTATTATTATTCTTTTTTTGTCTTACAAATTTTGTGCAGGCGATTTCTCGAAGATGGCTCTTTCGATTTTCTTCAAATTTTCAGGGACAATGCCTTGTCAACTGAAGTTTATACCGCTGCGACAGTTTTTAGAAATTCAGTTCCGGTCGGAAGTTATCGTCGTTAAACGATTTTTAAAAGTCAATTTTGTCTGCGACGTTTCTTAAAACCGAGTAAGGATTTAGATCTGAAATTTTCAGATATGATAGATCTACCATTTTTTTAGTGCACCTCGGTCAAAAGAATGTCCGCCGTCACTTCCGGTCGTCACTGGAAGCAAAGTTTAAAAATCGAATTTTTCAACTTTTTTGTTTTAAAATATTTTTCTGTAGGTTTGATAGTGACCCTTTTTCTGATTCAGAATATGTAATTTGTTTTAAAATCGATTAACGCATTCTCGAGATATGAAGGGCCAAAGTCCTGAAGCGAGAGTCCGAGTAGCTCAGTCGTTAGAGTCGTGGACACGAGCTCAGGCGACCCGGGTTCAAGCCTCAAGAGCCGCAAAATTTTTCAACTCATTTTTCGCTTAGACCTACGATTTTATCTTTAAAATGATGAATTCTGTTCTTTTCCGTTTTAATTTTTAAAAAGAAGTTACAATAATAGCGTTTTTCCCCGTATTTGTGTATTGAGATCCAAAACTATGTATTCATACTGAAATAAAGTTAAAATGTTGAGAAAAATAAATAGTTGCATCTTTAATACAACGCTTATACATTGTTCTTACATGTGTATTTCATTTAGTAGTTGTGGAATATGTAATATTTAGAATTTAATATTCTACGTTTAATATAGAAGTCACCGACTTCCCCCCCCCCCCCTCCCGATTCATAAAATCATTTAGTTTTTCTGGTCTGCTTTTTCTTGATCTTTGATCTTTGACCTTTACGTTCAGCCTAGTACCATTCTAGATTACTGTACTAATAACCAGACCAATTCGTTCATTTTTAACAGAGTTATGAATTTTTGGGCATTTGCGTTTTAACTGGCGTGCTTCACATGTACTGTAGAAAAAAATTCTAACTTCCGAGCCCTTCACTCAATCCTTATAAAAATTCTTGTAAATATACTTCGGACCCAATTCTTATCGTCTGCCAAATATGCACCGGATTAAGCAATTTAGAAGAAATACCTGAGATCAAACGGCGAGTATTGCCTGTACGTGGAGTTAAAATTTACACAGTACACGCACCGACCCCTCTCCCCCTTCCGATTCACAAAATCATTTAGTTTTTCTGGCCTGATTTTACTTGATTTTTGATATTGGACCTTTACTTTCAGCCTATTACCATTCTAGATTACTGTACTAATGGCCAGACCAGTTCGTTTTATTTTAACAGAGTTATGAATTTTTGGGCATTTGAGTTTCGATTAGCGTGCTTCACATGTACTGTAGAAAAAAATTCTAACTCCCGAGCCCTTTGCTCAATCCTAATGAAATTTGGTGTAAATGTACCTCGGACCACATTCTAATTGTCTGCTAAATATGCAGCGGATTGAGCAATTAAGAAGAAATTCCTGAGATCAAACGGCAGGCATTGCCTGTACCGGGAATTAAAATGTACACAGTACACGGGATGTAAGCAGCCGTGTAATATTTCTGATGCATGTATATTTCTTGTTTTCCGTTTAGTCTGTATCTACGATAGCGTGTGAACTACTTATGAATGTTAGAACTGTGAAAATTACCGTTATCGATTTTTTACCGAATAAATTTACATGTTACTGATTTCGTTATTTCTACATTTATCAAGATTTTATCAATCCTGGCATAATAAAACAGTCAAACATAATAGTAAACGACACGAAAAAAAATTCTCAACGCTGAAATACATGTGTAAAATGCATCAGTCATTGTTTTATCATTCCCCTATTTGTTGTTAACCGAATCCGAGATCCACACCTCAAAATTCTACTTTCGATTTATTTACGACGAAAATCAAGCTCTGGCCTTTTCACCCCCCTCCAGAAACAAACACGCATCAATAATTCAAATGACCTCGCATTGTTACAAAACCTGAATACTCAGACATCTTACACGTTGTTTTTCATCTCATACAAAAAATCAGCTCCTGTCCCGGGCGGAAACGCCCCAAATTCAAAGAGAAATTCGGGAATTATTTTGCGTCAGCCATGTTTTGACGTGAACCTTCGATGAAATTCTGTTATGACACCTGCATAAGTTGGGTGTTCTTTCTCTCCTTTTCTTTCTATCCATTTTTTTTTTTTTTTTTTTTTGATTTTCAAACAAAAATATTACTCACAAAGGGGTTGTTGGAATGAAGTACACGTTGAAAAACACTATTCCATTTAGATTAAGACAAAAAACAGACCTT
Source organism: Magallana ariakensis (assembly GCA_020458035.1). NCBI lineage: Eukaryota > Metazoa > Mollusca > Bivalvia > Ostreida > Ostreidae > Magallana > Magallana ariakensis. The sequence goes on from CM035811.1 coordinate 8,477,142, forward strand.
ATTTATTAGGGTCTTCCGTCTTCAGCGGAAGACCCTTCTATTATTCTATTGTTTCTTTTTCACTTTTCTTATTATTAGGGTCTTCCGTCTTCAGCGGAAGACCCTTCTATTATTCTATTGTTTCTTTTTCACTTTTCTTATTATTATTAGGGTCTTCCGTCTTCAGCGGAAGACCCTTCTATTATTCTATTGTTTCTTTTTCACTTTTCTTATTATTATTATTATTATTATTCTTTTTTTGTCTTACAAATTTTGTGCAGGCGATTTCTCGAAGATGGCTCTTTCGATTTTCTTCAAATTTTCAGGGACATTGCCTTGTCAACTGAAGTTTATACCGCTGCGACAGTTTTTAGAAATTCACTTCCGGTCGGAAGTTATCGTCGTTAAACGATTTTTAAAAGTCAATTTTGTCTGCGACGTTTCTTAAAACCGAGTAAAGATTTAGAGCTGAAATTTTCAGATATGATAGATCTACCATTTTTTTAGTGCACCTCGGTCAAAAAAATGTCCGCCGTCACTTCCGGTCGTCACTAGAAGCAAAGTTTAAAAATCGAATTTTTCAATTGTTTTGTTTTAAAATATTTTTCTGTAGGTTTGATAGTGACCCTTTTTCTGATTCAGAATATGTAATTTGTTTTAAAATCGATCAACGCATTCTCGAGATATTAAGGGCCAAAGTCCTGAAGCGAGAGTCCGAGTAGCTCAGTCGTTAGAGTCGTGGACACGTGCTCAGGCGACCCGGGTTCAAGCCTCAAGTGCCGCAAAATTTTTCAACTCATTTTTCGCTTAGACCTACGATTTTACCTTTAAAATGATGAATTCTGTTCTTTTCCGTTTTAATTTTGTAAAAGAAGTTACAATAATAGCGTTTTTCCCCGTATTTGTGTATTGAGATCCAAAGCTATGTATTCATACTGAAATAAAGTTAAAATGTTGAGAAAAATAAATAAGTTGCATCTTTAATACAACGCTTATACATTGTTCTAACATGTGTATTTCATTTAGTAATTGTGTAATATGTAATATTTAGATATTAATATTCTACGTTTAATATAGAAGTCACCGACTCCCCCCCCCCCCCCCCCGATTCATAAAATCATATAGTTTTTCTGGTCTGCTTTTTCTTGATCTTTGATCTTTGACCTTTACTTTCAGCCTAGTACCATTCTAGATTACTGTACTAATAACCAGACCAATTCCTTCATTTTTAACAGAGTTATGAATTTTTGGGCATTTGCGTTTTAACTGGCGTGCTTCACATGTACTGTAGAAAAAAATTCTAACTTTCGAGCCCTTCACTCAATCCTTATGAAAATTCGTGTAAATATACTTCGGACCCAATTCTTATTGTCTGCCAAATATGCACCGGATTAAGCAATTTAGAAGAAATACCTGAGATCAAACGGCGAGTATTGCCTGTACGTGGAGTTAAAATTTACACAGTACACGCACCGACCCCCCCCCCCCTTCCGATTCACAAAATCATTTAGTTTTTCTGGCCTGATTTTACTTGATCTTTGATCTTTGACCTTTACTTTCAGCCTATTACCATTCTAGATTACTGTACTAATGGCCAGACCAGTTCGTTTTATTTTAACAGAGTTATGAATTTTTGGGCATTTGAGTTTCGATTAGCGTGCTTCACATGTACTGTAGAAAAAAATTCTAACTCCCGAGCCCTTCGCTCAATCCTAATGAAATTTGGTGTAAATGTACCTCGGACCACATTCTAATTGTCTGCTAAATATGCAGCGGATTGAGCAATTAAGAAGAAATTCCTGAGATCAAACGGCAGGCATTGCCTGTACCGGGAATTAAAATGTACACAGTACACGGGATGTAAGCAGCCGTGTAATATTTCTGATGCATGTATATTTCTTGTTTTCCGTTTAGTCTGTATCTACGATAGCGTGTGAACTACTTATGAATGTTAGAACTGTGAAAATTACCGTTATCGATTTTTTACCGAATAAATTTACATGTTACTGATTTCGTTATTTCTACATTTATCAAGATTTTATCAATCCTGGCATAATAAAACAGTCAAACATAATAGTAAACGACACGAAAAAAAATTCTCAACGCTGAAATACATGTGTAAAATGCATCAGTCATTGTTTTTTCATTCCCCTATTTGTCGTTAACCGAATCCGAGATCCACACCTCAAAATTCTACTTTCGATTTATTTACGACGAAAATCAAGCTCTGGCCTTTTCACCCCCCTCCAGAAACAAACACGCATCAATAATTCAAATGACCTCGCATTGTTACAAAACCTGAATACTCAGACATCTTACACGTTGTTTTTCGTCTCATACAAAAAATCAGCTCCTGTCCCGGGCGGAAACGCCCCAAATTCAAAGAGAAATTCGGGAATTATTTTGCGTCAGCCATGTTTTGACGTGAACCTTCGCTGAAATTCTGTTATGACACCTGCATAAGTTGGGTGTTCTAATCTCGCCGGAGCCACACTATTTGTTCTTTCTCTCCTTTTCTTTCTATCCATTTTTTTTTTTTTGATTTTCAAACAAAAATATTACTCACAAAGGGGTTGTTGGAATGAAGTACACGTTGAAAAACACTATTCCATTTAAATTAAGACAAAAACAGACCTTATTTATTAGGGTCTTCCGTCTTCAGCGGAAGACCCTTCTATTATTCTATTGTTTCTTTTTCACTTTTCTTATTATTATTAGGGTCTTCCGTCTTCAGCGGAAGACCCTTCTATTATTCTATTGTTTCTTTTTCACTTTTCTTATTATTCTTATTCTTTTTTTTTTTTCTTACCGATTTTGTGCAGGCGATTTCTCAGAGATGGCTTGACCGATTTTAGTAAAATTTTCAGGGATGATGCCCCGTCATATGAAGTTTGTACCGCCGTAACAGTTTTTCAAAACTCACTTCCGGTCGGAAGTGATCGTCGTTAAACGATTTTTTAAAAGTCAATTTTGTCTGTCAGGTTTCTCAAAAACGAGTAAAGATATAGGACTGAAATTCTCAAAGATTATAGATCTATCTTTTTTCTGATGCACCTCGGTCAAGAGAATGTCAGCCGTCACTTCCGGTCGTCACCGGAACGAAATTTAAAGAAATTAATTTTTCGACTTTTTTATTTTCTAATATTTTTCTTTGAATTTTTTACAGTTGATAGTGACCCTTTTACTGATTCAGAATATGTATTTTGTTTTAAAATCGATCAACGCAATCTCGAGATATAAAGCGTCAAAGTCCTGAAGCGAGAGCCCGAGTAGCTCAGTCGTTATGGTCGTGGACAGTGCCCAGGCGACCCGGGTTCAAGCCCCGGGTGCCGAGAAAATTTTTTTCGTATTTTTTGCGTATACTTACAATTTTATCTTTAAAATGATGAGTTTTATCTAATTTATTCTAAAATCGGACGGAAGACCCACTCGTTGCTCGCAACGAGAACGATCTAGTTATTATTATTATTCTTTTTTTGTCTTACAAATTTTGTGCAGGCGATTTCTCGGAGATGGCTTGTTCGATTTCGTTCAAATTTTCAGGGATAATGCCTCGTCAACTGAAGTTTATACCGCTACGACAGTTTTTTAAAATTCACTTCCGGTCGGAAGTTATTGTCGTTTAACGATTTTTAAAAGTCGATTTTGTCTGCGACGTTTCTCAAAAACGAGTAAAGATTTAGAGCTGTAATTTTTAGAGATGATAGATCTATCTTTTTTCTAATGTACCTTGGTCAAGAGAATGTCCGCCGACACTTCCGGTCGTCACCGGAAGAAAATTTTAAAAATCGATTTTTTCAACTTTTTTGTTTTAAAATATTTTTCTGCAGCGTTGATAGTGACCCTTTTACTGATTCAGAATATGTATTTTGTTTTAAAATCGATCAACGCATTCTCGAGATATTAAGCGTCAAAGTCCTGAAGCGAGAGCCCGAGTAGCTCAGTCGTTATGGTCGTGGACAGTGCCCAGGCGACCCGGGTTCAAGCCCCGCGTGCCGCAAAACTTTTTTTCGTTTTTTTTTGCGTAGACTCACAATTTTATCTTTAAAACGATGAGTTTTATCTCATTTATTCAAAAATCGGACGGAAGACCCACTCGTTGCTCGCAACGAGAACGATCTAGTTATTATTATTATTCTTTTTTTGTCTTACAAATTGTGTGCAGGCGATTTCTCGGAGATGGCTTGATCGATTTTCTACAAATTTTCAGGGATAATGCCTCGTCATCTGAAGTTTATACCGCTGCGACAGTTTTTAGAAATTCACTTCCGGTCGGAAGTTATCGTCGTTAAACGATTTTTAAAAGTCAATTTTGTCTGCGACGTTTCTCAAAACCGAGTAAAGATTTAGAGCTGAAATTTTCAGAGATGATAGATCTACCGTTTTTCTAGTGCACCTCGGTCAAGAGAATGTCCGCCGTCACTTTCGGTCGTCACTTGAAGCAAATTTTAAAAATCGAATTTTTGAACTTTTTTGTTTTAAAATATTTTTCTGTAGGTTTGATAGTGACCCTTTTTCTGATTCAGAATATGTAGTTTGTTTTAAAATCGATTAACGCAGTCTCGAGATATTAAGCGTCAAAGTCCTGAAGCGAGAGTCCGAGTAGCTCAGTCGATAGAGTCGTGGACATGTGTCTAGGCGACCCGAGTTCAAGCCCCGAATGCCGCAAAAATTTTTAACTCATTTTTCGCTTAGACCTACGATTTTATCTTTAAAATAATGAATTCTGTTCCTTTCCGTTTTAATTTTGTAAAAGAAGTTACAATAATAGCGCTTTTCCCCGTATTTGTGTATTGAGATCCTTAGCTATGAATTCATACTGAAATATACTTAAAATGTTCAGAAAAATAAATAGTTACATCTTTAATAACACGCTTATACATTGTTCTAACACATGTATTTCATTAAGTAATTGTGTAATATGTAATATTTAGAATTTAGTATTTTACGTTTAATATAGAAGTCACCGACACCCCCCCCCTTGTCGCAAAATCATTTAGTTTTTCTAGCCTGCTTTTTCTTGATCTTTATCTTGGACCTTTAATTTCAACCTAGTACCATTCTAGATTACTCTACTAATGGCCAGACCAATTCGTTCATTTTTAACAGAGTTATGAATTTTTGAGCATTTGAGTTTTGATTACCGTGCTTGACATGTACTGTAGAGAAAAATTCTAACTCCCGAACCCTTCACATAATCCTAATGAAATTTCGTGTAAATGTACCTCGGACCCAATTCTTACTGTCTGCCAAATATGCAGCGGATTGAACAATTTAGAAGAAATTTCTGAGATCAAACAGCGCGTAATGTATATACGGGGAATTAAAATTTACACAACACAGTACACGCACCCCCCCCCCCCCCCCCCCGATTCACAAAATCATTTAGTTTTTCTGGCCTGATTTTACTTGATCGTTGATCTTTGACCTGTTCTTTCAACGTAGTACTATTCTAGATTACTGTACTAATGACCAGGCCAATTCGTTCTATTTTTAACAGAGTTATGAATTTTTGGGCATTTGAGTTTCGATTAGCGTGCTTCACATGTACAGTAGAAAAAAATTCTAGCTCCCGAGCCCTTCACTCAATCCTAATGAAATTTCGTGTAAATGTACCTCGGACCCCATTCTTATTGTCTGCCAAATATGCAGCGGATTGAACAATTTAGAAGAAATTCCTGAGATCAAACGGCGAGTATTGCATGTACGGGGAATTAAAATTTACACAGTACACGGGATGTAAGCAGCCGTGTAATATTTCTGGTGCATGTAAATTTCTTATTTTCCGTTTAGTTTGGATCTATGATAGCGTGTGAACTACTTAAGAATGTTAGAACTGTGAAAATTACTGTCATCGAATTTTTACCGAATAAATTTACATGTTACTGATTTCGTTATTTCTACATTTATAAAGATTTTATCAATCCTGTTGAAATAAAACAGTCAAACATAATAGTAAACGACACGAAAAAAAATCTCAACGCTGAAATACATGTGTAAAATGCATCAGTCATTGCTTTAGGACTTCCCCTAATTGTCGTTAACCGAATCCGAGATCCACACCTCAAAATTCTACTTTCGATTTATTTACGACGAAAATCAAGCTCTGGCCTTTTCACCCCCCTCCAGAAACAAACACGCATCAATATTTCAAATGACCTCGCATTGTTACAAAACCTGAATACTCAGACATCTTACACGTTGTTTTTCATCTCATACAAAAAATCAGCTCCTGTCCCGGGCGGAAACGCCCCAAATTCAAAGAGAAATTCGGGAATTATTTGGCGTCAGCCATGTTTTGCCGTGAACCTTCGATGAAATTCTCTTATGAGACCTGCATAAGTTGGGTGTTCTAATCTCACCGGAGCCACAAAATTTGTTCTTTCTCTCCTTTTCTTTCTATCCATTTTTTTTTTTTTTTTTTTTTTTGATTTTCTAACAAAAATATTATTCACAAAAGGGGTTGTTGGAATGAAGTACACGTTGAAAAACACTATTCCGTTTAGATTAAGACAAAAACAGACCTTATTTATTAGGGTCTTCCGTCTTCAGCGGAAGACCCTTCTATTATTCTATTGTTTCTTTTTCACTTTTCTTATTAGGGTCTTCCGTCTTCAGCGGAAGACCCTTCTATTATTCTATTGTTTCTTTTTCACTTTTCTTATTATTAGGGTCTTCCGTCTTCAGCGGAAGACCCTTCTATTATTCTATTGTTTCTTTTTCACTTTTCTTATTATTATTCTTTTTTGTCTTACAAATTTTGTGCAGGCGATTTCTCGGAGATGGCTCGATTGATTTTCTTCAAACTTTCAGGGATAATGTCTCGTCATATGAAGTTTATACCGCCGCGACAGTTTTTGAAAATTCACTTCCCGTCGGAAGTTATCGTCGTTAAACGATTTTTAAAAGTCAATTTTGTCTGCGACGTTTCTCAAAAACTAGTAAAGATTTAGACCTGAAATTCTTAGAGATGATAGATCTACCTTTTTTCTAGTGCACCTCTGTCAAGAAAATGTCCGCCGCTACTTCCGGTCGTCACCGGAAGCAAATTCAAAAAATCGAATTTTTCAACTTTTTAGTTTTTTAATATTTTTTAATAGTTTTGATAGTGACCCTTTTACTGATTCAGAATATGTAATTTGTTTTAAAATCGATCAACGCATTCTCGAGATATTAAGCGTCAAAGTCCTGAAGCGAGAGCCCGAGTAGCTCAGTCGTTATGGTCGTGGACAGTGCCCAGGCGACCCGGGTTCAAGCCCCGAGTGCCGAAAAAAAAATTTTCGTTTTTTTTTTGCGTAGACACATTTTTATCTTTAAAACGATGAGTTTTATCTCATTTATTCAAAAATCGGACGGAAGACCCACTCGTTGCTCGCAACGAGAACGATCTAGTTAGGGTCTTCCGTCTTCAGCGGAAGACCCTACTATTATTCTATTGTTTCTTTTTCACTTTTCTTCTTCTTATTATTATTATTCTTTTTTTTCTTACCGATTTTGTGCAGACGATTTTTCGGAGATTACTGCATCGATCTCGTTAAAATTTTCAAGATATTCGCGCATTTATCTGAAGTTGATGTTTTCTGATCGATTTTTAAAAATTCACTTCCGGTCGGAAGATATCGTCTGTTTACGATTTTTTAAAGTCAATTTTGTCGGCTAGAGATCTAGAAAACGAGTAAAGATAGAGGGCTGAAAGTTTAAGGGATGCTAGACATAGCGTTTTCGTCTTGCACCTGGGTCAAGAAAATGTCCGCCGTCACTTCCGGTCGTCACCAGGCGGAAATTCAAAAATTCGAATTTTTGAAGTTTTTCATTTTTTAAAATTTTTCTTTCATATTTTTTTAGCTGATAGTGACCCTTTCACTGATTCAGAATATGTAATTTGTTTTAAAATCGATCAATGCATTCTCCAGATAATAAGCGTCAAAGTCCTGAAGCGAGAGCCCGAGTAGCTCAGTCGTTATGGTCGTGGACAGTGCCCAGGCGACCCGGGTTCAAGCCCCGAGTGCCGAAAAATTTTTTTTCGTTTTTTTTGCGTAGACTCACAATTTTATCTTTAAAACGATGAGTTTTATCTCATTTATTCAAAAATCGGACGGAAGACCCACTCGTTGCTCGCAACGAGAACGATCTAGTTATTATTATTATTCTTTTTTTGTCTTACAAATTTTGTGCAGGCGATTTCTCGAAGATGGCTCTATCGATTTTCTTCAAATTTTCAGTGACAATGCCTTGTCAACTGAAGTTTATACCGCTGCGACAGTTTTTAGAAATTCAATTCCGGTCGGAAGTTATCGTCGTTAAACGATTTTTAAAAGTCAATTTTGTCTGCGACGTTTCTTAAAACCGAGTAAAGATTTAGAGCTGAAATTTTCAGATATGATAGATCTACCATTTTTTTAGTGCACCTCGGTCAAAAGAATGTCCGCCGTCACTTCCGGTCGTCACTGGAAGCAAATCTTAAAAATCGAATTTTTCAACTTTTTTGTTTTAAAATATTGTTCTGTAGGTTTGATAGTGACCCTTTTTCTGATTCAGAATATGTAATTTGTTTTAAAATCGATCAACGCAATCTCGAGATATTAAGGGCCAAAGTCCTGAAGCGAGAGTCCGAGTAGCTCAGTCGTTAGAGTCGTGGACACGTGCTCAGGCGACCCGGGTTCAAGCCTCAAGTGCCGCAAAATTTTTCAACTCATTTTTCGCTTAGACCTACGATTTTATCTTTAACATGGTGAATTCTGTTCTTTTCCGTTTTAATTTTGTAAAAGAAGTCACAATGATAGCGTTTTTCCCCGTATTTGTGTATTGAGATCCAAAGCTATGTATTCATACTGAAATAAAGTTAAAATGTTGAGAAAAATAAATAGTTGCATCTTTAATACAACGCTTATACATTGTTCTAACATGTGTATTTCATTTAGTAATTGTGTATACTATGTAATATTTAGAATTTAATATTCTACGTTTAATATAGAAGTCACCGACTCCCCCCCCCCTCCCGATTCATAAAATCATATAGTTTTTCTGGTCTGCTTTTTCTTGATCTTTGATCTTTGACCTTTACTTTCAGCCTAGTACCATTCTAGATTACTGTACTAATAACCAGACCAATTCGTTCATTTTTAACAGAGTTATGAATTTTTGAGCATTTGCGTTTTAACTGGCGTGCTTGACATGTACTGTAGAAAAAAATTCTAATTTCCGAGCCCTTCACTCAATCCTTATGAAAATTCGTGTAAATATACTTCGGACCCAATTCTTATTGTCTGCCAAATATGCACCGGATCAGGCAATTTAGAAGAAATACCTGAGATCAAACGGCGAGTATTGCCTGTACGTGGAGTTAAAATTTACACAGAACACGCACCGACCCCCCCCCCCCTCCACCCCACCCCTTCCCATTCACAAAATCATTTAGTTTTTCTGGCCTGATTCTACTTGATCTTTAAAATTGGACCTTTACTTTCAGCCTATTACCATTCTAGATTACTGTACTAATGGCCAGACCAGTTCGTTTTATTTTAACAGAGTTATGAATTTTTGGGCATTTGAGTTTCGATTAGCGTGCTTCACATGTACTGTAGAAAAAAATTCTAGCTCCCGAGCCCTTCACTCAATCCTAATGAAATTTCGTGTAAATGTACCTCGGACCCCATTCTTATTGTCTGCCAAATATGCAGCGGATTGAACAATTTAGAAGAAATTCCTGAGATCAAACGGCGAGTATTGCATGTACGGGGAATTAAAATTTACACAGTACACGGGATGTAAGCAGCCGTGTAATATTTCTGGTGCATGTAAATTTCTTATTTTCCGTTTAGTTTGGATCTATGATAGCGTGTGAACTACTTAAGAATGTTAGAACTGTGAAAATTACTGTCATCGAATTTTTACCGAATAAATTTACATGTTACTGATTTCGTTATTTCTACATTTATAAAGATTTTATCAATCCTGTTGAAATAAAACAGTCAAACATAATAGTAAACGACACGAAAAAAAATCTCAACGCTGAAATACATGTGTAAAATGCATCAGTCATTGTTTTATCATTCCCCTATTTGTCGTTAACCGAATCCGAGATCCACACCTCAAAATTCTACTTTCGATTTATTTACGACGAAAATCAAGCTCTGGCCTTTTCACCCCCCTCCAGAAACAAACACGCATCAATAATTCAAATGACCTCGCATTGTTACAAAACCTGAATACTCAGACATCTTACACGTTGTTTTTCATCTCATACAAAAAATCAGCTCCTGTCCCGGGCGGAAACGCCCCAAATTCAAAGAGAAATTCGGGAATTATTTTGCGTCAGCCATGTTTTGACGTGAACCTTCGCTGAAATTCTGTTATGACACCTGCATAAGTTGGGTGTTCTAATCTCGACGGAGCCACAAGATTTGTTCTTTCTCTCCTTTTCTTTCTATCCATTTTTTTTTTTTTTTTTTTTTTTTTTGGATTTTCTAACAAAAATATTCTTCACAAAGGGGTTGTTGGAATGAAGTACACGTTGAAAAACACTATTCCATTTAGATTAAGACAAAAACAGACCTTATTTATTAGGGTCTTCCGTCTTCAGCGGAAGACCCTTCTATTATTCTATTGTTTCTTTTTCACTTTTCTTATTATTATTAGGGTCTTCCGTCTTCAGCGGAAGACCCTTCTATTATTCTATTGTTTCTTTTTCACTTTTCTTATTGTTATTATTATTAGGGTCTTCCGTCTTCAGCGGAAGACCCTTCTATTATTCTATTGTTTCTTTTTCACTTTTCTTATTAAGGTCTTCCGTTTTCCAACGGAAGACCTTATTGTTTTCGTTCGGTTTATTTTTCCCTATTATTTTTTTTCTTGCAAATTTTGTGCACGCGATTTCTCCAAAACTACACGGCCGATTTACATGAAACTTTCAAATCTGATAGACAATGATCTGAACCTTATTGCAAATTTTTTTTAATGATGACGTCACTTCCGGATTTGAGATATATACAATTTAGCGATTTTCAGAGGGTCGGTTTGTCCAGGGGTAAACTCCTAAACGATTTAAGATATTGAGTTCAAAATTTCAGGAATTGTAGACGAAAGGTTGTAGATCTGACATGTGGTATTTATGTTGTTCTCTGACCAATAGCGCCGAAGCTCGCCCTAGCTCGAAAATTAAGGTTAAAAAAGCGTCATAATTTTCCTGGTTTTCGTTGAATATCTATTTTCTCGATAGTATTTTGTTAAAACATATAGAACAAATTTTTTTTATAAAATCAAGATCTCTCATTTGACATCAAGCAAATTGAGCTGGACCTTCAAATTAGGAGCCTAGAGCCCTTGAAAGTTTTCGCTCTATAACTCAAAAGCGGTTCAGATTTCGATATGGCTCTCGCTGGAAAAGTTGCTCATTATGATCTTATCAATGTCGTGTCAATAATATTTTGTTCGGGTATTGCGTAATATGAGTGTAAAAAGCTAGACTTGTTACCATGTATCTGTTCTCGTTAGCATAGTAAACGAGGTCTTTATGCGTATAACTGACATAAGGCTACCATAGACAGTTACCAGCTTACATACGGAGAGAGATACTATATGTTTAAATTCTAGTGAAATACATTACGGATAAAGAAAATACGTCTATGCAATACATTCGTATACTGCACAACATTAAAATCTAGCTGGATTCCGAGCTGTGTACATGTATGTGAACAATTACGCATCCGATAACTCGCCGGCGGCCGAGAAAATAGGTCGCGACTGGACTAGCTAGCGGTCTGCTGTTATCTAATACACAAGATTTGCGCCTTGCTGTGTTGCATGGGTTTATTTATTTAGATGCAAACACAAAGAATTCCGATTTTAACGATATAATAAAGTGTAGAAAAAATTTAACCTTAACTTACGAAGTTATGCTGTTTAGCTTCCTTATTAAAAAATGGTAGGTAGTATAACTGTATAACTTTATTGTTGGAAAATAAAATTAATTTGTTAAATTGCAAACGTTTTAAACCAACCACGTTGTGTATACACTTACATAAAACATGGCCGAGGAGATGCCGCGCTAGCGGACAAGCTATCTACAGTAGTCTAAGACACAGGCTTCTTGTGTTTCTGTGTGATGACACATGTAAATGTCCATTGATTCTTTGTGTAAAATAATTGTTTTTAATCATATTGGTTAAAGATCATGCATCTAACCTTTGATTTAACACTGAATCAAATGATAGTGTGTAAAAAAAGTCACCAATATAATACTACTTTTTACAAACAATCGTACGAGTTGAAAAATAAATACATTTATCCGTGTCTATTTCTGACATTTTGCTGCAGAATTTAGTTCATTCACACTACACACTTCAACAAATGTAAAATATATTCACACCATGCCTGATCCAACTTATCTTTTTGTCTGTAATCTGTGAAGATTAATTTGCATAACAAAATATTAGAGGTCTTTTCTTTTTGAGTTATGAGAGAGAGAGAGAGAGAGAGAGAGAGAGAGAGAGAGAGAGAGAGAGAGAGAGAGAGAGAGAGTTAAGCAATGTGTAGGGAGTAAAGCGATGTTTGAAAATAAAATTTAAAAGCGTTCAAAATAAGGCAGTTTAAATGTTACAATAATACATGTGTGCGGTAGGTGCTAACACGATAAAACTAATCGATGCCCAATAACACCGAAGAATTTAAGAAACCAGTGGTGTAATATACACATGATTTTCTAAACAAGATTTGTTTAGATTCAGGCCGTAAAATAATAGCGGTCACATGCACTATCGGTTTAACCTTTTCTGAATGGTCGCGCGATTCATTAAAAAGAAAACTCATTTATGATTTCATTCATTATTATTCTGTTAGAATAATTGTTTAATATATTCGGTGTATAAGTTTTGTTAGCTCTAGATTCGGGCAGAAGGGGAGCTAGCGAGTAGAGGACACATAATGTCATTCAATTCTTCTTTATATATCAACAACTGAATTTAACATTTTAAATCTATGAACTTTGTTACACTTACTCACTAATTTTTATTAGATTTAACGGCCAAATGATATAAATATTACCCTTGGTCTCATAATTATCACTTGTCTCGCCGTTATCTGCATGCTCAAGTCTCCCGCTAATTTAGACGGTGTTGACTTGTACATGTACAAGCTACATGTAATAGTCATTGTTAATTCATAATGAGATAAGTGGTTTTTAATCAATTATATGAATAAATTACGGTGTTAAATCAGATAATAATTAATAGGTACTTCAATTATCTATTGTATTACTGTTTCATTAATGATAATATTAGTAAAATTAATGTGTTATGACATGTACTTCCAATAATGTTTTATATCGAACAAAAACTCTTAAGGATATTAATTTCATAAATATCGTGGTCTATTTACTTTACATTTACATGTATATGTTTCATATACATAATGAGGAACATCACGGGGCGAACCATCTGAGAGCGAATCAGATCAGGAGGACATTACATGTTTACGTGCAAAACATCCCGTTATATACCACAAGTGATAGCTTTCCAAAAAGCTTGCCTGACTAAACAAAGTTATTCAATGAAAGCATATGCATGTATCAATTTGGCTATCTTATAAGGAATGAATTTTAATTTTCTTTGCTGATCATAAATTCATAAACGGAACGTGCATTTAAGAAGAAATTTCAGTCTTTTTTTCCATCTAGTGCATGTACATGTATATCACTTGAAATTAAATTATTTCCATGCGCGGATCCAGAAAATTTTTCCAGGAGGGGGGTCCGAAGGATAATTGTGTTTGCCGGGGGGGGGGGGGGTCCGAGGCATATTTTCGATAATTTTACTATGTAAATTTAATGAATTTTCATTTCCCAGGGGGGGTCCCATTAATCGAGGAATCAAATAATTTTATGTAAGCTTGAAAGTGGAAGATAAAGCAATCAAATTTTTAAATTTTATTTGTTATATTAAGATGCAAAATCAACTGAAAGGCATTTGTTTTTATTTCCCATAAGAAATAGGAAAGGATATTCAAGCACATACAACATTGTTTTTGAAAGTGTGTAGAGGCAGCTTCATCCGAAACATCCAGACAAGCAATTGAAAAAAAGGTGAATTCTCAAAATCACGTTAGAAATCCCTAATTGTAAATCCAATTCAATTCAATTAGAATTTCTTTTTTTACATGCTCCGACAAAAGTGGAGGGGGCGGGCAAATTCACGATATTTCTATTTTTTATGTAAAGTTAAGAAAAGTTTCTGCTGCAAAAAAAGTGGGGGTAGCAGCCCCCCCCCCCCCCCCCCCCCGCCGATGCTACGTACACACGGTGTGCTCTGGAGTATTCTCATGATCCCAATTTGGACTCGTCCACTAATCGGCGCGCAAAAACTATGAATGGGACATATTATGGCGCGAAGTCCTGCTTTACCATTCACGCAACGACTGAGGTTTGAATCATTCAATGAACTCATCCATTGACATAGATCTATGGGGAGGGGGTCAAATGACGTTTATGACATATGTTTTGTAACAACTACATAATTATATTAAACTTTGGATCGGTGTTTAAAAAATAGTTATCGAATGAACACACAGACTTGACGGCAATTTAATTCCTCCAGTAAATATTCCAGCTATATGAATATATGCATGTGTGTATTTAAATCCAAACTGATGATTCTTTGGTAATGATGATAATTCAATAATAATTATTACTTACAGTTCCGTAATAGACAATATGTAACAACTTGTTGCGATGACCCCCCCCCCTTTCCCTATATCCACCGTTCAAATATGGCCATATGGCTATTCTTTTTTTAAATCGGCATTACACACGTGCATGTTGAACAGCCCTTTTACTTAAACTCTTGTTTAGCATATTGTGATTTAATAATACTCTATATTAGTATATATTATATAAACAACTGTATAAAAACGGTGTTGGTTATACCAAACGAAATGCTACTGTACAGGTTAATTCAATATGATTACATTTTACGTACGGGTTATTTAATAAAGATGATGTCATGATCTAAGGTAGCAAGGGACAGTTTCGAATTTTTGTAAAAATAAGAATTGCTGTACTTGAAGGCTTATGAGTGTTGCTAAAATTCATGAAATGATCTTTAATGATTATCATTAGTTAGAGGGATGTCAATTGTTGAAATTGATATGCGATATGTAGGCCCCATATGTTAGGTACATGAGAATCAGAAGTAAAATGCGAAACCTGCGGCTATGACTGTTGTGTTGACTTTACACAGTGAAATCGCAAGTTACAGACGGGAGGTAAAATAACACGAAAAGAAGCTGGATGGGACATTGTAACCTATACACCGGTAAGTTTCTGATATGTGATGGTGTAACATGCACACGGTACGGAAGGTCAACCCTTTGCAGGGAATTAGCTGGGGGAGGTCTAAAAAGCTGAAAATTCATGAAAAATTAGCAAAATGTGAAAGGGTCAAAATCTCATAAAAACCAGTATGTAGAAAATGTTACAGGTTTTGACTAGTAATTTTCTCCAGAAAGTGGTGATTGGCCTTATAAAGAGTGAATTAAAGGTATTTGTGCTGAATGGGAACTGAGGAAATTCTAGTTACAGAGTTCCGAAGACACGCATCCCCTGGCTACAATGAATTGTATCAAAAAACTGTCCCGTGCCACCTTCAATACTACATGGTATTTTCAGATTTCTCATTTAAGTGTAATTTTGAGTGGATTTTGTACCATAAGAAGTATATTTTGTGAAAATGGATGATTTTTTTTGCTATAGATGTCATTGCATAATTTATTAGCAGTAATATACAAAATGATGTACTTAACAATATGCAATCTTCAAAAATTCGTTAAACGGCCCCTAAAAGGAGATAAGGGATCGGCCCCTAAAACGTTCTTTCCCATAGTCACAAGAACGGTAACACATTTCTAAACACTTTTTGAACAAAACGTGTTAAGAATCAAACGATCTTTCATTTGATATCAAGAAAAAGGGAATGACCCCTAAAATTAGGAGATCAAAGGGCTCTAAAGTCTTTTATCTATAGCCCTTAACTGAGGGAAATTTTGTGAAAGGCTATAAACAATTGTTAAACAAACTGTGTTTCGAAATAAATAACCTTTTATTTGATATCATGAAAAAGGGGCTGGCCCCTCAAATTAAGGGACCAGAGGGCTTTAAAGTCTTTTATCTGTAGCCTTTACTGAGAGATATTTTGTGAAAGGTTATAAAAGCAAAATTAGGTATAAAACGCTTATATATTCTAACAATGTATGGTTTACTTATGCGTTATCTAATTAGGGGTTTTAGGGGTCAGAGGTAAAAAGTTTCATCATTTCTATCTCAGTTAGGAGAAATGCAAGTACAGTGGAGCCTCAGTTATCCGGACGCTTTCTTTCCTAAGTCAAATCGTCCGGATAGGTGAAGCGTCCGGATATCTGAAATGTGTCTATTGTTGTCATGAATGATAATGTATTTGTATACATATTGGCGCTCCCAGGGATACCGGTTTTTGTTTTTTTTGCCATTTAACTAAATAGCAACACATAATAGAGTTGTCCGTTGATATGAACATTTTTAAATATAAAGAACCCCGCTTTATATTATTATTTTGTCATGAAATATTAACCAGACTATAATGATAACCGAATCTAGGTAAATTCTCTGTGTCCAAGTGTGATATGTGCCCAGGCATTTAGATGTACGTAATGTTTCCAACTATCTATTTCTAGAAATGCCAACTTTCTCAATAATTGATTTATTTTTGAAATTATTTCTATCTTTAAAATAAAGTCAATTTTATTGATAAAATTAACGTTTACTAGTTGGAAAATTGCAAGATCCACCAATGCACTTCCGATGAGTTGACATGCTTTCACTTTGTTTTCTTCCCGTACTTCCGGTTTTGACTTAATCTAACAAAGCATTCATGAGACAATTCGTTTAAAAATACGATTTGAATAGGTAGATAAAACACAAAGCTTTGTAAAACTTTCCAGTTTTCTTGATTAATAAGCATATTTTTTATTCGAAATACAGGGATGTTTAAAAAAGCGATGGCACTTGACAGGTGCACAGGTTAAGATATCCAAGCCACGTGCTGTGAGGCGTGACTAATCCTGTCTGGCCAGCACTGTCGGAAAATTTGAAAGTGGTTTAGAAAGGCAATGTTTATACAAGCTACTCATGGGGGTCTAGCACGTAAAAAAGGTGTGAAACTCAATTGACAGGCGTAATTTTTTGTATTGAACGGGGTATCATCAAATTTTACCGTCCGGTTAAATGAAGCAAGATTAGTAGTAAATCAGTGTTTTGTGGTAAAAACAGACCGTCCGGATCCGGAACGCGGAATTCCGGATAAATGAGACAAAATAACGTATAAAAAATCTGTTCCCAAATAAAATCGTCCGTAAACTGAAGCGTCCGGTTATCTGGCGTCCGGATATCTGAGGCCCCACTGTATTTAAAAAAGCAACGTAAGAGAACTTATAAAAAGCGATACAGAAAAGCATTAGCACTTCACTCCTTTTTCCAGATAATGTTTTCTTGTCGAAAATCAATGTCGACGATGTCATTTCACCTTCTAAAAATCAAACGGAAGACCTCCTCGTTGCTCGCAACGAGATCGTGTCTAGTTATTATTATTATTCTTTTTTTGTCTTACAAATTTTGTGCAGGCGATTTCTCGGAGATGGCTTGTTCGATTTCGTTCAAATTTTCAGGGATAATGCCTTGTCAACTGAAGTTTATACCGCTACGGTTTAAAATTCACTTCCGGTCGGAAGTTATTGTCGTTAAACAATTTTTAAAAGTCGATTTTGTCTGCAACGTTTCTCAAAAACGAGTAAAGATTTAGAGCTGAAATTTTCAGAGATGATAGATCTATCTTTTTTCTAATGTACCTCGGTCAAGAGAATGTCCGCCGACACTTCCGGTCGTCACCGGAAGGAAATTTCAAAAATCGAATTTTTGAACTTTTTTGTTTTAAAAAAATTTTCTGTAGGGTTGATAGTGACCCTTTTACTGATTCAGAATATGTAATTTGTTTTAAAATCGATCAACGCATTCTCGAGATATTAAGGGTCAAAGTCCTGAAGCGAGAACCCGAGTAGCTCAGTCGTTATGGTCGTGGACAGTGCCCAGGCGACCCGGGTTCAAGCCCCGAGTTCCGAAAATTTTTTTTTCGTTTTTTTGGCGTAGACTCATAATTTTATCTTTAAAACGATGAGTTTTATCTTATTTATTCAAAAATCGGACGGAAGACCCACTCGTTGCTCGCAACGAGAACGATCTAGTTATTATTATTATTCTTTTTTTTTCTTACCGATTTTGTGCAGACGATTTTTCGGAGATGGCTCGATCGATTTTATTCAAATTTTCAAGATTAACACAATTTTATCTGAAGTTGATTGTTTTTTATCCATTTTTGAATATACGCTTCCGGTCGGAAGTTATCGTCCGTTTACGATTTTAAAAAGTCAATTTTGTCTGTCAGGTTTCTCAAAAACGAGCAAAGATATAGGGCTGAAATTTTCAGATATGATAGATCTACCTTTTTTCTGGTGCACCTCGGTCAAGAGAATGTCAGCCGTTACTTGCAGTCGTCACCGGATGGAAATTTGAAAACTTGAATTTTTCAACTTTTTTATTTTCTTATATTTTTATTTGAAATTTTTACACTCTATAGCGACCCTTTTACTGATTCAGAATATGTAATTTGTTTTAAAATCGATCAACGCAGTCTCGAGATATTAAGCGTCAAAGTCCTGAAGCGAGAGTCCGAGTAGCTCAGTCGATATGGTCGTGGACAGTGCCCAGACGACCCGGGTTCAAGCCCCGAGTGCCGCAAAATTTTTTAACTCATTTTTCGATAAGACCAACGATTTTATCTTTAAAATGATGGATTCTGTTCTTTTCCGTTTTAATTTTGTAAAAGAAGTTACAATAATAGCGTGTTTCCCCGTATTTGTGTATTGACATCCAAAGCTATGTATTCATACTGAAATAAAGTTAAAATATTGAGAAAAATAAATAGTTGCATCTTTAATACAACGCTTATACATTGTTCTAACATGTGTATTTCATTTAGTAATTGTGTAAAATGTAATATTTAGAATTTAATATTCTACGTGTAATATAGAAGTCACCGACCCCCCCCCCCCCCCCAATTCATAAAATCACTTAGTTTTTCTGGTCTGCTTTTTCTTGATCTTGGATCTTTGATCTTTACTTTCAACCTAGTACCATTCTAGATTACTGTACTAATGACCAGACCAATTCGTTCATTTTTAACAGAGTTATGAATTTTTGGGCATTTCCGTTTCAACTGGCTTGCTTGACATGTACTGTAGAAAAAAAATCTAACTTCCGAGTTCTTCACTCAATCCTTATGAAAATTCGTGTAAATATACCTCGGATCCAATTCTTATTGTCTACCAAATATGCACCGGATTAAGCAATTTAGAAGAAAATCCTGAGATCAAACGGCGAGTATTGCCTGTACGTGGAGTTAAAATTTACACAGTACACGCACCGCCCCCCCCCCCATTCCGATTCACAAAATCATTTAGTTTTTCTGGCCTGATTTTACTTGATCTTTGATATTGGACCTTTACTTTCAGCCTATTACCATTCTAGATTACTGTACTAATGGCCAGACCAGTTCGTTTTATTTTAACAGAGTTATGAATATTTGGGCATTTGAGTTTCGATTAGCGTGCTTCACATGTACTGTAGAAAAAAATTCTAACTCCCGAGCTCTTCACTCAATCCTTATGAAATTTCGTGTAAATGTACCTCGGACCCCATTCTAATTGTCTGCCAAATATGCAGCGGATTGAACAATTTAGAAGAAATTCCTGAGATCAAACGGCAGGCATTGCCTGTACGGGAAATTAAAATTTACATAGTACACGGGATGTAAGCAGCCGTGTAATATTTCTAGTGCATGTATATTTCTTGTTTTCCGTTTAGTCTGTATCTACGATAGCGTGTGAACTACTTATGAATGTAAGATCTGTGAAAATTACCGTTATCGATTTTTTACCGAATAAATTTACATGTAACTGATTTCGTTATTTCTACATTTATCAAGATTTTACCAATCCTGGCGTAATAAAACAGTCAAACATAATAGTAAACGACACGAAAAAAAATTCTCAACGCTGAAATACATGTGTAAAATGCATCAGTCATTGTTTTATCATTCCCCTATTTGTCGTTAACCGAATCCGAGATCCACACCTCAAAATTCTACTTTCGATTTATTTACGACGAAAATCAAGCTCTGGCCTTTTCACCCCCCTCCAGAAACAAACACGCATCAATATTTCAAATGACCTCGCATTGTTACAAAACCTGAATACTCAGACATCTTACACGTTGTTTTTCATCTCATACAAAAAATCAGCTCCTGTCCCGGGCGGAAACGCCCCGAATTCAAAGAGAAATTCGGGAATTATTTTGCGTCAGCCATGTTTTGACGTGAACCTTTGCTGAATTTCTGTTATGACACCTGCATAAGTTGGGTGTTCTAATCTCGCCGGAGCCACAAGATTTGTTCTCTTTCTCTCCTTTTCTTTCTATCCATTTTTTTTTTTTTTTTTTTTTTGATTTTCAAACAAAAATACTATTTACAAAGGGGTTGTTGGAATGAAGTACACGTTGAAAAACACTATTCCATTTAAATAAAGACAAAAACAGACCTTATTTATTAGGGTCTTCCGTCTTCAGCGGAAGACCCTTCTATTATTCTATTGTTTCTTTTTCACTTTTCTTATTGTTATTATTATTAGGGTCTTCCGTCTTCAGCGGAAGACCCTTCTATTATTCTATTGTTTCTTTTTCACTTTTCTTATTATTCTTATTAGGGTCTTCCGTTTCCAACGGAAGACCCTCTTGTTATTCTATTGATTATTTTTATTATTATTATTTTTTTTCTGACTTTTTCCGGACGCTATTACTCGTGAACTACTGGACCGATTTGCGTAAAATTTACAGGACTGATAGAACATCAAAAGTACTTGAGTTTATTAAATTTTGAGTTGATGACGTCACTTCCGGTTTGAGATTTTGAGGATTTAGTGAATTTTTAAGGACCATTTTGTCCACCTAACTCCTCCAAAACTAATAAAGATAAAAACATGAAACTTTCAGGGATAGTAGATGAATGTATGTAGATGATTCTCTGAGTTTGATATTGTGGAAAATGCGCAAGGTGCCGGCGCTCGCCCGAGCTCGAAAATTGGCACCAAATTTTTTCACAAAATTTTTGCACATTTTCTAAATTATTTCTGAATGTGTAAATAATTTGTTAAGACATGTAATGCAAAAGTTGTTCAGATTTACACGCTCTTTCGTTTGATATCATAAAAAAGGGGCTGGCCCCTCACATAAGGGGCCAAGAGGGCTCTAACGAATTTAATTAATAACTCTTTACTGAAAAATAATTTGTTATTAAGTATAGAAGCAAAAATGTTTATTGTGCAGCTGTTTATCTACATAGTACCATACTGAAATCATATGTTACGTAATTAGGGGTTTTAAGGGGTCAGAAGTCCAAAACTTTGATCATTTATATCTGAAAAAGGAGAAATATTTTGTGAAACATTGTAGAAGAAAAGTTGCTCAAAATAATGTTGTCAACCTTTTGCTACCTTTAAATTTTTTGTCTTTGGCCCCATTAAGGAGTTTAAGGGTCGGCCCCTAAAATACAGTTGTTCAGATATATCTAGAATGGTTAACAATTCATGAACAGTTGTTGAACAAAATATGTTTATATTTGCGAGACCGTTCATTTGATATCAAGAAAAAGGGGCTGGCCCCTCAAATTAGGGGTCAGGAGGGCTACAAAGTCTTTTAATAATAACTATTTACTGAAGAATAATTTGTTATATATTATTGAAGCAAAATTGTTCAAATTATTAAGCTTAATTTAAATCTGAAATCCGTTTTAAAATCGGACGATGCATTACAGAGATATAGAGGTTTAAAAATTGATTTTTCCGGAAATTTTGATTCCACATTCTTGGTTATGAAAATAGTGTTATGTTCAAAGTTAAATTAACTCGTACCTAGAATGATTCGATATTTGTTAAGACGTTCTTAAACACATTCAGATTTTTTTTGTCAAGTCGTTCTTGAAATCCTTAAGGTTTTTGTTAATTCGTACTTAAAGTCATTCGGATTTTGTTAAGTCGTACCAAGAATTATTCGATTTTTTATATATTTTTGTTTTAATTACTCCTGGTATTGGCTTTAGAGCTCTGCTTCTTACAGGAACATCTAGCTTTTCTTTCGACATTAACGGAAGACCCACTCGTTGCTTTGCAACGAGCTTTGCTCTAGTTCTTTTTTTTTTTCTTACCGATTTTGTGCAGGCGATTTCTCGGAGATGGCTCGACCGATTTTAGTCAAATTTTCAGGGATGGTGCCCCGTCATATGAAGTTTGTACCACCGTAACAGTTTTTAAAAATTCACTTCCGGTCGGAAGTGATCGTCGTTAAACGATTTTTTTAAAGTCAATTTTGTCTGTCAGGTTTCTCAAAAACAAGTAAAGATATCGGACTGAAATTTTCAGAGATGATAGATCTATCTTTTTTCTGGTGCACCTCGGTCAAGAGAATGTCAGCCGTCACTTCCGGTCCTCATCGGAAGCAAATTAAAAAAAAATAATTGTTCGACTTTTTTATTTCCTATTATTTTTCTTTGAACTTTTTATAGTTGATAGTGACCCTTTCACTGATTCAGAATATGTAATTTGTTTTAAAATCGATCAACGCAGTCTCGAGATATTAAGCGTCAAAGTCCTGAAGCGAGAGTCCGAGTAGCTCAGTCGTTATGGTCGTGGACACTGCCCAGGCGACCCGGGTTCAAGCCCCAAGTGCCGCAAAATTTTTTTTCGTATTTTTTGCGTAGACTTACGATTTTAGCTTGAAAATGATGAGTTTTATCTCAATTATTCTAAAATCGGACGGAAGACCCACTCGTTGCTCGCAACGAGATCGCATCTAGTTATTATTATTATTCTTTTTTTGTCTTACAAATTTTGTGCAGGCGATTTCTCGAAGATGGCTCTATCGATTTTCTTCAAATTTTCAGTGACAATGCCTTGTCAACTGAAGTTTATACCGCTGCGACAGTTTTTAGAAATTCACTTCCGGTCGGAAGTTATCGTCGTTAAACGATTTTTAAAAGTCAATTTTGTCTGCGACGTTTCTTAAAACCGAGTAAAGATTTAGAGCTGAAATTTTCAGATATGATAGATCTACCATTTTTTTAGTGCACCTCGGTCAAAAGAATGTCCGCCGTCACTTCCGGACGTCACTGGAAGCAAATCTTAAAAATCGAATTTTTCAACTTTTTTGTTTTAAAATATTGTTCTGTAGGTTTGATAGTGACCCTTTTTCTGATTCAGAATATGTAATTTGTTTTAAAATCGATCAACGCAATCTCGAGATATTAAGGGCCAAAGTCCTGAAGCGAGAGTCCGAGTAGCTCAGTCGTTAGAGTCGTGGACACGTGCTCAGGCGACCCGGGTTCAAGCCTCAAGTGCCGCAAAATTTTTCAACTCATTTTTCGCTTAGACCTACGATTTTATCTTTAACATGATGAATTCTGTTCTTTTCCGTTTTAATTTTGTAAAAGAAGTCACAATGATAGCGTTTTTCCCCGTATTTGTGTATTGAGATCCAAAGCTATGTATTCATACTGAAATAAAGTTAAAATGTTGAGAAAAATAAATAGTTGCATCTTTAATACAACGCTTATACATTGTTCTAACATGTGTATTTCATTTAGTAATTGTGTATACTATGTAATATTTAGAATTTAATATTCTACGTTTAATATAGAAGTCACCGACTCCCCCCCCCCCTCCCGATTCATAAAATCATATAGTTTTTCTGGTCTGCTTTTTCTTGATCTTTGATCTTTGACCTTTACTTTCAGCCTAGTACCATTCTAGATTACTGTACTAATAACCAGACCAATTCGTTCATTTTTAACAGAGTTATGAATTTTTGAGCATTTGCGTTTTAACTGGCGTGCTTGACATGTACTGTAGAAAAAAATTCTAATTTCCGAGCCCTTCACTCAATCCTTATGAAAATTCGTGTAAATATACTTCGGACCCAATTCTTATTGTCTGCCAAATATGCACCGGATCAGGCAATTTAGAAGAAATACCTGAGATCAAACGGCGAGTATTGCCTGTACGTGGAGTTAAAATTTACACAGAACACGCACCGACCCCCCCCCCCTCCACCCCACCCCTTCCCATTCACAAAATCATTTAGTTTTTCTGGCCTGATTCTACTTGATCTTTAAAATTGGACCTTTACTTTCAGCCTATTACCATTCTAGATTACTGTACTAATGGCCAGACCAGTTCGTTTTATTTTAACAAAGTTATGAATTTTTGGGCATTTGAGTTTCGATTAGCGTGCTTCACATGTACTGTAGAAAAAAATTCTAACTCCCGAGCCCTTCACTCAATCCTAATGAAATTTGGTGTAAATGTACCTCGGACACCATTCTAATTGTCTGCCAACTATGCAGCGAATTGAACAATTTAGAAGAAATTCCTGAGATCAAACGGCAGGCATTGCCTGTACTGGGAATTAAAATTTACACAGTACACGGGATGTAAGCAGCCGTGTAATATTTCTGGTGCATGTATATTTCTTGTTTTCCGTTTAGTCTGTATCTACGATAGCGTGCGAACTACTTATGAATGTTAGAACTGTGAAAATTACCGTTATCGATTTTTTACCGAATAAATTTACATGTTACTGATTTCGTTATTTCTACATTTATCAAGATTTTATCAATCCTGGCATAATAAAACAGTCAAACATAATAGTAAACGACACGAAAAAAAATTCTCAACGCTAAAATACATGTGTAAAATGCATCAGTCATTGTTTTATCATTCCCCTATTTGTCGTTAACCGAATCCGAGATCCACACCTCAAAATTCTACTTTCGATTTATTTACGACGAAAATCAAGCTCTGGCCTTTTCACCCCCCTCCAGAAACAAACACGCATCAATAATTCAAATGACCTCGCATTGTTACAAAACCTGAATACTCAGACATCTTACACGTTGTTTTTCATCTCATACAAAAAATCAGCTCCTGTCCCGGGCGGAAACGCCCCAAATTCAAAGAGAAATTCGGGAATTATTTTGCGTCAGCCATGTTTTGACGTGAACCTTCGCTGAAATTCTGTTATGACACCTGCATAAGTTGGGTGTTCTAATCTCGCCGGAGCCACACTATTTGTTCTTTCTCTCCTTTTCTTTCTATCCATTTTTTTTTTTTTTTTTTTTTTTTTGGATTTTCTAACAAAAATATTCTTCACAAAGGGGTTGTTGGAATGAAGTACACGTTGAAAAACACTATTCCATTTAGATTAAGACAAAAACAGACCTTATTTATTAGGGTCTTCCGTCTTCAGCGGAAGACCCTTCTATTATTCTATTGTTTCTTTTTCACTTTTCTTATTATTAAGGTCTTCCGTTTCCAACGGAAGACCTTATTGTTATTCTTCGGATTCTTTTTTTTCTTCTTCTTCTTTTTTTTTCTTACCGATTTTGTGCACGCGATATCTCAGAAATGGCTCGACCGATTTGCACGAAATTTTCAGATCTTACCAACTATATTTTGAACCTTATCGGAAATTTTTTTGGTTGATGACGTCATTTCCGTTTTTGAGATATTGGCATTTTAAGGAATTTTAGGGTGTTGGTTTGTCCAGGAGTGTTCTCATAAACTACAAATGATATCGATTTCAAAATTTCAGGGATGATAGACAAAAGATTGTTAATCTGAACAAAAGCATTCATATTTGCCTAGCACAAGAAACGCCGGAGCTCGGAGGGCTCGAAAATTGAGATAAAAAAAAAATTTGTAATTTTGCTTGGTTTCCTTAGTTTATCTCTTTTCTCGCAAAAATTTTGCTAAGACATGTAGAAGAAGAAAGATTTTTATATACAAGATCTTTTGTTTGACACCAAGAAATAGGGGCTGGCCCCTCAAATTAGGGACCTAGAACCCTTGAAAGTTTTCACTTTATAACTCATAAGCGGTTAAAATTTCGTAATGGCTGCCGCTGCAAAAGTTGTTTATTATGATCTTATTAATGTCGTAACAATAATATTTTGTTCGGGCATTGCGTATTATGAGTGTAAAAAGCTAGATTTTTTATCATGTAATTGTGCTTTATTTTGCAAAAAAACGGGGTATTTGTGCGTGTAACTGACATTAAGTGTACCAGTTTACAAACGGCAAGTGTTTAAACATTTTAATTCACATTATGGATAACTATGGATAAAAGAACTGCTTCAATGCAATGCATTTGAGTCGCATTTAAAATCTAGCTGTATTCCGAGCTGTGTATGTGAACAATAACCTAGCCGATCCCGTGCCCGCGGCCGAGGAAATAGGTCGCGGCTGGACTAGCGAGCGGTCTACCGTTATCCAATACACAAGATTTGCGCCATGTTGTTTTATTATACTTTCATGTTAAATACTGAAATCTGATTGGTTTAGACGCAGTTGACAATCCGTTCCCATACCCTCAGCGTTAGCAACACACTTAGCAACGGGCCGATAGAACGAATTGTTACATGCGCGTACGGTTCGCCGTAGAACTCACGTCTTTTCTATATAAAAGCAGTAAAACTTGCTATAAAATTAACACATTCAGTATAATAAAATAAATAGTGCCTGTTTGGGAGGGTACCAGTTGAAATTGACACCCCTCGAAAACCATTGTCAACCTCCGCTTCGCGTCGGTTGACAATGGTTTTCGAGGGGTGTCAATTTCATCTGGTACCCTCCCAAGCAGGCACTATTTATATATTATTATACTTTCATGTTAAATACTGCAATCTGATTGGTTTAGACGCAGTTGACAATCCGTTCTCTCTCCCTCGCACGCTTAGCAACGGGCCGATAGAACGAATTGTTACATGCGCGTTAATTATGCGCGTACGGTTCGCCGTAGAATTCACGTCTTTTCTATATAAAAGCAGTAAAAATTTGCTATAAAAATTATGACATTCAGTATAATAAAATAAATAGTGCCTGTTTGGGAGGGTACCAGTTGAAATTGACACCCCTCGAAAACCATTGTCAACCTCCGCTTCGCGTCGGTTGACAATGGTTTTCTCGGGGTGTCAATTTCAACTGGTACCCTCCCAAACAGGCACTATTTATATAATGCACACATGGGTTTGTTTATGTAGCTGCATACACAAAGAATTCCGATTTTAACGATATTAAAAAGTAAACGAAAAAAGATTATACCTTTTCCTTCGAAGAAATGCTGTTTTAGTCTCATAATTAAAAAAAAAAATAGATAGTATGACTGTCATTGAAAAAAGGCGTTCTTTGTGATCTTGTCTATGTCATAAAATATTTTTATTGTTGGATATTCATATATCAAACTGCAAAGATTTTAAACCCACCACGTTTAGTGTACATTTACATAACACGGGCCGAGGAGATGTCGCGCTAGTGGACAACCGAATCGCTGTAGTCTAGGACACAGGCTTCTCGTGTTTATACGTTATCAAACATTTGAATGTTCATTGATAAATTATTTTCATTTTCAATTATATTGGTTAAAGATGCATCAAACCATTGATATAAATCGAAGTGCGTAAAATGAAGAAAAAAACTGCCATCAATGAATATAATACAACGAGAATTTAATGCATTACACTACCCATTTCAACAAAATATAAGCAATATTCACAACATGTTTATTCCAACACACCCATCTTAAGTATCTGTATTCTGTGATAATTCATTTAGCTAACAAAATATTAGAATTTTTTATGAGTTATGAGAGAGAGAGAGAGAGAGAGAGAGAGAGAGAGAGAGAGAGAGAGAGAGAGAGAGAGAGAGAGTAGTAAGTGCAGGGTGTAGTAAGTAAAGTGAGTTGAAATATATTTAAAAAGCGATCAAGATAAGGCAGCTAAAGTGGTACAATGTTTCATGCTTGCGGTAGGTGCGGGCACGATAAAACTAACCATTGCCTGCTAACACGGAAGGAATTGAAGAAATCAGTGTATACCCATGAATTTTTAAACAAGTTGAAGTTTTATTTACATTCAGGCCGTAAAAGAATAATAGTCACACTTTTGGTTTAACCTCTTCTGAATGGTAGTCCGATTCATTAAAAAGCATACTCATTGCTGATTTTATTCGTTCATTTAATTAAATTTTATTCATGAAAGAATATGCGAGTTTTAAAAAAGTTTATTTTCATCCGGTGAATAAAAGCTTTGATTGGATTCGGACAGTTGAAGATCAAGTAGAGGACACACGGTTAAAAATACTACTTAGTAGATTAGGTACATTTCAAATCGAATGGACTTTGCATATGCAGACACACTCGAATAGTTTATACATAAATTATATATATTTTAATAAAACGTATGTATGCTGTATTATGTATTTGCTCTCTGATCCGGACTGAAGCGCTCGGATATCGCGTAAAGAACGTTCTGTATAGTACAACACCTGATTGGAGTACATGCTTATATTTTTTTTAAGGTAACGTTTAACTAAGCGAAATTGTAGAGGTCAAAGAGTCAATAAGCAAATCAAATTTGTCAATTAGGTAATAGCAGTTATCCAATGCCTATGATTGATAATTTTACAAGGTGAATTAAATACATGTAAATATGAATTTTAAAGCCCCCCCCCACCCCCTTGTTAAGAGCTTACGTTTCCTGCATTATTTTCTTTGATTAGCGATTTTTGTGCACGCATTTTCTCGGAAATGGCTCAAAATTTGATAAACGGCCCCGATAAGAAGATGAAAGGATGACCCCAAAAATATCTTTCCCAAATATATCAAGAACGGTCTCAAATTTCAAACACTGGTTGAATAACATATAACTTATTTTGTGTAAATTATATGTGCATGAAATGACAATTTTCCTGTAACTTAACAAAAATTACACTTTGTGAAATCTAAAAATATCTGAATTTGTCATTAAAATTTATAATTTTAGACGGCACATGCAGTAAGTTTTTCTAGCCGAGTCTTTCGTTCAACAGCGCATCGATTGTAAACATTTCAGCGTGGTTTACAACAAGAGGGTAAACGACCACAAATTTTGACAGATTTGGCTACAAAGAGTTTAAAAGAGATGGATACAAAACACAAGTGCGATTATATCTTGCAGGAGATAAAAAATAATAAATCTACGTTTGCCATAAATTCAACATTTTATCATAAGAAAATTTTAACATTTAGATCCGCAAAATATTTTCATTCCCCTTCATTGTTTGGTGCCTGATTTGAAATAACGTTTCGAGGTATACCAAGTGGAGAAATTTCTTTAAGCTGCATTTTCCGATTTGTTGGCCATTGCAGTATCAAATAATTTTCCATGCAAACCAAATGAATGATCTTACAAAGTTATAGACGTACTTACACGGAATTGATCTCCTTTCAACGTTAGAAATATTCAAAGTAAATAAAAATAAATTTTGGGGCATACAAAAATACATCATGGGAATGTTTAGAAAAGATAACCGTTTGGTTTCGTCCTCCGAATGACTGGGTTTAAACCTGTATGTTTTGCATCGATTATAAACAACGTAAACTTCAAAACTATTAATGAACTGCTTTAATTTTTGTTTTGTTAAATAGTCATGCAGTATATGTTATTTGTTATAATAGATCATATAAATAGGAAATATGTCATAGTCGGAATACAATCATACTCGCTTCGACGTAAGGGACCAGTTTAAACATGAGGCGAAATAAAACGAAACCCTTTTATGTCGTTTATTTTGTGAGTAAATTTTGTACAATGTACAGTAAAACTTGTCTAATTTGGTGGAGGGTGGTTCTAAAAAAATTGGTCAAATAAAGCAACATCCGGTTTAGAGGACATTGTTGTAAATTAATTTTAGTATTTAATGCAATAGGTCTTGATCGTGTATTCTTGCAAAATTTTCAATTCTTCTGAAATATACTAATATTAGATTTCATCGATCGTAATTACGGTACTAATTTTCATTTTCATTTTTTTTTTTGGGGGGGGGGGGAGGGGGGAAACAATAAATTCATAACGGAATACATACGATGGAAATACTTTTTCAATCAAATCATCGTAATTGATAATTTTTCAAACATCTGATTAACCTGAAAAGTGCATGCTTGACCGGTAATTGTTAAACAAACATTAACAAGTCAACAGGTGGCTAGCTGAATACTTACTAGAATGGCGAGAACTGTTTTGATGCAGGGAACAAATTATTAGAAATGAGAATTTTATTTTTAAAAAAAAGATGCGTATTTATTTATAACAAGATATAACGGTATAAACTGAAATGAGTTGCTTGTTTGGAAATATATTCACAGTTGTTTAAATCAATAACAACGACAGAAAAATTGATCGATGATTGAGCATTAATTATCTCACAGACGGCCGATCGATCGATAAGTGGCCGGACTACGGGAGATAACTCTCAATAATTATAAGCAATCGGTTGTTTTCATCGCGGCCGGTTTACAGAATAGACAAGATCCGGATTGCACAACATTTTAAAACAAAAATGATAGGAAAATGTGAAGTGGCTGAACACTGTCGCCGGATTGGACAGCATGCCGGAATGCACAACATCCGGTTTCAACAAGTTTCAACATGTACATTATTTTTTCATTGAAATATGGCTTAATTGACCGGGAAAACTACTGCAACTTATATTATTATACACATACTAAGCATAAACATCGTTTAAAAGCGTACAAAAAATTACATATGTATTGAAAATCGAACCAAGCAGCTTTCGATAGATTTTCATGTGATCCTGTGCATGAATTATTTTCACTACCTGTTTATTTCTCCAAAATGATATCCAATTCCATTCACAACTGTTGTCATTCAAAATCACGTAAGTTAAATAAAATTTCTAATTTTGAGTCGATCTCAACTGTTATGTATCCAAGGAATCTAATGATTTTATCATAATTTTATCATGAGTTACGGAATTATGGGTTTTTATGGATCAAAAGTCCAAAATTTTGGTCACCCTTATATCATTTAATATTTGACCGTTCATTTGATAACAAGACAATTATTCCTTTTAAAGGAATGATCGGCATGTTGGCTATTATCTTTGGTCAGCTTTGTTATGTAATGCGAAAGCATTCCGCTACATGTTTTGTTGATTTCCAATATAATTAACATTTTTTGAAAAAAAAGATAAGATTGCATGTAAACGAAAATTGTCTATCAAATGTTGATATAGGAAACTATTTGGCAAACTTAAAGGAGATGATATTAAACTTTGTTTGAAGATAACCAAAATACTACATTCAATTACCGTATCTTGTAACTTCTAAATTGTAATTAATCCAAAACCTAACTTTAACAGCTTATCTTTTTATTTACAATCCAAATATCATGTTTATCCCCGGACAAATGGAGTATGAGTCTGTTTGGGTACGAGTCAGTTTGGGGACGACTTCACTTTACTCCGTTCCGAAATAGAAAGGCATGAATATGCTTTACTTTTAGTAGGCGAATTGTTCTTCCGATAAATATTCTTACGCATATGTGAAGACAAACGTGATTAGAATCAGTTTGTATGTAACTGTATAAATGTTTTAATTTCAATGCATACGAATAGGAGTAACGTTTATTTAGTATTCTACGTTTAATTAAAGATTTAAATGAGGCTGCCATTGCAAAGAAAATAAAGTAGTGCAAGGCGCAATGCGTGCGCAAATAGTAAAATTTGCCGGATGCCTCATATGGACACAACTGTGATCGGCCGAAGCCGATCACAAAAAGGGGGCGTGTCCCTCAAATGTCTTTTAACTAAAGTCCTTTACTGAGAGAAATTTCGGAAAGGTCGTAAAATCAGATATGTTATCTTACAGTTATGTATCCAAGCAATGTAATGTAATCATGCGTTACGTTTTTAGAGAACAATTGTCCAACATTTTAATCATCGATATATCAGAAAGGAAATATTTTTTGAAATGCAGTATAGAAGAAAAGATGCTCAAAATGATGTACTAAACAATATTCAACCCTCAAAATGTCGTTAAACGGCCCCTATAAGGAGATAAGGGATCGGCCCCTAAAACGCTCTTTACCATATATCTCAGGAAAGGTAATGAATTTGTAAACACCTTTCATTTGATATCAAGAAAAAAGGTACTGACCCCTCAAATAAGGGATCAAGATATCTATATAGTCATTTACTGAGAGATGTTTTGTATTAGGTTGTAAAAGCAAAATTAGATATAATACGTTTATATATCCTAACAATATGATGATTTTCTCATGCGTTACTTAATTAGGGTTTTTAGGGGCCAGAGGTAAAAAAAGGTTTAATCTTTTCTATCTCATTGGAAGAAATGAAAGTATTAAAAAAGCAACATAAGAGAACTTATAAAAAGCATGACAGGAAATCATAAGTACTCAACTCCTATTTCCATATCATGTTTTGTTGTCCAAAATCAAAGTCGATGATGTCATATCAACTTCTAAAAATCAGACGGAAGACCTCCTCGTTGCTCGCAACGAGATCGTTTCTAGTTATTATTATTATTCTTTTTTTGTCTTACAAATTTTGTGCAGGCGATTTCTCGGAGATGGCTTGTTCGATTTCGTTCAAATTGTCAGGGATAATGCCTCGTCAACTGAAGTTTATACCGCTACGACAGTTTTTCAAAATTCACTTCCGGTCGGAAGTTATTGTCGTTTAACGATTTTTAAAAGTCGATTTTGTCTGGGACGTTTCTCAAAAACGAGTAAAGATTTAGAGCTGTAATTTTCAGATATGATAGATCTATCTTTTTTCTAATGTACCTCGGTCAAGAGAATGTCCGCCGACACTTCCGGTCGTCACCGGAAGGAAATTTCAAAAATCAATTTTTTCAACTTTTTTGTTTTAAAATATTTTTCTGCAGGGTTGATAGTGACCCTTTTACTGATTCAGAATATGTATTTTGTTTTAAAATCGATTAACGCATTCTCGAGATATTAAGCGTCAAAGTCCTGAAGCGAGAGCCCGAGTAGTTCAGTCGTTATGGTCGTGGACAGTGCCCAGGCGACCCGGGTTCAAGCCCCGCGTGCCGCAAAAATTTTTTTCGTTTTTTTTTGCGTAGACTCACAATTTTATCTTTAAAACGATGAGTTTTATCTCATTTATTCAAAAATCGGACGGAAGACCCACTCGTTGCTCGCAACGAGAACGATCTAGTTAGGGTCTTCCGTCTTCAGCGGAAGACCCTTCTATTATTCTATTGTTTCTTTTTCACTTTTCTTATTGTTATTAGGGTCTTCCGTCTTCAGCGGAAGACCCTTCTATTATTCTTCGGTTTCTTTTTCCCTATTATTATTCTTATTTTTTTTCTTCCGATTTTTGTGCACGCGATTTCTCAGAAACGGCTCGGCCGATCTCCATCAAATTTTCAGATATGATATATATTTGTCTGAACCTGATAGCAAATTTTTTGCATTGATGACGTCACATCCGTTTTTGAAATACTGAGATTTTTCCAATTTTTATATGGGTATTTTGTCTTCAGTCGTTCTCCTAAACTATAAAAGATATTGAGCTCAAATTTCTACGGTTGGTAGAGGAAAGATTGAAGTTTTGCATGGTTGTTGTTTTATATGTCTAGCTCTAAATGCGCCAAAGCTCGGTAGGGCTCGAAAGTTGAGATAACAAAAGCGTCGTGAATTTTCGTGCTTTTCTTTGTTTATCTCTTTTCTGGAAAATATTTTGTTAAAACATGTAATGCAAAAACAGTTTAAATTTACAAGATCTTTCTTTTGATATCAAGAAAAAGGGGCTGACCCCTAAAATTAGGGTTCTAGAGGGCTCTAAAGTATCTCATCTATAGCCCTTAACTGAGAGATATTTTGTAATAGATTATATAAGCAAATATGTTTATCTTACAGTTATGTTGCCTTACATAATAATGATTTTCTAATGTGTTACGTAATTAGGGGTTTTTGGGGTTCAAAATTTCAAAACATTGATCACCTATATCTCAAAAAGGAAAAATATTTTGATAAGCAGTATAGAAGAAAAGATGCTCAAAATGATCTACTAAACAGTATGCAACCATCAAAATTTCGTTTAACGGCCCCTATAAGGAGATAAGGGCCGGCCCCTAAAACTTTCTTTCTCTGATATCTCAAGAACGGTAACGAATTTCTAAACACTTGTTGAATAAAATGTGTTGAGAATTAAATGACCTTTCATTTGATATCAAGAAAAAGGGGATGACCCCTAAAATTAGGGGACTAGAGGGCTCTAAATTTTTTTATCTGCAGCCCTTTACTGATAGATATTTGTGAAAGGTTATAGAAGCAAATATGTTTATCTCACAGTTATTTATCCAAGCAATGTAAGAATTTTATCTTGCGTTACATAATTAGGGGTTTTTAGGGGCCAAAAGTCCAAACTTTTGATCACCCATATCTCAGAAAGGAAAACAATTTTGAAATGCAGTATAGAAGGAAAGATGCTAAAAATGATGTACTTAACAATATGCAACCTTTAAAATTTCGTTAAACGGCCCCTATAAGGACATAAGGGGCCGGCCCCTTAAATGTTTTTTTCCCATTTATCTCAAGAACGGTAACGATTTTCTAAACACTTGTTGAACAAAATGTGTTTATAATTAAATGACCTTTCATTTGATATCAAGGAAAAGGGCTGGCACCTTAAATTAGGGGACCAGAGGGATCTAAAGTTTTTTATCTGTAGCCCTTTACTCATAGATATTTTGTGAAAGGTTATAGAAGCAAATATGTTTATCTCACAGTTATTTATCCAAGCAATGTAATGATTTTATCATGTGTGACATAATTAGGGGTTTTTAGGGGCCAAAAGTCCAAAATTTTGATCACCTATATTTCAGAAAAGAAAAATATTTTGAAATGCAGTATAGAAGGAAAGATGCTCAAAACGATGTACTTAACAATATGCAACCTTTAAAATTTTGTTACACGGCCCCAATAAGGAGATAAGGGGTCGGCCCCTAAAATGTTTTTTCCCCATATATCTCTAGAACTGTAACGATTTTCTAAACACTTGTTGAACAAAATGTGTTTAGAATTAAAGGACCTTTCATTTGATCAAGAAAAAGGGGCTGGCCCCTACAATTAGGGGACCAGAGGGCTCTAAAGTTTTTTTTATATGTAGCCCTTCACTGAGAGATATTTTGTGAATGGTTATAGAAGCAAATATGTTATCTCACAGTGATTTATTCTAGCAATGTAATGATTTTATCATGTGCTACGTAATTAGGGGTTTTTAGGGTCAAAAGTCCTAAGTTTTGATCACCTATATCTCAGAAAGAAAAATTATTTTGAAATGCAGTATAGAAGGAAAGATGCTAAAAATGATGTACTTAACAATATGCAACCTTCAAAATTTCGTTAAACGGGCCCTATAAGGAGATAAAGGGTCGGCCCCTAAAACGTTCTTTGCCGTTTTCATTAAAAACGGTAACGAATTTCTAAACACTTGCTGAACAAAATGTGTTTAGAGTTAAATGACCTTTCATTTGTTATCAAGAAAAAGAGGCTGGTCCCTCACATTAGGGGACCAGAGGGCCCTAAAGTCTTTTATCTGTAGCAGTTTACTGAGGGATATTTTGTGAGGGTTATCAAAGCAAAATAAGGTATAATACTTTTATATATCCTAACAATATAATGATTTACTTATCTAATTAGGGGATTTTAGGGGCCAGAAGTAAAAAGTTTAATACTTTCTATCTAAATTGGAAGAAATGATAGTATTTAAAAAAGCAACGTAAGAGAACTTATAAAAAGCGATGCACATAAGCATAAGTACTCCACTCCTTTTTACAGATCATGTTTTCTTGTCGAAAATCAAAATAGATGATGTCATATCATCTTCTTAAAATCGGACGGAAGACCTCCTCGTTGCTCGCAACGAGATCGTGTCTAGTTATTATTATTATTCTTTTTTTTTCTTACCGATTTTGTGCAGACGATTTCTCGGAGATGGCTCGATCGATTTCATTCATATTTTCAGGATTAACGCAGTTTTATCTGAAGTTGATTGTTTTTTATCCATTTTTGAAACTACACTTCCGGTCGGAAGTTATCGTCCGTTTACGATTTAAAAAAGTCAATTTTGTCTGTCAGGTTTCTCAAAAACGAGTAAAGATAAAGGGCTGAAATTTTCAGAGATGATAGATCTATCTATTTTCTGGTGCACCTCGGTCAAGAGAATGCCAGCCGTCACTTCCGGTCGTCACCGTAAGCAAATTTGAAAAAATTTAATTTTTCGACTTTTTTATTTTTTAATATTTTTCTTTAAATTTTTTATAGGTGATAGTGACCCTTTTTCTGATTCAGAATATGTAATTGGTTTTAAAATCGATCAACGCATTCTCGAGATATTAAGCGTCAAAGTCCTGAAGCGAGAGCCCGAGTAGCTCAGTCGTTATGGTCGTGGACAGTGCCCAGGCGACCCGGGTTCAAGCCCCGAGTGCCGCAAATTTTTTTTTCGTTTTTTTTTTCGTAGACTTACAATTTTATCTTTAAAACGATGAGTTTTATCTCATTTATTCAAAAATCGGACGGAAGACCCACTCGTTGCTCGCAACGAGAACGATCTAGTTATTATTATTCTTTTTTTGTCTTACAAATTTTGTGCAGGCGATTTCTCGGAGATGGCTTGATCGATTTTCTACAAATTTTCAGGGATAATGCCTCGACATCTGAAGTTAATACCGCTACGACAGTTTTTAGAAATTCACTTCCGGTCGGAAGTTATCGTCGTTAAACGATTTTTAAAAGTCAATTTTGTCTGCGACGTTTCTCAAAACCGAGTAAAGATTTAGAGCTGAAATTTTCAGAGATGATAGATCTACCGTTTTTCTAGTGAACCTCGGTCAAGAGAATGTCCGCCGTCACTTCCGGTCGTCACCGGAAGAAATTTCAAAAATCGAATTTTTCAACTTTTTTGTTTTAAAATATTTTTCTGTAGGGGTGATAGTGACTCTTTTTCTAATTCAGAATATGTAGTTTGTTTTAAAATCGATTAACGCAATCTCGAGATATTAAGCGTCAAAGTCCTGAAGCGAGAGTCCGAGTAGCTCAGTCGATAGAGTCGTGGACATGTGCCTAGGCGACCCGAGTTCAAGCCCCGAGTGCCGCAAAAATTTTTAACTCATTTTTCGCTTAGACCTACGATTTTATCTTTAAAATAATGAATTCTGTTCTTTTCCGTTTTAATTTTGTAAAAGAAATTACAATAATAGCGCTTTTCCCCGTATTTGTGTATTGAGATCCTTAGCTATGAATTCATACTGAAATATACTTAAAATGTTCAGAAAAATAAATAGTTACATCTTTAATAACACGCTTATACATTGTTCTAACACATGTATTTCATTAAGTGATTGTGTAATATGTAATATTTAGAATTTAGTATTTTACGTTTAATATAGAAGTCACCGACACCCCCCGCCCTTGTCGCAAAATCATTTAGTTTTTCTAGCCTGCTTTTTCTTGATCTGTTATCTTGGACCTTTAATTTCAACCTAGTACCATTCTAAATTACTCTACTAATGGCCAGACCAATTCGTTCATTTTTAACAGAGTTATGAATCTTTGAGCATTTGAGTTTCGATTACCGTGCTTGACATGTACTGTAGAGAAAAATTCTAGCTCCAGAACCCTTCGCATAATCCTAATGAAATTTCGTGTAAATATACCTCGGACCCAATTCTTACTGTCTGCCAAATATGCAGCGGATTAAACAATTTAGAAGAAATTTCTGAGATCAAACAGCGCGTAATGTATATACGGGGAATTAAGATTTACACAACACAGTACACGCACCGACCCCCCCCCCCCCCCCGATTAACAAAATCATTTAGTTTTTCTGGCCTGATTTTACTTGATCGTTGATCTTTGACCTGTTCTTTCAACCTAGTACTATTCTAGATTACTGTACTAATGACCAGGCCAATTCGTTCATTTTTAACAGAGTTATGAATTTTGGGGCATTTGAGTTTCGATTAGCATGCTTGACATGTACTGTAGAAAAAAATTCTAGCTCCCGAGCCCTTCACTCAATCCTAATGAAATTTCGTGTAAATGTACCTCGGACCCCATTCTTAGTGTCTGCCAAATATGCAGCAGATTGAACAATTTAGAAAAAATTCCTGAGATCAAACGGCGAGTATTGCATGTACGGGGAATTAAAATTTACACAGTACACGGGATGTAAGCAGCCGTGTAATATTTCTGGTGCATGTAAATTTCTTATTTTCCGTTTAGTTTGGATCTATGATAGCGTGTGAACTACTTAAGAATGTTAGAACTGTGAAAATTAATGTCATCGAATTTTTACCGAATAAATTTACATGTTACTGATTTCGTTATTTCTACATTTATAAAGATTTTATCAATCCTGTTGAAATAAAACAGTCAAACATAATAGTAAACGACACGAAAAAAATCTCAACGCTGAAATACATGTGTAAAATGCATCAGTCATTGCTTTAGGACTTCCCCTAATTGTCGTTAAGCGAATCCGAGATCCACACCTCAAAATTCTACTTTTGATTTATTTACGGCGAAAATCAAGCTCTGGCCTTTTCACCCCCCTCCAGAAACAAACACGCATAAATATTTCAAATGACCTCGCATTGTTACAAAACCTGAATACTCAGACATCTTACACGTTGTTTTTCATCTCATACAAAAAATCAGCTCCTGTCCCGGGCGGAAACGCCCCAAATTCAAAGAGAAATTCGGGAATTATTTTGCGTCAGCCATGTTTTGACGTGAACCTTTGATGAAATTCTCTTATGACACCTGCATAAGTTGGGTGTTCTAATCTCACCGGAGCCACACAATTTGTTCTTTCTCTCCTTTTCTTTCTATCCATTTCTTTTTTTTTTTTTTTGTTGATTTTCTAACAAAAATATTATTCACAAAAGGGGTTGTTGGAATGATGTACACGTTGAAAAACACTATTCCGTTTAGATTAAGACAAAAACAGACCTTATTTATTAGGGTTTTCCGTCTTCAGCGGAAGACCCTTCTATTATTCTATTGTTTCTTTTTCACTTTTCTTATTATTAGGGTCTTCCGTCTTCAGCGGAAGACCCTTCTATTATTCTATTGTTTCTTTTTCACTTTTCTTATTGTTATTATTAGGGTCTTCCGTCTTCAGCGGAAGACCCTTCTATTATTCTATTGTTTCTTTTTCACTTTTCTTATTGTTATTATTATTATTATTATTATTAAGGTCTTCCGTTTCCAACGGAAGACCTTATTGTTATTCTTCAGTTTCTTTTTCTTCATTATTTTTCTTTTTTTTCCAACAAATTTTGTGCACGCGATTTCTCAAAAACGACTCGACCGATTTTCATCAAATTTACAGATATGATAGATACTGATTTGAACTTTATACACAATTTTTTATTTTGATGACGTCATTTCCGTTTTTGAGATATTGACGTTTTAGCGATTTTCAGAGGGTCGGCTTGTCCTGGGATCTTCTCCTTAACGATTGAAGATATTGAGTTCAAACTTTCAGGGATTGTAGACGAAACATTGAAGATGTGTCTTTAGGCATTCATTTTTATCTGACTCAAAAGGCGCCGAAGCTCGCCTGGACCCGAAAATTGAGATTAAAAAAACGTCATCATTTTTCGAGGTTTTCTTTGTTTATCTCTTTTCTTGAAAATATTTTGATAAAACATGAAACGCAAAAAAAGTTAAGATTAACAAGACGTTTCATTTGATACCAAGAAAAAGGGGCTGGCCCCTCAAATAAGGGACCTAGAGGGCTCTAAAGTCTCTTATCTATAATTCTTTACTGAGGGATATTTTGTAATAAATTATAGAAGCAAATATGTTTATCTTACATTTATGTAGCCTAACAGTATTATGATTTTCTCATGTGTTACGTAAGTAGGGGTTTTTAGGGGTCAAAAGTCCAAAACTTTGATCACCTATAACTCAAAAAGGAAAACTATTTTGAAATGCAGTATAGAAGAGGAGATGCTCAAAATGATGTATTTAACAATATGCAACCTTCAAAATTTTGTTCAGCGGCCCCAATAAGGAGAAAAGGGACCGGCCCCTAAAACGTTCTTTCTCAGATATCCCAAGAACTGTAACGAATTTCTAAACACTTGTTGAACAAAATGTCTTAAATATTAAATGACCTTTCATTTGATACCAAGAAAAAGGGGCTGGCCCCTCAAATTAGGGACCTAGAGGGCTTTAAAGTCTTTTATCTATAACCCTTTACTGAGGGATATTTTGTAATAAATTATAGAAGCAAATATGTTTATCTTACAGTTATGTAGGCTAACAGTATTATGATTTTCTCATGTGTTACGTAATTAGGGGTTTTTAGGGGTCAAAAGTCCAAAACTTTGATCACCTATAACTCAAAAAGGAAAAATATTTTGAAATGCAGTATAGAAAAAGAGATGCTCAAAATGATGTACTTAACAATATGCAACCTTCAAAATTTTGTTCAGCGGCCCCAATAAGGAGATAAGAAACCGGCCCCTAAAACGTTCTTTCTCAGATATCTCAAGAACGGTAACGAATTTCTAAACACTTGTTGAACAAAATGTCTTAAATATTAAATGACCTTTCATTTGATACCAAGAAAAAGGGGCTGGCCCCTCAAATTAGGGACCTAGAGGGCTCTAAAGTCTTTTATCTATAACCCTTTACTAAGGGATAGTTTGTAATAAATTATAGAAGCAAATATGTTTATCTTACATTTATGTAGCCTAACAGTATTATGATTTTCTCATGTGTTACGTAAGTAGGGGTTTTTAGGGGTCAAAAGTCCAAAACTTTGATCACCTATAACTCAAAAAGGAAAAATATTTTGAAATGCAGTGTAGAAGAAGAGATGCTCAAAATGATGTACTTAACAATATGCAACCTTCAAAATTTTGTTCAGCGGCCCCAATAAGGAGATAAGGGACCGGCCCCTAAAACGTTCTTTCTCAGATATCTCAAGAACGGTATCGAATTTCTTAACACTTGTTGAGCAAAATGTCTTTAAAAGTAAATGACCTTTCATTTGATATTAAGAAAAAGGGGCTGACCCCTCAAATAAGAGACCAAGAGGGGTTTAAATGTTTTCAACTAAACACCTAAAACGAAATAGTATCTGGCCCTTAGAATGTAGACCTTTTTCTTCTATTTTAAATCATGTTTAGCTGTTAAATAGCAAAATCAAGGTAGTACATGTATCTCAAATTCTAAAATCAGACGGAAGACCTCCTCGTTGCTCGCAACGAGATCGTGTCTAGTTATTATTATTATTCTTTTTTTGTCTTACAAATTTTGTGCAGGCGATTTCTCGGAGATGGCTCTTTCGATTTCTTTCAAATTTACAGGGATAATGCCCCGTCATTTGAAGTTTATACCGCCGCGACAGTTTTTCAAAATTCACTTCCTGTCGGAAGTTATCATCAGTTTACGATTTTTAAAAGTCAATTTTGTCTGCGACGTTTCTCAAAAACGAGTGAAGATATTGGAATTAAATTTCTAGAGATGATAGATCTACCGTTTTTCTGGTGCACCTCGGTCAAGAGAATGGCCGCCGTCGCTTCCGTTTGTCACCGGAAGCAAATTTAAAAAATTAAATTTTTCAACTTTTTTATGTTAAAATATTTTTCTGTTGGGTTGATAGTGACCCTTTTTCTGATTCAGAATATGTAATTTGTTTTAAAATCGATCAACGCATTCTCCAGATATTAAGGGTCAAAGTCCTGAAGCGAGAGTCCGAGTAGCTCAGTCGTTAGAGTCGTGGACATATGCCCAGGCGACCCGGGTTCAAGCCTCAAGTGCCGCAAAATTTTTCAACTCATTTTTCGCTTAGACCTACGATTTTTCCGTTTTAATTTTGTAAAAGAAGTTACAATAATAGCGCTTTCCCCCGTATTTGTGTATTGAGATCTAGTTAAAATGTTCAGAAAAATGAATAGTTACATCTTTAATAACACGCTTATACATTGTTCTAACACATGTATATCATTTAGTAATTGTGTTAT
Organism: Magallana ariakensis; assembly: GCA_020458035.1. NCBI lineage: Eukaryota > Metazoa > Mollusca > Bivalvia > Ostreida > Ostreidae > Magallana > Magallana ariakensis. The sequence goes on from CM035811.1 coordinate 8,519,164, forward strand.
ATGTAATATTTACAATTTAATATTTTAAGTTTAATACAGAAGTCACCGACACTCCACCCCCCCCCCCCAAATCAAAAAATCGTTTAGTTTTTCTGGCCTGCTTTTTCTTGATCTTTGATCTTGGACCTTTAATTTCAACCTATTACCATTCTAGATTACTGTACTAATGACCAGACCAATTCGTTCATTTTTAACAGAGATATGAATTTTGGGACATTTGAGTTTCGATTAGCGTGCTTGACATGTACTGTAGAAAAAAATTCTAACTCCCGAACCCTTCACTTAATCCTAACGAAATTTCGTGTAAATGTACCTCGGACCCCATTCTTACCGTCTGTCAAATATGCAGCGGATTGAACAATTTAGAAGGAATTTCTGAGATCAAACAGCGCGTATTGTCTATACGGGGAATTCAAATTTTAACAGTACACGCACCGACCCCCCCCCCCCCACCTGATTCATAAAATCATTTAGTTTTTCTGGCCTGATTTTACTTGATCTTTGACCTGTACTTTCAACCTAATACTATTCTAGATTACTCTACTAATGACCAGGCCAATTCGTTCATTTTGAACAGAGTTATGAATTTTGGGGCATTTGAGTTTCAATTAGCGTGCTTGACATGTACTGTAGAAAAAAATTCTAACTCCCGAACCCTTCACTTGATCCTAATGAAATTTCGTGTAAATGTACCTCGGACCCTATTCTTATTGTCTGCCAAATATGCAGCGGATTGAACAATTTAGAAGAAATTCCTGAGATCAAACGGCGAGTATTGCATGTACGGGGAATTAAAATTTACACAGTACACGGGATGTAAGCAGCCGTGTAATATATCTGGTGCATGTATATTTCTTGTTTTCCGTTTAGTCTGTATCTACGATAGCGTGTGAACTACTTATGAATGTTAGAAATGTCAAAATTACTGTCATCGAATTTTTACCGGATAAATTTACATGTTATTGATTTCGTTATTTCTACATTTATAAAGATTTTATCAATCCTGTTGAAATAAAACAGTCATACATAATAGTAAACAACACGAAAAAAAATCTCATCGCTTGAAATACATGTGTGAAATGCATCAGTCATTGTTTTAGGACTTACCCTAATTGTCGTTAACCGAATCCGAGATCCACACCTCAAAATTCTACTTTCGATTTATTTACGACGAAAATCAAGTTCGGGCTATATAATTCTATGTAAGAAAAAAATTCGTAAAAAAATCGAAATAATTTTCTCGTGAGAAAAATGATAGATAGCAGTGTTCTATGATACATTACGCATAATCTAACATCCAAAAATGCGCATGCGATACGGCATTTTCTCAAGTTTTCTAGCTGCGAACATGCCTACCCCCCAAACCACGTGTTTTCAAGCTGTTTGTAAACAGACTGCGCGCACCCCATGGAGTCGGCCTATATGACCTTTAAGAAATAGTTCCCGATAAAAGTAGAATCAAATTTACAAACTACAGAAATTTCCCTAATCAGAGATAACATTTTTATTCAAATCAAATATGGGAAAATGCAAAATGCGGGCAAGAGAAAAAAATATTCCCTATAAATGTATGGAACTACAATTGACTAAGTTCATTTTCATTGGTGGATTACCGGTGTGATAACTCTAATCTCGCCGGAGCCAAGATTTGCTCTTTCTCTCCTTTTCTTTCTCTCCATTTTTTTTTTTTTTTTTTTTTTTTTTTTTTTTTTTGATTTTCTAACAAAAATACTCTTCACAGAGGGGTTGCTGGAATGTAGTACAAGTTGAAAAACACTATTTCATTTAAATTAAGACAAAAACAGACCTTATTTATTAGGGTCTTCCGTCTTCAGCGGAAGACCCTTCTATTATTCTATTGTTTCTTTTTCACTTTTCTTATTATTAGGGTCTTCCGTCTTCAGCGGAAGACCCTTCTATTATTCTATTGTTTCTTTTTCACTTTTCTTATTGTTATTATTAGGGTCTTCCGTCTTCAGCGGAAGACCCTTCTATTATTCTATTGTTTCTTTTTCACTTTTCTTATTATTCTTATTCTTTTTTTTTTTTCTTACCGATTTTGTGCAGGCGATTTCTCAGAGATGGCTCGACCGATTTTTGTCAAATTTTCAGGGATGATGCCCCGTCATATGAAGTTTGTACCGCCGTAACAGTTTTTCAAAATTCACTTCCGGTCGGAAGTGATCGTCCTTAAACGATTTTTTGAAAGTCAAATTTGTCTGTCAGGTTTCTCAAAAACAAGTAAAGATATAGGGCTGAAATTTTCAGAGATGATACATCTATCGTTTTTCTGGTGCACCTCGGTCAAGAGAATGTCAGCCGTCACTTCCGGTCGTCACCGGAAGGAAATTTAAAAAAAATAATTTTTCGACTTTTTTATTTTTTAATATTTTTCTTTGAATTTTTTACAGTTCATAGTGACCCTTTTACTGATTTAGAATATGTAATTTGTTTTAAAATCGATCAACGCAATCTCGAGATATAAAGCGTCAAAGTCCTAAAGCGAGAGCCCGAGTAGCTCAGTCGTTATGGTCGTGGACAGTGCCCAGGCGACCCGGGTTCAAGCCCCGGGTGCCGAGAAAATTTTTTTCGTATTTTTTGCGTATACTTACAATTTGATCTTTAAAATGATGAGTTTTATCTAATTTATTCTAAAATCGGACGGAAGACCCACTCGTTGCTCGCAACGAGAACGATCTAGTTAAGGTCTTCCGTTTCCAACGGAAGACCTTATTGTTATTGCTTTGTTTCTTTTTCCCTTTTATTATTTTTTTTTTTTCTTACGCTTTTTTGTACAAGCGTTTTCTTGAAAACGACTCAACCGATTTTCGTGAAATTTTCAGATCTTGTATATATTGATCAAAGCTTGATATATATTTTTTTATTTTAATGACGTCATTTCCGTTCGTGAGATATTGACGTTTTAGCGATTTTCAGAGGGTCTGATTGTCCTGTTATCTCCTCCTAAACGAACAGAGATATTGAATTCAAATTTTCAGGGATGGTAGACCAAAGATTGTAGATGTGTCTAAAGGCATTTATAGTTGTCTGGTTTAAAAGGCGTCGAAGCTCGCCTGGACCCGAAAATTGAGATTAAAAAAACGTCATAATTTTTTCTGGTTTTCTTTGTTTATCTCTTTTCTGAAAAATATTTTGTTAAAACATGTAATGTAAAAAAAGTTTTTATTTACAAGACCTTTCATTTGATATCAATAAAAAGGGGCTGGCCCCTTAAATTAGGGGACCAAAGCGCTCTAAAGTCTTTAATCTGTATTTCTTTACTGAGAGATATTTTGTGAAAGGTTATAGAAGCAAATATGTTTATCTCACAGTTATGAATCCAAGCAATGTAATGATTTTATCATGTGTTACGTAATTAAGGGTTTTTAGGGGCCGAAAGTCCAAAATTTCGATCACCCATATCTCAGAAAGCAAAAATATTTTGAAATGCAATATAGAAGAAAAGTTGTTCAAAATGATGTTCTTAACAATATGCAACCTTCAAAATTTTGTTAAACGGCCCCTAAAAGGAGATAAGGGATCGGCCCCTAAAACCTTCTTTCTGATATATCTCCAGAACGGTAACAAATTTCTAAACACTTGTTGAACAAAATGTGTTTAGAATTAAGTGACCTTTTATTTGATATCAAGAAAAATGGGCTGGCCCCTTAAATTAGGGAACCAAAGGGCTCTAAATTCTTTTATCTAAATCGCTTTACTGAGGGATATTTTGTGAAATGTTATAGAAGCAAATATGTTTATCTCACAGTTATGTATCCAAGCAATGTAATAATTTTATCATGTGTTATGTAATTAGGGGTTTTTAGGGGCCAAAAGTCCAAAATTTGGATCACCCATATCTCTGAAAGCAAAAATATTTTGAAATGCAGTACAGAAGAAAAGTTGTTCAAAATGATGTTCTTAACAATATGCAACCATCAAAATTTCGTTTAACGGCCCCTATAAGGAGATTAGGGATCGGCCCCTAAAACCTTCTTTCCCATATATCTCAAAAACGGTAACGATTTTCTAAACATTTGTTGACAAAATGTTTTCAGAATTAAATGTCCTTTCATTTGATATCAAGAAAAAGGGGCTGGCCCCTTAAATTAGGGGATCAAAGGGCTCTAAAGTCTTTTATCTGAAGCCGTTTACTGAGAGATATTTTGTGAAATGTTATAGAAGCAAATATGTTTATCTCACAGTTATGTATCCAAGCAATGTAATAATTTTATCATGTGTTATGTAATTAGGGGTTTTTAGGGGCCAAAAGTCCAAAATTTGGATCATCCATATCTCAGAAAGGAAACATATTTTGAAATGCAGTACAGAAGAAAAGTTGTTCAAAATGATGTTCTTAACAATATGCAACCATCAAAATTTCGTTTAACGGCCCCTATAAGGAGATTAGGGATCGGCCCCTAAAACCTTCTTTCCTATATATCTCAAAAACGGTAACGAATTTCTAAACATTTGTTGACAAAATGTTTTCAGAATTAAATGTCCTTTCATTTGATATCAAGAAAAAGGGGCTGGCCCCTTAAATTAGGGGATCAAAGGGCTCTAAAGTATTTTATCTATAGCGTTTTACTAATAACTATTTTGTGAAAGGTTATTTTTAAGCTGAATTACGTATAATACGTGTATATATCCTTACAATATAATGATTTTCTCTTGCATTACCTAATTAGGGTTTTTAGGAGCCAGAGGTCAACAAGTTTAATCTTTTCTATCTTAATTGGAAGAAATGCAAGTATTTGAAAAAGCAATATAAGAGAACTTATAAAATGCGATACAAAAAAGCATTAGTTCTCAACTCTTTTTTCAATGTTTTTTTTGTCGAAAATCAAAGTCGATGATGTCATATTTTCTTCTAAAAATCGGACGGAAGACCTCCTCGTTGCTCGCAACGAGATCGTATCTAGTTATTATTATTATTCTTTTTTTTTCTTACCGATTTTGTGCAGACGATTTCTCGGAGATGGCTAGATCGATTTCCTTCAAATTTCCAAGATTAACGCGATCTTATCTGAAGTTGATTGTTTTTTATCCATTTTTGAAAATACACTTCCGGTCGAAAGTTATCGTCCGTTTACGATTTTAAAAAGTCAATTTTGTCTGTCAGGTTTCTCAAAAACGAGCTAAGATATAGGGCTGACATTTTCAGATATGATAGATCTACCGTTTTTCTGGTGCACCTCGGTCAAGAGAATGTCAGCCGTTACTTGCGGTCGTCACCGGAAGGAAATTTGAAAAATTGAATTTTTCAACTTTTTAATTTTTTCAAATTTTTATTTGAAATTTTTACACTCTATAGTGACCCTTTTACTGATCCAGAATATGTAATTTGTTTTAAAATCGATCAACGCAGTCTTGAGATATTAAGCGTCAAAGTCCTGAAGCGAGAGTCCGAGTAGCTCAGTCGATATGGTCGTGGACAGTGCCCAGGCGACCCGGGTTCAAGCCCCGAGTGCCGCAAGTTTTTTAAACTCATTTTTCGATAAGACCTACGATTTTATCCTTAAAATGATGGATTCTGTTCTTTTCCGATTTAATTTTGTAAAAGAAGTTACAATAATAGCGTTTTTCCCCGTATTTGTGTATTGAGATCCAAGGCTATGTATTCATACTGAAATAACGATAAAATGTTGAGAAAAATAAATAGCTGCATCTTTAATACAACGCTGATACATTGTTCTAACATGTGTATTTCATTTAGTAGTTGTGTAATATGTAATATTTAGAATTTAATATTCTACGTTTAATATAGAAGTCACCGACTTCTCTCCCCCGAACCCCCCCCCCCCCCCCAATTCATAAAATCACTTAGTTTTTTCTGGTCTGCTTTTTCTTGATCTTTGATCTTTGACCTTTACTTTCAACCTAGTACCATTCTAGATTACTGTACTAATGACCAGACCAATTCGTTCATTTTTAACAGAGTTATGAATTTTTGGGCATTTCCGTTTCAACTGGCGTGCTTGACATGTACTGTAGAAAAAAATTCTAACTCCCGAGCCCTTCACTCAATCCTTATGAAAATTCGTGTAAATATACCTCGGACCCAATTCTTATTGTGTGCCAAATATGCACCGGATTAAGCAATTTAGAAGAAATTCCTGAGATCAAACGGCGAGTATTGCCTGTACGTGGAATTAAAATTTACACAGTACACGAACCGACCCCCCCCCCCTCTTCCGATTCACAAAATCATTTAGTTTTTCAGGCCTGATTTTACTTGATCTTTGATATTGGACCTTTACTTTCAGCCTATTACCATTCTAGATTACTGTACTAATGGCCAGACCAGTTCGTTTTATTTTAACAGAGTTATGAATTTTTAGGCATTTGAGTTTCGATTAGCGTGCTTCACATGTACTGTAGAAAAAAATTCTAACTCCCGAGCCCTTCACTCAATCCTAATGAAATTTCGTGTAAATGTACCTCGGACCCCATTCTTATTGTCTGCCAAATATGCAGCGGATTGAACAATTTAGAAGAAATTTCTGAGATCAAACGGCAGGCATTGCCTGTACGCCGAATTAAAATTTACACAGTACACGGGATGTAAGCAGCCGTGTAATATTTCTGGTGCATGTATATTTCTTGTTTTCCGTTTAGTCTGTATCTACGATAGCGTGTGAACTACTTATGAATGTTAGAACTGTGAAAATTACCGTTATCGATTTTTTACCGAATAAATCTACATGTTACTGATTTCGTTATTTCTACATTTATCAAGATTTTACCAATCCTGGCGTAATAAAACAGTCAAACATAATAGTAAAATTCTCAACGCTGAAATACATGTGTAAAATGCATCAGTCATTGTTTTAGGATTCCCCTATTTGTCGTTAACCGAATCCGAGATCCACACCTCAAAATTCTACTTTCGATTTATTTACGACGAAAATCAAGCTATGGCCTTTTCACCCCCCTCTAGAAACAAACACGCATCAATATTTCAAATGACCTCGCATTGTTACAAAACCTGAATACTCAGACATCTTACACGTTGTTTTTCATCTCATACAAAAAATCAGCTCCTGTCCCGGGCGGAAACGCCCCGAATTCAAAGAGAAATTCGGGAATTATTTTGCGTCAGCCATGTTTTGACGTGAACCTTCGCTGAAATTATGTTATGACACCTGCATAAGTTGGGTGTTCTAATCTCGCCGCAGCCACAAGATTTGTTCTTTCTCTCCTTTTCTTTCTCTCCATTTTTTTTTTTTTTTTTTTTTTTTTTTTTTGATTTTCAAACAAAAATGCTATTCAAAAAGGGGTTGTTGGAATGAAGTACACGTTGAAAAACACTATTCCATTTAAGTAAAGACAAAAACAGACCTTATTTATTAGGGTCTTCCGTCTTCAGCGGAAGACCCTTCTATTATTCTATTGTTTCTTTTTCACTTTTCTTATTGTTATTAAGGTCTTCCGTTTCCAACGGAAGACCTTATTGTTATTCTTCGGTTTCTTTTTCCCTATTATTAAGGTCTTCCGTTTCCAACGGAAGACCTTATTGTTATTCTTCGGTTTCTTTTTCCCTATTATTTTTATTCTTTTTTTTTCTTCCCATTTTTGTGCACGCGATTTCTCAGAAACGGCTCGGCCGATCTCCATCAAATTTTCAGATATGATAGATATTACTCTGATCCTGATAGCAAATTTTTTCCGTTGATGACGTCACATCCGTTTTTGAGATATTGAGATTTTTCCAAATTTTATATGGGTATTTTGTCTGCAGTCGTTCTCTTTAACTATAAGAGATATCGAGCTCAAATTTTTACGGTTGGTAGAGGAAAGATTGAAGTTTTGCATGATTGTTGTTTTATATATCTAGCACTAAATGCGCCAAAGCTCGATAGGGCTCGAAAATTGAGATATCAAAAGCGTCGTAAATTTTCATGCTTTTTTTTGTTTATCTCTTTTTTGGTAAATATTTTGTAAAAACATGTAAAGCAAAAATTGTTTAAATTTACAAGATCTTTCGTTTGATATCAACAAAAAGGGGCTGGCCCCTAATCTTAGGGACCTGAAGGGCTCTAAAGTATTTAATCTATAGCCCTTAACTGAGGGATATTTTGTAATAAGTTATAGAAGCAAATATGTTTATCTTACAGTTATGAAGCCTACGAATATAACGATTTTTTCATGTCTTACGTAATTAGGGGTTTTTAGGGGTCAGAAGTCCAAAACTTTAATCACCTCTATTTCAAAAAGGAAAAATATTTTGATTTGCAGTATAGAAGAAAAGATGCTCAAAATGATCTACTAAACAGTATGCAACCATCAAAATTTTGGTAAACGGCCCCGATAAGGAGATAAGGGGTCGGCCCCTAAAACCATTTTTCTTAGATATCTCAAGAACGATAACGAATTTGTAAACACTTGTTGAACAAAATGTATGTAGTTTTAAGTTACCTTTCATTTAATACCAATGACAAGGGGCTGGCCCCTAAAATTAGGGAACTAGAGGGCTCTGAAGTATTTTATATATAGCCCTTAACTGAGATATATTTTGTAATAAGTTGAAGAAGCAAATATGTTTATCTTAAAGTTATAAAGCCTAACAATATAATTATTTTCTCATGTGTTACGTAATTTAGGGTTTTTAGGGGTCAAAAGTCCAAAACTTTTATCACCTATATCTCAAAAAGGGAAAATATTTTGATAAGCAGTATAGAAGAAAAGATTCTCCAAATGATCATCTAAACAGTACGCAACCATCAAAATTTCGTTAAACGGCCCCGATTAGGAGATAGGGGTCGGCCCCTAAAACCATTTTTCTTAGATATCTCAAGAACGATAACGAATTTGTAAACACTTGTTGAACAAAATGTGTGTAGTTTTAGTGAACTTTCATTTATTACCAAGGACAAGGGGCTGGCCATTAAAATTAGGACCCTAAAGGGCTCTAAAGTATTTAATCGATAGCCCTTAACTGAGGGCTATTTTGTCATATGTTATAGAAGCAAATATGTTTATCTTACAGTAATGAAGCCAAACACTATCATAAATTTATCAGGTGTTACGTAATAAGGGGTTTATAGGGGTCAAAAGTCCCAATCTTTGATCGCCCATATCTCAAAAAAGGGAAAATATATTGATAAGCAGTATCGAAGAAATAATGCTTAAAATGATCTACTAAACAGTTTGCAATCTTAAACATTTCTTTAAAGGGCCCCGATAAGGAGATAAGGGCCCTAAAGCAATATTTTCCAAATATCTCTAGATTTGTATCAAATTTGTTAACACTTGTTGAAAAAATGAAGAATTAAGAAATTAAAGAATTCAAAGATTTCATTTGATATCAAGAAAAGGTGACTGGCCCCTTAAATTAGGGGTCAAGAGGGGTCTCAAGTTTTTCAACCAAAGTTCTTACACCTGAAACAAAATTCTCTCTGATATTTAAAATAAAGATCCCTTTTTCTCTTTTTTCAAATTATGTTCAGCTGTTTTATAGCAAAATCAAGATCTTACATGTATCTCAACTTCTAAAATCGGACGGAAGACCTCCTCGTTGCTCGCAACGAGATCATGTCTAGTTTTTATTCTTTTTTTTTCTTCCCATTTTTGTGCACGCGATTTCTCAGAAACGGCTCGGCCGATCTCCATCAAATTTTCAGATGTGATAGATATTACTCTGAACCTGATAGCAAATTTTTTGCGTTGATGACGTCACATCCGTTTTTGAGATATTGAGATTTTTCTAATTTTATATGGGTATTTTGTCTGCAGTCGTTCTCTTAAACTATAAGAGATATCGAGCTCAAATTTTTACGGTTGGTAGAGGGAAGATTGAAGTTTTGCATGGTTGTTGTTTTATATATCTAGCACTAAATGCGCCAAAGCTCGCTAGGGCTCGAAAATTGAGATATCAAAAGCGTCGTAAATTTTCATGCTTTTTTTGTTTATCTTTTTTCTGGTAAATATTTTGTATAAACATGTAAAGCAAAAATTGTTTAAATTTACAAGATCTTTCGTCTGATATCAACAAAAAGGGGCTGGCCCCTAAACTTAGGGACCTGAAGGGCTCTAAAGTATTTAATCAATAGCCCTTAACTGAGGGACATTTTGTAATAAGTTATAGAAGCAAATATGTTTATCTTACAGTTATAAAGCCTACGAATATAACAATTTTTTCATGTCTTACGTAATTAGGGGTTTTTAGGGGTCAAAAGTCCAAAACTTTGATCACCTATATTTCACAAAGGAAAAATATTTTGATTAGCAGTATAGAAGAATAGATGCTCAAAATGATCATCTAAACAGTATGCAAACATCAAAATTTTGGTAAACGGCCCCGATAAGGAGATAAGGGGTTGGCCCCTAAAACCATTTTTCTTAGATATCTCAAGAACGATAACGAATTTGTAAACACTTGTTGAACAAAATGTATGTAGTTTTAAGTTTCCTTTCATTTAATTCCAAGGACAAGGGGCTAGCCCCTAAAATTAGGGAACTAGAGGGCTCTGAAGTATTTTATATATAGCCCTTAACTGAGGGATATTTTGTAATAAGTTATAGAAGCAAATATGTTGATCTTAAAGTTATAAAGCCTAACAATATAATGATTTTCTCATGTGTTACGTAATTAAGGGTTTTTAGGGGTCAAAAGTCCAAAACTTTGATCACCTATATCTCAAAAAGGGAAAATATTTCGATAAGCAGTATAGAAGAAAAGATTCTCCAAATGATCATCTAAACAGTACGCAACCATCAAAATTTCGTTAAACGGCCCCGATTAGGAGATAGGGGCGGCCCCTAAAACCATTTTTCTCAGATATCTCAAGAACGATAACGAATTTGTAAACACTTTTTGAACAAAATGTGTGTAGTTTTAGTGAACTTTTATTTAATACCAAGGACAAGGGGCTGGCCCCTAAAATTAAGAATCTAAAGGGCTCTAAAGTATTTAATCGATAGCCCTTAACTAAGGGGTATTTTGTCATAGGTTATAGAAGCAAATATGTTTATCTTACAGTAATGAAGCCAAACACTATCATTAAATCAGGTGTTACGTAATAAGGGGTTTATAGGGGTCAAAAGTCCCAATCTTTGATCGCCCATATCTCAAAAAAGGGAAAATATTTTGATAAGCAGTATCGAAGAAATAATGCTTAAAATGATCTACTAAACAGTTTGCAACCTTAAACATTTTTTTAAAGGGCCCCGATAAGGAGATAAGGGCACAACCCCTAAAGCAATATTTTCCAAATATCTCTAGATTTGTATCAAATTTGTTAACACTTGTTGAAAAAATGAAAAATTAAAGAATTCAAAGATTTCATTTGATATCAAGAAAAGGTGACTGGCCCCTTAAATTAGGGGTCAAGAGGGGTCTCAAGTTTTTCAACCAAAGTTCTTACACCTGAAACAAAATACTCTCTGATAGTTAAAATAAAGACCCCTTTTCCTCTTTTTTTCAAATTATGTTCAGCTGTTTTATAGCAAAATCAAGATCTTACATGTATCTCAATTTCTAAAATCGGACGGAAGACCTCCTCGTTGCTCGCAACGAGATCATGTCTAGTTATTATTATTATTATTCTTTTTTTCCTTACACATTTTGTGCAGGCGATTTCTCAGAGATGACTCGTGCGATTTTCTTCAAATTTTCAGAGATGATGCGTAGCCAACTGAAGTTTATACCCCCGTGAAAGTTTTTCAAAACTCACTTCCGGTCGGAAGTTATCGTCGTTAAACGATTTTTAAAAGTCAATTTTGTCTGTCAGGTTTCTCAAAAACGAGTAAAGATATAGGGCTGAAACTTTTAGAGATGATAGATCTACCTTTTTCCTGGTGCACCTCGGTCAAGAGAATGTCAGCCGTGACTTCCGGTCGTCACCGGAAGGAAATTTAAAAAATTTAATTTTTCGACTTTTTTATTTTTTGTTATTTTTCTTTGAATTTTTTACAGTTGATAGTGACCCCTTTACTGATTCAGAATATGTAATTTGTTTTAAAATCGATCAACGCAATCTCGAGATATTAAGCGTCAAAGTCCTGAAGCGAGAGCCCGAGTAGCTCAGTCGTTATGGTCGTGGACAGTGCCCAGGCGACCCCGGTTCAAGCCCCGAGTGCCGAAAAATTTTTTTTCGTTTTTTTTGCGTAGACTCAAAATTTTATCTTTAAAACGATGAGTTTTATCTCATTTATTCAAAAATCGGACGGAAGACCCACTCGTTGCTCGCAACGAGAACGATCTAGTTATTATTAGGGTCTTCCGTCTTCAGCGGAAGACCCTTCTATTATTCTATTGTTTCTTTTTCACTTTTCTTATTAGGGTCTTCCGTCTTCAGCGGAAGACCCTTCTATTATTCTATTGTTTCTTTTTCACTTTTCTTATTAGGGTCTTCCGTCTTCAGCGGAAGACCCTACTATTATTCTATTGTTTCTTTTTCAATTTTCTTATTATTATTATTATTATTATTCTTTTTTTCCTTACACATTTTGTGCAGGCGATTTCTCAGAGATGACTCGTGCGATTTTCTTCAAATTTTCAGAGATGATGCGTAGCCAACTGAAGTTTATACCGCCGTGAAAGTTTTTCAAAACACACTTCCGGTCGGAAGTTATTGTCGTTAAACGATTTTTAAAAGTCAATTTTGTCTGTCAGGTTTCTCAAAAACGAGTAAAGATATAGGGCTGAAACTTTTAGAGATGATAGATCTACCGTTTTCCTGGTGCACCTCGGTCAAGAGAATGTCAGCCGTGACTTCCGGTCGTCACCGGAAGGAAATTTGAAAAATTTAATTTTTCGACTTTTTTATTTTTTGTTATTTTTCTTTGAATTTTTTACAGTTGATAGTGACCCCTTTACTGAGTCAGAATATGTAATTTGTTTTAAAATCGATAAACGCATTCTCGAGATATTAAGCGTCAAAGTCCTGAAGCGAGAGCCCGAGTAGCTCAGTCGTTATGGTCGTGGACAGTGCCCAGGCGACCCGGGTTCAAGCCCCGAGTGCCGAAAATTTTTTTTTCGTTTTTTTTGCGTAGACTCAAAATTTTATCTTTAAAACGATGAGTTTTATCTCATTTATTCAAAAATCGGACGGAAGACCCACTCGTTGCTCGCAACGAGAACGATCTAGTTGTTCTTATTCTTTTTTTTTTTTCTTACCGATTTTGTGCAGGCGATTTCTCAGAGAGGGCTCGACCGATTTTAGTCAAATTTTCAGGGATGATGCCCCGTCATATGAAGTTTGTACCGCCATAACAGTTTTTCAAAATTCACTTCCGGTCGGAAGTGATGGTCGTTAAACGATTTTTTTAAAGTCAATTTTGTCTGTCAGGTTTCTCAAAAACGAGTAAAGATGTAGGACTGAAATTTTCAGAGATGATAGATCTATCTTTTTTCTGGTGCACCTTGGTCAAGAGAATGTCCGCCGTCACTTCCGGTCGTCACCGGAAGGAAATTTAAAAAAATTAATTTTTCGACTTTTTTATTTTTTAATATTTTTCTTTGAATTTTTTTTCAGTTGATAGTGACCCTTTTACTGATTTAGAATATGTGATTTGTTTTAAAATCGATCAACGCAATCTCGAGATATAAAGCGTCAAAGTCCTGAAGCGAGAGCCCGAGTAGCTCAGTCGTTATGGTCGTGGACAGTGCCCAGGCGACCCGGGTTCAAGCCCCGGGTGCCGAGAAATTTTTTTTTGTATTTTTTGCGTAGACTTACAATTTTATCTTTAAAACGATGAGTTTTATCTCATTTATTCAAAAATCGGACGGAAGACCCACTCGTTGCTCGCAACGAGAACGATCTAGTTATTATTATTATTATTAGGGTCTTCCGTCTTCAGCGGAAGACCCTTCTATTATTCTATTGTTTCTTTTTCACTTTTCTTATTATTATTATTATTATTATTATTATTATTATTATTCTTTTTTTGTCTTACAAAATTTGTGCAGACGATTTCTCGAAGATGGCTCTTTCGATTTTCTTCAAATTTTCAGGGACAATGCCTTGTCAACTGAAGTTTATACCGCTGCGACAGTTTTTAGAAATTCAGTTCCGGTCGGAAGTTATCGTCGTTAAACGATTTTTAAAAGTCAATTTTGTCTGCGACGTTTCTTAAAACCGAGTAAGGATTTAGATCTGAAATTTTCAGATATGATAGATCTACCATTTTTTTAGTGCACCTCGGTCAAAAGAATGTCCGCCGTCACTTCCGGTCGTCACTGGAAGCAAATTTTAAAAATCGAATTTTTCAACTTTTTTGTTTTAAAATATTTTTCTGTAGGTTTGATAGTGACCCTTTTTCTGATTCAGAATATGTAATTTGTTTTAAAATCGATTAACGCATTCTCGAGATATTAAGGGCCAAAGTCCTGAAGCGAGAGTCCGAGTAGCTCAGTCGTTAGAGTCGTGGACACGAGCTCAGGCGACCCGGGTTCAAGCCTCAAGAGACGCAAAATTTTTCAACTCATTTTTCGCTTAGACCTACGATTTTATCTTTAAAATGATGAATTCTGTTCTTTTCCGTTTTAATTTTGTAAAAGAAGTTACAATAATAGCGCTTTCCCCCGTATTTGTGTATTGAGATCTAGTTAAAATGTTCAGAAAAATGAATAGTTACATCTTTAATAACACGCTTATACATTGTTCTAACACATGTATATCATTTAGTAATTGTGTTATATGTAATATTTACAATTTAATATTTTAAGTTTAATACAGAAGTCACCGACACTCCACCTCCCCCCCCCCCTAAATCAAAAAATCGTTTAGTTTTTATGGCCTGCTTTTTCTTGATCTTTGATCTTGGACCTTTAATTTCAACCTATTACCATTCTAGATTACTGTACTAATGACCAGACCAATTCGTTCATTTTTAACAGAGATATGAATTTTGGGACATTGGAGTTTCGATTAGCGTGCTTGACATGTACTGTAGAAAAAAATTCTAACTCCCGAACCCTTCACTTAATCCTAACGAAATTTCGTGTAAATGTACCTCGGACCCCATTCTTACCGTCTGCCAAATATGCAGCGGATTGAACAATATTGAAGGAATTTCTTAGATCAAACAGCGCGTATTGTCTATACGGGGAATTCAAATTTACACAGTACACGCACCGACCCCCCCCCCCAACCCGATTCACAAAATCATTTAGTTTTTCTGGCCTGATTTTACTTGATCTTTGACCTGTACTTTCAACCTAATACTATTCTAGATTACTCTACTAATGACCGGGCCAATTCTTTCATTTTGAACAGAGTTATGAATTTTGGGGCATTTGAGTTTCAATTAGCGTGCTTGACATGTACTGTAGAAAAAAATTCTAACTCCCAAACCCTTCACTTGATCCTAATGAAATTTCGTGTAAATGTACCTCGGACCCTATTCTTATTGTCTGCCAAAAATGCAGAGGATTGAACAATTTTGAAGGAATTTCTGAGATCAAACAGCGCGTATTGTCTATATGGGGAATTCAAATTTTAACAGTACACGCACCGACCCCGCTCCCCCACCCGATTCATAAAATCATTTAGTTTTTCTGGCCTGATTTTACTTGATCTTTGACCTGTACTTTCAACCTAATACTATTCTAGTTTACTCTACTAATGACCAGGCCAATTCGTTCATTTTGAACAGAGTTATGAATTTTGGGGCATTTGAGTTTCAATTAGCGTGCTTGACATGTACTGTAGAAAAAAATTCTAACTCCCGAACCCTTCACTTGATCCTAATGAAATTTCGTGTAAATGTACCTCGGACCCTATTCTTATTGTCTGCCAAATATGCAGCGGACTGAACAATTTAGAAGAAATTCCTGAGATCAAACGGCGAGTATTGCATGTACGGGGAATTAAAATTTACACAGTACACGGGATGTAAGCAGCCGTGTAATATATCTGGTGCATGTATATTTCTTGTTTTCCGTTTAGTCTGTATCTACGATAGCGTGTGAACTACTTATGAATGTTAAAAATGTGAAAATTACTGTCATCGAATTTTTACCGAATAAATTTACATGTTATTGATTTCGTTATTTCTACATTTATAAAGATTTTATCAATCCTGTTGAAATAAAACAGTCATACATAATAGTAAACGACACGAAAAAAAATCTCATCGCTTGAAATACATGTGTGAAATGCATCAGTCATTGTTTTAGGACTTACCCTAATTGTCGTTAACCGAATCCGAGATCCACACCTCAGAATTCTACTTTCGATTTATTTACGACGAAAATCAAGTTCGGGCTATATAATTCTATGTAAGAAAAAAATTCGTAAAAAATCGAAATAATTTTCTCGTGAGAAAAATGATAAATAGCAGTGTTCTATGATACATTACGCATTATCTAACATCAAAAAATGCGCATGCGATACGGCATTTTCTCAAGTTTTCTAGCTGCGAACATGCCTACCCCCCAAACCACGTGTTTTCAAGCTGTTTGTAAACAGACTGCGCGCACCCCATGAAGTCGGCCTATATGCCCTTTAAGAAATAGTTCCCGATAAAAGTAAAATCAAATTTACAAACTACAGAAATTTCCCTAATCAGAGATATCATTTTTATTCAAATCAAATATGGGAAAATGCAAAATGCGGGCAAGAGAAAAAAATATTCCCTATAAATGTATGGAACTACAATTGACTAAGTTCATTTTCATTGGTGGATTACCGGTGTGATAACTCTAATCTCGCCGGAGCCAAGATTTGCTCTTTCTCTCCTTTTCTTTCTCTCCATTTTTTTTTTTTTTTTTTTGATTTTCTAACAAAAATACTCTTCACAAAGGGGTTGCTGGAATGTAGTACAAGTTGAAAAACACTATTCCATTTAAATTAAGACAAAAACAGACCTTATTTATTAGGGTCTTCCGTCTTCAGCGGAAGACTCTTCTATTATTCTATTGTTTCTTTTTCACTTTTTAAGGTCTTCCGTTTCCAACGGAAGACCTTATAGTGATTGTAATGTTTCTTATTATTATTATTATTATTTTTTTTCCTTTTTTTGTCCACAAAATTTCTCAGAGATGGCTGGAAAGATTTTATTGAAATTTTCAGGACTGATAGACAATGATAATATCTCGAGGCGTTTTTTTCATTTTTTCAAAATTCATTTCCTGTCGTCCGTTTCCTGTCCCACAACAAAAAGCTAGTGACATCGAGATCTCAAAAACGATAAAGACGTGAGCATCCAGACTTTGTGGGATGATAGACCTATATGTGTAGATGTGTTTAAACTATTTTGTTTTGTTCGTCGTAATTTCCGGTCGTCACCGGAAGCACTTTAAAAATTATTTTTTTTACGCATTTAATTTATTTCACACAGAATTGAAATATAAGTATAAATCCTTACATATATCATTTATCCGATGATAAATAAACAAAAAAAATTTACTTCCGGTAAGACATCTCAAATATCTCAGGTAGTCTTTTTTAAACAAATGTTGTAACAGTGAGATCTCAGAAACTAAAAGTGACCAAGACATGAAACTTACATGGATGATAGACATTAGATAGAAGATATGTTTAACCGTTTTCATTTTGTCCACCGTCACTTCCGGTCCACAACGAAAGAGTTCAAACTAATCAGATTATTTATGAGTTTTACCGTTTTTCTTTGACAATGTTAGATAAATTGATGGGCAATAAAGTTCTGTTGTCTAATGTTAAGTAAATACTAGCTTTCATTTTCATTGAACACTTCCGTTTGTCCGTTTCCTGTCCCGAGACAAAAAACCTTGACTCTTCGAGATCTCAAAAACGGTAATGACTTCAACAATCAAACTTTGAGGGATGATAGACCTATGTTTGCACATGTGTTTACACTATTTTATTTGATTCGTCGTAACTTCCGGTCGTCACCGGAAGCACTTCAAAATTTGTTTTTTTTCATATTTTATTCATTTTACATAAAATGAAAATATCAGTATAAAATCTTAGATATGTCATCTATACAATGTTAAATAAGCAAATACATTTTACTTCCGGTGAGATATCTTAAATACCTTTAGGTAGCTTTCCTTTTTACAAATTTGATTCCCGCGAGATTTTAGTCACTGTAAGTTTTTGAGACACTAAGCTTTAACGAATTATAGACATTTGATTGAAGATGTGTTTAACGGGTTTTGTTTTGTCAACTGTTACTTACAGTTCTCATCGGAAGGATTCAAACAATTCATGTTTTTAACAAGTTTGAATGACTTTTTGGGGCGTTTCATCTAGCCTGATAAACAGTGATGTACGCTAGGCAAATGTACGATAAATGCCAGCTTTCCATTTTATTGATCCCTTCCGTCCGTCCATTTCCGGTCCCGAGACAAAAAGTATTGTTTCAACGAGATCTTAGATTTGACAGAGACGTGAACAACCAAACTTTGAGAGAAGATCGACTTATAAGTGTACAAATGTTTAACATGTTTTGTTTGGTTTGGCGTTACTTCCGGTCGTCACAAAAAGTATTTCAAACATTGATTTTTTTTTTATCATTCTCGTTGTTTTACATGAAAGTAACGTCTGGATAATTTGACTTGACTTGACTTGATCAATCAAACTTTGTGGGATGATAGACCTATGTATGTTCATGTGTTTACACTATTTTGTTTCATTCGTCGTAACTTCCGGTCGTCCCCAGAAGCAATTCAAAAGATTGTTTTTTCTTATTTTATTTATTTTACGTGAAATGAATATATCAGTATAAAATCTCAGATATGACAACTATACAATGTTAAATAAGCAAATTAATTTTACTTCCGGTGAGATATCTCAAATATCTCTAGGTAGCTTTCCTTTTTTCAAATTTGATGCCCGCGAGATTTTAGTCACTGTAAGTTTTTGAGACACAAAGCTTTGATGAATGATAGACATTTGATTGAAGATGTGTTTAACGGAATTTATTTTGTCATCCGTCACTTCCGGTTCTCACCAAAAGGTTTCAAACAAATCAGGTTTTTAACAAGTTTGAATGACTTTTTGGGGTGTTTCATCTAGCCTGATAAACAGTGATGTACGCTAGGCAAATGTACGAGAAATACCAGCTTATGTGTTTATTAATCATTTCCGATTGTCCACTTCCAGTCCCGAGACAAAAAATATTGTTTCAAAGAGATCTCAGATTTGGCAGAGACGTGAACAAACAAACTATAAGGAAAAATTGACTTATGATTGTACAAATGTTTAACATCTTTAAGGGTTTTTCTTTGACTGTTTACTTAGCTTGATAAACTGTATAGTACACTAGGTTAATGAATGAAAAAGAGTTACAAACTTTTAATTTCACTGAGCAGTTCAGGTTTCTCTCGCTCACCTGACTGATATATCTCAACTCTGCTTGCAGGGCATTCAGAAAACAAAAACAATATATGAATAAATAAATAATTAATTTTATTCAGCAATACACAATTTGTTGATTTTATGACATTATTGTTAAATAATAAATTGGGCAATTTTGTATGAGAAAATCCAACATTAGATTTTACATACGTTAAGAAGTAAAAATTCTTTAAAATAAATGAATAAATGAAACCAATAAAAAAAAATTATCATGCTGACATTGTTAATCTAACAATTGAATATGTCGTGAAGTTTTTCAAAGACAATAAACTTGCATATTTTGAAATTTTATACCTTTTCTTATAGTGTTATATGATTATTTCAAAGAGATGGGTTACGTGTTTTTATGGGCTGGCAAGTGACACTGTCTTTATCAATGAACAATGTCCACAGACGTTGACATGTAATCATTATGGACAAAGATGCAATTCCATGGGTGATCTCATTTTAAAAAGATTCTATGTCTAAGACGTTGACGAAATAATCATTGATGGGATTGTAAATTGGTGTGTAAGAGTGATTCAAAATATTCCTGCCCATTTGTGTCCCATGAATAGATAATTCCACAACAATACACATCAACTAACAAAGTAATCAGTGATGGAGTTTGTTTTCCTTCCTGTGAATTTTCCGAGTGACAAATGATAACTTGTGAATGAATATATCTTGGATATTTTCCCTTTCATCAATTTCAATTATATTTCTTTAATGGGCACGTGTATTTTGATAGAAAATCCTTCAAATGTGATAGAAGCAATAACTTGGGACAGACTATGGATGATGTTTAAATATAGCATATACAAGGCATACTTTTTCGTATAATCTATAGTATCTTAAATCATTGCATGAGTTTATACACATAAATTGTCAATGAAGAATACCACTACTTGTACATGTATAATGACAAAGTTATAGATTATTAAATTCAAATACACATATCACAAAATGTAAAGCACTTCTCTTGCTCAAGTAAATAATTTTTTTCTACTTAATATAATTAAACAAAGCAAAAAAGCAAAGGGATAAATACAATTTTCTTAAAATATCATAATGATAATGATACAATAGTATGTCATTCCTTCATTTTTCATCAATAAGAACACATGAACACATATCTAGTTATATCTTATCTTATCGTCACATCACATCTTATATAATCAGTTAATCACATCACATTATTTTGTCTCAATAAGAGGGTCTAACAAGCTAACTGTAGATGCAATGACGTACAAGCAATATTGTGTCCTAATTCAAACACAATTAGGGTAGGGAGAGAAATATAGGGGAAATATCTGAAATAATTCAACAATGATTCAAATGTGGCTTTTTTCAAGTTGGTCAAAGTTGGAGGGAGCAAAATGCCCCTCTCCTACTGCACTCCGCACCTATCTTTACAAAACCACCAATTCTTTGTAATGTACAAAAAAAAAACTGACTGGAGACAAAAACAGTATTTTTCATCTAAACCAAAATTCTAAATAAAAAAAAAAAAAAAAAACAATTCGCAACAAAAGGAAAACTGAATCTATATTTGAATATGCATATCTACATCTTATGTCCCTATTGAGTAATTTCATGAAACTACGTTAAGGGTCTCTGAGAGTAGTTGTAATGATAATAAAAGGACCAAAGGCTGACTTATAGACAGGTGAAAATCATCATACCCTCCACAACTCAAAATATGGTAAGGACTACTTGTGATTTATGCACATCTACCAGCTTAACAATTTTTTGTGATAGAAAATATCACCATGCTCTAAAAGCATGGCAATATCTAGATTTATTATATACTTGGTATAAAATACAGGGTTTTTGCACCCCTGATATGAACAGTGGCACGCGCCTTTATCACACCCTCTGCATCTCACCCTTTATTACACCTTTCCGGAACACCTTTGTACTTTTTATTCTTACTACCTCGGACCCTATTCTTTTTTTCTGTGCATATCTGAAGTCGAAACTATGACGTCATGATCTGAACATTTTTAGTATAGATGACATCACAATACATTTGAACGTCGAAAATACGCGGTTTGAAGATAGTGATTAATGCTTGTAAGGTTTTTTCATCGTAAAAATGAAAATTAGCTTTCTAAATTCAAATATATAATAAAAACAACAATACATGGCAAAATCTGTATTTCATCCAATATTTACCTTCAACAAATATCAGTCCTCTTGCCTTCGGCCCTCGGGCTAATATTGGAGTCTAGGGTTGATATGGGATGTGATACAGATTTTGCCATGTATTATTCTCTATTTACTTTACATGTATGAAATAAAAAGAGATGTTTATAAAAAAAATAATGTCATCACTGACACAGAAGTTTCAAATGGGTATGCAGTCCAGTAATGAATTTTCTATAGGCCGTAATGTTAACATTAGGGTTTATAGCTTAGGCCCTAATATTTGTTCAGCAACGAGGGACCCCTTGAATAAAAGCTCATCAAATTGTCTGTTTCTGGTTAAAATTTCGTGGTGTGTAGTCAGATTCCTTTTCTGGCAAAATGCGTCTGTATTGAAAAACTCTGAAAATGAAAGTAAAAGTAGGGAATTTTACAGGTGTAAAACAATTCAATTCTTTCCTTCAAATGATAATTCAATTTTGACACTTGTTTTTAAAATTGCAAATCCTCTTTTTTGACATGTGTTAAGCATTCTGATTTAAAATGGCACAATAAATATTTATATACACTCTGCAAGTATAGCAACTATTTTGCTGAATCGCACTACTTTGTATAAATACTATTTGTCATATATTAAAATTTGTAAATTTTATTATCATCATGATAAACCTGTTTTACTTTATAATTAAAACAATCGTTCATTTTAATTTAGATTTCTGACATATTTATCAATCAGTGACTTTTCTGCAAAGTTGCATCTACCGGTAAATGTCATTAGCAAGTTTTTTAACATACCAATCATGTGTCAAACTGTACACAGAGAATAGAGAATCTAATAAGACTCCTCAATATTCAATGCTGTTATATTGTATTGTGTAAAATACATTGATTTGTATAGAAGATTATTCTTTAAACAATCAATGAAAGTATTTTTTGACCCATTAATAGGTACTACCTGTAGTTAATTACTGACAAAAGGAAATAAGCATTAATTTTATTCTTTATAAGAAATTGACCATTTATTCAAATAATTAAGGAGGATGACTTTAGTTTCAGTTTCATTCCACATGTTTTTGCACATTCTAGTAAACTACAATGTATTTATACCTTTTATGAATTTTTTTTTCAACATGATTTTTAAATATACAAAATACAGATAAAAAACATTTTGAATTTTTAAAGAAATCTTTACTTATAAACAATTTTTCTTGATATGAAAGGTAAACGTTCCAATTAAGCTTTTATGATGTTATGATAAAAATTAAGCTTTGTTGTAGTACGTTATAAGAAATAAGATTTAAAAAAGTAAAAATCGTACCCAGTTAAAATTTTATACACTTTTATTGCTGCCTTTGGTGTTATTTTGCTTAATTTTTGAATGAATCCATCGCATCAATCTACATTTGTAATACTCCATATACATATATAACAAAATTTGGTGCAATTTAATATTTTGAGATGGCCCCACTAAACACCAGACATTAGAATTTAGTATTTTTTTTTTAAATGCTAGTTAGTAAATGATGTTAATTATGTTATATTAGTATTTGAGGAAAATTGCTATAAAAGTATTTTTTTAAATTAACTTCGAAGTGTGTAAAATGAAAATTTCCTATACATCTTTATAGGTAAATATACCTGTATTTTGAGATGGTCTCCAAGAAAAAAAAAATCCAGTTGGTCGATTTTCTTACAATTTTGTGAATAACCTAATGTTGGTGTTAATTACATATGGTTGAAAAATAAAGAGTTTTGCTATTGTAGTTTTAATGCAGAAAAAACCCCAAAACGCCCTCCTTAAATGATTTTTTTTTCAAATTCACTTATTTTCAAAAAACTTCACGTTAGGTAAAAGCATAATGCATCAGTTAAGCATATGTTGTCTTTGAAATGAGACAGGCGAACACTGAGTACACAATTCCTATAGCTTTAGATAAATAAAAATCATAATCAATTTCTGAATTTAGTATTCAAAGTAAAATTTTCATTTGCAAATTTATGACATTATGCCAAACAAAACTTTTCTAAAGAAAATTTTTCTCTTAAGGATGACGTTTACTTAAAATGAAAAAAAATCCACTGATGATAATGAAAAACCATCTATTGTATGTTAAATACCTTTGATTGATTGTAGCGTTATTTTTCACTCTCAAAAAAGTAGGTCAATGACCTCCCGCTACTTTTTAAGTTAATAGCCATTGAATATTTTTTGAAAAATCAAGAAAAACCCTTTAAAATTTTACACTACAATTGAGATTTTTTAATTGTGCAAATATTACAAATAATTGAACGCTTTAAAATATGAAATAAAGTTTATGAATGGTAGTGGCACTAAATAGATACAAAGCATTAAAATTTCAGAAACAATTTTTACAAATATTCCAGTCCGAATTTCCTCTATCAGTTTTCAAATCACTACCCATGTTTGATTCAATTTTACAACAAAAAAATGAATGATGATAGTACAAAAACATTTATAGTATTAAACTACTTATATTGACTTAATTCTGTTGGCATAAAATTTATATGAGGTCAATGATCAAAATTTTGAGATATGGTGTTTTTTTGTTTTGTTTTTAAGCATTTTCAATATTTTTGCGGTTCAAGCCATATATGATTATTGGAATGAATAAGTGAGATGAACCCAACAGAAAATAAGCAAAATTATATTCATTAAAATATAAAATCATAACTTTTAATATTAAGCACTGCCAACAATATTTTAGTTGAAAACAAAATATGCAAAATTTAGTCCGAATTTCCTCCGTTTTGCTAAAAGTCACATTTTTTGTTTGAGCCTAATTATATAATATAGTAAAAATATTGAATGTTATGTCAATAATAATTCATTTCATAGATACTTTTTCTGTTTAGACCAATATTTACTACAATATTGACGTTGAACTTTATAACAATCCGAATTTGAGAACTCAAATCCTGAGTAAACAACATCCTTAACAAATTTTTTTTATTAATAAAAAATAAATAGCATGGTATTCTTGGCCTTTAAACTCTAGCAATAAAAATCCTGGTTCAATATCATATTTTTTAATACTACGCGGTAAATACTAACCACTATGCAAACACAACTACTGATGAATAATGACATTTGAATCATGGTTTTCTTATAAACCACTAATAAATGGATAAAAGTACTTCTTGAAAAGATACAAGTTTTGTGCATCAATTTTTGATTAACCACAAAGTGTATGTTTTAAGACTAACTTTGGGTAATATGGAGCAAAGACACACTCATGTGAAAATATTCTGTTTGAAAGTATCCGATCCATATTAGGACCTAATTTTTCTAACCTTGAATACCCATCATGTATTAAATACTCTGATATTAATTTAAAGCATTGTAAAGTAGAAAAAGATTTACCGAGAGAAATTTTCAAAAATAATATTAACTAAGCAGTAATCAATTAATGAAGATTGCATTAAGGTCTATGGGGACAAGCACATTTTTTTAAATAATAAAATAAATACTAAGACTATCAATAAATGCTTTGGTGGAAAGATGTAATTTATCATTAGGAATACTAAAACAATTGAAAATATTTTTTTTACCGTATAGATTTTTTTTACAATTAATTTTTATAGATTAAAAGCAAAGGGGGGCAAGTCTTTAAGAAAAGGTAAAGGTCATTTATTAGGACACACTCCACTCTTACATATTGATACTTAAACATGAAAGTTATGTCCAAGTATACTGAGTATTAAGTCCATGTATATCTGTTATGCTTCCAGATTCATTGAATCTGGGGCCATTATGGATCGGATATCTTAAGTAAATGGCCCTTATTGTCCACATTGGTGTATAAATGGTATTTCAACAGCCAATTTTTTTATTCTATTGTTTTACAATTTTTTCAAATTGATATAAAAGAAATTTTGTTATCATGGAGATTTATCATCTTCATGTATTTGTTGCACTATAGGCATTTAATTGGCTCACTTCGTTCGCCCAAATTCTTAAGTTTTCTTTCATTGACAACTTAAGTAAGATTTCTTTACTTAAAGTATGAAACTCAGATTTCTTTACTAAAATATTGAAATACTGAACGCATTAAAGCAGACGTATATATATGTTGTACAGATATGTAATACATACAGAGAAAACAATCTATATTATGAACTTTTCCATTTAAATGACTAATCTTATACATATTGCAAATACAGTTTCTAAAAGCTCCAGCAATTTGAAATGTAAACCAATTCATTATTCAAAATTTTGTGGCATTATTACCTTCAAATTGTAGATATTTTTCAGCTCTTCACTTTATGTACTTTTCAGGTACTTTATGTACATTTCATATACTGTCAGGATTTCTGTAGCCATTCAATGTTGATGAGAATCTAACCATGTCTCAGTAAAGATCTGTCAAAACAACAATGAAAAAGATACATATGTATAACTGATACGTAACCATTGTAAACACAGTATCCATTTGATTTTCATTATATCATGAATTCAGCACTGCACTCTTCTATTTGAAAAATCACTTTACACAGATAATAAATATGTCATCTTAACAGCGTAATGTCATATTTCACTATAGGAATTAAGTATAAAGAATTCTTTCAAATTGAAAAGGCAACATATTTTTTAATATTAAAGAAGAGCTTATCTTGTCAAAACTAAGACTTCCAAATAAAGAATGTATCTAATAATATATCAATTAAATTCAGTTTTCATCAGACAAAACTGAAAATAATCCTTGTTTAAAATAATGTGAACTCAAAAATCAATCTGAACCTTTTTTATTTAGTTCTCACATGAATTTCAATAGCTTCATTATAACTGAAATAAAATGACACTTTGTGTACACAGGTTTTTAGAGTGTCAGTTACGTATACATGATCTAATATTGTTCCACCCTCTGTTGTGTAAAAATGCACCATTTGCATAAATCCCATTGATTCTAAAAAACTCTGTATGGGTCCTTGCATTTTGGCATCTTCATTCATGTCACCTATAATAATCAAGTTCCAATAACGTCTCTTATAAAAATCAACCACTTTTTGTAAGCTGTCAAGAAAATTGTTTACAGGCAGTAAACTTGGCCGGTAGAGTGTAATGATTGCAATGTCCTCCTGATGTATTTCTACAGTTATTCCCTCTATGTTCTTGTATTCCAAAGCATTGATCAAGATTGTTTCCTTTGTTTTCTTTTTGTACACTCCAATCCCACCACCTTTTGCTTTCCTCAGTCTTGTCATTAGATCTTCACTATCATCGTAACACTGGTTTCGTACAACATGGTGGAAATCAAAGCCTGAAATTTCGATATCTTGAACATCTTCCTCTTCTTTCAACCATGTTTCTGTTAAACAAACAAAATCAGCTTTCAATAATCTGTTGTCACAATTTATCTCCTGAAAGTGTCCTCTCAAACTCTGAACATTGAACAAAAGAATTGTTTTGTAATTTCCACAATTTCTTACATTGCATATCCAGTCTTCATCTAAAATGTATCTCTCCATACTATTAAGAGCTAATTTTACATCTAAATCAGCATATATTTTTCTCTGCAAGACACTTTCATCATTGGTCTCAATGAATAGACCATCTTTTGAAGTTACGCGACTGATTGCTACATATGCTTGCCCAGGAGAAAAAGTGCGATCTAAATTGACAACAACACTCTTGGTAGTCATACCTTGAACTTTATGTGCTGTACATGCCCATGAGAGTTTCAGTGGAAATTGATGTCTGACAACACTCTTTACATTTTTTTCATTTATCTCTTCTTCCACTCTTTTAATTGGAACCACATTCCCATTGAGTGTCATCTTCCCCTGGATTTTACCAATACTTGCACTATCAAAGATGACTTCAACTACATCTACTGCATTTACAGGCTGCTTGCTTTTAAACACAAAATTTGAAATATATCCCATTGCACCATTTACTAGTCCATCCTCAACACTTACATTTCGCGTTAGCATTACTCTTGCATTCACGGCTAAAAGTAATAAAGCAGAGAGGCCATCAGCTCGGGTACTAGTCAACGGTTTATCACGTAAAGTTAATTTTCCTGTTGTCTTGTCTTTCTGATAATCATCAGCTTGCACATCTATTAATTCTTCACAATTACTATGCAACATTTTGAGATTGTATTCATTTGCTTCTTGGTTTGTAGAATAAACATGTAGAACATCATCTGGTCCTTCTCTAATGCATTCCTGAAGTGTTGCCAAAGCTTCCTCTGATATAAGTTCTTCAGACGTTCTAATGCGTAATGAATTCAAAACAGTTGCAAATGCTTTATCCTCTCTTTGTCGCATAATTTCATCCAACTCTACAATTTTAAAAAAATCCAGCCAGTAATCTATTGGATATGAACCATTTTCTTTATACAACCTCTCATCTTTTCGTTGTTTGACTGGTGGAAGTTGATAAAAATCTCCGACTGCTATCACAGATACACCACCAAAGGGTTTTTTACATTTTTTGATTTGGACAAGTCGTTCATGAATGTAAAACAGTAGTCTTTTGTACACCATGGAAACCTCATCGATGACTAAAATCTGCAAATACTCTAATCTTGTTCTTATTCCACATAAACTTTGTTCCTTTAAGGGTTGATATGGAATTGGTAAAGCTTTTGTTAAAGAAAAAACATGATGAATGGTATTTCCTCCAATATTGAATGCTGCTGTTCCTGTAAAAGCTGTCAGAATCACAGATATTGCATTTGGGGAAGGCAAAGTTTTTTCAAAGAGACGAGATGCTTCATAATGTATTGTCTTTATCAGATGGCTTTTTCCTGTCCCTGCTCCTCCAGTTATAAAAATGTGCATAGGCTCTACATTCTCTCCAGACATTTTCTTAATACACCACTCATGAACAGCATAAAATATCTGCTTTTGTCTCTCATTCAAACTGCGCAGTAAGGGAAGCATCTCTTTTCTAGTGTTCTGAGTTTCTCTCAGATGATAAATAATGTCTTCAGAACCACTACTTTCCACTTCGTGTGTGACTTCTGATTCTGTAGTCTCCTGTTCCTTTGATTTTTCATTCAAACATTCTGTTCGATTTAATTCTGATTCTGGACATAAATTTGCCCATGCATCTTCTGGTTCACCAAGCAATTCTAAAGCATCCTGTGCATTTTCAATATCATCCTCATTTTTTGAGAAGTAATTATGATTGCTATCCACAATGCTTTTCACTCTTTCTAAATCTCTGTTTGAATTCACTTTGACATATCCATGCTCATAAAAAGTCTGGTACAAATCAAAGCCAGGTGGTTTCAACTGATTCAGATTCCAGTATGGAAGAAAAAGTTGTAGGCGACACTGATAAAATTTTTCAGGTGCATTGTCGCAACTAAATCTTGGGTATCGAATAACAGCGGGTTTCCCTCTGCTTCTCTTTTGAATGTAACCCTTTCCATTTCTCAATTCATATACACCTTCCTTTTTGCCCTTTGGAATCTCAGATTTACTAAGTACTCTGTATTCTGAACAGAATTCAGAAAGACACATTTTTTGGAAAACACTTAACTGAGGTCGGTTTTCATATCTTTCCACAATATTTGTCATCCATAAACTGTTTTCTTCATCATCATCACCATCATTATCATTGTCCACAATCACATCATTTTCACCAATTTTGACTTTGTCTTTTGTTATTAGTCGAAGAGGCTTACTCAGTCGAGTTGGATTTTCTCCTACAGGAATGAAATTGACTTTCCTTGAACTCTCCTTCATTTTAAGATTGCACACCCTGTAAACTGCTTCCTGTGCACTAACTTCTCTGTGATTAAGATAAGCTGACCCTACTCTCTTGATGGTGTCATGTGCACTCAAATTTCCCTCGGCTGCTTCTATTTTAGTTTGCTTTAGTAACATTCCCATTTCCCTTTCAGATTTTGAAATATATGATATAATATAGACTATGCAGCTGAAAGGGTCCAATACATACTGTATGTCCATGTTTGCATCCCAGCTTTTCAGTAGGCATGGATTGTATTGATTTGTCCACATTTCTATTGGATTTCGTTTCAAAATACAGGAGGTTTTTGAGGCCAATACTCTATGTGCTTTTTCATATAAATCCTGTGATAGCTGTATGTTGCTGAATATTTCCTCTGTTGTTCTACATATGTTAGCATCATTACTTACTTCATTCCATACCTTCAACAAAATCTCTTTTGCCTGCGCACAACTTAATTCATTACTTGAATCATCCAAATTTTGTTCCAGTTGTCTTGAAATGAATGAACGCTCAGATGGTGGTCTAGGAAAATTGAACCTACACTCTGTTCCTTTTTTTCTACATGATTTTGAGTGACTTTTGCTATGTTGTTGCACATCCAGCACAGTTTGTCTAAGTTCTTGGTCAGTGTCTTCTGATGGTAAAGCACATGTGATATGCCTATCAATAAATTGACAAATACTCTCCTCACTGTCTTCATCTAATTTTGGGGCATTCTCAACCCAGTACAAGCAATGCATATGCGGAGAACCTCTCTGCTGAAACTCAACTCTTACAAAATAATCTAAAATATTCCCAATGGGTTTTGCTGGGGACATTATTACATTTTTCTGGAAAATATGGAACCTATGTTCAAACATCCTTCCAACTGTAACAGGATTGCTTCTCAAAATTTCACTTTTCTCAGTCCAATCTAAATCAGAGGGATTTCTGTTGTCATTCATTTGTAGCATAATTAAACTCAGTATTTCATTCCACCTGAATTCTGCGGCAGAAAAGGAACAGAACCATGTTGGAATTCCAAGTTGTCGAAGCATAGCAAAAAGATCTTTTTGTGCAGTTGACCAATATGCAGGTGTTCCTCTAATTGGTTGCATAAATCGCAGGGCTTCATCACTCCTGAGCAGTTTTGCAAGTACAACAGGATTTTGTAACATTTCTGTAGTGACTGGTATCCCTCCATCAAGTTTTGACACAGATTTGCGAATTGAAATTTGTGTTTTCTCAATGACCTGATTCAATTCAGATAGGTATTGACAAAAGAAAATGTAATTTGTATCCTTTGCAAATCTATTATCTGCATTCATCAACCTGTTGTTAAAATATCGAGAAAGTGTTATCCTCACATCTCGACTTTCATTCCATGAATATTTTCCAGATGGAAATAAGTGAGGAAACGTCTTCGCTTCATTGCCCTCCTCTTGCAACATTCTTACTGGATTTTGTCCTTCACCTGGAGCTATATTATAAACATCGTCAAAGTAGTGATCCAGGACTTCTTGTGCAATATCAACAGGCTGTAAACAAGTATCTGTAGCAACTTCTTCAATTTTATTGATTTGTTCTTTAACTATTTCTTCATTGTCAAATACTTCTGGCTGGCTGAACAACGTACTTTGGTCATTATCTTTCTCCCAATTTGTATTGATTTCAACATCATGATACCACTGATTGTTTTCTTTCAGATAATTGAGGGCTACTCTAATGTGATTTGGGTTTACAAACTGATATTCATAATATCCCTTGTAGGACAACTTTCGCTTGAGCTTAACTCGTAACAAAAGATTTTCATTTCCATCCAAAGGCAACCTGCTTGTTTTCTTTATGTTTGATGGCACACATACAACAGGTCCATGTACATTTTGTTGGCCACCTTTTGGAAGCATTGTCACTTTCATGAAAGGTATATGTAGAGCAATAAGATGCTGTTCTAAAGTATTTAAGCTATTGAGCTCTGGTGGAATATCTTCCAAACACATTTTGTTAAAAGCTGCTTCAGCAGGAACATTTCCACTGAGAATTTTTCTATGGCATGTAAAACAAATCCAGGTGCGTGATTTGGGACAATTCTCAACACATGCAGATGTACAGCTATGAACATATTTCTTATCAATGCACAAATTTGCAACTTGAACTGCTTTAATACTTTTTTCATACATTTCAAGTGAACAACCTTGTATCTGGTTTTCAAACAAAAGACGATGGCAGCAGCAACATGTGTATTCCGGTCCATGTCTAATGCAATTTTTAAATGATTTCACCACTTCATCAGTATTTTCAAGCATTTTGTGCAGTGCTTTTCTTTGTTTTTGCACAGAAGCTTTTTTCTGTATCTTTGTTTCTGAATTGGAATGATATTTAACTTTACTAGCTATTTTAACATTTTGTTTATGCTGTTTATCTGTTTTATATTTCTGTGTGCTTCTTTGTTTAACTTCCTCTTTGAATGATTGATCTGTTTTATATTTCTGTGTGCTTCTTTGTTTAACTTCCTTTTTGAATGATTGATCCGTTTTATATTTCTGTCTGCTTCTTTGTTTAACTTCCTCTTTGAATGATTGATCTGTTTTATATTTCTGTCTGCTTCTTTCTTTGACTTCTTCTCTGTGTAGTTGGTTTGTTTCATACTTTTCTTTACTTTTTTCTTTCATCTTTTCTTTGTGTAGCTGGTTTGTTTTATATCGTTGAACACCAATTTGTATTAAATTGTCACGATAGTGTTCATCATCTTTGTATCTTTTCTTTGAATCTATAATACATTTTCTTTTGAATTCTAAGTCCGTCTTGTACTTCATGTTTTGCTTGTTCAATTTAGTTTCTTTAGCACTAACATCTGACTTTTGAATTTTGTATCTTTCATTTTGGAATGAAACATATTCTCGTTCTTGTCTCTTTCGGTTTCTATCTGCAAATTTCCTATTGCTTTCTTTCAAACATGATAGTTTCTGTGATGTCACTGACACATCTTCTTCTTCCAAAGTAACAGATGTAACAACATTATAATGATTCTGATTCTTATGATCCAAATAAATGCCTCCCAATGATGTCATGTTTTCCTCTATATCTACCATTAATGCAGAAAAAGTAATCCATTTATTCTCTGAGTATGTATGAATTTCAATTTTCAGTAAATGGGACAGTGCAAGAATCTCTAGTTCAGTTGCCCATTTTCCATCCATGCTCATGCCTGACGAGGAAATATGATTCTCTATAGAAGTTTGACCTGGCCTTAAGAATGATGTGAAAAGCAAGCTATTTTCCAAAAGATGATGACATACTGCTAAACGTATCGAGTGATGATAGTCTTGCTTTCCTGTTAAACAGAACGAGATTGCTCTGAAGAAACAATTTCCATCTGGCTCAACTGGTACAGTGGTCATTGGCAGTGTTATTTCCTGTCCATACTGATGTTGATTTTCACATTTCTGCATTGCATATGGTATCCTTAAGATTTCACAATGTGTTTTCTTTTGATCATTAGAAAGAGGTAAAAATCTAATCTGATGCTGCTCACTCCCAACAACTTGTACCTCATCAGCATCTTTTAAACCAGTACTACTAATATTGCATTGAATCTCTGCAGATTTGTTCATTTCATGTTCTTCATCACTGATTTGAAATTGTTTTTCAATACCTTCTTCTAATGAAAACCGTTTCATTGAGCATTGCACTCCAGTTATTTCACATTCAACTGCTTGAGAATAACCCATTGACATAGCTAGAGACAGGATATGATTGCATACATCTTGTACTGATTCATACAATACTCGTGTACTTCTACCATTTACACTTTGAAATCCTGCAGATGACCTTGAGTGGGAATCAAATGTAAAAAATTTACGGTGGCATTTCCCAATCAAAAATGTATTTCCGCCAAAACACACAAAACAACCATCATTGTCATCAAGGGCTATTTGAAGTGCATCTAATACCTGATAGGCATTGAAGTCATCGTAATTCAGTACTACACCTGCCAAGTTAATCAGACTCGGTAAAGACTCGTTTGCTTTAAACTCAAACATCCTACCAAAGCATTCAAAAAACTGAGGCAATTCATTTACTAAAAGGTATCTGTCAGAAATTGTTGAACTACACTGTAGATAGGAATACATCTCATCTCCTGTTGCCAATATTTTGTTCATATCTTCAGATTGCCATTGCTCACAATTCTTTAATTTATGATATGCCAATGCTGTTAAAGAATTTGCTACACACTGAGTTCCAGCATTTTCACCAAACATTGGATCACCCTGATGAAAT
This sequence comes from Magallana ariakensis, assembly GCA_020458035.1. NCBI lineage: Eukaryota > Metazoa > Mollusca > Bivalvia > Ostreida > Ostreidae > Magallana > Magallana ariakensis. The sequence continues at coordinate 8,552,569 of CM035811.1, forward strand.
GAACCTTGCACAGACAAATTGAAATTTTTGGAACATTTATCATCACTTATTCTACTAGTAACTTGTGTAGTACTAGCTTTTCTAGCTCTATTCACATTGTTTTCATTCATACATGTAATTCCATTTTTTTTTAACTTCAAATTTCTTTCCTTTTGTGTTATTTGTTTCACATCTATCAATACATCCATAATATTCCTCCACAGGTATCTCTATAGCATTTCTGTCACATCTTTCTGATTTCACTGTATATATCTTTGATTTCTCTGTATATGTCTTTGGTTTCTCTGTATATTTCTTTGATTCTTCAATATTTTTCTTAGTTTTCTCTATATCACCCTTGTATTCTTTTGTATTGCCTTTGTTTTCCTCTGTATTGTCTTTGTTTTTCCTTATGTTGCCTTTGTTTTTCTTTAAATTGCCTTTGTTTTCAGCTATATTGCCTTTGTTTTTCTTTATATTGCCTTTGTTTTCCGTTATATTGCCTTTGTTTTCCGTTATATTGTCTTTGTTATTTTCCTCAATGTGCCTTTCATCTTTTTTTAATGCCCTGCTGACCTCTTCCCCCTTGGAAGGTATCAGCTGCGCCTGACCTGCTGAACCTGACATCTTCCAGATGTCTGATTCAGGTACTCTCGGTGGAGCACAAACCCACGCTGAGGAGTCAGGGGATGCTACCTTGTCCTTTGTGACAATCAGACGACTTCCCCGAGGAGGTGACAACCTCGAGGCTGAATGCATTCTCTCACAAGGAGAGGCCTGCACCCTGGCCATGGGTTTTTCCTTTAAAGGAGGTAACCCAATCGAACCTTGCCTAGGAGAACCCAAGTCAGCAGGAGACTGTGATCTTATCTTGAAAGATGTCATTCTGTTTCTGTTGCCTTTTGATTAACTTCCGTTTCTCTCTCTCCTTTCTACCAGTGAATGACTTTCTCTTTGGCATCTTTAATATAAAAAAAAACCCTCATACATATGAAGAGCATTGAACATGCATTATGGGATAACTATTACAATCATTTCACAAATGTCCAATTAAGAAATAAGACATTACCTTTTTTTTTTACAATAAATAAGTGATAAGAGACATATGGGATACATTGCTCACCTGAGCACTTACTTGCACGACTCTGATCCAATAAAATAAAGCAATACTTTAATAGGTCAAATAAAACAAGCATACTGAGAGTACTGCATCAGCAATGCATGTCCCCTACCAGTTCGTATTATTCTATGAAAGCTTCCAAGCACACAACTATTTCATAACTATTGTTAACGACATGTCATGCTTAAATCAGATATAAATAAACAGAGGAAATTCAAACTATATAGTTGATATAGAAATGAAATCCAAATTATGTAAAATAATACTCTTTATTTTATCTCCTGTAACTTTGCCAAGTCCATTAAGTATTCGCTGATAGAAATTGGTGAAAATTGTGCACTGTTATGCACAATATCATTTCTTACCGTCTTCTGTACCCCAAATCACACCAAACAGTTAAACAGCCCAACCTGATTACGAACCCGATTGTAATATAATACCAAAAAATACCTGCCGATTAAATTTACAACACAATGCTTGACACTATTTTACAGAATTTATTTGTTTGTTAGAAATGATAAAAGGAATGGTGCAAGTTCCACACGATATTATTACTGACAAATCTCACATACTGGCCTCATTTATTCAATACACACCGAACCCGATAACGAACCCGACCATTAAAAAACTGGAGTATAAAAAATTAATTTTCTCAAAAATATGTCAACCAGACGCTACAAAAGTGTAAACTTGTTCTGTAGTTTGACATTTTCAAGCTGTTCAGCAAGTTTCATATAATTCCTCAAACGCATAAAGAAAACAAGAGGCCCATGGGCCATATCGCTCACCTTAGGAACAATAGGTATGATAAAATCAGCTAAATGGAGTCATTTTACAAACTCTCTGGACAATGTACAATATTACATGTAGATCCTGTACAAATAAAATCCATTTTCCCCACCGATATTCTTATCTTTATAATCATTAGTCCCCTTTCTAACAGGATGAATTTATAGTCATATCTCATGTTGAGTATTGCAGTTCTCAAAAAGATCCTTAACAATTGTTTATATATATGATATAAACCTACATCAAACTCTGAACCTCTTGTAAGGCCAAGTAATTGTCCTGGGGCCAAAGTCTTAACAATTATAAACAATTATCTGGCTGATTAGTTTCTGAGAAGAAGATTTTTAAAGATTTACTCTACATATTCCTATGTAAAACTTTGACCCCCTATTGTGGCTCAACCTTACCATCGGGTTCATTATTTTCACAACTTTGTATCTACACTACCTGACGATGCTTCCACAGAAGTTTCAGCTTTTCCGGCTGATAAGTGTATGAGAGGAAGATTTTTAAAGACTTACTCTATATATTCCTATGTAAAACTTTGAACCCCCCACCCCTACCCCATTGTGGCCCAATCCTACCCTAGGGGGTCAATATTTTCACAACTTTGAATCTACACTACCTTAGGATGCTTCCAAATAAGTTTCAGCCTTCCTGGTCTAACGGTTTCTGAGAATACGATTTTTAAAGATTTACTCTATATATTCCTATTCAAAAAGTCGACCCCCCATTGTGGCTCCATCCTACCCCCGGGAGTCATGTTTTTCACAACTTTTAATCTACACTACCTGAGGATGCTTCCACACAAGTTTCAGCTTTCCTGGCCAAATGGTTCTTGAGAAGAAGATTTTCGAAAATTTCTCAAATTTTCATTAATTCCTAATTATCTCCCCTTATAAGAGGACCTGGTCCTTAATTTTCACAACTTTAAATTCCCTTAAGCTAAGGATGCTTTGTGCCAAGTTTGGTTGAAATTGGCCTAGTGGTTCTTGAGAAGATGTTGAAAATGTGAAAAGTTTACAGACGGACGGACAGACAGACAGACAGACAGACAGACAGACAAAATGTGATCAGAATAGCTAACTTGAGCTTTCAGCTCAGGTGAGCTAAAAACATGAACTATTTGTTTACCTCGCCAACTTGATTTAGTATTCGTCATTGAAACACTTTACGGTAAGTGATATGATTAGAGTTTGGTGAAGCATTTACGTCATCTTGATTTCTGGAATAACAAACCAGATTAAATACCGATAACAATTGTAAATATCGATCAAATTTCGGATACCAAAATTTTCATTCGCCATGTGGGCGAGCATGTTTTGAAATTTATGAGCCCACATCAAATTTTACTCACATTTGGCAAGTGGGCAAGTGTTAAGTTTAAACCCTGATTAGAAGCAAGTGAAAATATCTTCGTTAACTGTTTAACCCCCCCCCCTTCAACTTTTTCCAAATGCTCTCCAAATGCAAGGTCCTGAACTCTGACTTACTCACAATATATAAATTCATAATTCATAACCATGCATTCAGTTTTTTGCCCACATGCGTGGGAGTAAAGATATTTAAGATTTAATACATTTTTACTATTTGGCTATATTTAAGATTTAATACATTTTTACTATTCGGCTATATTGGCCTCACCCTAGGGCCTAGTCACCTGTCCCAGGGGTCATAAATTTCAAAATTTAAGTAGAAGGTTTCATGGACAACATATCCATGCATTTAGTTTTTCACAAATATCTATTGGAGTAGAGAAGAAGAATTTGTAAGATTTAATACATTTTTACTATAAGGGCATATTGCCCCACCCTAGAGCCTGAACCCCTGACCCAGAGACCATAAATTTCACAATTTTGGTAAAGGGCTTCATAGACATCATTTCCATGTACAGTCAAAACTGTCTTAGCGGCCACCTGAAATCAGCGGCCACCTCCGATCAGTGAGAACCTTTTGTTCCCCCCAACGTGTTTCCTTATATATTTGCCCTGGAATAAGCGGCCACTCGCGTAACACGGCCAGCGGCCACCCAATTTACTAACCAAACACATAATTGCACTGTATTTAGCGGCCATTTTGTCCACTATTTAGTCACGTGATATTTCATCCCATCAGTTGATTACAAATCCCGATCATTTTGATTGTTATGAAAACATGGAGTCTCTTTGGTAATTAAATAATTAATGTGTACCTTGTATGTGTTTAAATCAAATACGATGAAATATGTTTACCATCTTTGTATTATATTTATTTCAAAACATGGCTTCTAGTACTCGGAACGTAAAAAGGAAAATATAAATCTAAGTGAAAAAAAATGAAAGTTCTTAAGAAAGATATCGAAAGACAGCAAAAACGTTTTAATTTTGAAAAACTCGAATTTACAACATTTTTTATAATAAGTACATGTGTCGAAAAAATTACGAAATCAATGTAGACCCTGGAAGTCCTGAAGCACCGTCTAATGTAATGGCCCAAAAACGAGGATATAAACGAATTTTGTTGTGATGGTTCAACACTTCAATGACGCGGCATCTCGTAGAATAAATGTCATAGGACCATTATTGCAAAGAAAGCCCTTAAACTTTTTATTAATACAAAGATGTAAAACAAATAATGTATAAAACATTAAAATAACATACGTAAATAAAAATGTCATTATAATAAAACATGTCTTTTGATGAATTTGTGTTTATATATTGTTTTATATGATTATGTATGCAAACTGGAATTAATGGCCACCTGTCTTATACGGTCACTTTTTAAATTTCCCCAAGGTGGTGGTTTAAAACAGGTTTGACTGTATTTAGTTTTTAACAAATATCTATGGGAGTAGAGAAGAAGATTTTCCAAGATTTTATACATTTTTACTATATTGCCATATTGGCCCCACCCTAGAGCCTGAACCCCTGACCCAGGGGTCATGAATTTCACAATTTTGGTAGAGGGCTTCATGGACATCATAACCATGCAATCAGTTTTTTCCTCACATGAGTGGGAGTACAGAAGAAGATTTGTGAAAATTTGGCAGTTTTTTGCATATTTGGCCCCACCTGTGGCACCCTGGGGGGTGCTAGGGCCACCAATTTCACAATGTACATTCCACTGTCCATAGAGATGCTTCACACTAAAAATGGAAACAATTGGCCTTGTAGTTTATAAGAAGTTAAAAATGTAAATTGTTAACGCACGACGCACAACACATGACGACAAACAAAAACAGATAGCAATAGGCCACATCGCTCACCTGAGCACAATAGCCTTAACACTGATCAAATTACTATTACAGTATCAAAATCAAAATAACGTGACAACTAAGTACAGTAGATCTTGCTCAAAAAATTTAAAATATCTGCCAGTTTTAATCCACATATTTTTATGGTAAATACCAAGCTCCTTTTGTTGTTGTACCTGTAAGAAGATTTTTCTCTATTCCTATATAACCCTACTCCCCACTTTGTGGCCCCACTTTTCTCTAGGGAATCATGGTTTGATCAAACTTTAATCTGCACAACCCGTGCTTTCACACAAGATTCTGCTTTCTGGACTGAAAACTTTCCCAGAATATTTTTAAAGATTTTCTCTATATATTCCTATGTAAAAATTCATCCCCCCCATTGTGGCCCCGCCCTACTCCCGGGGGACCATAATTTAAACAAACTTGAGTCAACACTATCTGAGGATATCTCCACACAAGTTTGAGCTTTTCTGGCCTAATAGTATTTAAGAAGAAGATTTTTAAAGATTTTCTCTATATATTCCTATGTAAAAATTCATCCCCCCATTGTGGCCCCATCCTTCCCCCGGGGACCATCATTTAAACAAACTTGAATCTACACTATCTGAGGATGCTTCCACTCCAATTTGAGTTTTTCTGCTCTAATAGTTTTTGAGAAGAAGATTTTTAAAGATTTTCTCTATATATTCCTATGTAAAAATTCATCCCCCCATTGTGGCCCCACCCTACCCCCGGGGACCATCATTTAAACAAACTTGAATCTTCCCGATCTGAGGATGCTTCCACTCCAATTTGAGCTTTCCTGGCCTAATAGTTTTTGAGAAGAAGATTTTTAAAGATTTTCTCTATATATTCCTATCTAAAAATTCATCCCCCCATTGTGGCCCCACCCTACCCCCAGGGACCATCATTTAAACAAACTTGAATCTTCGCGATCTGAGGATGCTTCCACTCCAATTTGAGCTTTCCTGGCCTAATAGTTTTTGAGAAGAAGATTTTTAAAGATTTTCTCTATATATTACTATGTAAAAATTCATCCCCCTATTGTGACCCCACCCTACCCCCAAGGACCATCATTTAAACAAACTTGAATCTTCGCGATCTGAGGATGCTTCCACTCCAATTTGACCTTTCCTGGCCTAATAGTTTTTGAGAAGAAGATTTTTAAAGATTTTCTCCATATATTCCTATGTAAAAATTCATCCCCCCATTGTGGCCCCACCCTACCCCCTGATACCATGATTTGAACAAACTGAATCTACACTACCTGAGGATGCATCCACTCCAATTTGAGCTTTTCTGGCCTAATAGTTTTTGAGAAGAAGATTTTTAAAAGATTTATTCTATAAACTCCTATGTAAAACTTCATCCCCCCATTTTGGCCCCACCCTACCCCCGGAGACCATGATTTGAACAAACTTGAATCTACACTACCCAAGGATGCTTCCATACAAGTTACAGCTTTTCTGGCCTAATAGTTTTTGAGAAGAAGATTTTTGAAAAATACCTACAAATTTTCAATAATTCTAAATTATCTCCCCTTTAAAGAGGGTGTGGTCCTTCATTAGAACAAACTTGAATCCCCTTCACCCAGTGATGCTTTGTGCCAAGTTTGGTTGAAATCAGCCCAGTGGTTCTGGAGAAGAAGATGAAAATGTGAAAAGTTTACAACGACAACAACGCCAACGACGACAGACAACGGACAAATTTTGATCAGAAAAGCTCACTTGAGCTTTCAGCTCAGGTGAGCTAAAAATGCTGGCCACACTCATAATGCTGTGCAGTATAACCAACCCAGAAGATAACTCTGCTAGTTTGGCTTGTTATACACCACAGGGGTAAATTCCAGTTGTGAGAACCTTTTAATTAAAATAATCATAAGTGTCTTCCTCATTACTTGATCATTCAGGATATAATTAAGCCAGCTTTAATCAATTACTAGGGCTGTCACTGGTACCTAAAATAACCAAGAACCGCAGAACAATTTGTTCGGTTCGGTTTCGATTCTGTTTTTCCAGATTTCAGTTTGGTTCCGATTTGTGAAACAGAATTTGTATTTTATGAAAAATGGCGTCGAAATTGAAAGGCTCAGTAGTGTGGACTTGTTGTTTTTAATAAACATTAACAGGTATGCAACTGGCCATGTATACCACAGATTATTCACTCATCCTAAATAAAAGTATCACATAATTTACCTGTGTATATTTACATTTTCAACTGTCTTTGTGATAACATTACGATTAAATTTTGAACCTTAAAACTCAGTAACTTCATAAAACATGAGTGACACAAAATGGGCGTGTCTTATAGTGTAACCAAGAAACGGTATTGGCTGTGCCACACAGTATTACATAACACGTGCTACATGAAAATATAGTGATTTTAAAATAATGTTGTTTTAAAGTGTACAAATTGGAAACTTAAAATATTAATAATAAGGAATCATTCTTTCAATATTATGAGGTGATAATTTCGGTTGGAGCATGGTCAAATCTATCATAAAGCCCTTCAGACTTTTTTGGATTTGACCACGCCCCGAACAAAATTATCACCTCAAAATACTCAAAGAATGATTCCTTATTCCTTAAATAAAGGATAAATACAAGTTCAAAAAACAAAGATGGCAGCTTATGATTCAGACATCAAACATGTTGTAATTTGTTAATAGAAATATTTAGGGTAGGATTAAATAATAGTAAGATTGAATTAGGGAAGCCAGAGTCAAATCCTTGCAAAATAATGTAGGGAAATCTGCGTCGTTACAGAAAACAGTACACAAAGAGTGCATTACCTCCAACTCCAAAATACATGAACATATCATTAAATTCACTCGTTTCAATTCAGTTAACGTATTGGATTTATCAAATTTCCTGTAACCACTTATTAAAATAAGCATCAAGATATATCTTAAAACAAAAAACATGTATTACAAATCGGCCACAGGTAAAGATATTTATAACTATCAAGAAAGGAACTCCATAATGAAAACAGAAGTTTACAATGATTTTTTTTTCTGATAATCCTTTGTAGTACATAAGGCTTTTTTTTTAAAGTGTTCAGTAAGTTATCTGTTTATCTGTGGTGGAATTATTCTACGAAGTGGTATAGTTTTTAAACAAGAGGCCAAGTGGCCTTAACGGTCACCTGAGTACCATAGCCCATACACAAAATTGTCGAGGAGTCTCATAAATGCATTTAATTGAGTTTCATAATGGATTAGAAGATTATAATAATGTAATGACATCCACCTCCCTGCCTGAAATCTTTTGGAAAGGACTCTTAACTCTATAGCTTAGCACAAGACTTGAAGCTCTTAACAGAGTGTATGACATACTATAGAAGAGGTGCCCAGATTCCATTTAATTTATTTATCCCACATATGTTAACTTAAAAAATAGGTTTTATGTTTATATGTTTTCATAGATAAACTAAAACAAGGTGCCTTGTATACTACTTATTACTTTACTATTAACAAGTCTATTGTTTATCTTAAAAAAATTAAAAACTGTTTTTGTTTCAAATGATAAAAATATTTGCATAACTATTTTGATCATACAACTTTATAATTACATTCTATTTAATGATTTATTACTAAATATGAACAAGCCAAGAAAGATAACTCCATTATGAAGAAGCAAGGGAAGATAACTCCATTAACTGTTATAATCCTCTTCCCTGAACTCTTTTCAAATGCTTTCACAATATCTTATCAATAACTTTTATGGACAGCTTCATTATTTTTCTATATTCAATGATTAATTACTAAATATGAACAAGCTAAGAAAGAAAACTCCATTAGGAAGAAGCAAGGGAAAATAACTCCATTAACTGTTTACCCCCCCCCCCTTTTCAACTCTTTCCAAATGCTCTCCAAATGCTAGGTCCTGAACCCTGACTTAGGGGTCATGAATTTCACAATTTAGGTAGAGGAGTTCATAACCATGCATTCAGATTTTTGCCCATATGTGTGGGAGTAAAGATTTTCTAAGATTTAATACATTTTTACTATATGGCCATATTGGCCCCACCCTAGGGCCTAAACCCATGTCCCAGGGGTCATAAATTTCACAATTTAGGTAGAAGACTTCATGGACATCATATCCATGCATTTAGTTTTTCACAAATGTATATGGGAGTAGAGAAGAAGATTTTCTAAAATTTAATACATTTTACTATATGGCCATTTTGGCCCCACCCTTTAGTCTGAACCCCTGACCCAGGGACCATAAATTTCACAATTTTGGAAGAGGGCTTCATGGACATCATATCCATGCATTTAGTTGTTCACAAATATATATGGGAGTAGAGAAGAAGATTTTCTAAAATTTAATACATTTTTACTATATGGCCATTTTGGCCTCACCCTTGAGCCTCAACCCCTGACCCAAGGACCATAAATTTCATAATTTTGGTAGAGGGCTTCATGGACATCATATCCATGCATTTAGTTTTTAACAAATATCTATGGGAGTAGAGAAGAAGATTTTCTAAGATTTAATACATTTTTACTATATGGCCATATTGGCCCCACCCTAGAGCCTGAACCCCTGACCCAGAGACCATAAATTTCACAATTTTGGTAAAGGGCTTCATGGACATCATAACCATGTATTTAGTTTTTAACAAATATCTATGGGAGTAGAGAAGATTTTCTTAAATTTAATACATTTTTACTATATGGCCATATTGGCCCCACCCTAGAGCCTGAACCCCTGACCCAGGGGCCATGAATTTCACAATTTTGGTAGAGGGCTTCATGGACATCATAACAATGCAATTAGTTTTTTCCTCACATGTGTGGGAGTACAGAAGAAGATTTTTGAAAATTTGGCTTTTTTTTGCATATTTGGCCCCACCTGTGGCACCCTGGGGGTGGTCGAGCCCCTAATTTCACAATTTACATTCCTCTTACCATAGTGATACTTCACACCAAAATTGGAAACAATTGGCCTTGTAGTTTTTAAGAAGAAGTTAAAAATGTAAATTGTTGACGCACGACGACACACGAAAACAGATAGCAATAGGTCACCTGAGTTTACTCAGGTGACCTAAAAAATTAAATTTAAAACAGAGACCTAAATAACACTGTTTCTGTTTAAAATCGTCAGATGTAATTTGAATTTCTAAGGAAACAAGTTATTGTGTTGAAGATTATAATTAAAAAGTAAAGAAATAGAAAAAGTAAACTTTTGAAGTTACAAAAAATGATTTTAATTTGAAAGTTGACACCAACCGAAAAACCCGAAACCAGTAGATCATTGTCAAACACAGCTGTTGTTTTCCAGTGTCTCGTAAGCGAGAATGAGAGGAAAATGGCGGCATAAACGAAAAATTTAAATAAGAGGCCCATGGATCACATCGCTCACCTCAGCAACAATAGACACAGTAAAATCAGCCAGAAAAAAGTGTGTTATTGTAAATAAATTGTAAATAAAGAAAAAATACATTTAAGAAATAGTTTTATTTCTTATGAGTACAATTTCATAAATATTCATGTCCAGTGCCTCTGATTATCAGTCTGTTCATTTTACCCTTACTTTCATAATTCATTTTTTTTCTGAGTCACATCACATCATCTTCAACTCTCTCATTGGCACTCTCTATCTTTACTACACTCTAACTACTGCAACATCAACTCTTGTTTTAAAATCTTGAATAACAAAAACCCCTGTGCTTTTCCGAAGTTCCAAGATGGCTGATAAGCTGATCAAGAGTGGCTGAACTATAATAATAAAATACTGTATGATAGCTTGGAACTCTCAAGAACCATTGGTGTTCTCATGAAATATTTTTAATTGGCCCGGTTTTGTGATTTTTATTTTCAACAAACTTGATCGACATTGCTGCCATTTCTGTTTATATAACCTTTACCTCTATATTCCAATCCCAACTGTAAAATTAGCATCATGCCCGATTTTTCAATTGGTCATTTGGACCTACAATTTCCATAAAGTAATTGGTCCAGAGAAACTTTAACTGGCCTTGCCGGCAGGGCCGATGGTTTTCGACAACTCTGGGATGATTTTACAGTCATATCATACATATGATTTTCACAACCTTGAATCTACACTACCTGAGGATACTTCCACGCAAGTTGCAGTTTTTCTGCCCAATCAGTTTCTGAGAAGATTTTTAAACATTTTTCCCTCTATATTTTTATGTAAAAATTGGAACCTCCTCCCATTGTTGCCCCATCCTACCCCCAGGGATGATGATTTGAACAAACCTGAATCTACCCTACCTGAGGATGCTTCCCAGTGGTAACAGCTTTTCTGGCCAATTGACTTCTGAGAATAAGATTTTTAAAGATTTTTCTATATGTAATCCTATGTAAAAATTTGACCCCCCATTGTGGCCCCATCCTACCCCTGGAGATCATTATTTGAACAAACTTAAATCTACACTACCTAAGGATGCCTTCACACAAATAACAGCTTTTCTGGCTGAACAATTTTAGAGAAAAAGAATTTTAAAGATTTATTCCATACATTCCTATGTAAAAATTTGACCTCCATTGTGGCCCCACCCTACCCCCAGGGGTCATGGTTTGTACAAACTTGAATCTACACTACCTGAAGATCATGCTTCAACATAAGTTACAACTTTCCTTGCCACATGTTTTTTTAAAAAAGATTTTTGAAAAATACCAAAAAATTTTGAATTTTTTTTTTTTAAATATCTCTCCTTGAAACAGTGCATGACCCTTTATTTTATCAAACTCAAATCCCCTTAATCTAAGGATGCTTTGTGCCAAGTTTGGTTGAAATCGGCCCAGTGGTTCTGCAGAAGAAGTCAAAAATGTAAAAAGTTTACTGATAGACAGATGAACGCTGGACAAAAAGTGATCAGAAAAGCCCACTTGAACTTTCAGCTCAGGTTTACTAAAAACTGTACAAAATTTCATATTCCGTGAATTTTGGTGTCCCACCGATAACCATGAATGGGGTAAAAAAAAAAGGCACATTTTGTGTACTGCCGGTACATATCACATGTATAGTGCTCACCTTATATCTGTTCACAACTTCACAGCAACCTTTTTTAAGGTCTTCCGTTTCCAACGGAAGACCTTACTATTATTGTGCTTGTAAGATTATTCTTATTTTTCTTTTTTTTTTTTTTTCTTCCTAGACGCAAACTTTGAGGCTTCATATCTTGCTCATTTCTCAACGGTTTTTGCTCAAATTTTCAGGGCTTATAGACATTACAAAACACTATCTAAAACATTTCATAAACTTTAAAATTCCTCTTCCGTTAACGAGTTATTCCCCTTTTAAAATTTTTTAGGGCCTTTGGTTTCCAGATAAAGGCTCCGAGACTATGATAACAGGGAATGGGAATCCAACGAATTTAAATAACAGAGACATTGAAGTTGTGCACATCGATTTTTGTTTTTGGATTACGTTTTTTATTTAGAAAAAGGTAGGGGGTCAAAAAATAGGATTCCAAAAAGTGCGAAAATTTAGACATATTTTTCTTTGTATCTTTTAAACAAAAAATATTTTGTTAAGACATGTAGAATAAAAGTTGTGCAGAATGTTAAGGGCTTTCATTTGACACCAATAAAAAAGGGCTGGCCTCTATAATTAAGGGCCAATATCGCTTGAAAGTTTTTGCTTAATAACTCAAAAACGGTTAGGATTTCGATATGGCTGTCGCTGGAAAAGTTGTTTATTAGGATCTCATAAAGGTCGTTACAATGTTATTTTGTTGGCGATTTGTGTTGTATGAGTGTAAAAAGCTGTACATGTTAACATGTACCTCGTTTAATTTGGCAAGTTAACGAAAGTCTATGTGCGTGCAACTGGCATAAAGTTACCACAGAAAGTATGCTGGTTTATACAGGAAATTTTTTTTTAGAATAGATTTTTTTTAGGAGTTTATGTCAGTTTTGTTAAGTTCTTATAGTGCACAATCCCTAAAACGAGAATCGGAAAACAAAACATTCTTCTTCCTTTGTAGTAAAACACAAAGTACGGATTTAAAATAAATCTATGTATTACATTTGAGTTTTCATACTGCATGCATTTAAAATCTACCTTGAATCAGAGCTGTGTGTGTACCGTTACGTAAGCTATCCCTCACCCGCGGCCTAGAAATCGGTCACCATGGTCGCGACGGGGCTAACTAGCGGTCAGCGGTTATCTAATATACGAGAGTTGCGTCTCTCATATATGAGTTTATTTAGCGGCGAACTCTAGAATTGTTTTAGTTTATATATCCGTAAATAAAATACAAGATCTGTTTTAATTTCTTCATGTTATAAGAGTTTGTCCATCTTGTTTTTATTTAATTGAACATTAGAGTGTAAATTAAGAAGAGGTTCTTAAAATTTATAAAGGCGATATTACTACAAATCGGAAACTTCGTCAGACTTAAATTAATGGTTGGTTTGTAGGTCTAAAATGTTTTGTAAATCTGTACAAATATTGGTTTAAATCAACAAACAACCCACACATATTAAAACTTTTAAATGATGATCATCCCTCGCACATGGCCGAGGAGATCCCGCGCGAGTGGACAGGTTTAATTTGTGTTCTTCTACATGTACCTTATCACGCGTGCATGTTTCAGACTTTTGTACGAACACAATTATTTTCTTTTATTATGATTTCAACTATGATATTGGTTTAAGATGAAAAGATAAATTTATTTTACATGTACAGTTGATTTAGCAATGATTAATACGATTGCGCACAAGGTAGTTTATTATAATCAAAGTTCCATGTTTCATGTTTGCGGTAGGTGCTGGCACGATAAAAGGATGTCCTGAATTGAGGCATTCGGATTTTTTAAAATTGGCAAAAAGATAATCAGATTTGACGAAAATCATTTTTTGGCGACTTCTTCTTATGTGTAACATTTTCACTTTCCCACCCGTTTGTTTATTCGGTCAGCCTGTGTTAATTCAATCGCAGCGTGCGACCGAAAATCTTGTGTTGCTTCAGCGCACACAGCTGAGAACATCTATAGCCCCAGCCATATGTTTATGGCTGCAGATCATCAATTGTTATGTAATTGAGTAACAATGTATCGAAGGTTATCGAATATTATTGAGTATCGAAGTGTGCTTTCACTACAGTGGTCAATTGTTAAACAATAAGTCAATCATCTTCACATTATGCATGTAGGTGCGAAATCGTAATCGGATAATGTTGCTAATAAATCAACCTGTTGAACACGCTAAACTTCTACAGAAATGAACGGAATAATATATTATACTTAAAAGTTTTAAGTCAAAGGAAAATTGTTCTCGGATTAAGAAGTTATGAAATACGACTACATTATGCAACGCAGTCGGTCGCCATAGAAATCATCAAAGTACTGCAAGTGTCGACAGATTTCTTGTTTCTTTGAAATACATATACCATGATAGTTCACTACCAGAGTCAAGCTAGCCAGCACTAACTCCAACGCACTAACAAAAAATTAGTTAAAATTATCGAATATTTTTCAAGTGTTTTCCGATCCGATGTTAAACAACTGAAATTATTAGGCCGCCTTGCATCCCAATCTAGGACTTGTGCTCATAAGGTGAGCCCGGATTCCTCGGGGACGGGTGTACCCTCGAGGATTCCGGCGCCAAATTAGGCACTAGTGACAACATTCTCCGGCGCCAGGGCGCGGAGTAGACCTTAAGTGAACAAATTATTTCTGTAATGTAGAGTTCTAAACGAGGCGCCCTACGCCCAAACTAGGACTTGTGTTCATTAGGTGAGCCCGGATTCCTCGGGGGACGGGTAATCCCTTGAGGATTCCTGCTCCAAATTAGGCACTAGTGACACCGATTTCCGGCGCCAGGGCGCGGAGTAGACCTTTAGGGAACAAATTATTTCTGTAATGTAGCGTTCTAAACAAGGCGCCCTACGCCCAAACTAGGACTTGTGCTCATTAGGTGAGCCCGGATTCCTCGGAGGACGGGTAATCCCTTGAGGATTCCGGCGCCAAATTAGGCACTACTGACACCGAATTCCGGCGCCAGGGCGCGGAGTAGACCTTAAGTGAACAAATTATTTCTGTAATGTAGCGTTCTAAACAAGGCGCCCTGCGCCCAAACTAGGACGTGCTCAGTAGATGAATTCGGATTCCTTGGGGGACGGGTAATCTCTTGAGGATTCCAGCGCCAAATTAGGCACTAGTGACACCGATTTCCGGCGCCAGGGCGCGGATAAACCTAAGTGAACAAATTATTTCTGTAATGTAGCGTTCTAAACAAGACGCCCTCCAAACATTGAAAGTTCTTACTTCACACAAAGATTGCTTATGACCTAAGTGTTGACTTGTGCTCATTAGGTGAGCCCGGATTCCTCGGAGGACGGGTAATCCCTTGAGGATTCCGGCTCCAAATTAGGCACTAGTGACACCGATTTCCGGCGCCAGGGCGCGGAGTAGACCTTAAGTGAACAAATTATTTCTGTAATGTAGCGTTCTAAACAAGGCACCCTGCGCCCAAACTAGGACGTGCTCAGTAGATGAACTCGGATTCCTTGGGGGACTGGTAATCCCTTGACGATTCCAGCTCCAAATTAGGCACTAGTGACACCGATTTCCGGCGCCAGGGCCGGACCTTAAGTGAACAAATTATTTCTGTAATGTAGCGTTCTAAACAAGGCGCCCTCCAAAATTGAAAGATCTTACTTTACACAAAGATTGCCTATGACCTAAGTGTGTGTTATGATTTTGTTTCAAGGTTATTTTGTGAAGTTCAAGGACATTGGAAGGAATTTCATAAGTTGTGTCTGCTTTATACTGTTTTTAAGTAGAAACATTGGATATTGCTTTTTCATTTAAAGATTGCTGATGACTTGAGGATGTGTCATGAACTTGACCCAGGGTCAGTTGTGCAAGTTCAAGGTCGTTTGAAAAATAAATGTTTCTTTCTTGTCTGTCATATCTACATGTTATATACATGGAAATGATTAGAAGCTAAAATTTGACACAAAGATTGCTTCAGACATGTACTTAAATACCGTATGACCCGACTTGAACTTTGATCATCTGTGCAAGTTCAGTGTCACTATAAGAAAAAGAAGCATCCATTACTTTCTAATAGATAAATACTTTAGTTATGATTTTGTTTTTCTTAGTGGGGAGGGGATAAATTATTTGTGAGGTTGCTAACAGAACTGCCAGTTAGTCCACTGAGAGCACTCTCCCCCTTTCTCGCAACCGAAATTCACCTTAAATTAACCTAATAAAGGAAATTGAATTTTGGGGCATTGTTCCCCCCTCCCCCAACACACATTTTAGTAGAAGGCAATATAAATTTTTATGGCAAATTGAAAACAAATTATATTAAACAAAATAAGTTATAGCTGCCTCACAACTTCCCCCCCCCCTCCCCTACCACTACCACGGATTAGATTTTGAAGATTAATTTTTTCTTTTATTGGCTTGTTAATACATTTCGGATAAATTTGTTCCCCGAAGCAAAAACGATGCTGAGTGCTTGCATGGCCAAACGTTATACGGAGAGTTGTCACTCCCACTGAGCACCTCTCGTACAGCGCAACCTCAGGTTGGAGAAGCCGTCATCGTTTATTTTTGATTTTCTGAACTTACTTTATCATATTGACAATCCTGTCTGATTAAAATTACCACCCTTCTGCTTACACTCATCAGGGTCTAATAGGTATTGATAACAATTCATCTTCACTTACCCTCTATATTTGCACACAACCTAAATATATATCTCATTTATCAAATACATGACTTTATCTGTTAATGAGAGGTGCAACTATTCAATACTCAGTCTGGGGGTTACATAGAAAGCAGGATTAAAATAATTTGCCTGTCTCCATTTAAAAAATTCCAATACATTTTCTAAAGCCGTGATTAGTCAGAATTTTAGGTCGGGTGAAGATGACCCCCTATCATTACCTGTCAGACCCTGTAAGAAGAAGAGGGTGCTTTTAATCAGACTGATTGACAATCCTTTTCCGACAGGAAGCTGCAACGGAAGACCTCTTCGTTGCTTTGCAACGAGCTCGTCTCTAGTTTCTATGTATTTTTCTTTGTTCTTGACAAGTGCTCCACCTGGCTTACAAAGCAGAAAAAGTGCTTTGCTCTAAAATTTACAAACCAGAAAAAAATATATATATGTGTGTGTGTGTGTGTGTGTGTGTACACACACACACACACACACACACGTACACACACACACAGTCAAACTTCGTTATCTCGAACTAAATGGGGCTGTTTAAAAACTTCAAGATATCCGAGTATTCGAGATATCGAGAGTAGAATACTTAAAAAATAAGTAGTTGGGATGTACAAATCACTTCGACATATCTATTGTATTCGAGATATCAGTATTCGAGATATCGAAGTTCAACTGTATATAAAACAATGTAAACAAAAAAAATAATGTGGGACAATCTTTGTTTACATAACAGAGAATTATACAAGTGTGCTCTAAACGTCTTGCTCAAGATGTTGGTCACAATAATATTGTTGCTGACTATAAGAAATACCTTGTTAAAGCATATTGTAAATAATAAGAATTTACAAATAAAATTTGACAAAATTGTGTCTATCCCCCCCCTATATGTAAAACATTTAAATTTTTGCCTTGTTCACCTTTTACTTCTTTTTCATATTGCTTATAATTTTAATATTAATCAATTATCATGCAAGTACAATCTTCTGCTGAAAAGAAAAACTCTTAAATAGAATGATAGTGAACCATTATAACAAAATATATGATCTTTGTGAGTTATGAGTTTCCTATAACCTTTTAACTAATTATATGTACTTCGATAACAAGCTTTTGTAACACGCATCAATATTGTTACTTGTGTGTTGTGTATTTTCAATGGTTGAAGATTTAATTATTATATAACAGACACTATTTATGACATTCACAGGAGCTCTTCAGCAGGTTTCAATAAATATGGAAATGAATTGAAAAATAAAAATTTCAAGTTGATATTTTGTTGGATTTAATTCTTTTTTACGGCAGGAAACTAACCTTTAATATTGACAGTAGGTTAAAATAATGTTCAAACTAGAACGTTGAAACAGATAATTGATTCAATTCAGCCTATTTAAATCAAAACAACTGGACAAAGTTGGGACAAATATTCCAGAATCACTTTGTGTAGCACTAGTCTGAGAAAGACGGAATAGATGACAGTCAAAGTTTTTCAGTCACGACAAATCTTGCTGAGATTACAGTTTCCCCCTACAGGTGTGCAATTATCATCATCTGACGTCCAGGGGCCCTTTTCACAAAATGGCGTAAGATATGACAAAACTTAAGTTAGGCCTTAGGCCAAAATTTAGTCCGGTGTAAATTGCGTTTCACTAACAGGTGCAAGTCTGGCCGTGAATACTAGTATCGGACTAAATTAAGTTCTTTGGAAAGAGCTTATGCACATGGACATAAATGATATAAAGATAGGTGGGTGCATGGATGGATGGATGGATGGATGGATAGATAGATAGTGTAGATAAATAGAAAGATAGAAACTTGTCATTTATATTTTTGTGATATTTGTGATTACGAGCGAAAGAGAGAGAGAGAGAAAGGGACACAAAGTATTTACGCACATTTGTTACATTTATGGTCAGTACATTGTTGTTAAAATTTAATCCCGTTAAGTGACAAAATTACACTTGCTGATATTTTTTATTTGGAGAATATATTTCATCAAGCCAATAGGATATGTTCAAAATTATTATTTTAACAGAAGTATTTTTGTTATCGATATCTCTAGTAGGGTGATTTCACCATCGGACACCCTTGGAAATGCGTCAATTATGGCCAGAGTATACATGTGTAAATATTTTTTAGGGTTAAGTTTTCTGGTTTTCTCTAGCTTAATCATTGAAAGAAAATCAGTGAATTTGTTTAAACATATATATACCTTTAGAAAATAAAGCAAATTATATACTTTTCTTATTTCTTGTACCCCCCCCCCCCAACCAAAACCCAACAAAACAGAGGACAGGATAAATATATTTATTAATTCAATATTTATATAGATTTGTGTCGAATCTGTCGATGTATTTAGTGGAACAATTAATGACCTAGGAAATAATTGATTAAATTCCATGGCTATGTTTTATTTATCACAATCTGTTTCAATTTTTTTTTTTTTGAAATAATTAAGTCAGAGGGTACATTTTCACTTAGTCCATTCAAATGCCGAACATTGAAATTATACTTTTGTGCAAAATGTGTGTAAGTGTAATCAAGTTTCTAATGATGGCGTATCTTATGATGCCTATATTGCTATTTCTTTGACAATGTGATTGTCAAATTCTTGATATTTTTTATCAGTTCTAATTCAGGAATAAATGAAACAATACATAAGTGCATGCATGTTTGTAATTGTTTAACCAAAGTTGTCCGAGCCAAGATGAAGTATGAATGTGTCCAGTGTATGTTGAACTCAACATAAACTGCCCAAGTACACTTACATGTTAATTAGTATATTAAATAAGACTTCATATAAATTCTAAGTTAATATAGAGTAGATGTATGTAGCCTAAGAAAATACTATGAAACTGGAGTCAGCGTTTTGCATTGGTTGTATAATAAATAATTTTGACAAGTCTGAAACACAGTTGGAGCTTTCATCATATTTAAGTATTTTAACATTATTGAAAGCTACATTTGTGATTTACTTTTAACTATATACCTGAGCATGACACATTTCACTCATCCAACAAAATGAAACATTAAAGGGGAAAATGAAAGCCAATAAATTTATTTAGGGAGTTTTAAATTTCAAAATATTCCATTCACACATATTTTGCATGGAAGTTGTGGAAAAAATGAAATGCCACTAATTTCTCATATAAATACACCTTTACATTACATGTACGTTGTACACGTATATTTTCTGCATTATTCACTGCTCATTCTACTAAAATAGTATGAAACGTAAATCAAATAATTGAATACAAAAATTCAAATGAAAACTATCGATTGTTTGTCTAAATATGTCGTACATCATCATACATGTATACGGAAAGTGCAAAAATAAATAATGTGTATAAAGCATGGAAAGAAAGTTTCTATACGAGAATTGATATCACCTATCAAAACGCTCTATTTTATTAATTTCATATGTACATAAAAAATTATACATTTTAACATTACATTCAGCACCGATATTCTCAGCAACAGAATTAGCTATCGTTTTATGCTTACGCGAAAAGTTCCATCTACCCATGGCTAGGTGTAGATTTTTAGCTTAACTTTGGTCGGGCACAAAGTTACGCCTTTTATATAGTGAAACAGACCTAAGTAGTCCAAATAATTATGTTAAGTCCAGATTTACGCCAGGCATAAGGCTACCGATATTATACTCTGTCCCGGGTTTTTGCTTCCACCACTTTTCGCTTGATATTTTGATAATAATAAATACCTTTGTGCTCAAACTACATTCATCCACTAATATGAAAAATGTCCAGATTATCTGTTTTGAAACGCCCCCTCTACCGCTTCAGGTTTCAATACACATCCCAAAATAGAAAGTCTACGAGGATTTTGCATTGCATCAGCCATTAATAAGCCCGGATGATAACGTTGAAAAATTGCGCGAGGTGTCCCGAGAACTTCCGAATGGAGAAAAGATGTAAACATTTCCCATTATAAATCTCCGTAAGAAATTTGTTTTCGTTCCTGTAAACTTTTATGAGTGAAAAAAGGATAATTTGTCAATGAAGATATCTTGGATATTTTAGATATCATCGATTTGAACCCTACTTCTTTCACAGGTATGTGTATTTTTATTAAAAACCATCAAAAACTGATGGAAGCAATAACTTGGGACAGACTTTAGAGGTCAGGCTAGCACAAATCTTCACTGTGTTAACCCATACGGCTAGTAAATTCTAACTAAAATTGGACTAAGGGTCAACATAACATTGACTTAATTTTTGTAGTTCTAACTATTATTCATGGGAATCATGCATAAATTTTGTTATTCTGGTGACATTTGTATGAGATAAAACCACTTTTAAAACTATTTATCTTTTCAATAACATTGTGAGTTTATGATATTAGCCCTATAATGCTGTTATAGATTATTCTCAAAACGATACAAGAAATTCAGTAAAACATTGGAAATATACACAGTACCACTATCAACCATTCAGACCTTAAATTTAGAATAAGGGTCAAGAAGATGCCTCTGTGATTCTAGTGTAGAAAGAATAATCTTACCGTGACCAGGCTATGCTCAGGTCACACCGGGTTAAACCGGGTCCGTATGACATCTGTCATTTTAACGATAGAACATCCTATATATATCTAAATAATCCTAGTAGTGTACTGCGCAAAATCATTGAACTATTTTCTTCAAGAAAATGTTGATGCAAAAGAAGATATATACGTCAAGTACTTACCTCGTAATCTGTAAATCTCTTGCAAAAGATGACAATAATGATTAACCGGGTCCAGAAATCTGTTCGTTCTTTTCTAACTTCTAATAACAGTAAGCAGCAGACGACGAGACGTATGCACACCTGCAAACGACGGAACAACGTCACAATACCGTGGGACGGTGTAAAAGTAGTAATACGGTGGCTCGACATTTCGTTCCATAAAGAATTTAGATCGCTGAATTAACGTCCTATCACACCATCGAGTCCATATTTTGCCGCCTTTGTGCACCATTTTTCAAAGAAACCCAGATATATATATAAAAAATGAACGTATTTGGTTTTTTTTGGAATAATGAAAATGTTTCCATTCGTTACATTTAATTCTCAATGTGGCCCAACTCTGAAAAAAAGTGAGGCCCCCAAAATCGAATGTAAACTTGACTGTGTCTTTCATCCTAACATTTGCCTTTCAACATGTTCAAATAATGGAAAAGAGATTTACTGCAGTAAGAACATAACATTTCTCCAGGATGGAGTCGTGCAAATCGAGTTCTGTTAATTGTATCTAGGTAAAAATATTATGGTGATACCAATGAAATTGTCGGTAAATACGAAAAAAAAAAACATGTTCTAAAAATTAACTGAAAATAAACGATCAATGTAAACCCCCCCGTTGCATATTACAAGAGGAAAGGTACCTCACTCCAGATTGCATACATTACAACCCCTTCTATAAAACTAGTATCCGCTTTATATATCCAACAAGCACCAGAGAAGGATCCAGAACGTAGTACAGTTAAGGCGGCCAATAAAAATATCGGCGAAATTTTGTGATGAAAACACTTGTACCTTAGTTCAACTGGCATGTCCTTTTTAAAATCAATAACAGTCGCTCAAATGCAATATATTTCAGAAATATATATATAACAGTACAATATTTTATGTTCATGTGACCTTAAAGGGACCTAGACACGATTTGACATGAAAATTTTATTTTAATTTTTTTTTGTACAAAATGGTTTACTTGTGTATTTTGAATGATTCATCAAAATTTGAATGCTAGAAGTCAAGTTACAAGCGAGATACGGAGGAAAGAAGTGGTTGTTATGTAAACAAAGCTCGAGTCTTATATTTGTTTACAAATAATGTAAAGTAAAGAAATTACCATTTCTTTAACAAAATAACTTGTGGCAAACAAGATAAACTGATTCAATTTGTTCATAAATAATTTTATCAACAACAAAAAGCAACATTACTCAGCTATGTTAAGGAAGGTATCAGAATTCTAGCACGTGTGATTTAGGAAAATTTGCATATGCCCCGCCCCTTATTCATGAGATTTTACGAGATATTGTATTTCGGTAATTAACAAACATCTACCAAAATGAATATGATTAATTATTGGGTTTGATTGTATCAAGAAAGATGTACTGAAATAAAAACTTCAACTATTCTTTATATCTTGCGAAATTATGAAATTCCTAAGTCGTCTGATGACGTGTCGAAGTTGACTACGTCACATCGGCGCTTGCAGCTGTGATCAGAATAAACATGTGGACTTCAGTGATATATCTGAGAATTTAACCCATTTACAACCAGCCTAGACGGAAATCGGTAGAGGATTCAACTGAACAAGGTAGGATTTATCTGTACTTTCCCTAGATATTGTTTTATATTGTCTAATACTGTAGGATGAAACAGAAACGAAGGGAAATTCCTCGGCTTCGATTTTGTTTACTTGTTTACATTTGTTTTTCATGTAATATTGTGTTTAAACATTAGTTTGGTGACTCGATCAGGCAAAAGAAATGTTCCGCGATTCGCTAATTTTGATCAGTAAGAGTATTGAGGCTCATTGTAGCTTTTTACTGGTCTCTTATATCGCAATAACATTAGTTCGCATTTCCTCCGTGTTCAAAGAAAATGTAAACAATGGAAAGTCCAAACACTGTATTAGCACTACAAATATTACTGTGAGAATCTTGATTGAATATAGACAAGATTGTATTGTTGTTTATGTAAATCGAAATGTGTTATTTCATTTAGCTTTTTTTATCAGGAAGATTACATGTTTGAATAAACAAAATTACAGTGTTGAACTGATTTTCCAAACATTTTAAAAAATAAATATTTGATTATGCCTGTTAGAATATTAATGAAATTAAAACTGCCATTAGTATGCACAGTGATAAAGAAATTTTCCATTTTCATGTTATCTTCAGCACAATAGTTTACTAATTATAACACATTATTCAATTTCAGGGTTATTAAAGCAGTAAATGGTCCACTGGAGACACTTTGTTGGGGTGTTGATAAAAAAGTAGGTACTCTATAAATATTTCTTTTACCCACTAACTTCATGTATATTTGGTCTGGGGTTTTTTTTAATCACATAACTATATTGTAACCTATCATAATATCTTTCATTAATATCTGTTGAAATTAAATTTGAAATTGATAAATATTCATAATTTCAGGCATTGGTTTTCTTATCAACTGCACTGCCTCCTTACAATGTACATCAAAAAGACAAGAGGAGAAGTACATGTAGTGTGAAAGAATATGGTCAATTGACATAGATTCCACATCATGACTGAATAATACTGAAAATCAGAAAACACTAGTTTTGTTGAACAGTTTGTTACAGATCAAAAAGCAATCTCTATATAGTGCATTGTATTTGTCAAGTTGGTTATTATAATAAATTCTATAGATAAAGATTGATTTTTGTTGCTTTCTTTAATTATTACAAAAAATATTAACTATAATTACAAGTAACCCTGATCATATATTAAAGTTATTTCTTAATTTTAGCAGCAGAGTAACATAAACCATTATAAAACATAAATGTGTAAATTTTAATACAAACTTATACACTTAAACCACCACCCCCCCACCCCCCCCACCCCCCCCCCCACCCTTATATCGTTATTAGAGGGCAACAGATGAATTAATGTTTTCAATTTCAACAATTTGGTAATGATGACTGGTGTGAACAAGACAAAATTCTAACATTATTTAAATGAAATTCACAGCGTGTAATTATTTTATGAACGAAAATTTAAAATCATGATCTTAGTCAGTGTTGCGTTTGAATTTCAAGCAAATGACGCCGAAAGTGAAATGTGTCAGATAAAATGCAGTAGTGCAAGGGCATACACTTTATCAAATATATTGAAATTTTACATGTGTTACCATTATATCCCAATTATATCAAAAAGTGCTGGGAGCTACATGAAATCGCTACGCATTTCACATAAATAAGCATTAATTGTGGGAACTCCCTGCAAATTTCTGTTCATCCACTGTTTATATTGAATTTAATAATTGTTCTTACTTGAATATTTCAAGCTCCCAGCACTTTTCGAAATTTTAGATGTTCATTTTACAAGTTAGAAACAGAAATAATTATATTTGTTAATGTTAAGCCCTTGCACTATGCATTTTTTCGTATTATTCCTGGTTCATCTATTTTTAGCAGTATCACGTGACAGGGTATCCCCAAGAGACTCAAAAATTGATCATGCGATAGAGAATTATCTAATATGTATATTGATAAAAAATTACTTTGTGTAACAATTTTTTGGAATATAAAAATCAAGATTATTCAAAGGCTAATATTTTATGAGATAAATACCGCTATTATTTTATGGACGCCCTTAACATAGCTGAGTAGATTGAAACTTAAACCAATACAACACATATGTAAACAATAACAGGACTCGATCTTTGTTTACAAAACAAAGAATTCTAACCTCTGTAACTCACTTGTAACTCAATATTTGACTTTCAAATATTGACAAAGCAATAAAAACATCCATATTGACCATTCTAGACATTTAAAATGAAAAAAATAAATTTTGAAAAAATTTTGAAAAAAGTCCCTTTAATTAATTTTGCTAATAAATGAATTAATAAGTACTTTCGAGGTTTGTAATATACTGTGATGTCATAATGTACATTTCCCGTACTTTTTGTCTGAACAGCCTTAACTGTGCTGCGAATTTGAAGCTATAGAGGGGCGCCAGTTTTATGCAAGGCGTCTGGGCAGTCCTGTTGGTGGCCCAAGAGACTATTTTCAATTTTTAAACGTTTGTAAATATAAGACCTGCAAAATCCCAGCAAACCCGTCTGCAATGTAGAAATATAAGAAACACTTGCTGTAAATTAATCATTTTTAAAAAATCAAGTTCAATGGGACGATGTTTATAAAGTTGAAAAAAGATAACCATATCTGCTTGTATTGTATAATAAACACAGAAGAGTCGTTTTATACACTACCTAGAATAACCAATTACTTAAAATCGAGTGACCGGTCACATTTGAACCCAGAGAGCGGGTATAATTAAAATGTATGGGCTTTCTATGTACGTTACACACGCGTTTTCTTAATTTTACTATACACCGTTGAGATCAGTTTAGGGTCCTCCACACACCTGGGAAAAGTTCTGCATACACCTGGGAAAAGTTCTGCATACATGTCCACTCTTCTAAATTACTTAAAGATATGGACTTTTAGCATGTGTTCGACTTGAAAATGACCAAAAATATTTTCAATTTTCGGTGAACAATTAACTTTTTTGAATTTTACCGCTGTTCAGGAAAATAAAAGTACCTGCCGTATTCGAACTCGGGACCTGGGCTTGGTAAACAGAAGCAACACCCATTGCACCACAGAGATAGACAACAAATTTTGGCGATATAAACTATTTGACAATGCGCTAAAATCGCCATGTTGTGACGTACTGTCATAAAAAGTAGAAGTCACGGGGTGTCGAAGATCTTTAATGTAGAGAAATCTCATGATTTTCCAAAAAGTTCATAAATAAGACTCGCAAGTTGTTTATTTTCTCTGCCCGAGAGAGTATCATTTAACTTTATTGTTTATTTTAATTTGACATTATTATTGGTGCGCCCCCTCTGAATCACTGTCACTTAGCACGGGGTGATATTATTGCAGTAAATGTATCAATATATCTCTTCCTCATTATGCTTTTAAAATGAATCTAAGTACGTTTTTATGTAAACCTACTATATCATGTTAATTAAACGATTTTTTTAAAGACAATCTAAGGTAACTGTGACGTACGGAAGCCAAGATCTTTCAATGACGTAATGTACACTTATGATGGATAAAATCCAAGGAGTCTTGTTAATCATGTTAATCGCCAATAGCCTAGTACCCAAGGCCTTCCGAGTGCAAGCACGAAGCAATAGAATTTAATCGATTTTCTCGGATGTTATCGTACCAAACTGACCGACAGATTTTTTGTCACAGTTACCTACCGCAATGTTCTTCTATTTATATGCAGGTTGAGGTTGTTTTGAAAAATAAATCGTTTATTTTCAATTAATTTTCAGATATTTGATATCGAACATCCTGTGTACATGACTTTAAATGAATTTCTATCAAAAAGCGTCAACTACCCTTGGGGTTAAATCGGCGGGGGAGGGGTCGATCCTGTCCTCAAGCACCTGTGGTATTTTTCTAGCTTTTTATATTTACATTTTCAACTGTCTTTGTCTGTGCTAACATTACGAATCAATTTTGAACCCTAAAACCCAATAACTTCATAAAACATGAATGACACAAAATGGGCGCGACTGCGCCGCGCATTAATACATAGAACATGTGATACACGAAAAAACAGTGGTTTTAAATAATGATGTTAAAAAGTGTACAATTTGGAAATAATGTAAATATAAGTAATAAGGAATCATTCTTTGAATATTATCAGGTGATAATTTCGCTCGGAGCGTGGTAAAATCTATCATATGTCCTTCGGGCTTTATTGGATTACGCTCCGACCGAAATTATCACCTCATAATACTAAAAGAATGATACCTTATTCCGTAATTAATTCATGAAATTGAAGCCGGATCAAACTAACTACGGCAAAGTGTCCTATAATCATTGTGCAGTGTAATGAAAGCGTCAATAATAATTCCCATGACTAGATCCGATATATATTAATGACTTTAGTATCAAAATTTATTTGAACTTTAAATGAAAAATATTGAAAAAAAAATAATAGGAAAAGATTCTCTATTTTATGGCAAATCTTCTTGGGGCAGGACTTACTAATTAGCAGTTACATTTCACGAGCAAAACTCACTATGAGGGCAACTTTCAGGGCAAAAACTACTCCCCCCCCCCTTACACACACTCACTTTTTTGAAAGGGAAGGAGGGGGCCACTGCTGGCTCCCTCTTGTAGTCTCACTATTTGTGTAGTACATGAAGACGTAATTAGCTGAAATTACCTCTATCAGTGGAACCATTGTTCTTATGAGAGAGAGAGAGAGAGAGAGAGAGAGAGAGAGAGAGAGAGAGAGAATACATCCAATCAACGAATGTAATGTACCTAACTATAATTTATTTGGTATATATATAACCAAAGTGTTGATCTCTCTCTCTTTTATTACTTTTAATTAATTCATCACATCCTGATTATTTCATTGTCTTCGCATACAATCAAGTAAGATTTATAGAATTTGCCTGGCGTCAATCAGTCCCTCTATCCTTAACTCAGATTGTTAACTAAAGCCACATTTCTCGACTTTCTCAATAACCAACACCCGTTCTTAAACATCTGGATCCGCCACTACTTGATCCATTTTTAGCTTTCGCGCCCCTTTTAACCTGAGGTTCGTGCGGCGCGAACACTAAAGACAATTCCAATCATTGTGGAGGTGGTATAGGTTAACTACATAATCATTATTATTTAATACCAAATATATTCCATCTGTGAATAATACAACATTAATTTACTTTAATAAATAAGGATGAAAATAAATGAGATACAGTCATACTAAAATATAGAAAATATTAGTTAAATATATTCCGTTAAGCTTTCAACCTCAATGCTTTACACCCCTTTTAATAGGACATTCCCTAAATTGGACCAAACTTCATCCACAGTTCTGTTGCATGCCAAGCAAGATGGAGATGGAGAGCAAACGAAGAAAGGTGCAGGTAAATACTTTAAAGTTATAGGACTGCTTACACTTCTGCAAATTAACCATACTTCCACCCCTAACAAAAATGAGGATCCTCAGGTGATGATGTCATGTAGCTATCACAATAATTTTTTTTTCATTTCTGGTGAAGAATCGCCAATTTATTTCTAATATTCACAAGAATAACTAATTCACAAGTCTAACTGGAATAATTAAGTACTAGAGCACGGTAATTTGAATAAAGAAGGTGTCCGAACCCCTACTCTCTCCCAATTTTTCAAATTTGTATACTCGCGTGCCATTAATGATTTAACAAAATGGCCACCGTGCCATAACATCGTTTTTTTCCCTGTAAGATAAATTAAAAAAAAAAATAAAGCCTATTTTCTTTTAATAACCATATTAAGTAGATCGTCCAATGATTTTCTGCTTTCGCCGATGTTATTTTTTGAGTTATTCCCCTTTGGTAAACAATTGTCGTCTGCAAAACCAACATGGCACCGATTCGGAGAAAAAAAATGCTCTCATCGCTGGCAGAAGAAGTATCCGCTATATATTATCATTTTTGTGTTTTCTTAAGACCAGCTTAATAGTTAGGAAAGATATTAAAAGTATTTCTCATTTTATACCATTCAGCAGTGTCAGTATCTCATCGGCATGTATGGATACTGCAATATTAAAGGGAAAAAAATTTGAAAAAAAATAAAAATAATTTCCGACCGACCAACGCTACTTTTTTGCAGCATGAAAGTGGAAACAAACCATTATTTTTTGGGGCCTTATAATTTGTGCATTTCATTCTTAAAAGGCTAAAATATCTATATGCAAAATCCCTTCAAACAAGTACATGTATCACAGTCTTCGCGAAGAAGAAAAATCATCGCAGGACATTTTGACCGACAGTTTAAAACATTTCACAGGACCAAACAAATTTTCACTGGTCCAAAATTTAAAGTCCTCTTTACTTGCATGGACATGGTGTTATTGTAGAAACCATAGTAAATAGTATATACTCGTATCATATAGAATAGAAAGGGCTATAGTGAAAGTGAACACATAATTTTTTTCATACATGACATTGTTATTCATGCTAGTCTAATTATATCCCTGCAAACGAAGTTTAAGGGGGGTATATTGGTTTCACCCTGTCCATCTGTCTGTAGACACAAGTTTGACCCCCCTATAGAATTTTTTCACTACTGGATGGAACAGTCTGAAAATGTGTACATATGTTGAACACCATCTGAAGATGTGCACCTGCAGTTTTTTTTAAGATCAGACAAGATTTAATGATTTTATGACAGTTTTCATTTTCCTTAATCTATATATTGTACACTGTTGTTGAAAAGTAAGGGAGGTAATCCTTACACATTTTATTAATTAATTAATAGTTTTAAAACACTCTAAAATATATTTATATAAATACATCCAAATGGAGGTTTTTGTCTTTATATCTTAACTAAATTTTTTTTTAAGTATTCTATCAACTGACAATGCAAAATTTTTGTTTGTCAATGATAAATTCTTGGGAGCTAATAAGAACATCAAAGAAAAGTGTGGCTGAATTCATTTCTTCCAAGGGGGTACATTATCTGAGCTATGGTTCAGATGGAGCATGTGTTTAGGGAAAATTGATAATCTGTAAAATGGGCGGTAGTTTTGGGGCTATTTTAAAACTGTTTCATGTAAACTAAAAGGTTCTTTTAATATATAAGGAATTAAATAATATCATTTTAACTAGTAGACTAATTGTTCACGGAACAATTAGAGGCCTTCCCACCTTGCACAATGGTTTAAAAAAAATTCCTGAAAATATTGATAATGAGTAATTAGAGACAAATCAATTTCCGACTCAATATAAAAAGGAAATAAAAAACGGTCAAGACAGGTTATGAACCAGCGACCCTTAGCTTTTCATCATCTGTACACTAACCACGAGGCCACAGCGACTCTTTACAAGCACGTGTTAAAAATTGTATAGGCTGTCAATTCAATGAATGTGATGCGATCCAAAACAATACACACCTGTATGGTTTAGATCCGCCGTGTTTACATGAAAAAGTTATAGAACATTGAGAAGCACATTGAATAGATAGATGCTTAGCGATTGGTGCAGATGCTTATCAATTTATTAATAAAAATTAATGCTGCTTATAAACAATGTGATCAATAGAGTTGACTATTAGAAATAAACAGGCCAGGTCAGACTCTGGTAGCGAACGGCTTTTTGAAGGTGTTGGAAGAAAATGTAAATTGAATTCATATAAAATTAGGGTCAAGGAAGGACAAGTTATCTTTCGTTCAACTTCAACAAATACCGTCAGAGGTTGCTGATAAAAATGTAAACACAAATTTTCAGTAAAATTTGAGTATGAATTTTATTATTATTATGGGTGGATAACTTTCTTCAATATGGTTCATTTCATTTAGAATTGGTAGGCAATTAATTTCAGGTGTGAGGAACAATATTCTAAATTTTCGCCATGCAAGCTCTACAGAGTTTTAGTGAAGCTGGAATTTTTAATCAGAGGCATAGTCTAAAACGCGGACTGGAGTCTCGGACTTTTTAAAAGTTCTGACAAACAGTTGTAACACTTTGCTAGGTGTTATGTGTTATTTTAAAAAGAAATATTGAATTTCAAGTTAAAAAATCAAGTGTCAGTTTAATATAACAATTCGATCCCTGCACAAAAGAAGGGAAGCGGGGGGGGGGGGGGGGGGGGAGCTACATGTAATTGTACATATAAATGAATCTGATATATATTTTGTATATATGTCAATTTTTAGAGGTCAAAGGTCACCATTTTATATAAGGGGGGGGAGTGATTTTTTTTTTTATGTGTTTGTGAAATTAATGAACTTACGTAAAGAGTTAATATATTTACTGTGAGCCTATTTAGAGAATACATAGAAGTCAAGATTTGAAAAATGTTGAAAAAAAAAATGAGTCAATTCATTTGTTTAGTGGGCGATTTTATTAATTTTACTCAAAAAACGGTAGAAGTAAATAAACTTAAGAAATATTTCCATGAGAATTTGCTCACAAATCAAATAGTTGTTTCTTAATCATCAGCCATTTTGAATAAACAATGTTAATACTATTCAAATCGGAACGGTAAATTGCCCTTTCCCGAGAAAATACAACTTCGACTTAAACCAAAAAACCCCAAGAAAATCAGGTAACGCTTAATATTTAAGTCACTCTAATTATCCTAATGTTTTCTATATTTTACATCCATAAAAGAAATAAATAAAACTAATAACTGGATCCCCTCCCGTATTCACACACGCCTACCATACACAACCATAGTTACTATCGTTACATTTACATCCGGTGCCTTGTCGATGTCAGGGCGAGTTTAAAACACTTTATTTAGTTTAAATATCAGCTGTTTCTTTATTATTTTTTTACTATATATTCATATATATCGTAAAATACCGGTATTTGATTTTAATATCGCGATATATTATCGGCAAGGATTAAACCGCAATATACTGATATACCAGTAATATTGCACACCCCTAGTCATCATACTGACTATATAGTTGCTGTCCACGAGTCTGTCAGTAGACTAAGTAACATCGAGCTAAATTTAAACTGACTCGTTTGGCAATTCAAAAAATTACTTACTTTATCCTGTTCTATTTGACTTTGTTCTATTTGATTATTGTTGATAATTCATAATTAATTCAAATCACGTAATCAATAAAATTGTGAAAACCTGTCTTCGAGTTATAGCTCTACCCATACCAAAACATTCTCACAATTTGCTCATGAGCGGCTCACGTGAGGACTAACAAGATTTCCTCACGTGAGTTGCTCATGTGAGTCTTATGTGCAATTTAACATGCAAATTAGGTAAAATGCTCACGTGAGCAAAATTCTGCACATGAGCATTTTTTGCTCACACAAGGAATAAGATTTGCTCACCAACAATTTTGCTCACATGAGGCTCATGAGGCTTATGAGACTCATGAGCCTCATGTGCAACAGTTGCTCACAGAAAAGACAATGGACAAAAATTCAAATATATAACATCAATATATATTTACATCTGTCATTATATATATAAAAATATAATTCCATACATTGTTTATAATTACATTGACATGAACCTATAGAATACACAGATAAACATATATTGCAGTTTAATCACACAGAGTGCACAGATGGACTTGGAATAATAATCACAGTTCCAAGTAAACAAAGTTCAAACCATACACAGTAGTTCATAGGTGCTGCACGACCACTGGTTGTATTACAATCAATCGAGGCATTTGTCTTCAACATTCCCAATGTTCTTTTTTTTTTACAGTATCGTGTCCCGCATGCTCTCTGATTTTACACATAAACAATCACACAAATAGCTGACTAACAGAATATCACAAAAATATCCACATTGACTCAGCCAGATTTCAGCATATATACTTCTCCATAATCCTAAATCACGTCTTCACTTTTTGTTGTTGCATCATTCATAAAATCAGTGAACTTTTCATGGTTTTCTTAAGGTCTGTGTAGGGCAGATCCACCTGTTGGGAGGATAAATGAATTTAATATCAGTACAATTGTAAATGTTTTTATTTTTCAAGCATTTATAATATTATTATCTAGTTACAATTTTCTAAATTTGACTTTGATTTTAAATAAATTTTTAATTATTTGTTAAAAATTGTACGTATGTCAAGTAGAATGTACCAAAAAAATATACCCCGGTATTTGGGTCAGCTGTAAATTGTTAAACCCATTATAAAACTAGATTACAGTATTCTGTTTTATATTTTAATAACAAACATGCTAAAATGCCATTCAGTGAATATAATTTTTTTTATAAACTTACTTCACGTGCTTCTACAGAAGGTGGGTCCAGTAGGTGCAGGGGGTGTTGACACTCGATTCATTCAGATTCGTCCTCTGTTCAGCCGTAGAATTTTCATAGTTAAACACTTCATCGACAACGTGCTTTTTACCTTATTTACCGGTACAGAGTCAGATAATTCCCGTATTTAATTCATTTCACCGTCATCTCCGACATCTGTGATGGTACACAACATGGCGGCTTCGAATATGAAAATTGGCGGCTTGCAATTGATCGACCAATCAGCGCGCGCGTAATGTAACATTGAAACAAAAGTAAAAGTAGAAACAAACAGCTTACGAAAAATCTCAAAGCGGTTTAGATATTACTCATATCTAATTAGATTAATTAGAAAGGAGACTGATAATTGAATTTAGGAAAAAAACAAATATAATGTTACCAAAAAACCCCAGGCAGGTTAGTGTTCACGAAAAAAAAAAACGGGGTGGGGGAGGGCTCTACTGATCTGTATTTTAATCAAATTGGTGTCAAAACAAAACGTCTTTTCTAAACAAATGTTTAATGAAACATCATAACTATGCAATTGAAGTTGCGCGTAAATAATGGAACATTCAATTGAGACTTCCTTAGAATTAAAACTTATTGATTATAAAATATTTCGGTTTTTTTTTTTTCAATTTATTAATTTTAGAAAAATATAACACGCGTACGTTACACATGTACAAAGTTATATATTGAGGCAATTGGGTTCAGTTGAAATTGACAGAAGTAAACTTGTGCTAAGTGAGTAAAATCTTACAAGTCTAATTTCTGGTAAAGCTTTGGCATTATTGAAGCTAAGATTTAAGTATTAAAACGAAACGTCCAATTTTTTTATAAGTCCGATTTCCTCACGTGAGCATTTCCATTGCTCACGTGAGGAAAATGATCTTGTAATTTCTTTCGTTTTGTTCAAACTTTGATACTCATGCTTATACTGACTAAGTCATATTTCCTAACCTCTTGCTCACGTGAGAAAGTTGAACTTAGAAATATTAATCTACCATCAATGTATCTGTATAGCCTGTTGCTTATGTGAGCAGTTCGGATAGAATCTTGCTCATGAGCATCGAAGTGAGCATTATTTTGCACATGTGCATTTTGGTTAGTATTTTCTTCCCTAACAGAGACTAACAATCTGCACATGAGCAAAATGAATTTCTACCTAATTTGCATACATTTCTTACTAGATTCTCATGTGTTTCTCATGAGCTGCTCATGAGCATTTGTTAGAATCTTTGGTACGGGTATGCATATTCGACTTAGAGGTCAATTTAAGCCTAATGACTATAGGCTGACCCCCTGTCTCTTGGATTGGGCCTATACAAGTTAATTCCCCTTGTCCTATGGTGCCCTACATCTTAAACAAAATGACACACCATGACAGAGATATACACTAAATACCTATTCACTGGTTTGAAATAAATACAGCAAAAACAAGTTTTTTTTCAGTCAGCTGCAACAAACAGGATTAAGGCCACGTACATGTATATATTATCCATTTCAGTTTAGATTTTTCAATCCTGTCCGCTCCTCTAAATATCTAACAAAGCAGTTTGTTTTTTATTTCAATTTTAAAGAATAAGAACATAAGGAAAAATCGAACAAAGTATATACAAAAATGTGGTTCAACATATTAAGCATTATATCATAATAATGTGTAAAGTGTTAATTCCTGCGATTGCGCAGGTAACCGTATAGTATATCATATTTACACATATTGGCCAGTGATGATTCTTTTCCGATATTTAGCGGAATTCCACTAATTTGAATCAAAGAATCCCATATACCAGTTCTTTCTTTTTTACGATCATTTTCCATTTTTTTCCGTTTTAAAAAAAATTAAGTTGTTTAGTCTGTGATCTTGTCTGCATTAGCCAGACGTTTGCTTCTATATTCTAGTATTATATTCTAGTATTAGGTAAACACAAACATCAGGGTGATCAAGAATTTTCAACATGGCGCGGTTTATCCTGCCGGCCATGATGTTGTAAACAAGGGTGTTAAAAATGCTTGGAAATGGCATTGGTTATCACGAGTTGTTGAAGACGAAAACTATTTTGGGTTTACTAAAGCCTAAATTTTGTCACCTCAACCCCCAGCCTATTTCAGTTATTTTAAACAGTTTACAGAATCATCACTGATTGGGGTTGTTATATGCAATAAAATATCATATATCAATGTACATCTAATGTAAAAGTATCTTAATACATTCTTTGTAGTGGACTTTGAGATATAATTGGTAGAAAACACTTGTTGTGATCACTATCGAATAGGTGAAATTTTGTAAACTTGAGAATTAAACTTTACTTTTTGTTTGTGAAGACTTATTATCTAATCTCATTAAAGACTTCTACAAGTAATCTATTTTACAGATAAATAGAAATGAATCAAATTATTAAATGAACTATGATCTTTTCAATATCTTTTCAATATCGTTTTATCTAAGTTCAATTTCAAACAAAAAAAATATTAAAATTATAAAAAAAAAATTGAAAATAAAATGTACTTTTCCCTTCCTAGCTATATCTACCCTATGTTTATAATGGTGGAATAGGGAAAAAAAACTTTTTATCTTAACCTAATTAAAATATGTTACAGGGTGCCCCACCACAGAAAATCTTCATTATAGAAGACTGTGAAAGAAGACAAAATAAAGACGGCCAGCTTTTTGGTATAGCATATGCCCTGGCCAGTTCAACAAATTTTAAAGAAGTTCACTGTGTCATCATCCAGGACTCATTAATGGAGAAGATAAAGAAGGAAAATTTCTTTCTGATTACTATCTACCAGTTCCTGGATGATGGCACAATAAGGCTCACAAAAGAGACAAAAGTAAGTTTTTATAATTAGTTAATATTTTGTACCCACCAACAATTCAGACCTTCTTAGCATTACTACAAAATAAAATGCTTGGTGTTTTTTTTAGCTCACCTAAGTCAAAGACTCAAATGATTCTCTGTTCTCTTTCATTATTGTTGTCATTGTCGTAAATATTTCAAATATCATTTTCTCCAGAAACATTGCACCAATTTCAAGAAAACTGAGAGAACGTGTAGTGTTTATCTCTGCAATTTTAAGACCCAGCAACTTTAAGTTCATCATGCATGTTTTTAGCTCACCTGAGCTGAAAGATCAAGTCAGCTTTTCTGATCACTTTTTGTCCGGTGTCCGTCTGTCTGTCATGGCGTTCGTTTGTAAACTTTTTAGGTCACTTGAGTAAACTCAGGTGACCTATTGCTATCTGTTTTCGTCCGTCGTCGTGCGTCGTGCGTTAACAATTTACATTTTTAACTTCTTCTTAAAAACCACAAGGCCAACTGTTCCCATTTTTGGTGTGAAGCATCTCTATGGTAAGAGAAATGTAAATTGTGAAATTGGTAGCTCTACCACTCCCAGGGTGCCACAGGTGGGGCCAAATATGCAAAAAACAGCCAAATTTTCAAAAATCTTCTTCTCTACTCCCACACATGTGAGGAAAAAACTGATTGCATGGTTATGATGTCCATAAAGCCCTCTACCAAAATTTTGAAATTCATGGCCCCTGGGTCAGGGGTTCAGGCTCTAGGGTGGAGCCTATATGGTCATATAGTAAAAATGTATTAAATCTTAGAAAAATCTTCTTCTCTACTCTCATAGATATTTGTTAAAAACTAAATGCATGGTTATGATGTCCATGAAGCCTTTTACCAAAATTGTGAAATTTATGGCCCCTGGGTCAGGGGTTCAGGCCGTAATGTGGGGCCAATATGGCCATATAGTAAAAATTTATTAAATCTTAGAAAATCTTCTCTACTCCCATAGATATTTGTTAAAAACTAAATGCATGGTTATGATGTCCATGAAGCCTTTTACCAAAATTGTGAAATTTATGGCCCCTGGGTCAGGGGTTCAGGCCGTAGGGTGGGGCCAATATGGCCATATAGTAAAAATTTATTAAATCTTAGAAAATCTTCTTCTCTACTCCCATAGATATTTGTTAAAAACTAAATGCATGGATATGATGTCCATGAAGCCCTCTACCAAAATTGTGAAATTCATGGCCCCTGGGTCAGGGGTTCAGGCTCTAGGGTGGGGCCAAT
Source organism: Magallana ariakensis (assembly GCA_020458035.1). Taxonomy (NCBI): domain Eukaryota; kingdom Metazoa; phylum Mollusca; class Bivalvia; order Ostreida; family Ostreidae; genus Magallana; species Magallana ariakensis. The sequence continues at coordinate 8,589,927 of CM035811.1, forward strand.
ATTGTCATATAGCCCCATAGATATTTGTTAAAAACTAAATGCATGGTTATGATGTCCATGAAGCCCTCTACCAAAATTGTGAAATTTGTGGTCTCTGGGTCAGGGGTTCAGGCTCTAGGGTGGGGCCAATATGGCCATGTAGTAAAAATGTATTAAATCTTTAAAAATCTTCTTCTCTACTCCCATAGATATTTGTTAAAAACTAAATGCATGGATATGATGTCCATGAAGCCCTCTACCAAAATTGTGAAATTTATGGTCCCTGGGTCAGGGGTTCAGGCTCAAGGGTGGGGCCAAAATGGCCATATAGTAAAAATGTATTAAATTTTAGAAACTCTTCTTCTCTACTCCCATATATATTTGTGAAAACCTAAAGGCCTGGTCATGATGTACATGAAGTCTTCTTCTACCTAAATTGTGAAATTTATGACCCCTGGGACAGGTGTTTAGGTACTAGGGTGGGGCCAATATGGCACAGGAAGGGCCCAAATATCTTGAAAACGGTTAAAATCCCCACCCCTAAACCATATATATTCTTGTTCCTTGTGTTAAGGGCCATCAAATGGTATGTAGGTCATGGGCCTCAGGGGTGGTTCCTGACCCCCCTCAAACAGGAAGAGCCCAAATATCTTGAAAACGGTTAAGAACCCCGCCCCTAAACCATATATATTCTTGTTCCATGTGTCAAGGGGCATCATATGGTATGTAGGTCATGGGCCCTGGGGATGGTCCTGACCCCCCTCAAACAGGAAGTGCACAAATATCTTGAAAACGGTTGAGATCCTCACCCCTAAACCATATATATTCTTGTTCCTTGTGTCAAGGGGCTTCATATGGTATGTAGGTCATGGGCCCCAGGGATGGTCCTGACCCCCCTCAAACAGGTAGTGCCCAAATATCTTGAAAACGGTTGATATCCCCACCCCTAAACCATATATATTCTTGTTCCTTGTGTCAAGGGGCATCATATGGTATGTAGGTCATGGGCCCTTGGGGTGGTCCTGACCCCTCTCAAACAGGTAGTGCCTGAATATCTTGAAAACGGTTAATATCCCCACCCCTAAACCATATATATTCTTGTTCCTTGTTTATGTTAATAGTAAAGTAATAATTGGCTAACTAAAATCACTGATATAAAAAGGTAAAATGATTTTGGTATATATGCCAGATGGTGATTCTCAACGATTGTTGAATATTCAAAAACTGGAACAGGAGAAGTGAGTAACTCATGATGGCTTTTATCGATAAAGCTGGGTATTTTTTCGTTTGTTTAAATGCCCATAGGGAGAGTTTCTGTCTGCCCCGGGGGGATGGGGGATGGGAGGTTGTTTTAGATAAAACATGAATAATAGCCACCTTGTTATTATTATTAAATTATTTTCTATCAGAGTCTTGCACCTTTTCAATATCAGGTCATGCACTCTTTTATGATCTTTTAAGTTTTTCGCTAAAATTATAGGTTTAATAGTCCATTTGAAAGATTTCAGGCAGGGAGGTGGTTGTCATTACAAATTAAAAAATTTTCTATTCCAGAATAAAACTTAACTAAATATGCATATATGAGACTCCTTGACAAGTTTGTGTATGGGTTATGCTACTCAGGTGACCGTTAAGGCCATTTGGCCTCTTGTTACATTTTTGACTTCTTCTCCAGAACCACTGGACCAATTTCAACCAAACAAGGCACAAAGCATCCTTAGGTGAAGGATTCAAGTTTGTTAAAATTAAGGGTCACACCCTCTTTCAAAGGGAAATAATTAAAAATTGTTAAAAATTTGTTGGTATTTTAACAAATCTTCTTCTCAAAAACCAATTGGCCACAAAAGCTGTAACTTGCATGGAAGCATCCTCAAGTAGTGTAGATTCAAGTTTGTTCAAATCATGATATCCGGGGGTAAAGGTAGCCACAATTGGGGGTTCAAATTTTTACATAGAAATATAGAGAAATATATTTAAAAATCTTCTTCTCTAGAACTGATTGGCCAGAAAACCTGTAACTAGCGTGGAAGCATTCAAGTTTGTTCAAATCATGATCCCGGGGAGTATGGTGGGGCCACAGTTGGGGTTCCAATTTTTACATAGGAATATATAGAGAAAAATCTTTTTAAATCTTCTTCTCAAGAACCAATTGGCCAGAAAAGCTGCCACTTGTGTGGAAGCATCCTTGGGTAGTGTAGATTCAAGTTTGTTCAAATCATGATCCCCGGGGATAAGGTGGGGCCACAATTGGGGGATCAAATTTTTTCATGGGAATATATAGAGAAACATATACGAGGGTCAATCAAAAAATACAAAGACTTTTGCCATAGCTATGATATTTAATGTCATATTATAACTAAATTTAGTAGACATAATTTAGCAACTGTTTCAAACAATTTGAAATAAAAAAAAGTTCATATATTCGTTCATTTCTAAGAATTATTAAGAATCTTATCCTGCAAAAATGAGGTCACGGCGCAATGTCCAACTTTGTACTCCGTAAACAATAGAACATATTATGTTAAAAGTAATATCTCCATAAATTGGGCTTAAAACATTGACGTCGCCGGACGTCACGGCGCAACTAAAAGTATAAACAGTATAGATTTCACTCGGAAAAAACCCATAAAGACTGTGAATATGCTCAGTGGCGGAAAAAATAAGTCAAAAAATTATTTTCACATTTGTGTTTAACTCTAACACATTTTGTGGGGGTTGTGTTATATGTATTTTGAACATCAATCAGTACGAAAGAGAATAGAATATCTGTAAGTATTTGATCAAAAAATAAACAACGTCATCAGACATTCAGGGATTGTCTTACTGTAAAACGAAGAGAAATGCGGTAAAAAATAAGAAAACTTCGAGGAACAATCTTGTGATTTTCGAACAATTGTGAACAAATTAGATGTCAAGTGATATAGTGCCGATTTAAATTGTATGGTGAAAAGCACAAAAGACTCAGGGTAATATAAAGATTGGATATTTCTATTAACTGTGCTTTCGTTATCTTGACGTCATGTTTTCAACGTTACCCTGCGCCGTGGTGACAAAACGTGTTGATTTAAAAATCGGGTAACAAAAATACCTTTTCATCAAATGGAATGAAACTTCGTTTATCAATAAAATAAGTATTTTAGCATAAATTAATCTGTTAGTTTTGACTTTAATAAAAAATATATGGTAGACAGCCACATTGTCTTCGTATTTTTTGATTGACCCTCATATTTAAAATCTTCTTCTCTTATAAGAACCAATTGGCCAGAAAACCTGTAACTTGCGTTCAAGAATCCTCAAGTAGTGTAGATTCAAAATTGTTCAATCATGATCCCTGGGGGTACTGTAGTCGGTACAGTGGGGCCACAATGGGGGGGGGGGGGTCAAGTTTTTACATAGGAATATATAGAGAACTAGACACGATCTCGTTACGAGTAACGAGTAGGTCTTCCGTTCGATTTTTTAAAATGATACGATGATTTATCGATAAAACTTATAAAAATGACTGAATATTTTAGGGGCCACCCCTATAGATTTAAATGGGGACATATATTGGTGTTTTAATTAGTTAAATGCAAACAATTTCTTTTCTACAATGCTTAAAAAAATATGTCTCCTTTAGACATATTGCATCAAAAGTTAAGGACGTTGGCCCCTAATAACGGCACAAATGGGCGTGGCAATGAGTTTTTCAAACAGATATTGTTACGATCAACAACTTTGCTTCTATAATGCATCACAAAATCTTTATCGTTTTTAAGTTATTTGTAATAGACTTTACGTGGGTCTTGGCCCCTAATTAAAGGGGCCAGCCCCTTTTTGTTCATTTCATACGAAAGATCTTACAAATACTAACATTTTTTGTTCTTACACCTTTCTTGAACTGTTGTTCATTTTTGAGATACAAATGATTGAATATTTTAGGGGCCAGCGCTGTAGATCCTTAATGGGAACAGACATTGGCGTTGAAAATAATGGAATCGATTATAGTTATCAATACAAGCATTTTCTCTTCTACAATGCTTAACAAAAATATGTCTCGTTCTCTAGATATATTGTGTCTAAATTTGAGAAATTTGGGCCCTAAAAATCCCTAATTACGTCATAAATGGGCGTGGCAATGAGCTTTTCAAATATATATTGTTACGATCAACAACTTTGCTTCTATAATGCATTACAAAATCTTTATTGTTTTTAAGTTATCTGTAATAGACTTTACGAGTCTATTGGCCTCTAGTTAAAGGGGCCAGCCCCTTTTTCTTGATTTCATACGAAAGATCTCTCAAATACTAACAGTTTTTGTTCTTACACCTATCTCAAATTGTTGTTCATTTTTGAAATACAAATGATTGAATATATTAGGGGCCAGCCCTGTAGATCCTTAATGGGGACAGACATTGGTGTTTCAAATATTGGAATCGATTATAGTTATCAATACAAGCATTTTCTCTATTACAATGCTTAACAAAATATGTCTTGTTCTCTAGATATATTGTGTCAATGTTTGAGAACTTTGGCCCCTAAAAATCCCTAACTACGTCATAAATGGGCGTGGCAATGAGTTTTTCAAATAGATATTGTTACGATCAACAACTTTGCTTCTAAAATGCATTACAAAATCTTTATCGTTTTTAAGTTATTTGTAATAGACATTACGGGTCTATTGGCCCCTAATTAAAGGGACCAGCCCCTTTTTCTTGATTTTGTTGGAAAGAACTTTTGATACTCTACCACTTTTGTTATATATGTCTTAACAAAATATCAACTGATAAAAAGATATAGATCAAAATGTGTGAAAATTTTTATATGAAATTCGTACCCAATTTTCGAGCCCTAGCGAGCTCCAAGAAATGGCGCCACTTGCGTAAAACGAAAACAATAGGCACAACTTCAAACTATGGACTACCTATCCTGAAAGTTTCATATTCATATCTCTGATAGTTTCTGAGATCAACTGCTCACAAAATGGGTCGTAAAAGTTTTCAAAATTAGCAATAAATCGGTACCGGAAGTGACGACGGCAAAAATTTTAAAAACAAAATAAATTCAGACCACTTGTAATCATCTGTGAAAAAATGGTTGAGATCGGTCAAATAGTTCTCGAGAAAATGCTTGCACAAAATTTGTGGAAAAAAAAAATAATAATAATAATAATAAGAAACTGTACGAAAACTATAAGGTCTTCCGTTGGAAACGGAAGACCTTAAAAATCTTTAAAAATCTTCTTTATAACAATTAATTGATTTATTAGTCCTATCAAACAAGCTGTTAGTTTATCTAGGTCAGAGTTCAACCCCATCATTTATGCACATTCAAATTACATGTAATATCTCAAGACAGGCTTGACCCCTCTGATTGGTTTCATCATCAGAGTGCTGTAACCCCTGCACCTCTTGTTCTCAATGTTTTAAGCATATTTAAAGTACTTATTATATCTCTAGCTCTTGGAAACGGGAAGACCCACTATAAACGAAGAAGTCATAAAAAAATGGAGGGATCCAAAACCAATAAGAGTTTCTGAAGTTGACACCAAAAACAAAGGAGATAGAGTTTCAGTTAAAGGAACCGTTATCAAGGTAGAAAATAGTAATTAATATTGAAATTAAAAGGTTCTATTGTAATTAATTGTCTATGAATACAAAAAAATACAATGCATATTTACTATATTTGGCCCCGCAAACAAACAAATGTACAGGTGACACTTAATGGCACAAACTACAATCTCAAAATCAATAAACAAATTCTTGCAATTTGATATTGAATTCTTGATAATTGATGCAAGATGACAACAGCATAGTCCATAATGTCGATCATTTAGCAAAAAATTAGCTATTGCTGCTCATCTTCCTTTTAGAAGACAATTAACACTAAGACTATTTCAAGTCAGTGAAGCTAGCTGTGCTGTGTAAACCAAAAGTTGTCAATAATAATATTCCTCAATTAAATTTTTTAGTTTCATTTATTTAAACTTGAGTTATTAAGCAGATTATTGTACATATATTTTTGTACACTTCGTCTTTGAATGTTTTATAGAATATTCTCTTGTGTACAGGTGACTTCTATTTTGGAAACCGAAAAAAGCAAAAGAAGACTGATTGAGTTGGAGGACGACAAACTAATACAAATTAAACTATGGGGACAGAAATCAAACCTTACTCCATTAGAAGGAGAAACTGTCTTGTTCAAGTGCCTTGTAGTTGACATATATAGGAACACATTTTCCCTTAATTCAACATCTTTAACATCATACCAGGTTGGTATTAAAAAAAAATTCAGGATGCATATGTATCCACAAACAATTAATGCATGTACAACTTGAAATTACCATTAAAATGGTCAATGTGAACTAGATTTTGAGTAACCTGAAGTATAATTAATGACTCACAGTAAAGCTTGAGCTAGTATATCTTTAAGATTGTCATCTTCTTAATGTATATATACCCTCACTCGGAAGGAGAGAGGGGCATACTGTTTTACCCTTGTGTGTCTGTCCATAACAAAAAATTTTGCTAAATTTTTCTCGGCAACTATTCATCGCAGATGCTTGAATTTTTAACATACTCTTTGTTTACAGGTATGCTATTTGGTAGGATCTATTTTTCAATCGATCAGAAGTCTGTTAAATGTCAACTTTGCTAATTATTTTATATATTAACATCTGAGTGCAAATATTACTAGTGAGCAATTGGCTCATAGATATCTTGTTTCCTACAACTCTACTGTATTTAAAACAATAAACTCCAAAATAACTCTTTTTTACAGGTGGTGCAAGATGACGAGGCTATTCAAGGTGTAGTAGAAGCTGCCTCATTTGAAGAGTAAGCATTATTATTTACAAAGATGCAAAAAGAATCTATACATATTGATGGCTAGTAGTTTGGACTTGCCATGATGATGGTCAGATAATAAACCATTAACACAACTTTATAAATTATTTAAACTTGCTGAAAAAACTACTCACAGAAAAAAATGCTGGTAAAGATTAATTCCTTTCTCCATATATCAACTTTTTAAACCATCTGCAAACAAAGATTAGGGGTTATATAAGAAAAACCTTGTCAGTCTATCTGTCCATCTGACTATTTCTGCAAAATTCTCTGGCCAATATCTGATAGCACAAGAAAGGTTTGACCCATTGACTACCTGATATCCCACCACTATCTTATAAAACTTCATGTCTGCTCATGACTTGTATTTTTAACCAGGTTTTCTAAAGGAATAAGTGTCTGACAGACCATCCTTCTGTTGTCCATAACAAAAAAATTCTGTCACATTTTTCTCGACAACTTTTCAACTTTTCATTGCAGATGCTTGAACCTTTAACACACTCTTTGCTTTGGCATGCCATACATTGGAATCTATTTTTCTACAGATTTTTTTAAATTTTTTTTTTTGCGTAATTTTAAACAAATTTTCATCAGATACCTTAAATGCTAAACTAGATAATCTAGTAATCAGTTAATCTGATACTTTTTTACTGACAAATTCACTATCAATTTTAGTGGAATCCAGTGCATCATCATTCTCTGATGCTGCCATTCCTTCATTAGTTACTTGAATATTTATATATATATATTGCATTTCTTTTCTCAGCGAAGGTAATACCATCTTCATAGAGGAGTTGATGTTGAGAGTACCAGGTGAAGTGATGGATACCATATTTCCCCTGGGTTCCTTCGTTGAGGGTACCTACATGAGGCTACATCGAAGGAAAAAGAGCAGGATCCACACTGAAATCTGTGTAAGTTACCATTGAGAACTAAAGTACACATATTCAATATATCTTTGAATGATTTCATTTTTTATTCTGTAATTGTTTAACATTCTATAAAAAAAAAAAGTCTGTTAAAGAATATAATCTAAAAAAATTTCTTAATGAAGCTTATAGGAAAAAGATCTGGGGAACATCTGTTATGGTCCCCATTAAACTAGAACTAGTCTACAAAACAAGTAGATAGCATTGTTGTAAAAAAAAAAAACCAAACAAACTATAATATGAATTATTTTATTATACAGCACCAGAGTGACGACACCAGAGCAGAATCCGTGAGGAGCTTTTTCAATTAAAACCTGGATCTTTTAGTCAGGAGAAACAAGAAGATTTCAGAATCCATGAGGAACTTTTTCAATTAAAACCTGGATCTTTTTTGACATGAGAAACAGGAAGTTTTGATATTAAAGATGCATTAATCATGTAAAAGTATACATGTAGCCTTTTTAGCTCACCGAGACGAAGTCAGGGGGAGCTTATGCTATACCCTCAGCTTCGGCATCTGGACCTAGTTAAAGTTTTTGTTGCAGATCCTGTATCTTAGTTATTACTTGTCCTATCTCCACCAAACTTGCATGGATGATGCATCTGGACCTATATATGGACCTTAAATACTTGAATGCTGAATCTGTGCCATGAATTTCAGATGCTGGAGGAAGTTTAAGTGTTTTGAGCAGGTTAAAGTTTTTGGAACATGTGCCCTTTGATGGCCATATCTAAGTTACTACTGGTCCAATCTTCACCAAACTTGCATGGATGGAGCATCTTCTGACACTGATGCACTCCACAGCCTTAGATGCTGAATCTCGGCCATATGTTTCAGATGCTTGATGAGGATAAGGTTTAGGAGCTAGATTAAGTTTTTGGACCAGATGCCCTTTGGTAGACAATTAATTCAATCTTTACCTAATTTGCATGTTTGATGCATTTGGTGATACATTGTACGTTGATGCTGGAGGAAGTGAAAGTTTTTTGAGCCGGTCACAAGTTTATGTAAATATTAGAACTTATTCAAACTTGCATGGATGATTTAACTATGTAAATGAACCATAAGTGACAGAGCTAGATTCAGATACTGAGAGAGATGCTTTGGCAGGTTTAAAATTTTAGAACAACTTTAATTGTGTTAGTTTCTTTGAGCTTGTCACAAATGAAGTAAATTTTGCTCATACATAGTCAGACTTGAACAATTATTATAACTATTGGTGTGTAAATAGAGATAGCTTCATATACAGAGCTTGATCTCAATTATCTTGATGTTGCTACAGGTGTTTTTTAGCAGTTAAATACAGGTTTGATGTTGGAAAAAAATCTGTCCTGACTAACTTTCATGGTACATTTAACTTCAGTTGCTAGCCCCAGATACAGGGCCTGATCTCCATCATCAATGCTTTGAAAAAAATTTCCCCTACATCACTCAAACTTGCTTCGTAGATGTATTTGTTAATATATGATGTATATTATCATGGTTTCTATTGTATTGAATCAGATGATATAATATTGTATTGTATCATGATACAATATTGTAGAATATGAAATGATAATGTATCAAATGTCTATCATATGATACTGTATCATACAATTTTGTATTACAGTACTACAATATCTTATATTTTGATATAACTTGTAAGAGATATTTAAGGTATCATTTTCGTCTCGGTGAGCTTTTTTGTCATGAGAAATAAGAAGTAATCTGTTATTACCTATGTTTCATTGTAAGAATGTAAACGGCCATTCTTGTTAATCATATACAAAGAACTTGAGCCTCCATATATTTCACCTTGTTTGTAATTTACTTTTATCGCATGATAAAAATATTTTTTTAAATTCATCAAAGGGTTTTTTTTTTTATTATAATTTTTGATCATTAAGGGTGGCTAATTTCGATCAATGGGTAAAACTTCAAGATAACAAGTTTTTCAAGCTTACGAGTTCTTTTTATGTACCCTGCCACAACATTGTTCCAATAGGCATCTATCAAAACAAACGGGACATTTTGTAAACCTAACATGATAATTGTTACGTGTGCCATTATATAAATAGTGCCTGTTTGGGAGGGTACCAGTTGAAGATGACACCCCGAGAAAACCAGTCAACCGTCAAGAAGCGGACGTTGACGGTGGTTTTCGAGGGGTATCAATTTCAACGGTTACCCTCCCAAACGGGCACTATTTATTTTATTAAGGTCTTCCGTTTCCAACGGAAGACCTTATAGTGATTGTTAGGTTTTTTCTTTCTTTCTTATTATTATTATTTTTTTCCCCTTTTTCTCTCGTGAATTTCTCAGAGATGTCTTGATGGATTTTTATAAAATTTTCAGGAATGACAGAAAATAAAAAGATCTAGAGAATTTTAATTAAAAATGTTCTGAATTCATTTCCGGTCGTCCGTTTCCTGTCCCGCGACAAAAAGCTTGTCACCTCGAGATCTAAAAAACGGTAAAGACTTAAACATTCAAACTTTGTGGGATGATAGACCTATAGCTGTAGATGTGTTTAAACACTTTTGTTTTGTTCGTCATAACTTCCGGTCGTCACCGGAAGCACTTCCAAATTAATTATTTTTACGCATCAAATTTTTTGTCAATAGAATAAATATATAAGAATAAATCTATACATAGGAAATCTCTGCGATGTAATATCAACAAAAATTTTTTACTTCCGGTGAGATATCTCAATTATCTCAGGTAGCTTTTTTAAAACACATTTTGTACCCGCGAGATCTCAGAAACTATAAGCGATCAAGACACGAAACTTTCATGGATGATAGACATTTGATTGAAGATGTGTTTAACCGGTTTCATTTTGTCTTCCGTCACTTCCGGTCCATACCGGAAGAGTTAAAAAAAATCGAGCTGTTTATCAGTTTAACTGTTTTCCTTTTATATATTTTAGTTAGATAAATGAAAAATAATGTACAAAAGGCAAGTTTACAAGAAATATTGAATACAATTTACATTGAACACTTCCGTTTGCCCGTTTCCTGTCCAGAAACCAAAAACCTTATTTCAACGAGATCTCAAAAACAGTAACGACTTGAACAACCAAACTTTGTGGGATGATAGACCTATGTATGTACATGTGTTAACACTATTTTGTTTTATCCGGCGTAACTTCCGGTCGTCACAGGAAGTACACCCAATTTTGATATTTTTAAAAATATTTTGGTTATTTAGCATTGAAGTAACATTTTAGCTATAGAAATACAAAAAGTCATCTACACATGGTAAAAAAAAAGATCTACTTCCGGTGAGACATCTCAAATATCTCAGGTAGCCTTCTTTTTAAAAAACAAAGTACCCACAAGATCTCAGACACTGTGAGAGATCAAGACACAAAACTAATATGGATGATTTTTAGTTATGATTGAAAATAAAAAGATCTAGAGGTATTCATTTAAAGTTTTTCTAAATTCACATTCGTTTCCTGTCCCGCGACTTAAAGCTTGTGACCTCGAGATCTCAAAAACGGTAAAGACTTGAACATCCAAACTTTGTTGGATGATAGACCTGTGTATGTAGATGTGTTTAAACTATTTTGTTTTGTTCATCGTAACTTACGGTCGTCACCGGAAACACTTCAAAAATAATTATTTTTATGCATTTAATTCCTTTCTATAGAAAAAATATATAGGTTTAAATCTATACATAGGTTATCAATGCGATTTTATATCAACCAAAAAATTCTACTTCCCGTGAGATATCTCAATTATCTCAGGTAGCTTTTTTAAAACACACGAGATCTCAATAAGTGATCAAAGCACGAAACTTTCATAAGTGATAGACATTTGATTGAAGATGTGTTTAACCGGTTTTAGTTTGTTTTCCGTCACTTGCAGACCACACAGAAAGCGGTAAAACAAATCGAGCTGTATCAGTTTAACTGTTTTCCTTTCATATTTGTAGTTAGCTCGATGAATAATAATGTACAAAGGCAAGTATACAAGAAATATTCAACACAATTAACATTGAGCACTTCCGTTTGTTCCTTTCCTGTCCCTAATCAAAAAACCTTATTTCGACGATATCTCAAAAACGGTCAGGACTTGAACAACCAAACTTTGTTGGATGATAAACCTATGTATGTTCATGTGCTAACACTATTTTGTTTAATCCGGCGTAACTTCCGGTTGTCACAGGAAGTACACCCAATGTTGATTTTTTAAAAATATTTTGGTTATTTAACATGGAAGTAACATTTTAGGTATAGAAATACAAAAGGTCATCTACACATGGTAAAATAAAAAACCCCAAAAATCTACTTTCGGTGAGACAATTCAAATATCCCAGGATACCCTCTTTTTTAAAAAAATAAAGTACCCACAAAATCTCAGAAACTGTGAGAGATCAAGACACACAACTTATATGGATAATAGACATTTGATTAAACATGTGATATTATATCTAACAAAAACTTGAACATACAAACTTTGAGGAAATATCAAACAGTGAATGCAAATATGTTAACTATGTTCTGTATGATCCGGCATAATTCCTATCGTCTAGAGGTTTAGAAAGTTTTTCTTATTTCACTTCCGTTCATCCATTTTCTGTCTAATGACAAACAGCTTGTCATTTCAAGATCTCAGAAACGGGAAAAACTTGATCATCCTAACTTTGTGGGATAATGGACCTATAGTTGTGGATGTGTTGAACTATTTTGTTTTGTTCGTCGTAACTTCCGGTCGTTACCGAAAGTACTTCAAAAATTATCTCAGGTAGCTTTTTTAAACAAATTTTGTACCCGCAAGATCTGAAAAACTGTAAGTGAAAACACAAAAAATACATAGATGATAGACAGACATTTGATTGAGAATGTGTTTAACTAATTCCATTTTATCGTCTGTCACTTCTGATCGTCACCGAAAGTTTCAAACAATTGAAGTTTTTCATAAGTTTAACTGTTTTCTTTGACAGATTTAGTTTGCTTAATAAACAATAATGTACACTAGAAAAAAGTAAAAAAAAAATAACTTTAATTTTGATTGAGCAGTTCCGTTTGCCCATTTCCTGTCCCGAAACAAAAAAACCCTGTCTCAACGATATTTCAAAAATGGTAACTACATGTATAACCAAACTTTGTGGTATAATAGACGTCTGTATGTTCATTTGTTTACACTATTTTGTTTGATTCGTCGTAACTTCCGGTTGCCACCGGAAGTAGCTAATTTTTTTTGTATTTAAAGTAGTCCGAGTATCGCACTACGTCATAATACGGATTTTACAATATTGGTTCGACTTTTACAAAGCGTTTTTGATACCCGGTATTGATTTTGCTCTACACCACTGTTGTAAACAATGGCAATAATAAGCAATTAGAACGGTAATATATGTATTTTATGAGAGATAGAAATGAATAATGTTCAGAAACTCAATTCTGTTAAAGTAAAATGAAAAACGAAGTTTCTGATTAACCAAGGTCTCAGGTATGCTTATATCTTCTTTATTTTGACCCCCCCCCCCCCCCCAATTTTTTCTTTTTCTTTTACTAAAACCGGTTTAAATTTAGAGACAGAAGCTATTTCGAATTTAATCAATCGTCAATTAATTAATGTTTAAATGATATCTAACATTGTTGACAGATCTAGGCAGAAAACTGTAGCAAAATGTGAGTTTTACAGATTTTTTCAGGGTCTACTTAGTTTAGAGCTTATAGCGTGAAAAGTAATCCGTCAACATATAATTTATTTTACCAAATCTTTTTACTAAGATGTCAATCTATAGAATAAACACCATGAATTTAAGTTTGAGTCCATAAAATAGTCAAAAAATTACCAAACGCGTTATAAGCATTGCATTTTTTGTATTCTATTTTGTTACATCGTCCATAAAGCGTACTTACTTACAAAAATTTTCGCAAAATTATTGATGAGATATGGCTTAAATAAATATTTATACTCTATTTTGTATGTTCAGTTCTAATTTTCCCAAAATTCGTAATTATTTTTAGGAAAAACGGACGTCTGGCAAATTTTATAATTGTCAATAATTTTCTCAAGGGGGTACACCCGTCTAAGAGGTGATAACAAACAAACTAGCAAGTAAACATACATATTTTCTTTTGTATATGTATTGCTAGAATGTATATTTATCATTTAAAGCTAAGGTTTTAATGATTGAGCCCATTTAGTGCCGAGTATAGGATTACCTTAATAGAATCGATATATAAATATAAATCATTACACATCTGATTTGTTCAATGTTAATTAACAAGAAATTCTACTTCCGGTGAGATATCTCAAATATATATATATACAAACACGAGATAAAAAAAAAAAACCAGTCAATTTTATTCAATAATATACAATTTGTTTAACTATTTAACATCAAATAATTAATTGTACAATTCTTTATGAAAACAAAACATCAGAATTTGTAAATACATATTAGTCTGTATATATCATTCTTAAAAAAAGGGGGAAAATCAAACCAATGAAAAACATATTATGCTGACATGATTAATTTAGCGATTCAATATCTTGATGTATTACATGATTATTTTAAAGAGATAATTACATTCTTTTTAAGGCTGGACATTCACACTCTCCCTATATCAATGGATTAAGTTAACAAATGTCGACAAGTAAAAATTTAGTACCTGTAGCCCTGGGAAGAGGGTATATAGTTGGCACCTCATTTTTACATATGATTAAATGATGAATACATTGACAATTTAATCAGAAAAGAAAATTGGTAGGCAAGGGTGACTCCAAAAATCCCTAAACATGTGTGTCCCATTAACAATAATGATTCTACAGCAATACACATCAACAAACAAATAATCAGTGATTAATTGAGCAATATTATCTAGATGATGTTTACAGATAAAACATACAAGGCATACTTTTCATTTACATGCATAAATGTACAGAGAATCAATGCACGATATCATGCATGTACATTTTCAATAAACCACACAACTATAATACCCAAGTTAAATTATTTGATTCAAATAGAAATGTCACAAAATGTGAGGCACATTTTACTCAACTTAATTTTAATAACTTTTTTCTACTATAAAATAATAAAAAATGCATCAATGGGTACACATATTTTACATTAAATATAATGACAATGCCACATTTTTATGGAAACATATCTAACATCGTTTGTATCATATCACAGTGTTTTGTCTAAGCGATAGGGAATAACAGGCAAAGTGTGGATTCTTTTACATACAAGCAATATTAAGCCATAATTTACACACAACGGGGTTAAGTAGAAAGATAAGGGAAACAACAAATATAACCAAGAGATGTTTGTGAAACAATAATGCGCCCCTCCCTTGGAAACATCCACAAAGAAAATGAGCAGAAACTGCAAATAACTGGAATTTTTCTACATCCAAGGGCCATAACTCTGTTGAAAATTGCTCGATCGTGCCCAATATCGAACTTGACCTAGATATTATCATGATAAACCTGTATACCAAATGTAAACAGCTTTTAAAAATAGTTAAATTCTTTGTTAATTATGATATAATTTATTTCTTTATAATGATAGAAACTTTTGGTTTATATGAAAATATATGAAAATAACCCCAAAACTACTGTCCATTTTACAATTTACAGATTATCAGTTTTCCATAAACACATGCTCCATCTAAACCATGGCTCAGATAATGACCCCCTTGGGACAAATGAATTCAGCCACACTTGTCTTTGATGTTCTTATTAGCTCCGAAGAATTTATCATTGACAAATTAACAAAAAGTTTGCATTGTCAGTTAATAGAATACTTATAAAAATAAATTTATTTAAGAAATAAAGACAAAAAACTCTATCTGTATGTATTCATATAAATATATTTTAGAGTGTTTACTTTTAATTAATTAATAAAATCTGTAAGGATTACCCTCCTTACTTTTCAACATCAGTGCACATTATATAGGATAAGGAAAATGAAATCTGTCATAAAATCATTCAATCTTTTCTGATCTTTAATAAAAATTGTAGGTGCATATCTTCAAATTGTGTTCAACGCATGTACAAATTTTAAGACTGTTCCATGAAGTAGTAAAAAATTCTAGAGAGGGGACAAGATTGCGTCTACAGACAGATGGAGAGACAGGGTGAAACCAATACACCCCTCTAAACTTTGTTTGCGGGGGTATAAAAAAAGAGAGGCCTACACGCCTTGACCTGAGTACCATAGCCCTAGTGAGATAGTCGAAATCCTAATCAAACTCCTTACTTCTATGACTGTTACCTCCGCTTTTTTATGTTCATGTTAATCAACAGCAATGAGATCATTGGGTGGAAAGGTAATAAATTTCACAATTTAAATTCCTCTTATCCTACAGATGCTGTAAACCGAAAATGATTGCAATTTGCCAGGTAGTTTAACAGGAAAAAAGTAACAAATGAATAATTGTTAATGGGAACAGACATTGCAAAGCGACAAACTAAAACCAATAGCTAAAGATCACATGACTTTCTCAGTTGACCTAAAAAAGCCAAAAAAAAAAATAAAAAAATCATACATAATGGCAGTACTAGGTATGCATTAATTTTGACAATAATCCAGCCTCACCTTTTCAGATCTTTTTAACATCAAATTTAAATTTGTAAATTTTAAGATTTGAAAGTATACTGAATAAAACATTTCTAAACAAAATAACAAACTAATTTTTTTTTTTAGTATCATGTACATCAAACATCATTTTACAAATAATATACTTTTACCAAACTTCATAATTGAAAAGGGGCATCATGTTCAGATATTTTCTGTGTATATTCACATTTTTACAGTATGCCCTTATAAAAGTTAGAGTTGCAGGATCCTGATTTTTTACACAGAAGTTTCAGTGACAGGAATTTTCGTAACAAAATTTCAAATGTCAGAAGTATTTTTCATGTTTCATAAATCTTCTAACTGACTAAGTCTTAAAAGTGGTACACTTCCTTAATCTAAGGGAAAAAACTTTCAAGCACATTTCTTACTAATGTGCTCAACCACAGACCAAGTTTCATGTACGGTAATTCTGTTTGGCTCTATAATAGAAGTTGTACTACAGCTGATCTGTAATTTTTCTGCAAAATTAATTCTGAAAATAAAGATGACAGAATATTTCATTCCAAGTATTTTACATGTATTAATGAACAATATATGATATCAGTCAAAACTGAACCCAAAATTTGCTATTTTATAAAGTGGATCAGGTTCATTAAATCGTGGTCAGGTACAGTACCCGCAACCTTATCTTTACAATTTAAAAAATACACATATACAATCTTGTAGAGCTGAAACGAATATTTGAATTTCGTGACTGCTATTTTATTCGTATTTGAATATTCGTAGACGTCATCTACAAAGTAGTATTCATGTCTGACAGCTTATTTGACTATGTACATGTAAATGCGTGTGTATACTGCATTAGGACGTTATGACTTAACATATAACTATCCATCAAATTTAGGGGCACATTTTATTTTAGGCAAATTATATTTTTAAAAAATAACATCTTAATTAACTACAATCAAAAGATTTATTACTTCTTTAATATATATAATACAGCAGTCCTGACTACTGAGACCAATACGTAACCAATCCAATGATTCCCGCCATGTTTGGTTATAGTATTTGATAAAAACAATAATGACCTTGATTCTGGACAGGTCTCGTTGAATTTTTTTTAATGAAGTTGTATCTTTAAAAAACTTGTCAATCTACTGTCAATATTATCAGTCTGCAATTCACATGCACTCGCTCAAACATATTTAACAAGTTATTTAAATATTTCTGCTATATATACATTATTTATAATGATATCCAGTGTGTTTTTTCTCCATCCGATGTAAAACCTGCTTTTACATTCAATGTAAACAAGTATGGCAGTCATGGGTCAGAATTATGAATTTATGATAAAATAATAAATATCACCAGGCTGATGGGTGTTTGCCTTTTAGATGATTGATTAGATTGCGCCTTTCTATATTTGCTACTTGTTCCAACTGGACAAAGTTTGCAAATGGCAATGTCTTTGCTTTTGTTTAGAGTTAAATGTTAAAAAACCCAACTTCTCTTTTCGATCGTTATGAAATACCGGTAATATGATGCTGTATAGTTTACACTGCTGCATATGGGCGTTAAACATGTGACCAAATATTTGATTACTAAATATCCCTTCGAATATTAGGAATTTACTATTCATTCGCAAATATTCTAACATTCGATTCAGCACTACAATCTAAAAAATAATTATGACTCTAACATTTTGGCACATTTCTAAGATTTGGTCAAAAATGATAAATGGCCCATTTTCTCATAGTTTATTTGAAGAAGAAAATGTGTCCACAGCCGTCGCCCACAACGAAATGAATAGATTTTATGTGATATCAAATTATAAAGTTAATTATGCGAGTACGTCGTGGGCGACAGCTCTGGACATGGGAAAATGCAATGTTTGTTATGTCACAATTAACCTTGTGAACGTCTAATTAGGTAAATATTTATAGATTCTTAATTTATGGGTATTTTTGGGTAAATAAACGTTACATGTCAACTCTTGTATTATTTTTAAAAAATGGTCTAAAGCAGGGCCAAATATAACTTAAACTGCACCTAGTTCTTTGGTAATCTTCAATTTGGTTCAAACTCTAGCAATAAAAAACTCTGAGTATGATCAGTATTCATACTCCTCCTATTTTAAGTTTTTAACTCAAACTTTCGGGATAAAATTTCAAAATATATGGAGGCAAAGCCTACTTTTGTGAAAAAATTGTGTTATGAGTAAATTATAATTTGTTTTCACTTAGGTGTAAATGCTATTTTATAAGCAAATAGTTTTATTCTCTTTTAAGATTTGGGCAAATTGTGCAGATTTTACTTACAGAACACTTAAATGTTCACTGAAATATGAAAGAAAATTCTGTCATTCTCTATTGAAAATTAGTTTTTCATTGTCACATTTGTTGCACTATGGGCATTTTGCTTGCCTTGTTTGCGCCCATCTTCTACAGTTTTCATTCATTTAAGAAGGGGAGACAACTAAACTAAGATGTCTTACTACCGGTAATAATATTTAGCTCAGAGGTCTTGATCAAAATATCGACATATTTAATATTAAATGCATTGAAGATGAAGTATACATATGTTGTACAAAAGGGTACTAAATACATAGAATATATATCATTTCATTCAACCATATACATCATGTATTTTTATTTTTTAATTACCAAGTCTCTTTTGGGACTAGACGTTGGAAATGTAAACCCAATAATTTATCCAAAATTTTTTTTTAGAAAAGTAAATCAATTTAATTCAAAAACATTGTGGTAATATTACCTTCAATTTGAAGATCTTTCACAGCTCTTCATTTTAGGTAAAGATTACTGTTAGGATGTCTGTAGGCATTGCATGTTGATTTGATCTACTTGATCTAATCTAAGATCTGTAAATGAACAATGAAAAACACAAATGTAATTGTGATATATTCATAATAAAAACACATTGTCTCATAAAATCAGTACAGCAGTCTTCTTTTAATAACTTCACTTTCAGCAGATACTGAGGAAGTCATCTGAACAATGTAATATCATCTTTCACCATTGTATCAGGAAATTAGGATAAAGTATTTCAAATTGTAAAGGTAACATATTTATTGAATATGGACGAAGAGATAATCTTGCTTCAAAATAAATAATGTATACAATTAACTAAATCCATCATCATAAAGCAAGATTAAGATTGTTTTTGTTAATAAAAAGACGTGAAGTCAAATCAGTCTGAGGTTTTTTTATTTAGTGTTTACATGAATTTCAATAGCTTCATGATAACTGAAATATAATGACACATTGTGTACACATATTTTCATATGTTCTAATACGTATACATGATCTAATATTGTTCCACCCTCTGTTGTGTAGAAATGCACCATTTGCATAAACCCCATTGATTCTAAGAAGGTCTGTATGGGTCCTTGTATTTTGGCATCTTCATTCATGTCACCTATAATTACCAAGTTGCAATAGCGTCTCTTATAAAAATTCACCACTTTTTGTAATGTGTCAAGAAAATTGTTAACAGGCAATAAACTTGGCCGGTACAGTGTAATGATAGCAATGTCCTCCTGATGTATTTCTATAGTTATTCCCTCTATGTTCTTGTATTCCAAAGCATTGATCAAGATTGTCTCATTTGTTTTCTTTTTGTACACTCCAATGCCACCACCTTTAGCTTTTCTCAGTCTTGTAATCAGATCTTTACTATCATCATAACACTGGTTTCGTGCAACATGGTGAAAGTCAAAGCCTGAAATTTCAATATCTTTAATATCCTCCTCCTCTTTCAACCATGTTTCTGTTAAGCAAATGAAATCAGCTTTCAGTAATCTGTTGTCACACTTCATCTCCTGAAAGTGTCCTCTCAGACTTTGAACATTAAACAAGATTATTGTTTTGTAATTTCCATACTTTGTTGCATTGCATATCCAGTCTTCACCGAAAATGTATCTCTCCATACTGTTAAGAGCTAATTTCACATCTAAATCAGCATAAATCTTTTTCTGCAGAACACTTTCATCATTTGTCTCAATGAATAGACCATCTTTTGAAGTTACACGACTGATTGCTACATATGCTTGACCAGGAGAAAAAGTTCGATCTAAATTGACTACAACACTCTTGGTAGTCATGCCTTGAACTTTATGTGCTGTACATGCCCATGAGAGTTTCAGTGGAAATTGATGTCTGACAATACTCTTTATATTTTTGTCATTTATCTCTTCCTCCACTCTTTTAATTGGGACAATATTTCCTTTGGGTGTTGTCTTTCCTTGTATTTTACCAATACTTGAAGTATCAAAGATCACTTCAACTACTTCTACTGCACTTACAGGCTGTTTGCATTTAAACACAAAATTTGAAATATATCCCATCGCACCATTCACTAGTCCATCCTCAACGCTGACATTTCGTGTTAGCATTACTCGTGCATTCACGGCTAAAAGTAATGAAGCAGAGAGGCCATCAACCCGCGTACTAGTCAAAGGTTTGTCACGTAAACTTAACTTCCCTGTTGTCTTATCTCTCTGATAATCTTCAGCAGCAATTTCTATTAATTCTTCACAATTTCTATGCAGCATTTTCAGATTGTATTCATTTGCCTCTTGGTTTGTAGAATAAACATGTAGAACATCATCTGGTCCTTCTCTAATGCACTCTTGAAGTGTTGCCAAAGCTTCATCCGATATGGGTTCTTCAGATGTTCTAATACGCAATGAATTCAAAATGGCTGCAAATGCTTTATCTTCACGTTGTCGCATAATTTCATCTAACTCCACAATTTTAAAGAAATCCTGCCAGTAATCAATTGGATATGAACCATTTCCTCTATACAACCTCTCATCTTTTCGTTGTTTAACAGGTGGAAGTTGATAAAAATCTCCGACTGCTATCACAGATACACCACCAAAGGGTCTTTTACATCTTTTTATTTGGACAAGTCGTTCATGAATATAAAAGAGTAGTCTTTTGAACACCATGGAAACCTCATCGATGACCAAAATCTGCAAATGCTCTAATTTGGTTCTTATTCCACATAAACTTTGTTCCTTCAAGGGTTGATATGGAATTGGTAAAGCTTTTGATAAAGAAAACACATGATGAATGGTATTTCCTCCAATATTGAAAGCTGCTGTTCCTGTAAAAGCTGTGAGAATTACGGATACTAGATTTGGGGAAGGCAATGTTTTTTCAAAGAGACGAGACGCTTCATAGTGGATCGTCTTTATCAGATGACTTTTTCCTGTCCCTGCTCCTCCAGTTATAAAAATGTGCATAGGTTCTACATTCTCTCCAGACATTTTTTTAATACACCATTCATGAACAGCAAAAAAAATCTGCCTCTGTTTCTCATTCAAACTTCGCAGTAAGGGAAGCATCTCTTTTCTGGAGTTCTGAGTTTCCCTCAAATGATAAATTATGTCTTCAGAACCACTACTTTCAACTTCGTGTGTGACTTCTAATTCTGTGTTCTCTTGTCCCTTTGATTTTGATCTTTCATTTAAACATTCTCTCCGATTTAATTCTGATTCTGGACATAAACTTGCCCACACATCCTCTGGTTCACCAAGCATTTCTAAAGCATCCTGAGCAGTTTCGATATCATCCTCATTTTTTGAGAAGTTATCATGATTACTATCCACTATGCATTTGACTCTTTCTAAATCTCTGTTTGAATTCACTTTGACATATCCATTCTCATAAAATGTCTGGTATAAATCAAATCCAGGTGGTTTTAATTGATTCATATTCCAGTACGGAAGGAAAAGTTGAAGGCGACACTGATAAAACTTTTCAGGTGAATTGTCTTGATTAAATCTTGGATATCGTATAACAGCTGGTTTCCCTCTACTTCTCTTTTGAATGTAACCCTTTCCATTTCTTAATTCATAAACACCTTTTTTGGCCTTTGGGATCTCAGATTTACTGAGTACTCTGTATTCTGAACAGAATTCAGCAAGACACATTTTATGGAAAATATCCAACTCAGGTCGATTTTCATACCTTTCCACAATATTTGTCATCCATAAACTGTTTTCATCATCATCAACATCAGTTTCATCATCATCAATCAAATCATTTTCATCAGTTTTGACCTTCTTGTTTTTCGATATTTGTCCAAGAGGCTTACTCAATCTAGTTGGATTTTCTCCAACAGGAATGAAATTGACTTTCCTTGAACTCTCCTTCATTTTAAGATTGCACACCCTGTAAACTGCTTCCTGGGCACTAACTTCTCTGTGATTTAGATAAGCTGACCCTACTCTCTTGATGGTGTCATGTGCACTTAAATTTCCCTCGGCTGCTTCTATTTTAGTTTGTTTTAATAACATTCCCATTTCCCTTTCAGATTTTGAAATATATGATATAATATACACTATGCAGCTGAACGGGTCCAATACATACTGTATGTCCATGTTAGCGTCCCAGCTTTTGAGCAGGCATGGATTGTATTGATTTGTCCACATTTCAATTGGATTTCGTTTCAAAATACATGTAGTTTTAGAGGCCAATACTCTGTGTGCCTTTTCATATAAATCCTGTGATAGCTCTATGTTGCTGAATATTTCCTCTGTTGTTCTACATACATTAGCATCATTAGTTACTTCATTCCACACCTTCAACAAAATCTCCTTTGCTTGCGCACAAGTTAATTCATTACTTGAATCATCTAAACTTTGTTCCATTTGTCTTGAAATGAATGTACGCTCTGACGGTGGTCTAGGAAAATTGAACCTACACTCTGCTCCTTTTTTCCTACATGATTTTGAGTGACTTTTGCTATGTTGTTGCACATCCAGTACAGTTTGTCTAAGTTCTTGGTCAGTATCTTCTGATGGTAGAGCACATGTGATATACCTATCAATAAACTGACAAATACTCTCCTCACTGCCTTCATCTAATTTTGGTGCATTCTCAACCCAGTACAAGCAATGCATATGCGGAGAACCTCTCTGCTGAAACTCGACTCTTACAAAAAAATCTACAATATGTCCAATGGGTTTTGCTGGTGACATAATCACATTCTTCTGGAAAATATGAAACCTATGTTCAAACATCCTTGCAACTGTAACAGGATTGCTTCTCAAAATTTCACTTTTCTCAGTCCAATCTAAATTGGAGGGATTTCTATTGTCGTCCATTTGTAGCATGATTGAACTCAGTATTTCATTCCACCTGAATTCTGCAGCAGAAAAAGAACAGAACCATGTTGGAATTCCAAGTTGTCGAAGCATTGCAAAAAGATCCTTTTGTGCAGTTGACCAATATGCAGGTGTTCCTCTAATTGGTTGCATAAATCGCAGGGCTTCATCACTCCTGAGCAGCTTTGCAAGTACAACAGGATTTTGTAACATTTCTGTGGTGACTGGTATATTTCCATCAAGTTTTGATACAGATTTGCGAATTGAAATTTGGGTTTTCTCAATGACCTGATTCAACTCGGATAGGTATTGACAAAAGAAAATGTAATTTGTATCCTTTGCAAATCTATTGTCTGCATTCATCAGCCTGTTGTTAAAATATCTCGAAAGTGTTATTCTTACATCCCGACTTTCATTCCATGAATATTTTCCAGATGGAAATAAGTGAGGAAACGTCTTTGCTTCATTGCCCTCCTCTTGTAACATTCTTACTGGATTCTGACCTTCACCTGGAGCTATATTATAAACATCATCAAAGTAGTGATCTAGGACTTCTTGTGCAATGTCAACAGGTTGTAAACAAGTATCTGTAGCAACTTCTTGAATTTCATTGTTTTGTTCTTCAGTTATTTCTTCATTGTCAAAAAGTTCTGGCTGACTAAACAAGGTACTTTGGACATTATCTTTCTCCCAATTGGTGTTGATTTCAACGTCATGATACCACTGATTATTTTCTTTCAAATAATTGAGAGCTGTTCTAATGTGATTTGCGTTTACAAACTGATATTCATAATATCCCTTGTATGACAACTTTCGTTTGAGCTTAACTCGTAACAAAAGATTTTCATTTCCATCCAAAGGCAAACTGCTTGTTTTCTTCAGGTTCGATGGCACACATACAACAGGTCCATGTACATTTTGTTGGCCACCTTTTGGAAGCATTGTTACTTTCATGAATGGTATATGCAGAGCAATAAGATGCTGTTCTAGAGTGTTTAAGCTTTTGAGTGCTGGTGGAATATCTTCCAAACACATTTTGTTGAAAGCTGCTTCAGCAGGAACATTTCCATTATGAATTTTTCTATGGCATGTAAAACAAATCCAGGTACGTGATTTGGGACAATTCTCAAAACATGCAGATGTACAACTATGAACATATTTCTTATCAATGCACAAGTTTGCAACATGAGCTGCTTTGATACTTTTTTCATACATTTCAAGTGTGCATCCTTGTACCTGGTTTTCAAACAAAAGGCGGTGGCAGCAGCAACATGTGTATTCTGGTCCATGTTTAACATAATATTTAAATGATTTCACCACTTCATCAGTATTTTCAAGCATTGTATGCAATGCTTTCCTTTGTTTTTCTACAGAATCCTTAATCCGTATTTTTGTCCCTGCATTGGAATGATATTTTACTTTATTTGCTGTTTTAACCTTCTCTTTATGCAATGCATCTGAATTATACTTCTCTCTGGTTCTTTGTCTGCTTGTTTGTTTGACTTTCTCTTTATGTGATGGATCTGTTGTATACTTCTGTCTGCTTCTTTGTCTGCTTGTTTGTTTGACTTCCTCTTTGTGTGACTGATCTGTTGTGTACTTATGTCTGCTTCTTTCTTTGACTTCCTCTTTGTGTGACTGATTTGTTTTATATTTCTGTCTGCTTCTTTCTTTGACTTGCTCTTTGTGTGACTGATCTGTTTTATATTTCTGTCTGCTTCTTTCTTTGACTTCCTCTCTGTGTAGCTGGTTTGTTTCATACTTTTGTTTACTTTTTTCTTTCACATTTTCTTTGTGTAGCTGGTTGGTTTTATATCTTTTAACACTGATTTGTTTTAAATTGTCACGATAGTGTTCATCATTTCTGTATCTTTTCTTAGAATCTTCAATGCATTTTTTTTTAAATTCTGTGTCTGTCTTATACTTCATGTTTTTCTTGTACAATTTTTTTTCTTTAGCACTAACATTTGCCATTTGATCTTTGCAACTTTCATTTTGGAATGAAATAGATTCTCGCTGTTGTCTCGTCTGGTTTCTATCTGCAATTTTCCTAGTCTTTTCTTTTAAATATGAGATTTCCTGTGAGGGGATTGCTAATAAATCTTGTACCAAAGTAACAGATGTAACAACATTATAATGATTCTGATTCTTATGATCTAAATAAATGCCTCTCAATGGTACCATATTTTCTTCTGAATTTATCATCAATCCAGAAAAAGTAATCCATTTGTTCTCAGAGTATGTATAAATTTCAGTTTTCAGTAAATGGGACAGTGCAAGAATCTCCAACTCAGTTGCCCATTTTCCATCCATGCGCATGCCTGACGAGGAAATGTAGTTCTCTACAGAAGTTT
The DNA here is from genome assembly GCA_020458035.1 of Magallana ariakensis. Taxonomy (NCBI): domain Eukaryota; kingdom Metazoa; phylum Mollusca; class Bivalvia; order Ostreida; family Ostreidae; genus Magallana; species Magallana ariakensis. The sequence continues at coordinate 8,615,672 of CM035811.1, forward strand.
GACCTGGCCTTAAGAATGATGTGAAAAGCAACCTATTTTCCAACAGATGATGACACACTGCTAAACGTATCGTGTAATGATAGTCTTGCTTTCCTGTTAAACATAATGAGATAGCTCTGAAAAAACAATTTCCATCTGGCTCAACTGATACACTGATCATTGGCACTGTTATTTCCTGTCCATACTGCTCTTGATTTTCACATTTCTGCATTGAATATGGTATTCTTAAGATTTCACAAAGTGTTTTCTTTTGATCATCAGAAAGAGGTAAAAATCTTATCTGATGCTGCTCACTCCCAACAAATTCTACCTCATCAGCGTCTTTAACACCAGTACTAGTAATATTGCATTGAAACTCTGCAGATTTGTTCAGTTCCTGTTCTTCATCACTGATTTGCATTTGTTTTTCAATACTTTCTTCTATACCCAATGAAAATTGTCTAATTGAGCATTGCACTCCAGTTATTTCACATTCAACTGCTTGAGAATAACCCATTGACATAGCAAGAGACAAGACATGATTGCATACATCTTGTACTGATTCATACAATACTCGTGTACTTCTACCATTTACACTCTGTAATCCTGCAGATGACCTCGAGTGGGAATCAAACGTAAAAAAACTATGGTGACATTTCCCAATCAAAAATGTATTTCCACCAAAACACACAAAACAACCATCGTTGTCATCAAGGGCTATATGAAGTGCCTCTAATACCTGATAAGCATTGAAGTCATCATAATTCAGTACTACATCTGCCAAGTTAATCAGACTTGGTAAAGACTCGTTTGCTTTAAACTCAAACATTCTACCAAAGCATTCAAAAAACTGTGGTAATTCATTAACCAAAAGGTATCTGTTTGCAATTGTTGAACTACACTGTAGAAATGAATACATCTCATCTCCTGTTGCCAATATTTTGTTCATATCTTCAGATTGCCATTGCTCACAATTCTTTATTTTATGATATGCCAATGCTGTTAAAGAATTTGCTACACACTGAGTTCCAGCATTTTCCCCAAACATTGGATCACCCTGATGAAATGAACCTTGCACAGACCAATTGAAATGTTTTGAACATTTATCATCATTTTTTCTACCAGTAACTTCTGTAGTAGCTTTTCCATCACTTATCATATTGTTTTCATTCAAACATGTATTCCCATTTTTTTCAAATTCAAATTTCTTTCCTTTTGTGTTATTTGTTTTGCATCTACCAACACATGTATTATATCCCTGCACAGATATCTCTTTAGCATTTCTCTCATATCTTTCTGATTTCTCTGTATACTTGTTTGATTTCTTTTTAAATTTCTTTGATTCTTCTATATTTTTCTTAGTTTCCTCTATATTTCCTTTGTGTTCCTCTATCTGGCACTCATCTTTTTTTAAAGTCCTGCTGACCTCTTCCCCCATGGAAGGTATCAGCTGCGCCTGACCTGCTGAACTTGACATCATCCAAATGTCTGATTCAGGTACTCTCGGTGGAGTACAAACCCACACTGGGGAGTCAGGGGATGCTACCTTGTCCTTTGGGACAATCAGACGACTTCCCCGAGGAGATGGCAACCTCGGGGCCAAGTGCATTCTCTCACAAGGAGAGGCCTGCACCCTGGCCATGGGTTTTTCCTTAGCAGGAGGTAACCCAATCAAACCTTGCCCAGGAGGACCCAAGTCAGCAGGAGACTCTGTCTTAATCTCATTTTGTGGATTGTGATCTTGTCTCTTTTGCCTTTTCATCAACTTCCTTTTCTCTCGCTCCTTTCTACCAGTCAATGACTTTCTCTTTGGCATCCTTAACATTAAAAAAAACTTATATATGTAAATACAGTCTGTGAAACGTTCTACTTTCCCATTTTTTGTGCTCACTGTGCGTTCACAAAGCGTTCACCTTGCGCTCACCGTTCATTCACTCTGTTCATTTTCATTTTTAACTCAAAAGAAACTTATATTTCACATCAGAAACTTCACTTTTTAAATTAGAATCTAATCCGTATAATTTAAAGTTCACATTCTTGAGTAATCAACGATTCAACACATATATAAATAGACAAAATTATACATAAGAAACGTGTGTTTCATGATTCACATAATTCCTTTGATGTCCGATCACAAATGTAGCCAAGCCTGACAATAAACTTAACAGATCAAATTAAGAAATGAAACCTTACTATAAATGGGTGTGAATAAAACAAAATCCAATTGATTTATCAATAAATGCAATGTTTTTACTAAGTCATCTTAATTTGCCAAATCATGTTTACATTTCTAGCTGAATGAATCAGCCCAGAATGCATACGGGGGAGCCGGAAGTTTATTTTTAAGCCGATTACCGATAAGCTCACTTAAAGTCAGATGACTTGTTCCTTGAGCATCTTTTTTAGTATCTGCTCGTAATAAAGAGTTCCAGTAAGAATTATTATTTTCATAGTTAATTTTAGAATGATTAAAATTTACTTGTGTATGGAGAAGTGCCTAGATGGCCGAGTGGTTAGAGCCATGGCCGCTCACCGTCAATAGCGTAGGTTCTAGAGCTTGCGAGTTCAAAGCCTGGCCTCAGCCGAGATAGAATTTCAATATAGTGAATTTCGCTGTCCTGTATATTTATTTATTTTGATATCAGCAATTGAAGTGTATTTTCAGATGATCATATAGGAAATTGCATACTCTAGTATTTTGCAGAAATGCCTGGTAAGGTATCTTAATTTTTTGCAAGAAAGCTTGTCAAATTAGTAGTAAACAAAGAGTAATTTCCTGGAAAAAGATGTATAAAATTAAGGAACGTGTCGTCTGACCTTAATTATTATATGATAAGAAAAACAAGAGGCCCATGGGCCATATCGCTCACCTGAGGACCAATAGATTTATAATGGAGTCATAATACAAACTATCTGGACAATGTACAATAAAACATGTAGATCCTGTATAAATAAAATCCATTTTCCCCCCTGGATATTCTTATGTTTATAATCATTAGTCCCTTTTTTAACGGGTGATTTCTTAGTCATATTACATGTTGAGTATTGCAGTTCTCAAAAAGATCCTTAACAATTGTTTATACATGTATATGGGATATAAAGCTACATCAAACTCTGAACCTTCTTGTGAGGCCGAAAAATTGTCCTGGGGCCAAACTCTTAACAATTATAGAAATCATCTGGCTGATTAGTTTACTGAGAAGAAAATTTTTAAAGATTCACCTTATGTATTCCCATGAAAAACTTTAACACCCCGCCCCCAATGTGGTCCATCCTACCCCCAAGGATCATGATTTGGACAACTTTGAATCTACACTACCTGACAATACTTCCACACAAGTTCCACCTTTTCTGGCTGATTAGTTTCTGAGAAGAAGATTTTTAAAGATTTACTCTATATATTCCTATGTAAAACTTCGACTCCCCAATGTGGCCCCACCCTACCCCCAGGGATCAGGAGTTTCACAACTTTGAATCTACCTACACTACCTGAGGATACTTCCACACAAGTTTCAGCTTTCCTGGCTGATTAGTTTCTGAGAAGAAGATTCTTAAAGATTTACTCTATATATTCCTTTGTAAAACTTCAACCCCCGAATGTGGCCCCACCCTACTTCTAGGGGTCATGATTTTCACAACTTTGAATTTACACTACCTGAGGATGCTTCCAAATAAGTTTCAGCCTTCCTGGTCTTTTTAGAAGATTTTTAAAGATTTATTTTACATATTCCTACGTAAAACTTTAACATCCCCCCCCCCCCCCAGAAAGAATAATCTTACTGTGACCAGGCTACGTTCTGGTCAGAGTAAGAATTCGTCCAATATACTTGCAATGTAGCGGATCAGCTTCGCGTCGATTTTAAGTCTGTTAAAAATATTCTGCATGGGAAAACCACATTTTTGTACATTACAAACCTTTATGAACATGCATATATAGTTTAATCCACAAAATATCCATTTACTGAGTCGAACCAAGGCATTTTGTTGATATACACGTTTGAATTTGCCTGCCATTTTGTCAGATATCACACTCGGAATGTCTCGGATTTTTTCATTAACATGGCGACCATAAACAGCGAGTTTTCAAACATGATGTTAAAAGTGGTAGTGATTTCATTGCAAAAACAGTTAATCTGGTAATATAGGATTATAAAAGAGCAACAATGTAGAGACCAATCATATAAAAATTTAGGCCAGATACAGTGCGATATAAATTTTTATTTGCTACAAAGCGAGTACACAAATTCTATCGTTGAACCGGGTTTGTAGGACATCTGTCATTTTAATGTTAGAACATTCTATCTATCCCCCCCCCCAATCTGGCCCCTCCCTACCCCCAGGGATCATGATTTTAAGAACTGTGAATTTACACTACCTGAGGATACTTCGACACAAGTTTCAGCTTTCCTGGCTGATTAGTTTATGAGAAGAGGATTTTTAAAAATTTACTCTATATATTTCTATGTTAAACTTTGACACCTCCCCCCAAATACTACCCCTGGGGGTCATGATTTTCACAACTTTGAATCTACACTACCTGAGGATGCTTCCACACAAGTTTCAACTTTCCTGGTCTTATGGTTCGTGAGAAGAAGATTTTTGAAAAATTCTCAAAATTTTTCATAAATTCCTAATTATCTCCCTTTGCAAAAAGGCGTGGTCCTTAATTTTCACAACTTTCAATCCCCTTAGGCTAAGAATGTTTTGTGCCAAATTTGGTTGAAATTTGCCCAGTGGTTCTTGAGAAGATATTGAAAATGTGAAAAGTTTACAGACAGACACACAGATGGACGACAGACAAAAGTAATCAGAATAGCTCACTTGAGCTTTCAGCTCTGGTGAGCTAAAAAGAACAGTTACATTATAAACATTACTACAGTATGATATGATAAAATATAATAATAAATTATATAATCTCTACACTATACTCATATAAAAAGTTACAAGCAGGGACAATGTGGTGTCAACTTGATAGTGTAAGTTAAAAGTACAAATATGTACGACGATTAATCATAATCATAATTCTTATTTATGAGGTAATGGAGATAAGTTTTTATATGACTGTGTAAGTAATACTTAAGTAAAAATATCGATGTCTCATAAAATCATATCTTTATTATCAACATCACAATGATAAACCAATTAAAGCGCAATATGAGATTCTTTAGGTCATCACCACAAAATAAACATTTATGCATGTTAATAAATCCTATTCTGCTTATCGAAAACATATATGTACACCACATGAGACCTATCAATTAAACCAAAGGTAGGACATCATTTGTCAAAACAGGCCTACCCCGAATGCGTCGCATGCCCTTTGGATACGTGATATGTTGCTTCATTTATCCAGGTTATGTTTACCATCTATAGTACACAAGTTTTTCTAACATGCATAGCAGAAAGAGGCCGCAGAATGCATAAATTAGGGTATCATTATGGAAGATAAAATCATTTTGGAAATTCTGCGGAGGAACTACATGTACTGAAAAAATCTGTATTTTGAAGTACTTTTAATGAAATTGCATTGCTATATATTTAGAAGTTATTTGTCTTTTATTTAAATGTATGTAGAAGTTATGTTAAATCTGAAATATGTTTCTTAATACCGGGTAATTAAAAGACAATTTTTTGGGTTTTAAAAATATTCTTAGTAAATTTTAGCAATTCTTAGTACAACAGTAAATCCAGTCTTCAAAATAACCTGGGAGTCCGATGCCAGGGGGCCTGGTAAATTTGCAGGCGGACATGTAAAAATTGCCAAACAAGATATCTGTGAGCCAATGCTCACTAGTGATACCCCCGCTCTGATGTGAATATGCAAAATAAGCAAAGTCTACATTTAACAGAAAGCTGGCATCCGATTGGTACAGAAATATATCCCACAATATGGCATGCCTAAACAAATAGTGTGTTAAAATTTCAAGCATCTGCGATAAATAGCTGCTAAGAAATCTTTGAGGAAAATTTGTTTGAAAATTTTGGCTAAAATAAACAAAATACTCATTTAACAGGAAGATGATGTTCGATTGGTACAAAAATATATCCCACGATATGGCATACCTTAACAAACACTGTGTAAAAATTTCAAGCATCTCCAATAAATAGCTGCTGAGAAATCTTTGACGAAAATTTGTTTGAAAATTTTGGCAAAAAATAAACAAAGTCATTATTTAACAGGAAGTTGACGTCCGATTGATACAAAAATATATCCCACAATATGGCATGCCAAAACAAATAGTGTGTTAAAATTTCAAGCATCTGCGATAAATAGGTGCTGAGAAATCTTTGACGAAAATTTGTTCGAAAATTTTGGCTAAAAATAAACAAAGTCGTCATTCAACAGGAAGTTGATATCTGATTGGCACAGAAATATATCAAACGATATGGCATGCCTATACAAATATTGTGTAAAAATTTCAAGCATCTGCAATAAATAGTTGCTGTAAAATCTTTGACGAAAATTTGTTCGAAAATTTTGGTTAAAAAATAAGCAAAGTCATTATTTAACAGGAAGTTGACGCCTGATTGATACAAAAATATATATATCCCACAATATGGCATGCCTAAACAAATAGTGTGTTAAAATTTCAAGCATCTGCGATAAATAGTTGCTGAGAATTCTTTGACGGAAATTTGTTTGAAAATTTTGGCAAAAAATAAACAAAGTCGTCATTTAACAGGAAGTTGACGTCTGATTGGTACAAAAATACATCCCACGATTTAACATGCCTATACAAATACTGTGTAAAAATTTCAAGCATCTGTGATAAACAGTTGCTGAGAATTCTTTGACGGAAATTTGTTTGAAAAGTTTTGCTAAAAATAAACAAAGTCGTCATATAACAGGAAGTTGATGTCTGATTGGTACAAAAATATATCCCACGATATGGCATGCCTATACAAATACTGTGTAAAAATTTCAAGCATCTCCGATACACAGTTGCTGAGAATTCTTTGACGAAAATTTGTTTGAAAATTTTGGTTAAAAAATAAGGAAAGTCGTCATATAACAGGAAGTTGACGTCCGATTGGTACAAAAATATATCCCACGATATGGCATGCCTTACCAAACACTGTGTTAAAATTTCAAGCATCTGCGATAAATAGTTGCTGAGATAAATGCGACAGAAATTTTTGTTACGGACGGACAGACAGACGGACAGACAGACAGACGGACAGACGGACGGACAGACAGACACACAAGGGTAAAACAGTATACCCCCTCTCCTTCGGAGCGGGGGTATAATTACATTACCGGAGGGCTAGTGTAAATTTTCTGTCAACAAACAATATGTTTACTTGCCATTTCTTCCATCATACCCAAGTTTTTCGCGAAACTTGCTTTGTGCAGTCTACATTCTCGGTACGACTTGTCAAATAATCGTCAATCGTAATCATTGAAGTCACAATTTAGTTAAACCTATTGTATATATGTTTGCTAAATTACGAGACGTACATCGATGCCACATGTAGTCATGATTGGGCAGTCATGATAACGTTTTTGAAATCAGCTAAACTGGTCAAAAGACCAGCATGTGACTCTAAAGTGAATTATGAACAAAAACGTAAATATAAAAATTTTGAGTTGGGCATGTGAAAATTTGAATGGGCTTGATTAAAATGATGGGTCTACATGCCTGAAGGGCATGTGCTGAAAAAAAAATTGTCGTGAAGACTGTAAATCTTATTAAATATCAGTAATTATCAGTATTAACACCAAAAACATCAGGAAATATCAGGACCCACATCAGTTATCAGTAACAACAGTAAAATTATCAATAAATATTAGCAATTCTCAGCACTAACAGTACAATATCAGTAAATATTATTTAAATATGGCACTTTCAGTTCTTTTTAGAGCCAGTAGTGCAGACAGCAACAAAGCAATATGTTCTCTCTTCTTCAAACTCAATTTACTTCACAAAATAGACAAAAATATATTTTGCATGTTTCAAGTATTCCTTCACACATAAACTGTTGCAAAACAAGCAAATTCATCTTTGTCAGTTTGACCTGTTTGTCATGCGTCAACATTCAAACATGGCTGCTTTACACAAAGAACTTTCTTTTTCAATATCGAATACCGAAGCCGAAGTTATAAACTTGATTAACGCAATTTCATGTATTTCTTAATTTTATTTTCATAAATTACTCAAATTTGAAACAGAATTAGCCCATAATTTTTGCAATTTATATTCTCCTTTCCATAAGGAATGTTTAAGCTAAATAACGTTGAATTTGACTCCGTACGTAGTTCTTGAGAAGAAGATTTTATAAAATGCACCCCCCTTTTTCAACAGTTTCGAAGTTTTCTCCATTTTAAATAAAGATCGGTCTGTTATTTCTGCAATTTATTATCACCTTTCAATAGAGATGCTTTGTACCAAATTTGGTTGAAATTGGCCAAGTGGTTTTAGAGAAAAATTTTAAAATGTGAAAAGTTAACAGACAGACAGTTAAAGACCATTTAACCTACAGTAATTTTTTTTTTCAAAATAACCTGATACTAAAATAATCTTATGAATGTTATTTCCATCTAATGTCTCTGCCCTCTCCAATTTGACATTCAAATTAATCTTTTACCATATATACTCGCTTAAAAGTACGCAAGACATACAATCAAGTACAATTCCTTCAATCTTGCAGCTTTTCTGGCTCATCAGTTTCAGAGAAGAAGAATTTTAAAGATTTTTCTCTGGGAAGAAGTCAAAAATGTAAAAATTTTACAAACAGGCAGAGAGACAGACTCCAGACAACAATTAATCAGAAAAGCTCACTTGAGCTTTCATTACTCCAAACCTTTGACCCTATTACAACCGTTATGCAAATGATCTTTTATTTTTGAAAATAACTGTTAACAATTTTTTTAATGATTATTTCAGCATTAATTTTGTGTTGGTTGTTTTTAAAACAAATTTTATACATTATTTTGTACATTTTTCATTGAAATATGGCTTAATTGACCGTTAAAACTACTGCAATGTCTTTTATTATACATGTAGCCCAGATAATAACATTGAAAAAATGTGCAAGGCATTCCAAGTAGTTCCGAATGAAGAAAAGATGTAAACATTTCCCATTACATATCTCCATAAGAAATCTTATTTCATTCCTGTGAACTTTTATGAGTGAAAAATGAAATGTCAATTAATGAAGATATCTTGAATATTTTCCCCTTTAAAGATTTCAAATGTAATTCTTTCACAGGTATGTGTATTTTTATTAAAAATCCTCAAAAAGTGATGGAAGCAATAACTTGGGACAGACTTTAAAAATTGAACTGTTAGTGCTCACCTTACAACTGTTCACAGGTGACCTTGATTTTCTCTATGTCACACTTCTTTGTTCTTGACAAGTACTCCTGGGTAACAAGGCAGAAATAGGGTCCTGCGCTAAAATTTTCAATGCAAAACAAAACTCTGTACAATTTATTATATATGTTAATATTTGAATTTTTTTTTCAATATAAACAAAAGCAGTATCATGTAGTACAATCTCTCTCTTTCAAAGTTAAATAATATGTATCAATATTGTTGTTTGTTGTGTACTTTTAAATTGTTGAACAGTTTTGTCAAACACTGTATCCAGTACAATATTATAAGGCCAAAAAAAAAATATGTGTGTTTCCTATTTCATCAAATTTTAAAATAGGGTAGGTAGGTCGCTTTTTTTTTCTTCTTTTTTTTAATGAGCTTTTAAGTTTTCCCCTTTCCTAGCATATGATTTTTCTATACAATAAGAAAATGAATTTAAAGGTGGAGCAATTGTGGATAGTGACAACTGTTACAGAATTAAAGCTTTCTTAAATCTAAGGTTAATTTGGAATCTATTACGAAGATTATATTTTCATGTAAATAGAAAATATAAATATGCCAGCCACTATAAATTAACAGAGTATAATACTCATTACCACAAATATATTATATATTAGTTGTTAGTTCTATTTTCTTGGTCAACTGACATAACAGTAAACATTAATATCGTAACTGTAAGTGTTGAATTCAGAAACAGAGGAAATTTTGGTTGATCAGACGAGAGCCTTAGAATTAAATCTTTCAATTATTTAAAAAACACGAGGCCCATGGACCACATTGCTCACCTGAGGAACAATAGGTATGATAAAATCAGCTTAATGGAGTCATAATACAAACAATCTGGACAATGTACAATAATACATGTAGATCATGTATAAATAAAATCCATTTCCCCCCTGGATATTCTTATGTTTATAATCATTCGTCCCTTTTCTAACAGGGATGATTTTATAGTCATTTCACATGTTGAGTATTGCAGTTCTCAAAAAGATCCTTAACAATTGTTTATACATGGGATAAGCTACATCAAACTCTGAACCTTCTTGCGAGACCAAAGAATTGTCCTGGAGACAAAGTCTTAACAATTATAAAGAATCATCTGGCTGATTAGTTTCTGAGAAGAAGATTTTTAAAGATTTACTCTATATATTCCTATGTAAAACTTTAACACCCCCCCCCCCCAATGTGGCCCCACCCAGGGATCATGATTTTCACAACTTTGAATCTACACTACCTGAGGATGCTTCCACATAAGTTTCAGCTTTTCTGGCTGATTAGTTTCTGAGAAGAGGATTATTTCAAATTTACTCTATATATTCCTATGTAAAACTTCCGACCCCCCATTGTGGCCCCACCCTACCCTCGGGGTCATGATTTTCATAACTTTGAATTTACACTACCTGAGGATGCTTCCACACAAGTTTCAGCTTTCCTGGCTGATTAGTTTCTGAGAAGAAGATTTTTAAAGATTTACTCTATATATATATATTCCTATGTAAAACTTTGACCCCCCAATGTGGCCCCACCCTACCCTTGGGGTCACGATTTTCAAAACTTTGAATCTAAACTACCTGAGGATGCTTCCACACAAGTTTCAGCTTTCCTGGCTGATTAGTTTATGAGAAGAGGATTCTTTAAAATTTACTCTATATATTCCTTTGTAAAACTTCGAGCCCCCATTGTGGCCCCACCCTACCACCGGGGGTCATGAATTTCACAACTTTGAATCTACACTACCTGAGGATGCTTCCACACAAGTTTCAGCTTTCCTGGCTGATTAGTTTCTGAGAAGAAGATTTTTAAAGATTTACTCTATATATTCCTATGTAAAACTTTGACCCCCCCATTGTGGCCCTACCCTACCCTCGGAGTCACGATTTTCACAACTTTGAATCTTCACTTCTTGAGAATGCTTCCACACAAGTTTCAGCATTCCTGGCTTAATGGTTCTTAATGATTTTTGAAAATTTCTTGAAATTTTTCATTTATTTCTAATTATCTTCCCTTGAAAACGGGTTTGACCCTTAATTTTCACAACTTTGAATTCCCTTTGCCTAAGGATGATTTGTGCCATGTTTGGTTGAAATTGGCCCAGTAGTTCTTGAGAAGATGTTGAAAATGTGAAAAGTTTACGGACAGACAGACGACAGACAAAATGTTATCAAGTGAGCTAAAAATGATAACATACGGTAATTAATGGTTTAAAACTAATTTTAAAAATTTCATTTGCAATTAAACTGCAGCATTTTAAAATCATATTTATAATGTGAATGATTCTTGGGCCTATTCAAAGACTTACGATGTTTGCAGTCTCCACACCCATACATAAAAAAACAAAACTTTGCCTCTGCTTTTTTTTTTGTACATCTTTATATTAAGGTAGTCCATCCATAACTAAGGTGAATTTAACAATTTTGATTGATCTATACTACATCAAATACGTATTTTAAAGCTATTATTAGACTGATATAAACCAAACTTGGGTGCATGTATGAAGTCAATCAAATGAACTTTTTGCACTTAAATTTTTTTAAAGAGTTCTCTGCCCTTTATAAAAATTTAGAAAAATCATTTTCTGAAAATATGTATCGTAAACTATGAATTATTTTAGCATATTCGAAGACGGAGAAAGCTTTTGCAACTTTTTACCAAGAGAAATGTGAGAAAAATACTTGTACTAAAGAAATATATTCAAAAATGCATTTTTCCCATAGACTTCAATGTTAACTTCAACATATGATAAATTCATTAATTTTTTTTGTTTTTTTAAGATTTCAAAGGTGAAACTTTATTATTTAATAAACTCCTTAAAATCACACTAAGATTTTAGTGATCAAACTTGCAATCTATTAGATATGAAATATGATAGTTATGGATGGACTACCTTAATTTATAACACATCACTGCCCTATGAAACTATTTATTGCATTGATAATTTAGCTAAAATAACCAAGAATAATTAACTTTCATTCATGCTGTCAATCTGCACTTAGAAATCTTTAAAACGCTTTGATAAGTAGTGTTTTCTATTGAATTGTTCCAAGCGTTTTTTGAACTCTGATTTGTAAAGACTCTGTCGTTTAAACCAATTACGGTTGGTAATCTGGAATTTGGAATAAAAAGTGTTAGGGTCGGCGCATAAAAAATAGGGTCGCTCCGGAAACCGGAAACACAAATAATTTTTTTTTGGCCTAAGTCTCCAGTTTCCCCCACTTTTGACATATATGACAAAAGATTAAATCCTGATAACACAAATTGTACATAAATTTTCTTTCTGTCCCTCTTTACATGTTATTGAAAAACCACAAACAATATGTTTCAAGTAAACTTACCCAGAATTGGACAAACTCCTTGAATTTCAATTATCAATAAGTGTTAATTTAATTGAGCTCTTATCATAATGAACAATTTCTGACAGATAACTGAATGCATGTGCAATATTTTGCCCACCACTTTCACAACAACCACGGTGCAGCGTTGCATAAATAATTAATAAAGCAGCATGTTGAATTCAGATGAGTAAAAATCTCCAACTCAAAAGCGCTTCATTCATAATATCGTTTCTCAGATGGTCTGTAAATTTTTACCAGTACAATTTCTTCATTTAGCTATATAGCTTGAATAAGCTATATACCTTTATTAAGCTATTCAAAATAGCTCCATAAAACTATTTTTATGCAGTTTTTCACAAAAATGTTCAAAATTTCATCATTATAAACCGTCAACAAATTTAATTTTGAAATAAATTTGGGGATCAAGAAGCCGTTCGTAATTTCCTTGTCTAGTTTTATATTTTTAACGTAATTATTTAATTGTATTTTAAAAATTCTTTTTCTTCAGAATACTGAGTAGGGCTCTTCAAAGAGCATTAACATGTATACAAAGAAAGAGTTGTACTAAAATAATTTAATGCTGACTGAAAAACTTTGAATGCCATCATAACTTTCTATTGAGGTCGCATTATAACATAACCTTGTTAAAAAATCAAGCTGTCTTCCTAGCTACTTTTATGCAACATCAGTAGATCAAGGTCAGTTCATGGAGCATCTTCTTATGATTGAGGTCAGTTCATCGAGGTCAACTGCATTACTGAATGAATCTTTCAATCGAAATTCTTATGCATGAGACAAAATGTGCATTATTTAATTAACAGGTCGAACTGTATTTTATGTATGTTTGCATCTCTTAGGTAAATGAATTGAAATTAAACTGAGTAAAATGTTATATAAATACTTAACCAAACTTCAAGTTTTTATAATAACTACTTATGCAAGCGGAATGTGTGCGCACGTGGAAGCGTTTGCTGGATGCCTCATATGGACACAACAGCTATAGTGATCGGCCAAAGCTGATCACAAAAATCACAACTACTCATCAATGACCATTAGAAAAATAACCCTAATAAAAGATAGTTTTAACATTGCAGCGTTTAAACATTTGTAAGCCTAAAATACATTTTCATTGTTTCAGTAATTGTCCATCACTTTGAGCAGATTGAGGCATCGATAAGAATGATTTAAGCTGAATTTATATTATTATTAATTACCAATCAATTTTCTGCTTTACCATAACTAACCACTTTTAAGAAGTAACTATTAGGTTACAATCTATTGTCCCAAAACTTTTAGAACTCTAAGTGCAAAGTCTCTTAAGGAGACACAGTTTAATGAATAATCTTTATACATGTATTTACATGCAATCTGTTACATATACATTTCAAAGTTGAAAACCATTACTGTGCAAAATTTAGTGCAATTTTTAATACAAGCTGATAATATTACACGTTTTAAAAAAAAAAAAATATATGACAAAAAAGCTAATTCAAGTTACTCTGAATAGCTTAATGAAGCTAAATAGCTTATTCAAACTAAAGCTGTATATAGGTAACCTATAAATCAAGAGATTGTACTACAGTAGAGCTGTTAACACCGTAAAATACGTAGCCCAGTCAACTAAATTATGTTTGTACAAAAACTCATCGGAATGTGAATTTGATACAAAAGAAGTCACATCAAGTACTTACCATGAAATGTGTAAATCAAAAGCAAAATTTGACAATAATAAACAATAGCCAGGTTCAGAAATCTTCTTGATCTGTTCTCTCAATTACTCTCAGCAGTCTGAGCAGACGCACAAAACATAACGTCACAAAACGGTGTCTCGATATTTCGTTCCAAATAGAATCCAGATCGCTGAAATGTCGCCCTATCGCCTCGTCGGGTTTATATTTTGCCACCTTTCCGCACAATTTCTTAAAGAAACCTCAGTATATTTTATTGATATTCTGAAATATGACATACAACATAATTATCTGTTATAGTGTCTTTTTTCCCATGATGTAATAAGTGACTTACGGGTTTTCAATTCCTTTCAGATTAATTTGATACATTGAATATAACACGTTATACCAAATATATTGCATTATGGCAGATATATATGAAAGACCAGAAGACATTTAGTGAAAAAAAACGCCAGTCCAAATTAGTTTTACACACATCAATAGAAAAATTAACATGTATAAACATGCGCAAATGCCGTTCTTTTTTCAAGACAGTGTGCATCAATCTCTACCCAGAGTTATCGTTCCTGCTTCGCTCCACTTGTAGCGCAGCGTAATACGCCCTCTGGTGAGAGATTGAGTGTGCATATGAAGGAAAAGATAACTCCTACTTCGATAGCTCGAAATATACTTATTTACCAAAATATATTTATAAACAAAATAGTATATTTCATTATAATGTAAAAATGTTAAAAGATAATATAAAACATTATTTTTATATCAGTATGCAAAAATCTACATTTTAAAATTTTAACGATTTTAGCCGATGTTTATAAACTCGGGCTGCTTCGGAGCTAAAACCCGCGAAATTCTGCACGTGCCGTTAAAGACGAAGAAGATGGCAAACCAGACAGGTGGAAGTATGGGAATTGGCAACTTGAACATGCTGAAATTAAGAATTTACGTGATGGCTGAACCGCACACACGAAACGATAACATGTCCACAGTAGTGTATGATAAAACCAACGACGCCATAAAAAGCATTTTTTTCCCTCCTAAACTAAGAGAAACGTTTGAAAAGGGTGCTTTCCTTATGGTCCACGCATCAAACGTAGGAGCAGAAAGTATCAGGATATCTGAAAATTCGAGGGTAAGTTTATAAGTGTTAAATTTAACATATGAATACATGTAGGCCTATAGTTTGTATACGTAAGCACTAACTGGCAATCTGCAACATATATTTTATCAAAATTCTCCCAACCTGTTTAAAGAGAAGACTGTTGGCAACTTCAGCAGACGCCATATTGAACTCGTGTTTTAATTGTCAGTGAACGAAAGTCGTCTTTCTGCGTTATTTAAGTGACAGGCAACTATATTTTTAGTAAACTTTTACTTTTACTGTCTTCACAATTGTGATCATCTACCTGATCTTTTCAATATATATAGCTGCTATAATGTAGCCCTCTCGGAGTCTCCGATTTATATCTGATGGCCTACTGGAGAGGGCTCGTACAATTCTATAGGATCTCCGTAATTTTTAAATGCGGCTCACTTCGGTCTGTAAAGATCGATTTTATATTTGATTTTCTTTAGATAAAATGATTTTTTTAAATTCAGGTTAAAAAAACTAACTGTATATATATCAAAACCAGATAAAACACATCTGCATGTGTACCAGTCGTCTTTTTCAACAGCCATGACAGTTCTCGCGTGATTTTAAGGGATTTACGCTTGGGATTTTTGATGGGCTTGATAACGTGAATATCTGTGTAAATAATAGATCCTACCTCGTTCTATCACTCATCATTTCAGGAAATAGTAAATAATAGAAAATTCATATTTACCGCGTCAATTATGTTTAAAATAGGGGAATTCCTATGTTCAGTTCAAGATCCGCTCCTAAATTCTCATTGGCTGTCCCAAAATAAAACCCGGTCAAGGTCAGTAAACATGGTGGACAAATATTCAACTTGCGTTGTTGACATACACGAAAAATAACCGATATATGGACTATACCTGATATTTTTGGATTTATTTATGCCATAGACATCAACAATGTTTAAGTTCAGGTAAGAAATGCAGATGTTATTGTCATTTATAGACGATTTCAGACGAAATTGTTGCGGGAGTGAATCACTCCAGCACTTGCACCATTACGGAGATCATATGGAGTTCTAGCCCTCTCCCGAAAAAAAAATCGGGAAAGGGCTACATTATTGCAGCTACAATTTATATAACACCACTCTAATGTTCTCTTTTACTAAAAATAGCTGTGACTTAACTTATTCTGTTATGCAGAATGAACAGGTTAAGAATGGCTAAGCATGATTTCAAATAGTCTATTTAAACCCCCCCCCCCACCCACCCAGAATCAGGGACATGTATAATATCTATATATCTCTGTAGTTCTAGCAGGGATGTGTACAACGTCTAAATTTAACAAAATAACAATTATGTTGTTGATTTAAAATGTACACTTTCACTTTAGATTTCAGGAAATCATTAATTATTGTCAAGTTTGAACTTAAGAACATAAGATTCCTAATTAAATATTGGTGTTAAACAATAACATAAATTATATTTTAGGCCAAAAAAAAAAATATGTGTGTTTCCTATTTCATCAAATTTTAAAATAGGGTAGGTAGGTCGTCTTTTTTTTTTTTTTTTTTTTTTTTTTTTTTTTTAAATGAGCTTTTAAGTTTTCCCCTTTCCTAGCATATGATTTTTCTATACAATAAGAATGTATTATACAGGTGCAGCAATCATGGATAGAGACAACTGTTACAGAATTAAAGCTTTCTTAAATCTAAGGTTTATTTTGAATGTATACGAAGATTTTATTTTCATGTAAATAAAAAATATAAATATGCCAGCCACTATAAATTAACAGATTATAATACTCATTACCACAAATATATCATTAATTGGTTATTAGTTCTATTTTCCTGGTCAACTGACATAACAATAAACATTAATATCGTAACTGTAAGTGTTGAATTCAGAAACAGAGGAAATTCTGGTTGATTAGACGAGAGCCTTAGAATTAAATCTTTTCAATAATCCAAAAAATTTTTTTTAAAAAAAACATAATTAATGGTTTAAGACTAAATTTAAAAATTTCATTTGCAATTGAACTGCAGCATTTTAGAATCATATTTATAATGTGAATGATTGTTGGGCCTATTCACAGACTTAAGATGTCTGCAGTCTCCATACCCAGAAATATAAAAAAAAAACTTTGCCTCTGCTTTTTTCTTGTACATCTTTATATTAATTTTTAACACATCACTGCCCTATGAAACTATTTATTGCATTGATAATTTAGCTAAAATAACCAAGGATAACTTTCATCCATACTGTCAATCTGCACTTAGAAATCTTTAAAACGCTTTGATGAGTGGTGTTTTCTATTGAATAGTTACAAGCGTTTTTTGAACTCTGATTTGTAAGACTCTTTTGTTTAAACCAATTACGGTTGGTAATCTGGATTTGGAATAAAAAGTGTTAGGGTCGGCGCATAAAAAATAGGGTCGGTCGGGAAACCGGAAACACACATATTTTTTTTTTTGGCCTTAGGATATAATGCATAGGATTTTGGGAATCTGAGAAAATTGTCTTCTTCCCTTACCAAAAAAAGAGGCTTCTGGTGAAGTATTGCGGCGAATCTGCCGCAAACTTAGCGGCAAAGTTACCGCAGTTTGTCTGCAGCAACCTTACGGTGACTTTTTACCATGCAAATGAAGTTTACGGTAGACTTGCCGCAAACTTGAGATAGCCAAATATGGATTATGGTGAACCTCTGGTGAAGTTCTGCGGTTAACCTTTGGCAAACTTCTGATAGCCATGTACAGTTTGCAGCGAACCTCTGGCAAACATTGTCAGATAGCCTTATATAGTTGCGGTAAACCTATGCCAGCTTTCAATTATACCTCCCTAAAACTATGAATGGCCACAAAATATTGATTACTTATACATTCAATTGATCAGCCAATTTAAATAGGGGTAATTTGAATTGACATGATCTTCCTAAAAATTTCAAAAACAAATGATGACAATTTCATTTTTAAAGAATACATGTATTGTTTATTTAATACTTAAAATTTTTTTGCAATCATGCACACTCCTTGTACATACAACATCTTATCACTATTTAGCAGTAATTGAATTGCAGTTATACAGTAACTGAGAGTATACTACACATCAACAGATTTCATTCATGCAAGGTTATATATGCCTTGACAGATATACAATAAACTATATACACTTAATAGTACAATCTATCAATTCGGTTTTGACAAATAAATCTCGATTAATATTTCCTTCAATATAATACAAAAACTTGAGGCAGAGATTTGTCTTCCAAACATTAATTTAGTTTCAAGTTTTTATATAAAAAACAATTAAGGGCCAAGGAGTCACAATTTTTTCATGTACACTGCACGAATGTTCAGAGTTGCTGACAATCAAAAGCCTTTATAATATTTTATATGAATATATAATCATGATAATATTTACATTCTTACATAAAGCAAAAATGTTCATTTCTGTGTGACATTTTTAATGTCATAAGGTAATAATTTTGATGTCACAATGATCCCTTTATGAGCCTGCAGTTTAATGATTGCATATAAACTTAAAACATGGCTATGTTTAAAATTCTGAACGATTCGCCTTTCTCAAATGTAAATATAAGTAATAAACAGCAATATTAAAAGGTTCACTGAGATATGAACTTTGGAGAGTCAAATGGCTAACTCAAGCTATGATTTGATCATGTTGTGACCATATCCAATTGATGTCACATATAATTAGACGATGGATGAACTTTTTAACGTTGCTGTTTATTTCTTAAATGAACTGAAAACAGCATGCATATTACTTACAACTGGATGAAAAAGCAATGTGTCTATCATGGCTTTTCATTTAAATCACAGAACATAATCCATTTTTTTGGCAAATTAAGATCCAATAATTAATACCAAAGAAAGTAACACAATGTTGATCTTTGAACTAAATGAATAAGAACACGGCTAGAATATCTATTTGGATAGTCTGTTTTCTTTAATAGCACGGCACATGGTCCCTATTTTGGTGTTCATAGCTTTCACAATGTCAGTGCTGTCCATTCCTAACGTTGTGACTGCAAATGCTATAAGAATTTTAAAGAAAAATTAAACCAAAGCAAATTTCAATTAACATATAATTCAAATAACAAAAGATATAAAGAATAACATTAATGTTAATATCTTAGCATATATTGCATTCTGATCTCACCTTTCAAAGCCTGGCCAAGAGGCGTCTGCAACAAAATCATTGCGGTTTTCTTTTGAAGTTCGTTTGGTTCATAAAACCCATTCATAATTAATTTCAAGCAATGGGGTTTTGTCTTCCCCCTGAAGAGGCTTTTGATATTTGACATCCACTTGGCATCAATATATATGTCGTGTCCTTCTACAAACTTGACATAACCCCTAGGGATGGTAAAACTTTCTGGGTTTTCAGCAACAACCTATAATATTAGAAATCAAATGATTACTGGTAACTAGACAATACTTATCTACCAAATAATTTGCTTGCATGTATATGAATAATATATACAAATATGTTGTTTTTAACCCTTTATTATTTAAATTTAATGGAAGTACATATATATATATATAGTTGATAATGAATACAAGACATTACTTACGTAAGAACATTTTTCAACACAGATTCCCCTTTTGGGGAGATAATGATTGGTCTGGCCATCAGATGTTTCTTTGGCTGATTCAGAACTGTTTTTCTTTAATGCTTCTGGTGAAGAAAAAAAGAAAGTGAGCGACAAATTAACAGGGTGGGTGGGGGTGGGGGGATTTGTGTGTGGTTTAATATATATGTATGTATTTATTGAAATAAATATTTACCAGGATATTTGAAATTTACAATCCAATGAAATTTATTAATTTAAGTCCAGATTTTCTAAATAAATTGTGTTTTCAGTTAGGTACTTATAATTAATTTTAATTTACTAATAAAACAGATATACATATATATTTTAAAACATTAACCTAATTCTGCCCTCAATTTAAGAGCCTCGGACTTCCAGTAGGCAATATCTCTCTCTTGTTGATTCTGAAACTCCCTACAACTATTTAATTCAGTATCCTTAAGAATACAATCGCCACAGCCGTTGTCTGAGAGGGCAGATAAAAAGGAGCCTGACTGTGAGGATGTAGCAGGGCAGGAAGACACATTAGCACCAGCATCTGTGTTAATGTTAGATCTACTGTCAAAATCAACATTCAGATCATTGTCAACTGTGCAAGGAGTGTCAGATGTCAAATTTAAAAGATGTGTAGAGCTATCTGAGTGAGAAGGGGGACATTCTGTTGAAGTCGATGGAGTTAGTTTTGGATGAGAAGGCACATTCCTCACACTACTATTAGGGAAGACTGATGAGTAAGGATTTTGGTTAGGTTGATATATAGGATAGTAAAATGGTGGAATAGGATGGAAGGGGGATGGAAACCCAAAACCTTTGTTAAAATGAGGTACAGAATCAACAGAACATGCCTGGGATGACTGAGAATGAGAAGAGGTCTTGACAGGAGAAGAGGTCTTGACAGGAGAAGATGACATGACAGGAGAAGATGACATGACAGGAGAAATGGGTTCATAGTCTGGAATACAAGAAGGTGCAGGGGAGGATGTTAGCGACTTTTCTATATTATTTGCACTTACATCATTGGTACTGGCATGCGATGCAGTTAGACTACACATAAACAACTCCTCAGCAGTTGTAATTGCTGTATGCCTTTGTGCAGCCTCAATCTTCTTCTTTTTCTCATTTTTTTCTGAAATGAATTAATTTTTTGTTGTCAATGAATAGATAATCAAAATACAGTAAATTATGCAAAAAACCAGAAATTTCAATATAAAGATATTAACATCAATTTGGAGTATACAGAACATATAATATATGATCACGAACCTTTCTTTGATTTTTTTAGATTAGCATCTGCTTCCTCAACATCTGCATCAGTTTTATTGACTTTTCTTCTTTTCTTTGTCTTCTTCTTTGAATCCTTATATTTCAGACAGTCGTCTTTAGTGTCTATAATAAAATACGATAAAAGCTAGCTTGTAATGTCTATTACATATTTATATATAATGACCTATATATATGCAATCGATCGATCCAATATCATCCAAATGCACTATAATTATTTAATTTATAATAAACTTTCATTACAGCATTTTTTTTTCAGTTATTAATTATATATCTAAACAGTATAGTAATCAATAAACATACCACTTTCAAATTCAATCTCTCCCTGATACATAACACCATCAGTCCATGGTGCTTGGAATTGTTCTCCAACTTTGAAGAATTTCTCCTCCCCCGTCTCTCCCGTTTCTGCATCCTCCAATTGACTTGGAGTAAGGGGTTGGCTTAATTCCAAGTCTGATGAGTATCGTACCACAAACCACTCTTTAAAAACAAACCATTTGTCTTGAATAGTTTATGCAGGGTATGTATATATAAGTTCTCAATTATAATTGAATAACGTACGTACAAATCTAATTCATGACGTCTCTTTTACCATGTTTACGTCGTATACAATGCAATTAATAAGAGAAACAATGTTCTGATATATGGAGATATTTTATGTGTATCTTACTATATATGCTGTATTGTAACTTACAAATGTTAAATCTTCAAAAATAATATAAACACAAAGGCGGTTCAAGACTCGCGCGCCCGCGATGGCGCCAAAAAATATTTTCTAAAAATCGTATTATTACGTATATGAATTCACGATTACAAATTCAATGTAGGTAGCATGTTCTTATCTATGTTGAACTTACTGCTTTCTGAAAATCTTCCTGGGAGTTTGATTCTCCTTTTCGACATCTTTGCCTAAGTCTTGTATTCTAATTTTCAACTTATCTGGTCGATTTATTCCACTTCCACTGACTTCCGAATATTTTGGTAAAATGCGCGCGGTTATTTGATTGGTCCGGAGAAATCGAAAGTATACTTGTTCAATTTAACTAAAACGAAATAATTCAGCGTGTTGGTATACATTACTTTTACAACGATTTTTTACTTTTAAAAAACGAGATTAGATTACATAAATGGTTCCTATAAAATTGTGTAATCATTAATCATGTTCATCCATTCGTAATTGAAGTATTCGTTTTTCAACTTATAATTTCTCGTCGCTGCTGTACATCCGGTTTCGTTTTTGAAACAAAGAATGCACATGAGACCTTCGACTTCGAGAACTAAAAAGGACTAAAATGGATGATTCTTCGCAAGGTATGTACACGAATTTTCTTTACTCTATCGTATTATAAGTCGATCTCTGCTCATACTTTTGTAATGTTATTAATAAAAAAAACATGCACTCGGTATAGGATATATGACGGTGCAGCATATTTGTTGCATTTATGCGGGTGGTGATCGAGTTCATGCCCAGTATTGTTGTGAACAGTAGTATATTTTATTATTCATCAGATGATTCTTATCTTCATAATACAATAAAGGTAAAGAAGTACTCATTTGATGGATTTATATGGATTGGCAATGTCATATGGGCCTTTGGAAAGGGGGGTGCATGTGAATTTCCGTGCATGGCTATGAAAAACCTGATAAACATTGAATATAACCTGTCTGATATATAACTTATATTTTGTAGGCGATGGCAATAGTGACAAGCAGTTTGAGAAAAGAGTAGACAAGCTTGGAAGAGTCAGACCTAAATCATACTCTCAGAAGAAAAATCCACCAAAGAAAGCAAAAAGTGTCCTGTTAGCTGACGAACCAGAATTTGTCGAAAGTCAATCACAGGTTATGTCAGATGATGATGAATCTTATTACAAAAACTACGAAGAATGCATGGAAGAACCTCCAAATATTGATGAAACAGTACAACGTTTAATAGAAGAGGCAATCTTTAACACTGAAGATGATGACAGCGATTTAATTTCCAACGAGAAATGGCATGAGCTAATGGACCTTCCAGAAACTTTAGCTGATGATGATTTTACAAAGAATGAATCAGATGATGTAGATACTGAAAAAACAGAAACTGATGGTTTTGACAGGAATTCTACTATTTACCATGGTCATCATATGACAATCTATACAAGTATGGTGCTGATTCTACTTTATTCTATGTGTCACAGCATCAGTGGTGCCCAGCTAAGTGACTTATTGACAATAATTAGTCTCCACTGCTTGAATCCTCACCCTGGACTTAAAAGCATGTACACATTCAAGCAATTTTTCACAGACCTTCAATCCCCAATGAAGAAGCACTTCTATTGTTCAACTTGCTTTTGTGATGTAACTGGTAACCAAGATGTGTGTCCAAATGAAAAGTGTCAGCAACAATTATCTTTGAAAAAGAAAAGTTACTTTATTGAAATTCCAGTCAAACATCAAGTAAAAACATTTTTAGAAAAAAAAGGAACAGTTGAAAGTTTAAAGCATAGATTTACAAGGAAAAAGAAAAAATCAGTGGGAATTGAAGACATATATGATGGGAATCTTTACAGAAATTTGTCAAAAACAGGTGGACCACTATCAGAAGAAAACCCATACAATATATCTTTCACATGGAACACGGATGGAATACCTATATTTAAAAGTTCCAAAGTTTCCATCTGGCCTCTGTATCTAACAGTTAATGAATTGCCCGTCAAACAGAGAATGCAAACTGAAAATATGATCTTATATGGACTTTGGTTTGGGGAATCAAAGCCATTTATGGGTGGATTTACAAAACCTCTAATTCATACACTGAAGGATCTGGAAACAAATGGAACTGATTTCACCATTAATGGCCAAATTTATAACAGCAAATCATACTTGATTTGTGGTACTGCTGATTTACCAGCAAAGAGCTTAGTCATGAATTGCAACCAGTTTAATGGGCAGTATAGCTGTTTAAGGTGTCTGCATTCAGGAGAAACATTTAGGACTGTTAAAGGGGGTACGGTGCGAACCTTTCCTTATGATCGCTCCAAGCCACAACCAAGAAAGAGAACATCACAGGAATGTATGAATAATGCTGTTGAAGCTGTGAACAGCAGAAGTATTATAAATGGAATAAAAGGACCATCTTTTTTAATGACTCTTCAGTACTATGACTTTGTAAAGTCTTCCAGCATTGATTACATGCATGGTGTCCTACTTGGAGTAACAAAACTTTTAATAAACCTCTGGACGAGTGGAAGTAACAGTAAACACAGGTTTTCAATCTCGTCCAACATATCAATTATTGATGATCGCCTTAAAAGAATTAAACCACCATCTTACATAACAAGAGTACCTAGAACAATTTCAAGTCACATCAAATATTGGAAAGCATCGGAATTGAGAACATGGCTCTTCTTTTATTCTCTTCCAATTCTATGTGACATTCTCGATGAAAAATATTTTCATCATTTTGCATCTTTTGTGGAAGGGATTTATCTTTTGTGCACAGATTGTATTACACCTGAAGATTTGGAGAAAAGTAAAGTTTTGCTTTCATACTTTGTACACATGTTCAGTTCAATGTATGGAGAAAGATATGTGACACTTAATATGCACTCTCTTTTGCATTTGCCTGAATGTGTAGAAGACTTGGGTCCATTATGGGTGTATTCCTGCTTCCCATATGAAAATGCAAATGGTTTGCTCACCGAACTTTTCCATGGAACACAAAATATAGAGCTTCAAATTATTAGTTCCCTTAACATTGTACAGAAAATGCCATTTTTACTTCATCCTATTGAAGATTCAGTTCATAAGGCATTTGCAGCAAAAATGCAACATACCTCCAAAGTTTCACAAAACTACACTGGAACTCTTTCTGGTTCAATGCCTGTCGGAAGCCACATTAATATGCATTTCTCGGATGATATATATGCACAGCTTATTTCAACAGTGCAATTTAAACCTTCAAGAAGTTTATGCTATAGGAGAATTTGTCTTCGTGGATTCACAATTCACTCAGAAGCATACAGTAGAGTCAGTGTAAGGAACACCTTTACTGTGAAGTATTATGAATCTGAAAACAAAGTGTTCTGCTATGGATCCGTTTTGTATTACATTCATGCCAAAAAATGTGAATGCTTGGAAAATATCTGCAGTTGTGACTCAAACTTGGTTGCAGTCCTACATAAATTTGAAGAAACAAAGTCCTCGATAGTGAATCCTAACTTTCTGTCAGTGAAGGCTAGCCATATCAAAGTTACCAAAATATCAAATACTGTTTGTGTTGTGGATTCATCAAAATTAATGTCAGTTGTAGTGAATGTTAATTTTGATGATAAATCTAAAAATTACTTTCTGTGTGAAGTACCAAATCTGAAAGAATCTGATTAAATTTGAAATGAATACCTATTTTGTACATCTGTTTGTATGAGAGAGAGACAGACAGACAGACACAGAGACAGACACAGAGAGAGATTCAATACAAAATGACATGAGCACTTGGTTATATACATGTATTACAATGTATATAAAATTTACACGTAGGATCTTTGGTATACTTGCGGCGAACTGCATTTTCATTCGCCACAAGTTCACCGCTATCAGGCAGTATCTTAGTCTCCTGTATTACAAATATGGTAAATAACTATTTCTGGTGTACTTGCAGCGAACTTTAATTTTGTTCGCCACAAGTTCACTGCTACTGGCGAATGGCTGCGAATAAGTGTTAAAGTTTTTGGTGAACAAAATAGTTAGCGGCTAGTTTATTGTAAGTTTACCGCAAGGTTACCGCAGACTGTTCAGTTTGGTAAGGGTTTACATCCATAAATGTGGGAATAAAACTGAATGTATCGGTATGTCCACAAACTCCTCTACCTAAATTGTGAAATTCATAGCCCCTAAGCCAGAGGTTCAAGCCTTAGGGGGAGGGGGAGTAATATGTCCATATTGTGATAATGCATGATATATAACTCATCTGTAATGTTTAAGTATCTTCTTTTCTTCTCCCACACACTTGTAAGGAAAACTGAATTCTTAATTTTATCGACCAGGAAACCCTCCACCAAAATTTTAAATTAAATGTCCCCTAATGTAGGGTCTGACTTAAGTCAGGCCAAAATAGTCATGGTGTTAATGCATTTAATGCTTTAAAAATGATCTTCAATACTTATATTAAAAATGAATAAAAACTGACTGCAGTGTTAATTGCCAAGGTTACTCAGACCATCTGATAAATCCGATGAAAATTTTATGAGGTCTGATTAAATACAATTGGACCAACTATCCGGAAAGGTTTAATGAGTTCTATTTTTCAAATTTGGCAAAAAACTTACTACATGCACATATTTAGAAAAAATATTTAGATGTCATGTTTCGGAAAGCTACACTTTCAAAGTTACTTTGAAATGCAAAATTAAAAAGCAAGTATTGATTTTCAATGCAGGTATTTCAAATAGCCTCCTTTGAACTTGATGATGGTGGCAAAGTACAGAATTATTTAAACCCACCAGAAAAAACAGTGGAAGAAACCCTCCAAACCCCTGTGAAAACTCACATTTCTGTGAAAGGAATCTTGCGAAAGGTAAGTAGTTCCATATTGAGTTGGCAATTTCTGGCTTTTATACAAAACAATTAACTTGTTGCACTCGATTATAGTAACCCACCCCACCTTCACAAAACAAACCTCAGCAGAAATAATTCAATTGTTGTCTAGCTCTATCTATTCACTCATATTAAGGTAAGGTTTGCGGTTACAGGGAGATAACTCACAGATTTTCATTGTGACGTAACACCAACTACCCTTTATTTCAGCTATGACGTCAAAATTTATATGACGTCATAATTGGTGTAAGGTTTTTGTTTTTTCTTGGGGTTTTGTGGTTTCATTAAAAAAGTAACAGAACACAAGCATTTTATCAATTTCCACAAAAACGAAGTCCGCATCATATAGTTTTGAATAGTGTATTAGAAACACCAGATTGCACATATACTAAGATACGTTTTTGCTGAAATCGGTGGACCTGGAAAGGTTTCAAATAAGATGTTTCTTGTATAAAATAGTAGTCCAAAATTAAAACTTTTGTTGCATTTTATTCATTTTTTAAATAGTTCATCAGAAATTTTAAAAAATAAACCATGATATAAATAGTGACATTATTTTCGAATATATTAAGCATAAATAACCCCCATAATAGTCACATATAAAATGTATATATTTTCACGAAATTACTTACATTTCATTAACATGAAAAGTTGAAATCATGAACTTTGACCTTTTGTAGTTATAAAACGGGTCCGGCAAAATCATTTGAATTTCATGAGAAAAAAGACTTTAGTATAGGGAACAAAATGGTATGTAACTTTGGTACAATTCCTAAAAAATGCAAGCCGCAAACCTTACCTTAAGGTCAATCAAACAAACAAAAACAGGTTTCTGGTTTGGCTTTCGATGAAGATGAAACAAATTATGGTTCATAGGGCTTTTCTCTCTCGATTGATCTCGATCTCCCGATCATTTCTTCAATAGATTCAATACTACTCAATGCTATTAATTTGGATAAATTAAAATAAAGTTTAAATATTAAAAGATTTCAAAGTAACATTAACCCCTTCTACATTAAATTTTTTATTCAAGATAATACATTCTGACAATCTTTTTTGTTTCTCAATATTTTTACTTTGAGGTCCATTTATACAGTGTTTTCCCCAGAAAATGTTTGATGCATGGGGGGAAGTTTGGCAGCGTTGGTGCGCGGTGCAACGGAACAGCGCCCCAGCCAGCGCGAAATCACTGCGCGTAATAGTACATGTACTACAAGTTGTGTACTGTAATTGATGCATTCTCATGAAATCTACATCAACAAGTATTATTTCATTTTATTTGTAATTCATATATTTATCCTTAATTTTTGTGGGTTTTTTCTAGCAAAACTAATTGCATTTTTTTTAAATTAAATTTTTTCAAGAGACTTTTACAAGAAATATAGATTCAAAAAGCAGTTCTAACACCTTCTGTTTTATTAATTTTCCTTTTATATATAGAGGAGTTTACTTTGTGTGTGTGGGAGGGGAGGGGGGGGTTACAAGAAACAGGCAGAACCATGAAATTACAGCAGTCTTGTTTCAACTTATTCTGGACAGTCGACATTTTTTGTTTAAATTTGGGGTTTATATGAAAGTTTCTGTGATAATTTGATAATTTAAATTTGGATGTAAATATTAGCAATGACAGTCTAAATATAGAGGGATATAAAACTAGCTTTAGGAAGGATCGCAACTCCTATGGGGGAGGTGTAATGATATATATTTCTGACTCTATAGTTGCATCTCGGAGGTATGATTTAGAACCCAACGGTACAGAAATCTTATGGATTGAAATACCACATGCTATTGAGAATCTTCTTTTATGCTGTGCATACCGCCCACCAAATTCTAGTAGTACTTTTTGGCAAAAATTTTCATGGTCGATTGAAAGAGCTAATGATATCTCTTCTAACATCATAGTTCTAGGTGATCTGAATGTCAATTTTCTCAACCTTATTTCCACACATGAGATCCACACAATTATGAACTCGAACAACTTAACAAATACAATACATACACCTACAAGGATCACTGAGCATACATGCACTTTAATAGATCCTATTCTTGTAAGCAAAAACATCAAAATCCACGATTCAGGTACTATTAGTCATACACTCAGTGACCACAAAGCAACTTACATTTACATACAACAAAATTCAAATGAAAATATTTCATACAAAAGAAAAATTTGGGACTACAAAAATGCAAACCTTATACTACTTAACAATCTTATTAAAGAATGTGACTGGAGCAATATCATTAATAATACAGATGACATAAATACTGCTGCAAACAATTTTACACATCAATATATGTCTATCATACACAAATGTCTACCAGAAAAAACTGTTACTATTAGGCCAAATGATAAACCCTGGATGGATTCACTTTTACGCAAAACTATACGTATCAGAAATGGGTTGAGAAAAAAAGCTCAGAAATCCTGCAAAGATTCAGATTGGTATTTGTTTCGGAAATTTAGAAATAAGGTCAACAACATGAAAAAATATGCCATTTCAAATTATTATGATAATATTGATTCCTATTTGAGTGATGCAAGTAAAAACAATCAAAAGCTCTATTGGAAGTTGATGAAAGATGTTTTTCACACTAAATCTACAACTGAAATACCACCTATGCATTACACAGACAATAATGGCACTGATAAGTTTGCATTCTCAGATAACGATAAGATTGAACTTTTAAATACATACTTTAGTTCAATTTCTAAGTTAGATAATAACAATAAGGACTTACCTATTTTGCAACACAAGTGTACAGACAATTTTTCAAACCTCGTCATTCAAGAACACGAAGTTTTTGACATTTTGTCAGTAATACCTGTTAATAAAGCAGTAGGCCCAGACAGTATAAGTCACAAAATGCTCAAATCCTGCAAAGAAACTATTTCAAAACCTTTGTGTCTTCTATTCAACAAATCACTAACATCTAAGACTTTTCCTGACTGCTGGAAATTGGCACATGTAATTCCTTTATTTAAGAAAGATGATCCATCTATCACATCAAACTACAGACCTGTGTCATTGCTGAGTTGTATTAGTAAAATTTTTGAGAGAATCTTGTTTAAACATCTATACAATTTTTTACACGCCAACAACTTATTTTATAAATACCAGGCTGGTTTTTTGCCTGGACATTCAACTGTTTACCAACTTTTAGAAACATATCATTCTATTGTGAAAAGTATTGACGATGGTAATTACTGCTGTATGATCTTTTGTGATCTTTCAAAAGCTTTCGATAGGGTCTGGCATAAGGGTCTAATTCATAAACTTAAATCGTAAGGAGTCTCTGGGCCAATTCTTGAATGGTTTATTAGCTATTTAAGTAATAGAACACAGAAGGTTATGTATAAAAACAAACTCTCTTCCAGCCAATTCATAAATGCAGGTGTTCCCCAGGGCTCTGTTCTTGGCCCATTATTGTTTTTACTCTATGTAAATGATGTGGCTGAAAACATGAGATCAATATGTAGACTTTATGCTGATGATAGTTCATTACAACAGTGTTCAAACAATATTTCTGTCATAGAAGATAATCTTAATTATGATCTTCATGTACTGAAGGAATGGTCAAAGCAATGGCTTCTAGAATTTAATCCACAAAAAACAAAAGTTGTATTCTTTAGTTTTAAAAATGTTGAAAAATTTCCTAATTTGTTGTTTGATGATTGTACCTTGGAATATGTTTCACAACACAAGCATCTAGGAGTATTGTTATCTTCAAATTTAAGTTGGTCTAATCACATAGACATCATTGTTAAAAAAGCTTACAAAAAACTTGGTCTACTTAAAAAACTTAAATTTACTGTATCTAGAGATATTTTAGCACAAATGTATGTATCATTTATAAGACCACAACTAGAGTATGCTGTTGAAGTTTGGTCTGGATGTACCCAATTTGATATGGATAAGCTTGAAAAGGTTCAACTTTATGCAGCAAGAATAGTTTCAGGTCTTTCAGTCATAGCCTCAAGAAATTCTCTATATTTGGAAACAGGATGGGAACCATTAATAACGAGACGAGACCGCCTTAAATTATCTACTATGTTCAAAATTCATAACAATCTTGTTCCTTCTTATCTAAAAGACATAACTCCTGGAATTAGAAATGTCACTTCCAACTATAATACTAGAAACTCCTCAAACTATTCTTTGCCTAGATGTAGATTAGAAGCTTTTAATAAGTCATTTTTTCCTGACACTATTCGTAAGTGGAATAGTCTGAATAATAATACCAAGGAAGCTACTTCGTTAAATATTTTTAAGAAATCACTACAGAGCAATTATACAAAACCTCCTAAGTATTTTTCTTTTGGTAAAAGATTCTTGAATATCATTCATACAAAATTAAGGCATAATTGTGTTCTCAATTGTGATCTTTATCGGTGTAACATAATAGCCAACCCAATGTGTTCATGTGGAAGTTTAGAAGATGCACATCACTTGTTCTTCGTTTGTAAAAAATATTCATCATTAAGACAATCATTTATGTATAATCTTTTATCACTGAACTTTTTGAATATAATTGATGTACATTTGTTACTTTGGGGTGACAACACTTTATCTTATGATGAAAACATAAAAATATTTAAAGAAGTTCATACATTTATACAAAAGTGTGGTAGATTTATCTAAGTTTTTAAATTATTTGCATAACTTTCTTATCCAACCTAATTCTAATTCTAGATTTAAAACTAATGATTTATTTGTATTTCATTACATGTTTTATAATTGTTATCAATGTTAACTGGCATTGTATGGCACTGTAATATATTATGTACAAGGAGAGGACATTCTAAGTTTTTGGAACTTGTGTCCAATCCTTTTGGCATTAGTCAATAAAATATGTTCAACACAACACAACACATAATTTAAATTAAATTTAATTTAGTTACTGTACTATAACTTGGCAGTCAGTCCCTATACATGTGATTCCACACAATCATTTTCAGAGGCATACTTTACTGTACTATACGATGTCTCGAGTCTTGTGATATCGCTTCCATGTATTACTTGCAGTTAACTGTATTTTTTTTCTTTATTGGGTACATTTGCTCAAGTTTCCAATATTTTTACGGCAAATAAACAGTTCAAGCATGTCGCAACCAAGCTAACACCATCGAGTGAACATTGTGCTATTTTTAGATCTTGGAAAATCCACAACATTCGATAATGGCGGATGTGTCAAAGAAGGCACATTTTAGTAAACCTAGAAGTAATCACATCTCTAATTATGCATTCATTACCGATTAATAAACTCAATTTCAATATATCTCAATCATATTAAGCCAAGTCTTTTAACCGTTAACCACGTGTGCCCCCTTGCCGAGATCGATGTCGAAGTAAGCGACGCTCTCTGCGGGTGCAAGCGTTTTTATGAAGATTGAACGGAATAACGACAATTTTACTTCTACTTATCACTGTTAAGATGTGAAATAATTAGAAAAAGATATTTTGCTTTATAATAAGTATGCATAGCGGGAAGCATGGCGGCACTGTGTGATGCATGGCGGGGGATCTTCAATGCATGGCGGTACCGCAATGCAAAAACGGCCTGGGGAAAACACTGTTTATACTCTATGATGTTTCATATGTAAACATAAAATTTGCAATATGATGAATAGAATTATTAATAGCAGTACTATTAAATTATATGAAAAATGGATGAAATCACAGAGAATCGGAGTTCATTCCAGTTTTACCAATATTCTCAATTTCGTATTCTACAATACCCTTTGTTCTCTGATAATGGCTACATGTTTCCTTTTTTTTTTACTAAAAGAGTTCGGATCTCATTGAGTCGCCAAACAGCAGAAGAAAAGAACTAATACTGGAATCTATGGAAGGAACGTCGAAAATTGTATGCAAACTGTGGGGCAATTGTGCTCTGTTTGATGTTCCTCCTCAAGACTCGATAATAACACTCACAGGCATGGATGTCACTTCATGGAGAGGAGAAATCTCCTTGAATTCTTCAGTACTTACAGAGTTGAAGGTATAACTTCGATTGCAGATATTCTAATGTTTTAATTACTTTAGGAAAAGAATAAAATTCAATACCAGAAATCAAAAAAAATATAATAATAATGGGAGGGCATAAATGCTGCTATTTATTGATATTCTAAATACAATGTAGATTCATATTACAGTCATGACCATGGACTAATACTGCGGCCCAGGAGGGGGCCAAAGTTATCATATATAGGTGTGTGTGTGGAGAGAGAGGGAGGATAAAATGTTTGAAAGTCTTTTGAAGAACTTCATTGCCACAATATGTCAGTTAACAACACTAGCATGTAGATAGATTCTAGATTGTTCTAAATTTAACATGCAGACCAATTCTCTGCCTCCAGGACAGGTTTAAAGTTTAATATTAGAAAGTTTTAAAATCTTCACAAATGTTTTAATGCTGTAACTTGTGATATCATTTGATAGAAAAAAATCTTAACTGTTCAAATTATTCTTGTATCCCCTCTAACACTTCTCTCCATGGCTGGAAGGAGTTCAAATTTTAACACCTAAATAAATTGACTAAACATCTCTACAAGAACCATAATGCATCAGTTTGTGGTAGCTAATCATCCCTCCCAGATTCAAACATTGACCACAGGTGGGATGCAAAATTCTAAATAGTTTACAGGAAAATCTTTAAACAAATTTTAATTTATCATAGCACCTTCTACCACATGTCTTAAACTCCATTAAGGTCAAAATTTGTTATGAAAAATGAAGAATTAATTAATATTACAAAACTGTTTCTCAGTTTACTTAGGTGAGTGATCTAAGCCTTATAACTCTTTTTATTCTATTTTAAGAATAATTAAATATTTATGTTCTTTGCAGGAAACAGATGAAGATGGGACATTTGAGGGAGAAATTGAGGCAGTTAACTTTTCTGAGTATGTACTTTTTCTTCAATTTAATGAGCAGTATTACTTTGAATTTAAACATTTGATCAAATCAATCTTTTGAAAATTTCAAATCATTCAAAGAGACATATATATATTCAGGACATACTAAATATTATTTTTAGGCCTAAGAAAAAAAATGGTTTGTTTCCGGTTTCATGCTGAAAAAAAGTAGGGTCAGTCGGTCGGATTTTTTTTTATTTTTTCAAATATTTTTTTTTCCTTTAATATTGCAGTATCCATACATGCCGGTCAAACTTGGCATAAAGAATCCTTTGATGAGTGCTCTTACGTCTTTTTCAATGTACAACCGAACACATCAACAAAACAGTCAGTAGTGCACTGACCTTGACTCAGATTTTCTTCAGCAATTTCATAGATACGTTGAAAGTTTAACTGCTAATGTAAACTACTCTAGATAGTGTAGCACACAAAAAATCTGTGAAAAATATTAACATATGCAGTTCAATTAGTTTTTCACATGAATATGTATTGATAGAAAATCTTTAAAGGTCTTCTTCTCCAAAATTTAACTTAGGACCTGAAAAACTATTTGTTTGAAATCACCCTCAGGTAATGTAGATTCAAGTTTGTTCAAAGCATGATCCTTGGGGTATGTTAGGGCCACAATTGGGGGGGGGGTCATACATCGGAAAACAAATAGAAAAATCTTTTAAAATCTTCTCGAAAACAGTTCAGTGAAAAAAAGCTGACACTTGTATGAAAGCACAGATTGTGCAGATTGAAGGTTCACAATGATTTCCTAAACAAAACTGGTGCAACAAAAAGGGCGAGGGGGGGGGGATTTTAAAATTCAAATAAAGAAAAATCTAAAACAAAGAAAGGATTTTGATAAAATATGAATAAATTTTAACTTTTTCTTTTAGATGTACTGTACCTAATTGTCAAGATAATTTGAATATGATACTGTTGTAAATTATGTCTAATAAAATATTACTTTACAGAAACTACAGTTACGTTATTGTGAACAGCAGAACATTCAAAATGCCCACAAAAACGGCCATTCAAATATTTGGAGGAAAGAAGTTTAAGGACAGCATAACAATTAAGGGGATGTCAAAAGGGACTACAATCACTCATGTGTAAGTATTGAAAATGGCATTTACTGTTGAATCATCATTGTTCGCAGAGAACCAAACTTCGTTGCTTTCGAGGGTAACTCTTGCTTACAAATTTATTTCCTCATAAATGATTATCATGTATATATGAGCATTTTTTAATTTATTAAAATTATACTTATTACAACAAATAGCACTCCAACAAACCATGAAAGTTTTTCCTACATCTGAACATTGACTCCACAAATAAAAATGATTTCACAGTGTGCAGGTAACTTTCAAAACGATGAAGTTGATGGGACATTATACCATACTGAGACCTTTAAGAAGCTTTTGACTTGATGTAACACTCAATAGTTGCAAGTTCTTGCATCTCTTAAAATAAAATACACAGGCAATGTATTTCTCTGAATTACAAATTAAGCAAATATATTCAAGGATAGACAGTAACGGTTGCCCAATTTTCCGAGGCAAGTGAAACTTTAAACTTGTCTGATCAGGCAAGCAAAAATTTTAATAGAAATAATTAATGGAAATAATTTAAAAACGTAACATTAAACTTTCACTACACAACTTTGCACAAGGAAACTCGGAAAGGCCCCAGTGTTGATTATAGAAAAGTCATCCACTACAAACACTTAATCAATTATCAAATTTAATTCTATGTGCCCTGCTAGTTCTAATAAATTATACCCTCATCTCATAATAATGTTACATTCGTTTGATAAAACTGTATTTCATGATGGAGGTTATCTTATTTGCTTATCCACGGAATTTATTAGATAGAATATATTTGTCTTAAGACTTATCTTGATCATGAAAAATATCGGTAGCAATGACTGCACTTTGAATGGCTTTGTTACCGTCTTTTCCTTTAATAATTTGTTAGTGGAGAAGCATCCATCAAAAAATTAAACAAGACATGTTATTAAAAGTAAATGAGGTTTAATATGCCAAAAAACCTGGTGCATCAATGTTTTATCCAGCAACTGAGCTTACAAAAGTTCATATTTGGTCATATTTGTGAGTTACTCAAGTAAAATTACCGGTAATGAAAGTGATATTGTCTTCTTACTGCATTGCAATTTTCAGGCTACCAATTTTTAACCGGGTTTTCCAACGGAAAAATCCGGTTATTAAAATGGTGAAAATGGCGGGCGGGCGGGCAGCTGCCAAAAGGGTACCCTCATTGTACGGATAACTCCTCCTACAGTTTTCAAGATAGGAAGTTGTTCTTTTGCAGATCAATTGTACATATATCAGAGGTGTGCATATTGCTAGGATTTTGATTTCCGATAATTTATCGAAAAAATACCAGCTTTTGAACTTAGACATTTTTTGGCAAAATATTGCATATAGGGTACCCTCATTTTACGGATAACTCCTCCTACAGTTCTCAAGATAGGAAGTTGTTCTTTTGCAGATCAATTGTACATATATCAGAGGTGTGCATATTGCTAGGATTTTGATTTCCGATAATTTATGAAAAAAATACTAGCTTTTGAACTTAGTCATTTTTTGGCAAAATGTTGCATATACATGTAGGGTATTCCATTTCACTGGATAAGGGTTGACATGGATTATGGATACAGTTTACATAAAAGAAAACCCGGTTTGCTGTCACATTGACAGCTTTTCACTTGTTTACATTGGGGCGAGTGAGAATTTCAGTTTACTTGCCCAAAGGGCAATTTAAGTGCATTAAAAAGTTAAAGTCTATCCCTGAAATTTCATCCTTGATAATAAAATTCTTTTAAACAGGAGACTTAACATCTGGGTACTTTAATAAAGCATTAATTTATATTTTATTGACAACTTCGAGTGTTTGTTATATACTTGTGGAGCTTAATTGGATAGCAAGAAATACCTAAGACTATACCTTGTTGCAGGGTTAGACACTGACAAAAACCTCCTAGCCTTATACAATTGAAACTTAGGGCTCGCTAATAAACAAATCATAAAGCTTGTCGTGCAGGTCTACTGAAATTTTAAATACCATCCTATCACTCAAAGCAATGTGTAAACATTTGAAAAAATATGTATACAAATTCAAAATATTCACTACCAAGATTTTGAATTGTCAGTCTGAAATAACTCTGTCTCTCAGCTTTCATTATTATGGGTTCTGTTTAGAATCCCTCTATTTCTGTAACAATAGATGGATTCACATGATAGAAATCTTTGCACTGATACTTTTTTTTAAATAAAAAATTTTAGAAATTTATTTAAGGAACACACAAGGAATAATTCTTCAATTATTATGAGGTTATAATTTTGGTCAAATACCAATGCAAAGATTGATTCCTTATTACTTATAATTTCATAATTTTCAGCGGTTGTACGATTAAAATTAAAATATTAACTATCCAAACCCCGCTTGTGCCCCAACAAGTATGTCATTTGAATTTATTGGACTGTATATTACAAAATCAATTAGTAGTATTATCACAGACAAAGACACTGAAAATGTAAATATATAAGTCTAATGCTACTTGCCTTTTTAAAATTCTTTCATTATTATTAAAATAAAATTTATTTAGGGGAAACAATTTATTTTATTATTTAGTGACAATTTTACAACAACAAAAATAAAGCCAGAATGCAAGATTTGGCATGCTTTTAACCCCCTCCCCCCCCCCCCCAAAAAAAAAAAAATTCTGGGGGATGGCCCCTTGTACACCACCCCCACCCCCAACCAAAACTTTGGATCAAAAACGTCTTAAATTATCATTCCATGTAACAAATGTATTTTCCACCACTATACTATTTAGCCTTATTGGTCCAATCATATATTTAATATACTAGGTATCTTGACGTTCAAATTTTTATCTCAAGAACTTTTATAAAGGTTTCAGATATAGACTTTCCTCTTCGTTATCAATTGGTAACCAGAGGTAGAATTGTAACAATTATATAAACCCATTCATGTTCACTTTTATTTTTTTTTTAGGGAAGTGTGCAATCCAGCAAAGAAACAAAAAAAAGATTGAAAATTGTGAAGATTTCAGAGAGTACCGGTAAACGCATTCAACTTTTGCTAATAAATGCAAAACTTTGTGCATGGAGGAAATATGTAAAGACTATATAAATACATATTACGCATAAAGTTGAAGAAAGTGCGTCTTGCATGCAAGTACATGTATATTTGAGGCGGTATTGAATTTTTTTACCTTCCATTTTTTGTCATATTTTATATTACTAAACATGATAGACATCCATGTTTTAATCATTTCATAGTACTTATGCATAACGTTAATGAAGAAAGTGTGTCTTGCATGCAATTACATGTATATTTGAGGCGGTATTGAATTTTTTTACCTTCCATTTTTTATTTGTAAAATATTACTAAACATGATGGACATCCATGTTTTAATCAGTTCAGAGATAACACCACAAATAAGACCCTTTCTTTTTAATCAACATATATTGTTCGTATCTCTTTAATATCTTCTTTATAAGAATCTTAAATTGTGTCTATTTTTTGACAACCTGTGGTCATATATTTTGAAATTGCTTTTGACACCAACATATATTACACACTAATGTATACTAAAGCTGTTGCAAATTTTATAAACGTGATATAACATAAGTAGATAACTTTGAGTATTGTCGTTTTTTTTTTTTTAATGCAGTGATCATATATTGAAATTGCATTGTAACAGAAAAAATGCACACTTGTTTATTAAAGCTGCTGCACAATTTAAAAACGTAATATGGCATATGTGGGTAACTTAATAACTTTGTTCTATATAGTCATCTACCTTTAAATCTTATGTTTAATTTTTAGTAACCAGTGCTCATAATTATCAACTTGCCCTGTAATAGCAATATTACACACTTGTGTACTAAAGCTTAATAGTTTATGCACATTTTTCAAATTTAAAATAATAAATGTGTGGATACCTTTTCCTCCCTAAAAATCTTGTTTATTTTTTGACAGCAAGTATTCATATATTTTGAAAGTGCTCTGTAACAGGAATAATACACACTTGTATATTAAAGCTTCTGCACAATTTTGTAAAGTGATATAACATGTATTAAATTCAGTCTATAACTTTTTATTTCTGCATTTATGTAAAGTATACTTTAGGTTCTGCATGTGTAAAGGTATTTCTCTATTTTTGAACTAAAACTATTCATGGATTTAGAATGATTTTTCACTTAGATTAAACAAATGTATCTTTAATTTTTGTTCTGTCTTGATAAATGCAACTTGGTAGATTGGTAACCAAATGATATTTATACATAGGGTGATTTAACCATGCATCGGACACATACCTTGTATCGGACAACTTTGTTTATAAATATACAAATAAATGTGCATGCTTTCATGTGTTGTTTCATATATTCCTGAATTAGAACCAATGAACTTTATCAGTATTAAGAATTTGACAGTCACATTGTCAAAGAAATAGCAAAAGAGACATCTTAAAATGACATCAAATACGCCATTATTGAAAATTTAGTTACGAAGATTTTACACTAAAGCATTATTTGAATGTTGTGCGTTTCATTGTGAAATAGTCAAAAAGCACTCTCTGCGTAAAATAATTAGAAGTAAATTTTGACACTAAATTTGAGTAAAATAAGTCCAAGAAATTTGAACAATTAATTTCAAGGTCATTATTGCACCATATGTACATTTCACCATGGATCGGACACAAATTAACCATGCATCGGACAGTTTTCCCTGAATGATTTCTTCTAATAATATGGAGATGTTGTGATATACTTTAAATGTGAAGAAAAATAAAAATTTAAGAAATAATTGATACAAACATTTTCCACAAACCACTTAAAAATCGAGTTTTACGGACACGCCCTTTTCAGTCCAAAGTTCCTGTAGGAGATGGCACGATAAAGAACCCCTTATGATAAATATTCCTTTAAACAGAAGCACTATTCCAAATATCTATATAGATTTGAGTATTTACATTAAAAGAAATATGAATAGCAATTGAATTAATTAGTTTTTCCAAACCTTTGTATTTTCACATTAAAACCAGAAAATGTTATTTTTAATCTCTACTGTACTGCTATAGCTGTCCGATGCTTGGTAAATATTTCCGATCCATGGTGAAATAGTTTAACACTTCATTAATTTGCTTTATTTTCTACATTTTTAACAATTTCTCAATTTTTTCTCCAATAATTTTTATTTATATTGGGACGATATTTGCTGCGTGAACAAAGGGAAAAATCCGAAGGTGTCCGATGCATGGTGAAATCACCCTATGTATGAAACATTAAGAAATAACGTACCTCACAGTTGATATACTTTGGTATTAAAATATAACATTGTTATTAGATTTTGCTTCCGATTGTCACAGGAAGCAATCAGAAAAATGACAGTGTCCGGTGTTATGCTTTCAACTGTCACTTAATTGGTTTTTTAACTCAGTTTTGTTCTTTTAATGTACTAAGGAACTTCAAACTTGAAATGCAGACTGAAAAAATGAAGTAGCCAATATTAATAAAAAGGTATCACTTTTAGTCGTCACTGAACTATTCTTTTTTCTTGGTATATCATATGTTTCTATTTCACATTGATGGATGATATTATTTTTTTCCCAGTTTTTGTCCACAAGATTTCTAAGAGATGGCTCGATAGATTTACTTGGAAGTTTTTTAGGACTGATAGAGAATAATCATATCTCGAGGCGTTTTTTTCTTCATTTTTTGAAAATTCATTTCCTGTCGTCCGTTTCCTGTCCCGCGACAAAAAGCTTGTCACATCGAGATCTCAGAAACGATAAAGATTTAAACATCCCAACTTTGAGGAATGATAGACCTATAGTTGTAGATGTGTTTAAACATTTTTGTTTTGTTCGGCATAACTTCCGGTCGTCACCGGAAAGCTCTTCAAAAATTTTGTTTTTACGTATTTAATTTACTTTCCATAGAATAAAGATATTAGTATAGATCCTTACATATGTCATCCATGCAATGTTAAATAAACAAAAAAATTCTACTTCCGGTGAGATATCTCGATTATCTCAGGAAGCTTTTTTAAAACATTTTTTGTACCCGCAAGATCTCAGAAACTGTAAGTGATCAAGACACGAAACTTTCACTGGTTAAAGACATTTGATTGAAGATATGTTTTGATAGTTTCATTTTGCCTTCCGTCACCTCAGGTCCACACCGGAAGAGTTCAAATAAATCAAGCTGTTTATTCTTTTAACTATTTTCATGCGATAGTTTTAGCTACTTTGATAAATAATAATGTTTTATAGGTAAGTAAATAAGAAGTAACAAATCTATATGTCATTGAGCACTTCCGTTTTTCCGTTTCCCGTCCCGAGACAAAAAACCTAATTTCGACGAGATCTCAAAAACGGTAATAGCTTGAACAACCAAACTTTGTGGGATGATAGACCTTTGTATGTACATGTGTGAACACTATTTTTTAAAAATATTTTGGTTATTTAGCATTGAAGTAAAATTTTAGCTATAAAAGTACAAAAGGTCATCTATGCATGGTAATAAAACATAAAAAGTTCTAGTTCCGGTGAGACATCTCAAATATCCCAGGACGCCTTCTTATTAAAAACAAAGTACCCGCAGGATGTCAGAAACTGTGAGAGATCAAGAACCAAAACTTTTATGGATAATCGACTTTTGATGGAACATTTGTTTAACGGGTTTCATTTGGTCGTTCGTCACTTCCGGTTCTCTCTCGAAGCGTTCAAGCAATAGCATTTTTTGTTAACTATAGAATTTTTTATACATTTTACTCAGTGTGATGAACAGTTACGAATCGTAGGTAAATGTACTAAAATATGTATTTTCAATTTCTTAATCACTTCCGTTCGATCGTTTCCGGTCCCGAGACAAAAACCTTTCTTTAAACGAGATATTATAACAAACAAAATTTTGAACAAACTTTCAGAAAAGATAGAGCAATATATAAAGATATGTTTACTATGATCTGTACGATCCGGCTTAACTTCCGGTCGTCACAAAAAGTACTCAAAAATTGACATTTTGTCTTTTTGATTTTATTTCTAGGAAATTCTTTTACAGTATACATTATATTCATTTCTTGTTTAGAAGATAAACGGATTTTTTGTACAGATGAATACATGAGGAACGGAAGACCTTTTTGTTGCTATAGCAACAAGAGTCTAGTTATTCTGAATGTCTTAATTTTATAGGAAATTGCTGCTTTTATATAGAAAAGACAAGAGTTCTACGGCGAACCGTACAAGCATGTAACAATTCGTTCGATCGGCCCGTTGCTAAGTGCATTGCTAACGCTGAGGGTATTAGAACGGAATGTAAACTGCGTCTAAACCAATCAGATTTCAGTATTTAACATGAAACTATAATAAAATTATTTCATCTACCGTTACCTCTTCCGGTGTTTTTATGTGAACAGTTCTATAATCATGCGATCCAGTATAAAGCCAGTACAGTTCTAGCACAGCTGCTTCATCCAAAAGAATACTCGTTTTAAATTTAAATAACTAGGTTATGTCGAAACAATTGGAAGTACACTGTTAAATTATGCAAGCACTATTCGTCTGGCAATACAACGATCTCAACATAACGCGGGTTATGTAATTTTTTTCTGCAATGATCGCCATCTTCACAACCCGCATAAATCATCAAAGAAAGCATTTTAATGTTTATATTTACATCTTTTAACAAATTAATACCAGGCGTTTTTTTCATTTTCTTAAAATTCATTTCCGGTCGTTCGTTTCCTGTCCCGCGACAAAAAGCTAGTGACATCGTGATCTCAGAAACGAAAATGACTTAAGCTTCCAAACTTTGTGGGATGATAGACCAATTTTTGTAGATGTGTTTAAACTATTTTTTTTTGTTCGTCGTAACTTCCGGTCGTCACCGGAAGCATTTCAAAAATATTTTTTTTACGAATTTAATTTATTTAACACAGAATTGAAATATAAGTATAAATGCTTACATATATCATCTATCCGATGATAAAAAACAAAAAAAATTCTACTTCCGGTGAGATATCTCAAATATCTCAGGTTGTTTTTTTTAAACAAATGTTGTAACAACGAAATCTCAGAAACTGTAAGTGACTAAGACATGAAACTTACATGAATGATAGATATTTGATAGAAGATGTGTTTAACTGTTTTCATTTAGTCAACCGTCACTTCCGGTCCACACCGGAAGAGTTTAAAAAAATCAAGCTGGTTATATGTTTAACTTTTTTTGTTCAATATTTTTAGATAAAATGTTAGACAATTAAGTCACATTGTCTAGTGTTAAAAAAAGTCTAACTTTTTTTTTCATTGAACATTTCCGTTTGTCCGTTTCCTGTCCCGAGACAAAGAACCTTGACTCCTCAAGATCTCAAATACGGTAATGACTTGAACAACCAAACTTTGTGGAATGATAGACCAATGTATGTAGACAAGTATACACAATTTTGTTTTGGTCGGCGTAACTTCCGGTCGGCACCGGAAGCACTTCAAAAATTATTTTTTTACGCATTTAATTTATTTCACACAGAATTGAAACATAAGTATAAACGCTTACATATATCATCTATCCGATGATAAATAATAAAAAAAAATTACTTCCGGTGAGATATCTCAAATATCTCAGGTTGTTTTTTTTAAAACAAA
Organism: Magallana ariakensis; assembly: GCA_020458035.1. Taxonomy (NCBI): domain Eukaryota; kingdom Metazoa; phylum Mollusca; class Bivalvia; order Ostreida; family Ostreidae; genus Magallana; species Magallana ariakensis. The sequence goes on from CM035811.1 coordinate 8,659,133, forward strand.
TGTTGTAACAACGAGATCTCCGAGACTTTAAGTGACCAAGACACGAAACTTACATGGATGATATACATTTGATAGAAGATGTGTTAAATTGTTTTCATTTTGTCAACCGTCACTTCCGGTCCACACCAATAGAGTTTAAACTAATTAGGTTGTTTATGAGTTTAACTGTTTTTCTTTGACAATTTTTTATAAATTGGTAGGCAATAAAGTCCTGTTTTTTAAGTTTAAAAAACACTAACTTTCATTTTCATTGAACACTTCTGTTTGTCTGTTTCCTGTCCCGAGATTAAAAGCCTTGATTCCTCGAGATCTCAAAAAAGGTAATGACTTGAACAATCAAACTTTGTGGGATGATAGACCTATGTATGAATATGTGTTTACACTATTTTGTTTGATTCGTCGTAACTTCCGGTCGTCACCGGAAGCACTTCAAAAATTATTTTTTAAAATTATTTTATTTATTTTACATGAAATAAATACTCTGTATAAAATCTTAGATATGTCTTCAATACGATGTTAAATAAGCAAATAAATTTTACTTCCGGTGAAATATCTCAAATATCTCTAGGTAGCTTTTATCCAATTTCATCTCTGCGAGATTGTAGTCACTGTGAGTGATTGAGACACAAAGCTTTAACGAATGGTTGACTTTTGATTGAAAATATGTCTTACGGGTTTTATTTTGTCAATCGTCTCTTCCGGTTCTCACGGGAAGGGTTTAAACAAATCATGTTTTAAAAAAGTCTAACTGACTTTCTTGGGTGTTTCATCTAGCCTGATAAACAGTGATGTACGCTAGGCAAATGTACGACAAATACCAGCTTTTGTTTTTATTAATCACTTCCGATCATCCATTTTCGGTCCCGAGAAAAAAATATTGTTTCAACGAGACCTCAGATTATGCAGAGACGTGAACAACCAAACTTTTAGGAATGATTGACTTATGATTGTACAAATGTTCAACATGTTTGGTTTGGTTCGGCGTTACTTCCTGTCGTCACAGAAAGTACTTCAAAAATTGATTTCTTTTTCATTTTCATTGTTTTACATGGAAGCAAGTACTGAATATTTCATTCACAAATATTATCATATCCATTATTTTTTCTATATGAGAGAAGCAATATCTTACAGTTAAATTGATACATGTATATCAAAACGGAAGACCTTTTTGTTGCTCTTGCAACAAGAGTCTAGTCTTATTATTATTATTATTATTATTAGGGTCTTCCGTCTTCAGCGGAAGACCCTTCTATTATTCTATTGTTTCTTTTTCACTTTTCTTATTATTAGGGTCTTCCGTCTTCAGCGGAAGACCCTTCTATTATTCTATTGTTTCTTTTTCACTTTTTAGGGTCTTCCGTTTCCAACGGAAGACCCTCTTGTTATTCTTCGGTTTCTTTCTATTATTATTTTTTTTCTTTTTCTTTTTTTTCTGACTCCTTTTCGGCTTCATAACTCAAAAAGTTTCAACCGATTTCAATGAAACTTTCAGGGATTATGTGCAATTATTATGCCTCAAAAATATCAAAGTTTCGATGGAAACGTCACTTCCGTTTATACGTTACGTCGTTTTTAAAATTTTAAAAAAGTCATTTTGTCCAGAGGATTCCTCATAAACGCTTTAAGATAGAGTCTTGAAATTTTCTGTGGTTATGAATTTGTCAATTTACCTGTGCAATAAGGCTGGAAATGAAAATCCGTAACTTCCGGTTGAAACTGGAAGTGAATCAAATTTTTCAAAAAATTGAATTTTTTGATCAAATCAAAAACGTAAACGTGTTTTGTAGAGCTCAGTAAGCTGAATCAAACACTGAAAACCGTTTTAAAATCGGACGATGCATTACTGAGATATTGGGGTTCAAATATTGCTTTTTCCGGAAATTTTGCTTCCGCATTCCGGGTTAAGAAAATAGTCTTAAGTTCAAAGTTAAATTAACTCGTACCTAAAATAATTCGAAAATTGTTAAGTTGTACTTGAACACATTTGGATTTTTTTGGTTAAGTCGTTCTTGAAATCTTTACGGGTTTTGTTAATTCGTACTTAAAATCATTTGGATTTTGTTAAGTCGTACCAAGAATTTTCGATTTTTTAAAAAATCTTTTTGTTTAAGTTACTTTTGTTACAAGTTTAAGAACTCCGCTTTTTAAAGGAACTCCGAACTTTACTTTCGACATTAACGGAAGACCCACTCGTTGCTATGCAACGAGCTTTGCTCAAGTTCTTTTTTTTTCTTCCTAGACGCGAACTTTGAGGCTTCATATCTTGCTAATTTCTGAACGGTTTTTGCTCAAATTTTCAGGGCTTATAGACTTTACAAAGCACTATCTAAACCATTTCATAAATCATAAAAATCCTCTTCCGTTAACGAGTTATTCCCCTTTTAAAAAACATTAGGGCCTTTCGTTTCCAGACAAAGGCTCCGAGACTATGATAGCAGGGAATGGGAATCCAACGAATTTTAATAACAGAGACATTGAAGTTTTGCACATCGGTTTTTGTTTTTGGATTACTTTCTTTATTTAGAAAAAGGTAGGGGGTCAAAAAACAGGGTTCCAAAAAGTGCGAAAATTTAGACATATTTTCCTTTGTATCTTTTAAACAAAAAATATTTTGTTAAGACGTGTAGAATAAAAGTTGTGCAGAATGTCAAGGACTTTCATTTGACACCAATAAAAAAGGACTGGCCCCTTAAATTAAGGGCCAAGGGCCCTTGAAAGTTTTTGCTAAATAATTAAAAAACGGCTAGGATTTTGATATAGCTGTCGCTGGAAAAGTTGTTTGTTGGGATCCCATAAATGTCGTTACAATGTTATTTTGTTGGTGAGTTGTGTAGTATGAGTGTAAAAAGCTTTACATGTTAACATGTACCTGTGTTTATTTGGCAAGTTAACGAAAGTCATTGTGCGTACAACTGACATTAAGTTACGACAGACAGTATGCCTGTTTAAAAAGGAGGCTTTAATTCATAAGAAAAAAATAATTTTTTTAGGATACATGCTTTTATGTGAGGAGTTTAAGTCATCTTCGTAAATTCTGCACAATCCTAAAAAACGAGAAACAGAAAATATAAACATTCTTTTTCTTTTCTAGTAAATCACACAAACTACCGGAAAAAAATAAATCTATTTGATAAATTTTAGTTATCATGCTACGTGCATTTAAATTAATCTGGAATCAGAGCTGTGTGTGTGAACCATTACGTAAGCTATCCCTCGCTTGCGGCCGAGAAAGTCGGTCGCCATGGTCGCGGCTGGACTACCTAGCGGTCAGCGGTTATCTAATACACCGGAGTCACGTCTCTCAATTTATGAGTTCATTTAGCCGAAAACAAGAATTGTTTTAATTTTGATCACACATAGACGTTTATTCTTCTCAAATTGAACTAAATGATAGAGTGTCAATTAAGAAAACGTTCTGTTAATTAATAAAAGAAATGTCATTCTCAATCGGAAGTAATATCAGGCATAGATCAATTGTGGGTTTTAAGTAAAAAAAAATGATAACTTCTATTTGGTAGATTTTAGTCATTATTATACTGCAAACATTTCAAATCTTCCTGGGTTCTGAGCTGTGTGTGTTGTAACTTTACGTAACCTATTCCTCGCCCGCGGCCGAGGAGATCGGCCGCGGGTGCACTACCATTCGGTCAGCGGTTATCTAATACACCAGATTCGCGTCTTTCATGTACTTGTTTTGAGTTTATATAGCCGCAAATACAGGAACTGTTTTAATTTTAAGTTATTAATGTTTTATTGAAAATGTAAATTAAGTCATTCTGAAAATTATAAAATCCGATATTATTCCTAATCCAAAACATCGTCAGACATAAATCAATGGTGGGTTTGTAAGTATAAAATGTTCTAAGAACTGTACTAATAATGTTTTAGATAAACAACAAAAAACCACAAAGATTACCCCTTTAAATGATGATCATCCCTCGCACGCTCGCACATGGCCGAGAAGATCACGCGCGAGGGGACATCTACATGTACCTTATCACACGTGTATGATTATTGATATTTTGTACGAACACAAAACTATTTGTTTATTTTATTTTCATTTATATTGGTTTTAGATGAAAGATGAATTAATCTCCCTTATTCAGTTGATTAAGCGTTGATTTAAACGTAAGGGGGAAAAATCTTATAAAAACCTGTACTCTCATTAATTGAATAAAAGTAATCTATCAATTCGATTCTAAATATGCAAGGCCGATTGTATAAATGAAAGATTAAATATAATAAAACTCCGAGATATTTACCGGCATATGTAAAATTGATATGTGTTTAACTTAAGATTAATATACTGCATCGTCGGAACCCACGGGTTTTCAATCCGTTACACTGATTTCAAGCAATGTAACGGATGGGGTCCGACGATGAATCGACTGTAGTTACTCATGATCATTTCCGTTAATTATTGCTTAGACTTTTTACAGACTTTAACACTTTTAAGACAATATTCAAACTTTGCCTGGCCAACGAGACATATATGCAAATGGATATATGCATATATACTGGTGTAAGAATTTTTATGCAGTAAAAATTTATATGTGTCGAAAATCAATTTCTGGTGGCTTCTTATTTGTTAACGTTCTTCCTAATGTGTTTCACTTTGCAATCTGTGTGTTTATTCGGCCAGTTTGCGTATTAATTCAATCACCCCGAGCGACCTAAAATATCGTGTCCCTTTAAGACCGAGAAAATAAGCACCGCCTTCAAATTTACCTGGTCAGTGTAACCCTTGTTAATCAACTAAATCGAGGCCCCAGTTTGGATGTTAGAAAATGATTGGCATTTGTTTACTCGTCCTGTGTATACCATGCCTAGCGCTCGCGACGACGGTGCAAAAAACTTTTTTCTTTTGATTTGATGCATATCGTGACGATAAATCGCTATCTTTTAGCACTTTAAACAAAAGAAATATTAAAAGATATGAATTAAAAATTTACTCGTACTTGGTTATGTACCACACTAAATGCGCTGATCACCTATAGTCTGTCAAAATCATGTGGTGCCGATCATGTATCCATGAAAGACGTCGTTTATCAATAAAGATGTTTGTGAATAATTGAGAATAAATAATTAAATGAAATCAAATATTGCGTTCACGATTTATATCGTTAGTTATCACATTTCTTTGAGAAATTTCACGAGCTGAAACCGGAAGAGAAACAAGTACAGACAGCTCTGGTGCATGCGCAGCTGGTAGAATTATTGTGCACTTTAATTTAGCAGCTGATCGGAAAAGATTTACAAGCATTGGTTGCAAAGTTGCATTAGTATTTGAGTAAGGTGGGGTGATTGTATAATTCACAAAACATCAGGATATATTCTCAGTTAATCCCGACAGAAACTTGTTCAATCAAACGAAAGATTTTGCACATGTCGCACGAGGTTTTTCATGCGTTTATATTCATTTCAACGAAGAACAATTTGTTTTATAAGTACATATAAATACGATATTCTTTTTAAATAAACGGAAAAACTCTTTTGAGAGCACTTTAATAATCCGTGTATATAGACATGTATACACAAGCGAGCGTGTTTCCCTCGGGGTTTCACACCTCATTCAATATAGGCTCCACCCCCACCTGAACTTACCTAAGGTAAACTGACCGGTTAAAAACCTCGGCCTTTAAGTGCACACAACCCTGGACACAGATAGCCATAGGTAATCTATGGATGCAGATCATCAATTGTTATGTAATTAAAATACACTTGGAAGTGATCTATCACTGTAGTGGTCAATTGTTGAATATAAGTTTAAAGTTTTAAGTCAAAGATGTTAAAAAATAATTATTTGTTCTCACGTTTAGAAGTTATGAAATACGTTATTCAATGCAGTCGGTCGCCATAGAAATCATCAGAGTACTGCAAGTGTTGACAGTTTCTTATTTCTATAAAAGACCTTAGGACATAATTCACTTGACTTACAGACTAGCGACACACTTGCCTCCCAAAAATGTATGCACTTCTCAAAGTTACAATTAAATGGTATAGATATGTGTTGTTCAGCGGATTTTATTAATTGTTGTAAATGATAAAGTTAGAGAAATCGTATTTTCTGGAGGTTGACATATGTAGAACTCTTTTGATTAAAAAACAAAAACAAATTGTTTTGATGTCACACCATCTCTTTTGGTTTGGTTTAAATATACAATGTACACAGTGCTCTGAACAAAACGCTGGTTTATGCCTTTCTGTTACTCAAGTTAAAAACTGAACAAAATTGATTACTTTTAGGTTCACACGTCACATGTTAAAACAGTGTACATGTATGCATAAATATATGATTTTTATCAAATAAATGACATTGTATCTTTAAAAAATTCCAAAATATGATAACTAAAACATGTATATGTGACATGATAGAAATAATTGTAAACCAGAGGTCTCTCTTCCTGTCACACAAAAGTGACAAAAAGGATTTTTGATTCAGTTGGAGTTCTGCCCCCACCCCTGCCAACATTTTCTGAAATTTACATTTAGAAAATTAAATTTTGGGGTATTGACACCCCCACCCCCACACACTTTCTAGATGAGCGCTCAAGGCAAAAAAAAAAAAAAATATTGGGATATTTAAAACAAAATCCTATTTGAAAAAAAATGAAGTTAGAGATGCCTCACAACCCCTACCACTGCCGCGGATTATGATTTTGAAGATTTGTGAATTTCTTTTACTTGCTTGTGAATATTTCAGATAAATATGCTCATCCTTTCAAAAACAATACTGAGGACTGTTTGGCCAAACATTATACGGATAGTTACCCCTACCACTGAGCACCTCAGTCTCGTATACTAATAGCGCACCCTCAGATGGGAGAAGGCATTATTAATATTGTTTATTTACAATTGGTGTTCTTTTCAATCTCTAATTTTAACACTGCACTTTACATAAACTATTCCATGTTTTAGCGGTAGAGGTTTAAGTATGAATATAGGGAATCAAAATGTTTATGAAACATAACACTATTTTCCATGCATCAGCGCAGTGGATTTTGTGTTTATTACACTATGATATAGGCATACCAGTAGTTTGAATCCTGTCATCAGTTGTACATACATGTAAACGTATTTATCGATTTTCTGGTTGGAATAATTTTGATACATGTACATATAAGAGATGTGTTTTAAGTTATCATAAATTGATATAACCGTGAAATAAGTTAAAAGGAGGAAAATAATACTTTGAAAGTGAGCCTCGTTTTCTGGACTTACTATTATCATATTGACAATCCAGTTTAATGACTGCCCACCCTTTTCTCCTTACACTCAACGGCGTCGGATAGGTATCAATAAGAGGTCACCTTTCCATGACCTTTAAATTTGAATACAATCTAAATATATACCCCTAGCTTATCACAGACATGCCTTTATCTGTTTTATGAGAAGTGTAACTCTTCAATACTATGCAGTCTGGAGGTTGCAATAATTATATAGAAAATAGGCATGAATTAATTTTTCTGTCTCCTTTTGAAGAGTTCAAATTGATTTTCTAAAGCCCTGATTGGTCAGAAGTTAAGGTAGTGTGAAGATGACCTCCTATCAATAACTGTCAGACCCTGACAAGTGTACATGTAAGAAGAAGAGTGGTGTTTTAATTAAGACTGAATGACAATCCTTTCTTGACTTGCAATCTGATGAAAATTTATATAGTCGCTATACGATGATTTGAAGAAACCCCACTTGAGGTCACCTCCTGGTGAACTTTGCTTTGACCAATGAAATCGTCGGTTCCATTCCTCAGTTACATGATTAGGAAGTTATGCCAATACATTCTTTAGATTCCCTAAGGGCGTCTTATATCAACTTATGCTCCATCTCTTACTTGCTGATACCGAAAGATTCACGAACATGTGGCATCATTTCGTCGTACAACTCCATTTTTGTTTGTAACCCGAAATTACAGTTTCTAACACTTGCTCTGATTGCTAGAATAACTCATGTATATTTATAAACAAACGTTCAACAGGGGGTGACCTCAAGAGGGGTTTCTTCAGATCCACTTGTATCGAAAATAGAAAAACAAGGAGGGGATCAAGGATATGATTTTAATCAGATTGTCTCGACTTGAAGCTGTAACGGAAGACCTTCTCGTTGCTTGCAACGAGCTCGGCTCTAGTCTTATTATTCTTTTTTTTTCTTACCGATTTTGTGCAGACGATTTCTCAGAGATGCCTGGTTCGATTTTGTTCAAATTTTCAAGATTGACGTGCTTTTATCTAAAGTTGATAAGTTTTTTTCAATTTTTAAAAATACACTTCCGGTCGGAAGTTATCGACCGTTTATGATTTTAAAAAGTCAATATTGTCTGTCAGGTTTCTCAAAAACGAATAAAAATATAGGGCTGAAATTTTCAGAGATGATAGATCTATCGTTTTTCTGGTGCACCTTGGTCAAGAGAATGTCCGCCGTCACTTTCGGTCTTCACCGGAAGCAAATTTGAAAATTTCAATTTTTCAACTTTTTATTTTTTTTTTTTTTTCTTTCAAATTTTTATACATTAAAGTGACCCTTTTACTGATTCAGAATATGTAATTTGTTTTAAAATCGATCAATGCGTTCCTGAGATATTAAGCGGCAAAGTCCTGAAGCGAGAATCCGAGTAGCTCAGTCGTTTAGGTCGTGGACAGTGCCCAGGCGATCCGGGTTCAAGCCCCGAGTGCCGAAATTTTTTTTTCGTATTTTTGGGTAGACTTACGATTTTATCTTTAAAATGATGGGTTTTATCTCATTTAATCAAAAATCGGACGGAAGACCCACTCGTTGCTCGCAACGAGGTCGCATCTAGTTATTATTCTTTTTTTTTCTTACCGATTTTGTGCAGACGATTTCTCGGAGATGGCTCGATCGATTTCATTCAAATTTTCAGGATCAACGCAGTTTTATCTGAAGTTGATTGTTTTTTAACTATTTTTGAAAATACACTTCCGGTCGGAAGTTATCGTCCGTTTACGATTTTAAAAAGTCAATTTTGTCTGTCAGGTTTCTCAAAAACGAGTAAAGATAAAGGGCTGAAATTTTTAGAGTTGATAGATCTAGCTATTTTCTGGTGCACCTCGGTCAAGAGAGTGCCAGCCGTCACTTCCGGTCGTCACCGGAAGCAAATTTGAAAAATTTCAATTTTTCGACTTTTTTATTTTTTAATATTTTTCTTTTAATTTTTTATAGTTGATAGTGACCCTTTTTCTGATTCAGAATATGTAATTTGTTTTAAAATCGATCAACGCATTCTTGAGATATTAAGCGTCAAAATCCTGAAGCGAGAGCCCGAGTAGCTCAGTCGTTATGGTCGTGGACAGTGCCTGGGCGACCCGGGTTCAAGCCCCGAGTGCCGCAAAAATTTTTTTCGTTTTTTTTTGCGTAGACTCACAATTTTATCTTTAAAACAATGAGTTTTATCTCATTTCTTCAAAAATCGGACAGAAGACCCACTCGTTGCTCGCAACGAGAACGATCTAGTTATTTTTCTTCTTCTTTTTCTTCTAGACGTTTTTTTAAACGTTAATATCTCGCTTGTTTTTCACCCGATTTTATTCAAATTTTCAGGGTCTATTGGAAATGCCAATAGCTCACTATAGCACAAAACATTGTGAAATCGCTACTTCCGGTTTTGAGTTATTACCCTTTGAATATTTTTTAGTGGGTCTCGTGTACCTGCAAAGGCTCCGAGATGATCCGCGGCAAGTAGTTTTGATTTACAAATCTTTAATGTAGACATCTTGAACATTATCCTCCCAGTCTTATATGTTTGATTAACCCACGTATACTTCTTAAAAAATAACATCGAAATTTACGTTTCAAAAAATGCTAAATTTTGCTTACATCTTTGCTTCATAACTTTTTAATAATAAATATTTTCTAAACACATATAGAACAAAAGTTGTGTCAAATATTAAGGGCTTTTATTTGATACCATAAAAAAGGGGCTAGCCCCTTAAATTAGGGGTCTAGATCCCTTAAAAGTCTTTGCTTTTTAACTCTAAAACGGTAATTTTTTTTATAAGGACGTCGTTGAAAAAAATGTTGTTTGTGATTTTATTAATCTCATAAAGCTGTTTTTGTGTTCGGGTATTGCATAATATGAGGGCAAACAGTATTACATGTAGACCAGTATTTGCGGCAATTTGGCAAAGTTACGAAAGTCTTTGTGCGTACAAATGAAATAAAGTTACCACTGAATGTATACCGGTTTATACGGGATGCCTTAATTTATAAGAAAGAAGTTTTTTTTAAAGTATACATGCTTTTATTTGAGGACTTTAAGTCATTTTTGTTAAGTTCTTATAGTGAACAATCCTTAAAAAACGAGAAACAGAAAATATAAACATTCTATTTCTTTTCTAGTAAATCTCAAATTACGGATTTAAAAAAACCAAACTTCTATGTACTACATTTTAGTTATTAAACTGCATGCATTTGAAATCTATCTGGGATCTGAGCTGCGTGTGTGTACCATTACGTAACCTATCTGCCGCCTGTTGGCGGCCGAGGATATCGATCGCGGCAGGACTACCTAGCGGTCAGCGGTATCTACTACACAAGATTCGCGTCTGACACATATGGGTTTGTTTAGCCGCAAACATATAGAATTGTTTTTAATTTTGAATACATATACATGTAAAAGTTTATTTTTCTTAAATTGAATAAAACGTTAGAGTGTTAATTAATAAATCGTTCTATTAATTGATAAAAGCAATGTCATACCCAATCTGAAGCATAATAAGACATAGAACAAATGTGGGTTTTTAAGTAAAAAATTAACTTCTATTTGATACATTTTAATCATTATACTGCAAGCATTTCAAATATTTCTGGGTTCTGAGCGTAATCCATCCCTCGTCCGCGGCCGAGGAGATCGATCGCGGCTGGACTACGTACCTAGCGGTCAGCGATTATCTAATACACACGATTCGCGTCTTCCATATATGTGTTTATTTTGCAGCAAACACAAGAACTGTTTTAAGTTTATGCTATAAAAGTTTCTTCATCTTCATTTGATTTAATTAAACGATAGAGTGTAAATAAAGAAAGCGTTTTGAAAAATAATAAAAGCGATATTATTCCAAATCAGAAGCATCGTGAGACATATAATTATCAAGGTGGGTTTGTAAGTCTTAAATACTAGTATTGTTAAATTGTACAAATAATGTTTAATGTTTAAGATCAACACAAAATACCCACAAATATTTACCCTTTAAATGACGATCATCCCTCGCACATGACCGAGGATATACCGCGCGAGTGGACAAGTGATCAGCGGTAGTTTCTTGTGCTTCTATCTTATCACACGTGCATGTTTATTGATAATCTGTACGAACACCACTATTAAATTGTTTGTTTTATTTTTAATTCAACTACATTGGTTTAAGATGAAACGATAAATGTATCTTACTTGTACAGTTGATTTAGCATTAGTTTAAACGATAGTGCATAAAATCATGTAGAAACTTGACCATCAATGGAATAAAAGTAAGCCATTAGTCCGAATCTCAATATGCAATTAAGGGTAATTGTTTATTTAAAAAATTAAATACAATACAACGCCGAGATTTTGACCGGTACGTGTTAACCTTGTGTTTCCACATAAGATAAATATAAATAATTTACCCATGATTATTTCCGTTTATTAATGCTGAAACTTTCTAAAGTTCAAAACTTTTGAGCCAATATTATCTATATATTTACTGGTGTGGGAATTAATATTCGACCAACACAAAATCGTGTAGAAGTAAAAGAAGTTTTTTAAGAGTTGTACACAAATTTAGCAGGGTGTACAAAGTAAAAGTGAATTTAAAAAAAATCAAACATTCTCGAAGTGTTCAACGTTCAAATCAAATCAAATTAAAATCAAAGTTCCGTGTTACAATATTACATGTATGCGGTAGGTGCTGGCACGATAAAAGAATTGTGCGGAATTGAGAGAATCAGTGGTTATTTGTAAAATATTCACATGAATTTTTAAATAAGTTTTGTTTTGATTCTATAGGTCACTTGATCACTTTTGTAGTTCTTCTGTATGATCATTTGTTTCACTATAAAAACAAACACATCGAAAATTCAAATGTTGCAATTTTGGTGACTCCTTATGTGTAACATTTCATCCTAATGTGTTTTACTTTGCGATCTGTTGGTTTATTCGGTCGGCCTGTGTTAATTCTATCACCCCGTGCGACCGACAATCTCGTGTCGCTTTTGTGCACACAGCCCTGGACATAGATAGCCCCAGGTAATTTATGGCTGCAGATCATCAATTGTTATGTAATTAAAAAACAATTGGAAGGGTGCTTTCACTGTAGTGGTCAATTGTTAAAATATAAGTTTAAAGTTTTAAATCAAAGATCTTAACTTTATAATAATTGTTTGTTCTTATGTTAAGAAGTTATGAAATACGTTATGCAATGCAGTCGGTCGCCATAGAAATCATTAGAGTACTTCAAGTGTCGACAGTTTTCTTATTTCTTTGAAACATCTTGGAACACAATTCACTTGACTTAATAGAATAGCGACATATTTGGCTCTCAAAAATATATGCACTTAATTCTCAAAGTTACACTTAATCGACTTAAAACTTAAAGCAGTATATTTAATTTTACACCTGGCTTATCAAAATGGGAGATTGTAAATTTGTAGCAACTCTGAAATAGTAAAGATCAGAAGAAATAATGTCTTTGTGACTTTCACTCCATCTTCTTATTTATGTGTATGAGTCCATAAATTTTTTTTTCGCTATATAAAAAGTGTTTTTTTTTCTCTCTCTAACTTAGATCTGTAAAATTTCAGTATCTTTACTTGGAAATCATTAAGTGATACAAATAGACACATGCCAATGATAAGAGTGCAAATATACAAATGTACGTCATACACGTACAACAAATAAGTCAATGCATGTATCTTTTAAAGGTCAAAATATTATAACTAAAACATGTATATGTACATGTATATGTGATTTGATAGAAAAAATGGTTGAACATAGGTCTTTCGTCGTGCCGCACTAAAATGGCGAAAAGAATTTTTGATCGAGTGGGAGCTCTGACCCCCCCCCCCAACCCCGCTGACTTTTATTTTCAACCAAAATATCCCTGAAATTTACATTTATAAAATTAAATTTTGGGGCATTGACACACCCCTACCTCACATACACTTTTTAGGTGAAGGAAAAACAATTGGCATATTTAAAACGAAATCACATTTTGAAAAAATAGATGTTAGAGCTGTTTCACATCTACCTACTCCACGGATTACGATTTTGAAGATTTGAGAATTCTTTTATTTGCTTGTCAAGATTTCCGATAAATATGCTCATCCTTTCAAAAATGATGATGAGTGCCTGCATGGCCAAACATTCTACGGAGAGGTTTCCCTCCCACTGAGCACCTCTCGTATAGCCCGCCCTCAGGTGGGAGAAGGCGTCCTCTTTTATTAACAGTTTGTGTTCGTTTCAATCTTTTAATTTAAACTCTGCACTTTTACATAAACTATTCCATGTGTTAGCGGTAGAGGTGTAAGTATGAGTACAGGGAATGGAAATGTTTATGATGCATCAGCGCAGTGGATTTTGTGTTGATTACACTATGATATAGGCTTAGTTTGTATCCTGTCATCAGTTGTACATAAACGTATTTATCGTTTTGATTTTCTGGCCGGAATAATTAAATACATGTACATTTATGATGTGTGTTTTTAAGTTATCATAAATTGATATAGCCGTGAAGCAAGTTAAACAGAGAATTTGTCTGGTATGAATTTAATACTGTGAGCCTCGTTTTCGATTTTCTGAAATTAATATTATCATATTGACAACATGAAAAACGTCCCCCTTCTCCTTACACTCGTCAGGGTCTGATAGGTATCGATAAGAGGTCATCTTCACATGGCATCTACATTTGCATAATATCTAAATATACCCCTAACTTATCACAGACATGCCTTTATCTGTTTAATGAGAGGTGTAACTCTTCAATACTCTGCAGTTTGGAAGTTACATAGAAAACAGGCATGATTAATTTGTCTGTCAACTTTTGAAGAGTTCCAATTGATCTTCTAAAGCCCTGATTGGTCAGAAGTTTAGGTCGTGTGAAGATGACCTGCTATCAATACCTGACAGATCCTGACAAGAGCAAGGAGGAGGGGGGGGGTATTAAGACTGATTGACAATCCTATATTGACTTGAAGTTGTAACGGAAGACCTCCTCGTTGCTTGCAACGAGCTCGGCTCTAGTTATTTTATATTTTTCCTTTGACATTTTTCGAGAGCTGTAACTCAAAAACTATTCAATCGATTTTGACCAAATTCACAGGACTGATAGAGCATTCAATGTGCTTGCGATTTTAAAATTTTGAACCGATGACGTCACTTCCGGTTTGAGATTTTGAAGATCTTGTGAATTTTTAAGGACCATTTTGTCCACGTAACTCCTCCGAAACTAATGGTTATAAAAAAGTAAAACTTTCAAGAATATGTAGATAGATGTCTGTAGATGATCCTCTGTATTTGACATTGTGGAAAATGTGCAAGGCGCCGAAGCTCGCCCGAGGTCGAAAATTGGCACCAAATATTTTGGCAAAATTTTAACACGTTTTGTATTATATCTTTTAGCTTGTAAATATTTTGTTAAAACATGTAATGCAAAAGTTGTTTTAATTTTCACACGCTTTCAATTGATATCAAGAAAAAGGGGCTGGCCCCTAAAATTAGGGGTCAAAAAGGCTCTAAAGTCTTTTTTGCAGTAACTTTTAACTGAAAAATAATTTGTTATCAATTATAGAAGCAAAAATGTTTATTGTACAGCTGTTTAGCTATACAGTACCATCCCTTAGTCATATGTTACGTAATTAGGGGTTTTAAGGGGCCAGAAGTCCAAAACTTTGATCATTAATATCTAGAAAAGGAGAAATATGTTGAAAAGCATTGTAGAACAAAAAATGCTTAAAATAATGTTCTCAACAATATGCTACATAAAAAAAATTGTTGGTGGCCCCAGTAAGGAGTTTAATGGTCGGCCCCTAAAACACATTAGTTCAGATATCTCTAGAACGATCAACAATTCCTGAACACTTTTTGAACAAAATATGTTTATATTTGTGAGATCTTTGATTTGATATCAAGAAAAAGGGCTGGCCCCTTAAATTAGGGGCCAAGAGGGCTCTTAAGTCTATTAATAATAACTTTTTACTGAAAAATAATTTGTTATATATTATAGAAGCAAAAATATTCTTTGTACAGTTATTTATCTATACAGTACCATACCTAAGTCATATGTTATGTTATTAGGGGTTTTAAGGGGCCAGAAGCCCAAAAGTCTGATCAGTAATAGCTAGAAAAGGAGAAATATTTTGAAAAGCATTGTAGAAAAAAAGTTGCTCAAAATAATGTTTTTAATAATATTATATCTAAAACTTTTTTGTTGATGGCCCCAGTAAGGAGTTTAAGGTTCGGCCCCTAAAACACAGTTGTTCAGATATCTCTAGAACGGTTAACAATTCGTGAACAGTTGCTGAACAAAATATGTTTATATTTGCAAGACCTTTCATTTGATATCAAGAAAAAGGGCCCTCAAATTAGGGGCCAGGAGGGCTACGAAGTTTTTAAATAATAACTTTTTACTGAAAAATAATTTGTAAATAACTATAGAAGCAAAAATATTCAACTCATAAGGCTTAATTTAAATCTGAAATCCGTTTTTAAATCGGACGATGCATTACAAAGATATAGGGTTTAAAAAAATTGATTTTTCCGGAAATTTTGATTCCACATTCTTGGTTAAGAAAATAGAGTTATGTTTAAAGTTAAATTAACTCGTACCTAAAATAATTCGATGATTGTTAAATGTACTTAAACACATTCGGATTTTTATTTGCAAAGTCGTTCTTGATATTGATAAGGTTTTTGTTAATTCGTAAATAGAATCATTTGGATTTTGTTAACTCGTACCAAGAATAATTCGATTTTTTTTTTAGTTTTTCATGTATATTGGTTTAAGAATTCTGCTTCTTACAGGAACGACTACCTTTACTTTCGACATTAACGGAAGACCCACTTTGCTTTGCTCTAGTTATTAGGGTCTTCCGTCTTCAGCGGAAGACCCTTCTATTATTCTATTGTTTCTTTTTCACTTTTCTTATTGTTATTATTAGGGTCTTCCGTCTTCAGCGGAAGACCCTTCTATTATTCTATTGTTTCTTTTTCACTTTTCTTATTATTATTATTCTTTTTTTTTCTTACCGATTTTGTGCAGACGATTTCTCGGAGATGACTCAATCGATTTCCTTCAAATTTTCAAGATTAACGCGATTTTATCTGAAGTTGGTTGTTTTTTAACCATTTTTGAAAATACACTTCTGGTCGGAAGTTATCGTCCGTTTACGATTTTAAAAAGTCAATTTTGTCTGTCAGGTTTCTCAAAAACGAGTAAAGATAAAGGGCTGACATTTTCAGAGATGATAGATCTACCTATTTTCTGGTGCACCTCGGTCAAGAGAATGGAAGCCGTCACTTCCGGTCGTCACCGGAAGGAAATTTGAAAAATTGAATTTTTCAACTTTTTTATTTTTTTCAGATTTTTATTTGAAATTTTTACACTCTATAGTGACCCTTTTACTGATCCAGAATATGTAATTTGTTTTAAAATCGATCAACGCAGTCTCGAGATATTAAGCGTCAAAGTCCTGAAGCGAGAGTCCGAGTAGCTCAGTCGATATGGTCGTGGACAGTGCCCAGGCGACCCGGGTTCAAGCCCCGAGTGCCGCAAGTTTTTTAAACTCATTTTTCGATAAGACCTACGATTTTATCTTTAAAATGATGGATTCTGTTCTTTTCCGATTTAATTTTGTAAAAGAAGTTACAATAATAGCGTTTTTCCCCGTATTTGTGTATTGAGATCCAACGCTATGTATTCATACTGAAATAAAGTTAAAATGTTGAGAAAAAAAAATAGCTGCATCTTTAATACAACGCTTATACATTGTTCTAACATGTGTATTTCATTTAGTAGTTGTGTAATATGTAATATTTAGAATTTAATATTCTACGTTTAATATAGAAAGTCACCGACTTCTCTCCCCCCACCCCCCCCCACCCCCAATTCATAAAATCACTTAGTTTTTTCTGGTCTGCTTTTTCTTGATCTTTGATCTTTGACCTTTACTTTCAACCTAGTACCATTCTAGATTACTGTACTAATGACCAGACCAATTCGTTCATTTTTAACAGAGTTATGAATTTTTGGGCATTTCCGTTTCAACTGGCGTGCTTGACATGTACTGTAGAAAAAAATTCTAACTCCCGAGCCCTTTACTCAATCCTTATGAAAATTCGTGTAAATATACCTCGGACCCAATTCTTATTGTCTGCCAAATATGCACCGGATTAAGCAATTTAGAAGAAATTCCTGAGATCAAACGGCGAGTAT
The DNA here is from genome assembly GCA_020458035.1 of Magallana ariakensis. Taxonomy (NCBI): domain Eukaryota; kingdom Metazoa; phylum Mollusca; class Bivalvia; order Ostreida; family Ostreidae; genus Magallana; species Magallana ariakensis. Next base: position 8,676,547 of record CM035811.1, read on the forward strand.
TGCCTGTACGTGGAATTAAAATTTACACAGTACACGAACCGACACCCCCCACCCCCTCTTCCGATTCACAAAATCATTTAGTTTTTCAGGCCTGATTTTACTTGATCTTTGATATTGGACCTTTACTTTCAGCCTATTACCATTCTAGATTACTGTACTAATGGCCAGACCAGTTCGTTTTATTTTAACAGAGTTATGAATTTTTAGGCATTTGAGTTTCGATTAGCGTGCTTCACATGTACTGTAGAAAAAAATTCTAACTCCCGAGCCCTTCACTCAATCCTAATGAAATTTCGTGTAAATGTACCTCGGACCCCATTCTTATTGTCTGCCAAATATGCAGCGGATTGAACAATTTAGAAGAAATTTCTGAGATCAAACGGCAGGCATTGCCTGTACGGGGAATAAAAATTTACACAGTACACGGGATGTAAGCAGCCGTGTAATATTTCTGGTGCATGTATATTTCTTGTTTTCCGTTTAGTCTGTATCTACGATAGCGTGTGAACTACTTATGAATGTTAGAACTGTGAAAATTACCGTTATCGATTTTTTACCGAATAAATCTACATGTTACTGATTTCGTTATTTCTACATTTATCAAGATTTTACCAATCCTGGCGAAATAAAACAGTCAAACATAATAGTAAACGACACGAAAAAAATTCTCAACGCTGAAATACATGTGTAAAAATGCATCAGTCATTGTTTTAGGATTCCCCTATTTGTCGTTAACCGAATCCGAGATCCACACTTCAAAATTCTACTTTCGATTTATTTACGACGAAAATCAAGCTATGGCCTTTTCACCCCCCTCTAGAAACAAACACGCATCAATATTTCAAATGACCTCGCATTGTTACAAAACCTGAATACTCAGACATCTTACACGTTGTTTTTCATCTCATACAAAAAATCAGCTCCTGTCCCGGGCGGAAACGCCCCAAATTCAAAGAGAAATTCGGGAATTATTTTGCGTCAGCCATGTTTTGACGTGAACCTTCGATGAAATTCTCTAATGACACCTGCATAAGTTGGGTGTTCTAATCTCACCGGAGCCACAAGATTTGTTCTTTCTCTCCTTTTCTTTCTATCCATTTTTTTTTTTTTTTTTTTTTTTTGATTTTCTAACAAAAATATTATTCACAAAAGGGGTTGTTGGAATGAAGTACACGTTGAAAAACACTATTCCATTTAGATTAAGACAAAAACAGACCTTATTTATTAGGGTCTTCCGTCTTCAGCGGAAGACCCTTCTATTATTCTATTGTTTCTTTTTCACTTTTCTTATTGTTATTATTATTATTCTTTTTTTTTCTTACCGATTTTGTGCAGACGATTTCTCGGAGATGGCTCGATCGATTTCCTTCAAATTTCCAAGATTAACGCGATCTTATCTGAAGTTGATTGTTTTTTATCCATTTTTGAAAATACACTTCCGGTCGAAAGTTATCGTCCGTTTACGATTTTAAAAAGTCAATTTTGTCTGTCAGGTTTCTCAAAAACGAGCTAAGATATAGGGCTGACATTTTCAGATATGATAGATCTACCGTTTTTCTGGTGCACCTCGGTCAAGAGAATGTCAGCCGTTACTTGCGGTCGTCACCGGAAGGAAATTTGAAAAATTGAATTTTTCAACTTTTTTATTTTTTCAGATTTTTATTTGAAATTTTTACACTCTATAGTGACCCTTTTACTGATCCAGAATATGTAATTTGTTTTAAAATCGATCAACGCAGTCTTGAGATATTAAGCGTCAAAGTCCTGAAGCGAGAGCCCGAGTAGCTCAGTCGTTATGGTCGTGGACAGTGCCCAGGCGACCCGGGTTCAAGCCCCGAGTGCCGAAAATTTTTTTTTCGTTTTTTTTGCGTAGACTCACAATTTTATCTTTAAAACGATGAGTTTTATCTCATTTATTCAAAAATCGGACGGAAGACCCACTCGTTGCTCGCAACGAGAACGATCTAGTTATTATTAGGGTCTTCCGTTTCCAACGGAAGACCCTCTTGTTATTCTATTGTTTCTTTTTATTATTATTATTATTATTATTATTCTTTTTCTTTATTTTTCTGACTTTTTTGAAGCTTCATATCTTAAAAAGTTTTCAACCGATTTCAATGAAACTTTCAGATGTTAAGTGCCTTTATAGTCCCTTTACGCTATTAAAGTTTCCATTACAACTTCACTTACGTTTTTACGTTACGTCAATTTTAAAATTTTTTAAAAGTGATTTTGTCCAGGGGATTTTTCGAAAACGCTTTAAGATAGAGACTTGAATTTTTTTTTGCTTGTACATTTATCATTTTTATTTGGAAATAAGGCTGGAATTAACATTCCGTCACTTCCGGTCGAATCCGGAAGTCTTTTAAAATTTTCGAAATTTCGAATTTTTTGTTTGAATTTTTAAAATTTATGATCTTTGTAGAATTTATAATGCTAAATACGAAACTGAAATCCGTTTTAAAATCGGACGAAGCATTACAGAGATATTAGGGTTCAAAAATTGATTTTTCCGGAAATTTTAATTCCGCGTTCTTTGTTTAAAAAATAGCGTAAAGTTCAAAGTGAAATTAGCTCGTACCAAAAATAATTCGATTTTTAGTAAGTCGTACTTTGACACATTTTTTGTTAAGTCGTTCTTAAAATCGTAAAGGTTTTTGTTAATTCGTACTAAAAATCATTCGGATTTTGTTAAGTCGTACCAAGAATTATTCGATTTTTTATCTTCTTGTTTTAGTTACTCTTGTTATTGGTTGAAGAACGTTGCTCCTTACAGGAACATTTAGCTTTAGTCTCAACATTAACGGAAGACCCACTCGTTGCTTTGCAACGAGCTTTGCTCTAGTTATTATTATACTTTTTCTTTTTTTTCTGACTCCTTTTCCGCTTCATAACTCAAAAAGTTTTCAACCGATTTTAATAAAACTTTCAGCGATTGTTGCAAGTTGGCGTCCCTCAAAGATATTAAAGTGTCAATAACAACGTCACTTCCGTTTTGACGTTACGTAATTTTTAAAATTTTAAAAAAGTCATTTTGTCCGGGACTTTTCTAAAAAATGCTTTAAGATAGAGGCTTTATATTTTCCATGATTATGAATTTGTCAATTTACCTGTGCAATAAGGCTGGAAACAGAAATCCGTCACTTCCGGTCGAAACCGGAAGTGAATCAAATTTTTCGAAAATTTGAATTTTTTGATCAAATCAAAAACGTATATGTGTTTTGTAAAGCTTTTCAAGATGAATCTAACATTGAAAGCCGTTTTAAAATCGGACAATGCATTACAGAGATATTTGGGTTTAAAAATTGATTTCTCCGGAAATTTTAATTCTGCGTTCTTGGTTTAAAAAATAGCGTTAAGTTCAATGTGAAATTAACTCGTACCAAAAATAATTGTTAAGTCGTACTTAAACACATTCGGATTTTTTTTGTTAAGTCGTACTTAAAATTGTAAAGGAATTTGTTAATTCGTACTTAAAATCATTCGGATTTTGTTAAGTCGTACCAAGAATTATTCGATTTTTTATTATTTTTGTTTTAGGGTCTCTTGTTATTTGTTTAAGAACTTTTCTTCTTACAGGAACTTCAAGCTTTACTTTTGACAATAACGGAAGACCCACTCGTTGCTTTGCAACGAGCTTTGCTCTAGTTATTATTAGGGTCTTCCGTCTTCAGCGGAAGACCCTTCTATTATTCTATTGTTTCTTTTTCACTTTTCTTATTAGGGTCTTCCGTCTTCAGCGGAAGACCCTTCTATTATTCTATTGTTTCTTTTTCACTTTTCTTATTATTATTATTATTATTATTCTTTTTTTGTCTTACAAATTTTGTGCAGGCGATTTCTCGGAGATGGCTCTTTCGATTTCTTTCAAATTTACAGGGATAATGCCCCGTCTTGTGAAGTTTATACCGCCGCGACAGTTTTTCAGAATTCACTTCCTGTCGGAAGTTATCGTCAGTTTACGATTTTTAAAAGTCAATTTTGTCTGCGACGTTTCTCAAAAACGAGTGAAGATATTGGAATTAAATTTCTAGAGATGATAGATCTACCGTTTTTCTGGTGCACCTCGGTCAAGAGAATGGCCGCCGTCGCTTCCGTTTGTCACCGGAAGCAAATTTAAAAAATTAAATTTTTCAACTTTTTTATGTTAAAATATTTTTCTGTAGGGTTGATAGTGACCCTTTTTATGATTCAGAATATGTAATTTGTTTTAAAATCGATCAACGCATTCTCCAGATATTAAGGGTCAAAGTCCTGAAGCGAGAGTCCGAGTAGCTCAGTCGTTAGAGTCGTGGACATATGCCCAGGCGACCCGGGTTCAAGCCTCAAGTGCCGCAAAATTTTTCAACTCATTTTTCGCTTAGACCTACGATTTTATCTTTAAAATGATGAATTCTGTTCTTTTCCGTTTTAATTTTGTAAAAGAAGTTACAATAATAGCGCTTTCCCCCGTATTTGTGTATTGAGATCTAGTTAAAATGTTCAGAAAAATGAATAGTTACATATTTAATAACACGCTTATACATTGTTCTAACACATGTATATCATTTAGTAATTGTGTTATATGTAATATTTACAATTTAATATTTTAAGTTTAATACAGAAGTCACCGACACTCCCCCCCCCCCCCCCCCAATCAAAAATCGTTTAGTTTTTCTGGCCTGCTTTTTCTTGATCTTTGATCTTGGACCTTTAATTTCAACCTATTACCATTCTAGATTACTGTACTAATGACCAGACCAATTCGTTCATTTTTAACAGAGATATGAATTTTGGGACATTTGAGTTTCGATTAGCGTGCTTGACATGTACTGTAGAAAAAAAATTCTAACTCCCGAACCCTTCACTTAATCCTAACGAAATTTCGTGTAAATGTACCTCGGACCCCATTCTTACCGTCTGCCAAATATGCAGCGGATTGAACAATTTTGAAGGAATTTCTTAGATCAAACAGCGCGTATTGTCTATACGGGGAATTCAAATTTTAACAGTACACGCACCGACCCCCCCCCCCCCACCCGATTCATAAAATCATTTAGTTTTTCTGGCCTGATTTTACTTGATCTTTGACCTGTACTTTCAACCTAATACTATTCTAGATTACTCTACTAATGACCAGGCCAATTCTTTCATTTTGAACAGAGTTATGAATTTTTGGGCATTTGAGTTTCAATTAGCGTGCTTGACATGTACTGTAGAAAAAAATTCTAACTCCCGAACCCTTCACTTGATCCTTATGAAATTTCGTGTAAATGTACCTCGGACCCTATTCTTATTGTCTGCCAAATATGCAGCGGATTGAACAATTTAGAAGAAATTCCTGAGATCGAACGGCGAGTATTGCATGTACGGGGAATTAAAATTTACACAGTACACGGGATGTAAGCAGCCGTGTAATATATCTGGTGCATGTATATTTCTTGTTTTCCGTTTAGTCTGTATCTACGATAGCGTGTGAACTACTTATGAATGTTAGAAATGTCAAAATTACTGTCATCGAATTTTTACCGGATAAATTTACATGTTATTGATTTCGTTATTTCTACATTTATAAAGATTTTATCAATCCTGTTGAAATAAAACAGTCATACATAATAGTAAACGACACGAAAAAAAATCTCATCGCTTGAAATACATGTGTGAAATGCATCAGTCATTGTTTTAGGACTTACCCTAATTGTCGTTAACCGAATCCGAGATCCACACCTCAGAATTCTACTTTCGATTTATTTACGACGAAAATCAAGTTCGGGCTATATAATTCTATGTAAGAAAAATATTCGTAAAAAATCGAAATAATTTTCTCGTGAGAAAAATGATAGATAGCAGTGTTCTATGATACATTACGCATTATCTAACATCAAAAAATGCGCATGCGATACGGCATTTTCTCAAGTTTTCTAGCTGCGAACATGCCTACCCCCCAAACCACGTGTTTTCAAGCTGTTTGTAAACAGACTGCGCGCACCCCATGAAGTCGGCCTATATGCCCTTTAAGAAATAGTTCCCGATAAAAGTAGAATCAAATTTACAAACTACAGAAATTTCCCTAATCAGAGATATCATTTTTATTCAAATCAAATATGGGAAAATGCAAAATGCGGGCAAGAGAAAAAAATATTCCCTATAAATGTATGGAACTACAATTGACTAAGTTCATTTTCATTGGTGGATTACCGGTGTGATAACTTTAATCTCGCCGGAGCCAAGATTTGCTCTTTCTCTCCTTTTCTTTCTCTCCATTTTTTTTTTTTTTTTTTTTTTTTTTTTTTTTGATTTTCTAACAAAACTACTCTTCACAAAGGGGTTGCTGGAATGTAGTACAAGTTGAAAAACACTATTCCATTTAAATTAAGACAAAAACAGACCTTATTTATTAGGGTCTTCCGTCTTCAGCGGAAGACCCTTCTATTATTCTATTGTTTCTTTTTCACTTTTCTTATTAGGGTCTTCCGTCTTCAGCGGAAGACCCTTCTATTATTCTATTGTTTCTTTTTCACTTTTCTTATTGTTATTATTATTATTATTATTATTATTCTTTTTTTTTCTTACCGATTTTGTGCAGACGATTTCTCGGAGATGGCTCTATCGATTTCATTCAAATTTTCAGGATCAACGCAGTTTTATCTGAAGTTGATCGCTTTTTAAACATTTTTGAAAATACACTTCCCGTCGGAAGTTATCGTCCGTTTCCGATTTTAAAAAGTCAATTTTGTCTGTCAGGTTTCTCAAAAACGAGTAAAGATAAGGGGCTGAAATTTTCAGAGATGATAGATCTACCTATTTTCTGGTGCACCTCGGTCAAGAGAATGCCAGCCGTCACTTCCGGTCGTCACCGGAAGCAAATTTCAAAAATTTTAATTTTTCGACTTTTTTATTTTTTAATATTTTTCTTTAATTTTTTTATAAGTGATAGTGACCCTTTTTCTGATTCAGAATATGTATTTTGTTTTAAAATCGATCAACGCATTCTTGAGATATTAAGCGTCAAAGTCCTGAAGCGAGAGCCCGAGTAGCTCAGTCGTTATGGTCGTGGACAGTGCCCAGGCGATCCGGGTTCAAGCCCCGAGTGCCGCAAAATTGTTTTTCGTTTTTTTTGCGTAGACTTACGATTTTATCTTTAAAATGATGGGATTTATCTCATTTATTCAAAAATCGGACGGAAGACCCACTCGTTGCTCGCAACGAGAACGATCTAGTTGTTATTATTATTATTCTTTTTTTTTCTTACCGATTTTGTGCAGACGATTTCTCGGAGATGGCTCAATCGATTTCCTTCAAATTTTCAAAATTAACGCGATTTTATCTGAAGTTGGTTGTTTTTTATCCATTTTTGAAAATACACTTCCGGTCGGAAGTTATCGTCCGTTTACGATTTTAAAAAGTCAATTTTGTCTGTCAGGTTTCTCAAAAACGAGCTAAGATATAGGGCTGAAATTTTCAGATATGATAGATCTACCATTTTTCTGGTGCACCTCGGTCAAGAGAATGTCAGCCGTTACTTGCGGTCGTCACCGGAAGGAAATTTGAAAAATTGAATTTTTCAACTTTTTTATTTTTTCAGATTTTTATTTGAAAATTTTACACTCTATAGAGACCCTTTTACTGATCCAGAATATGTAATTTGTTTTAAAATCGATCAACGCAGTCTCGAGATATTAAGCGTCAAAGTTCTGAAGCGAGAGTCCGAGTAGCTCAGTCGATATGGTCGTGGACAGTGCCCAGGCGACCCGGGTTCAAGCCCCGAGTGCCGCAAGTTTTTTAAACTCATTTTTCGATAAGACCTACGATTTTATCTTTAAAATGATGGATTCTGTTCTTTTCCGTTTTAAATTTCGTAAAAGAAGTTACAATAATAGCGTTTTTCCCCGTATTTGTGTATTGCGATCCAAAGCTATGTATTCATACTGAAATAAAGTTAAAATGTTGAGAAAAATAAATAGTTGCATCTTTAATACAACGCTTATACATTGTTCTAACATGTGTATTTCATTTAGTAGTTGTGTAATATGTAATATTTAGAATTTGATATTCTACGTTTAATATAGAAGTTACCGACTTCTCTCCCCCCCCCCTCCCCCAATTCATAAAATCACTTAGTTTTTCTTGTCTGCTTTTTCTTGATCTTTGATCTTTGACCTTTACTTTCAGCCTAGTACCATTCTAGATTACAGTACTAATAACCAGACCAATTCGTTCATTTTTAACAGAGTTATGAGTTTTGGGGCATTTCCGTTTAAACTGGCGTGCTTGACATGTACTGTAGAAAAAAATTCTAACTTCCGAGCCCTTCACTCAATCCTTATGAAAATTCGTGTAAATATACCTCGGACCCAATTCTTATTGTCTGCCAAATATGCACCGGATTAAGCAATTAAGAAGAAATTCCTGAGATCAAACGGCGAGTATTGCCTGTACGTGAAATTAAAATTTACACAGTACACGCACCGACCCCCCCCCCTCCCTTCCGATTCACAAAATCATTTAGTTTTTCAGGCCTGATTTTACTTGATCTTTGATATTGGACCTTTACTTTCAGCCTATTACCATTCTAGATTACTGTACTAATGGCCAGACCAGTTCGTTTTATTTTAACAGAGTTATGAATTTTTAGGCATTTGAGTTTCGATTAGCGTGCTTCACATGTACTGTAGAAAAAAATTCTAACTCTCGAGCCCTTCACTCAATCCTAATGAAATTTCGTGTAAATGTACCTCGGACTCCATTCTAATTGTCTGCCAAATATGCAGCGGATTGAACAATTTAGAAGAAATTTCTGAGATCAAACGGCAGGCATTGCCTGTACGGGGAAATAAAATTTACACAGTACACGGGATGTAAGCAGTCGTGTAATATTTCTGGTGCATGTATATTTCTTGTTTTCCGTTTAGTCTGTATCTACGATAGCGTGTGAACTATTTATGAATGTTAGAACTGTGAAAATTACCGTTATGAATTTTTTACCGAATAAATTTACATGTTACTGATTTCGTTATTTCTACATTTATCAAGATTTTACCAATCCTGGCGTAATAAAACAGTCAAACATAATAGTACACGACACGAAAAAAATTCTCAACGCTGAAATACTTGTGTAAAATGCATCAGTCATTGTTTTAGGATTCCCCTATTTGTCGTTAACCGAATCCGAGATCCACACCTCAAAATTCTACTTTCGATTTATTTACGACGAAAATCAAGCTCTGGCCTTTTCACCCCCCTCCAGAAACAAACACGCATCAATATTTCAAATGACCTCGCATTGTTACAAAACCTGAATACTCAGACATCTTAAACGTTGTTTTTCATCTCATACAAAAAATCAGCTCCTGTCCCGGGCGGAAACGCTCCAAATTCAAAGAGAAATTCGGGAATTATTTTGCGTCAGCCATGTTTTGACGTGAACCTTCGCTGAAATTCTCTTATGACACCTGCATAAGTGGGGTGTTCTAATCTCGCCGGAGCCACAAGATTTGTTCTTTCTCTCCTTTTCTTTCTCTCCATATTTTTTTTTTTTTTTTTTTTTTTGATTTTCTAACAAAAATATTATTCACAAAGGGGTTGTTGGAATGAAGTACACGTTGAAAAACACTATTCCACTTAGATTAAGACAAAAACAGACCTTTTTATTAGGGTCTTCCGTCTTCAGCGGAAGACCCTTCTATTATTCTATTGTTTCTTTTTCACTTTTCTTATTGTTATTATTAGGGTCTTCCGTCTTCAGCGGAAGACCCTTCTATTATTCTATTGTTTCTTTTTCACTTTTCTTATTATTATTATTATTATTCTTTTTTTGTCTTACAAATTTTGTGCAGGCGATTTCTCGGAGATGGCTTGTTCGATTTCGTTCAAATTTTCAGGGATAATGCCTCGTCAACGGAAGTTTATACCGCTACGACAGTTATTCAAAATTCACTTCCGGTCGGAAGTTATTGTCGTTTAACGATTTTTAAAAGTCGATTTTGTCTGCGACGTTTCTCAAAAACGAGTAAAGATTTAGAGCTGTAATTTTCAGATATGATAGATCTATCTTTTTTCTAATGTACCTCGGTCAAGAGAATGTCCGCCGACACTTCCGGTCGTCACCGGAAGGAAATTTCTAAAATCAATTTTTTCAACTTTTTTGTTTTAAAAAATTTTTCTGCAGGGTTGATAGTGACCCTTTTACTGATTCAGAATATGTATTTTGTTTTAAAATCGATTAACGCATTCTCGAGATATTAAGCGTCAAAGTCCTGAAGCGAGAGCCCGAGTAGCTCAGTCGTTATGGTCGTGGACAGTGCCCAGGCGACCCGGGTTCAAGCCCCAAGTGCCGCAAAATTTTTTTTCGTTTTTTTTTGCGTAGACTCACAATTTTATCTTTAAAACGATGAGTTTTATCTCATTTATTCAAAAATCGGACGGAAGACCCACTCGTTGCTCGCAACGAGAACGATCTAGTTATTATTATTATTATTCTTTTTTTTTCTTACCGATTTTGTGCAGACGATATCTCGGAGATGGCTCTATCGATTTCATTCAAATTTTCAGGATCAACGCAGTTTTATCTGAAGTTGATCGCTTTTTAAACATTTTTGAAAATACACTTCCGGTCGGAAGTTATCGTACGTTTACGATTTTAAAAAGTCAATTTTGTCTGTCAGGTTTCTCAAAAACGAGTAAAGATAAGGGGCTGAAATTTTCAGAGATGATAGATCTACCTATTTTCTGGTGCACCTCGGTCAAGAGAATGCCAGCCGTCACTTCCGGTCGTCACCGGAAGCAAATTTCAAAAATTTTAATTTTTCGACTTTTTTATTTTTTAATATTTTTCTTTAATTTTTTTATAGTTAATAGTGACCCTTTTTCTGATTCAGAATATGTATTTTGTTTTAAAATCGATCAACGCATTCTCGAGACATTAAGCGTCAAAGTCCTGAAGCGAGAGCCCGAGTAGCTCAGTCGTTATGGTCGTGGACAGTGCCCAGGCGATCCGGGTTCAAGCCCCGAGTGCCGCAAAATTTTTTTTCGTTTATTTTTGCGTAGACTTACGATTTTATCTTTAAAATGATGGGATTTATCTCATTTATTCAAAAATCGGACGGAAGACCCACTCGTTGCTCGCAACGAGAACGATCTAGTTATTCTTTTTTTCCTTACACATTTTGTGCAGGCGATTTCTCAGAGATGACTCGTGCGATTTTCTTCAAATTTTCAGAGATGATGCGTAGCCAACTGAAGTTTATACCCCCGTGAAAGTTTTTCAAAACTCACTTCCGGTCGGAAGTTATCGTCGTTAAACGATTTTTAAAAGTCAATTTTGTCTGTCAGGTTTCTCAAAAACGAGTAAAGATATATGGCTGAAACTTTTAGAGATGATAGATCTACCTTTTTTCTGGTGCACCTCGGTCAAGAGAATGTCAGCCGTGAATTCCGGTCGTCACCGGAAGGAAATTTAAAAAATTTAATTTTTCGACTTTTTTATTTTTTGTTATTTTTCTTTTAATTTTTTACAGTATATAGTGACCCCTTTACTGATTCAGAATATGTAATTTGTTTTAAAATCAATCAACGCAATCTCGAGATATTAAGCGTCAAAGTCCTGAAGCGAGAGCCCGAGTAGCTCAGTCGTTATGGTCGTGGACAGTGCCCAGGCGACCCGGGTTCAAGCCCCGAGTGCCGAAAATTTTTTTTTCGTTTTTTTGGCGTAGACTCAAAATTTTATCTTTAAAACGATGAGTTTTATCTCATTTATTCAAAAATCGGACGGAAGACCCACTCGTTGCTCGCAACGAGAACGATATAGTTATTATTCTTTTTTTTCTTACCGATTTTGTGCACGCGATTACTCAGACACGGCCCAACCGATTTACGTCAAATTTTCAGATCTGATAGGTATTGATGTGATCCTTGTTGGAAATTATTTTTAATGATGACGTCACTTCCGGCTTTGAGATATTTACAATTTAACGATTTTCAGAGGGTCGGCTTGTCCGGGGGTAAACTTCTAAACGATTTAAGATATTGAGTTCAAAATTTCAGGGATTGTAGACGAAAGGTTGTAGATCTGAATTGTGGTAGTTATATTGACCGGTGACCAAAAGCGCCGAAGCTCGCCGGAGCTCGAAAATTACAGTTAAAAAAGCGTCGTGAATTTAAGTGGTTTTATTTCAATATCTCTTATCTCGATAGTATTTTGTTATAACATGTAGAACAAAAAAAACTTTATAAAATCAAGAGCTTTCATTTGACATCAAGAAAAAGGGGCTGACCCTTCAAATTAGGGGCCGAAAGAGCTCTAAAGTCTTTTCATGATAACTTTTAACTATGAAAAATTTTGTTATACGTTATAGAAGCAATTATGTTTTTTTAACGGTTTTTACCTATACATGGCAATTGTTTACTCCTATCTTACGTAATTAGGGATTTTAAGGGGCCAGAAGTTCGAAACTTTGATCCTCAATATCTCAAAATTAAGGAAAATTCTGAAAAGCAATATTGAAAAGAAGATGCTCAAAATAATGTGCTTAACAATATGCAACCATAATTTCTTTGTTATCCGGTCCCTAAAAGGAGTTACAGGGTCGGCCCCTAAAACGACCTTCTCCAGATATCTCGAGAACGGTACAAAATTTATAAACACTTGTTGAACAAAATGTGTTTGAATTGACAAGAGCTTCCTTATGACATCAAGAAAAAGGGACTGGCCCTTCAAATTAGGGGCCGAGGGGGCTGTAAAATGATAACTTGAAATGATAACTTTTAACTTTGAAATATTTTGTAATGAATTAGAGAAGCAATTATGTTCATCATGACGTAATTTATCTATACATGGCAATTGTTCACTCCTTTGTTACGTAATTAGGGATATTAACGGGTCAGAAGTCCGAAATTTTGATCCTCAATATCTCGAAATGGAGGAAAATTCTGAAAAGCAATATTAAATAGAAGATGCTTAAAATAATGTGCTTAACAATCTACAACCATACATGTATATTGTTTGTTATCTGGACCCTAAAAGGGGTTATAGGATCGGTTCTCAAAACGATCTTTCCCAGATATCCCAAGAACGGTAATTAATTTATAAACACTTATTACCGGTACACAAAAATACCTTTTAACTGAAATGAAGGAAAAGGAGCTGATCCCTCAAATAAGTGACACCAGAGGGGTATATAGTCTTTCATCCATAACTCTTAGATCCCGCCTCCATTTCCAGATATGTTTTGTTGACGAAGATTAGGGGCAATGTACGTCATTCCCTATTCTTAAAATCGGACGGAAGACCTCCTCGTTGCTCGGAACGAGATCGTGTCTAGTTTAATTGGTATTTTTCTCTAGATGCTCATTAAAATTTTGGAAACTGCTTTTTAATTTTAAAGATAAACAAAATGTTATATATGTATTCGGGGCAATTGTAAAGTCTCCTAAACAAAGCAGATTCATTATTAGGCTAGGAATTACATGGGTCAAACACGTACTACATATGAATAAGATTAAATACTTCAATATTATTTCCAGTTCTAGAAAGTCAGGGTGTCTCCAAGGGGGTATAATTACCTATATATCATTTGATGCGCAATTTATGACACAAAGAGCAAGAATAAATAAGGTTTAGGGATGGGAATCTCAAAAGTTATTAAAATATCATCATTTCCTATTTCAAGGTGGGTGGGGGTGGGGGTGGGGGGTTTAAAGACAACGCCTGGGGGTCACGTACTTTATACCATTTGATGCATTATAATGACACTAGAAACAATTGAGAATAGATATATATATATATATATATATATATATATATATATATATATATATATATAGTTATACAAGAGCCGTGTTGTGGGATATTTCATATATCTCAGACTCACGTTGTGGGATCCTTAGGTGGTTTATGGGTCATCTATATTTTGACCCATAAACCATGTAGTCCAAAATTCACAGGGAGGTTGAAAATGGTATTATTAACATAAAAAACAGAAAAAAAAAATTTTTTGACCCACACGGATATATTGAAAAATGTCCCACAACTCAAAATCTATTTTTAGAACATCGCGTCAAAGCTCCTTGCTTTAAACATTTTGTCTATCTATAAACATCCAGCGGGGTGTCCCACAAAACGGTTTTGTGATGCACGCAATGCATTGTTGGATAACAATGGCGGAGTACAGCAGTAACTTGGGTAAGTACTGAGTATATTTTCTTATTAGCAGTAAGTAGTATGGCATATTTAAAAAAAAATGACGAGGAAGCAAAGACTATCGAACTAAAAGTGCAATTAAGAAAAAATGGCGGACGCTCTTAGGCTGAAACTTCAAACGGCTGCCTTTTGACAATGCACCGATTCGGAATGCTGAAACGTCAAACGGCTGCCTTTTGACCATGCACCGATTCGGAATGCAAGTGTCATTCTTCAGCTGTACAGTACATGAAGTACAAGTCTGCGAGTTCAGAAAACTTGTCTTGAGCGGTTAGATTACTTTTTTGTTCGTTTGCATACATACAAATGTATTGTTTACAGGTGCAAGTAGAGAGTCCCCCCAATTGGCCCAATACTCAACCCCGGGACTTGTTGAACATTTCTTCCTTAAATTATATTTATTATGCACTAATTTGTACGACCGGATTAATTAAAGATCGTTTGCTTATCACTTCCCTGCCATGTATACAAACTGGTGTTCACTGGGGGATAGTAACCTAGCCTGGAGGCATGAATATGGTAGCACATGCAACCCTCAGTCCCTGTGTCTTTGTTGTTGATCGAGTCTAAAGTTGTATATAATACTGTATATGAAATAGTTCACCGGAGATTTCATTTCACCCGCTAATGTTACGGTCCATCTATCGTCAGTGTAATTACATTTATTCCTTAAGATTTGGATATATCCTACCGTATTGCTTAAACAATATGTGCTTAATCATGATAATCGTTCACACCTCTGTGTGACTTTTTTATTGTGTATATAACGGGTCAACCTCTCAAAGACTGCGGGCATGAGTAGCACGTGCCGAGAGTTCAACTGTGTATAAACAAAGTAGGCCTTACCCAGACTGATTTCAGAGACACCTGACATGGTTTTGATTTCATCGAGAGTTTTATTTTGAATCTACAGAAAAAAACTTGTAGATGTGTTCTATTATAAAAAGAAATGAGCTTTTTATTTCTACTCAACGATATTTTTTCCTCCCTTAATTACCCTTTGTACTGTTCTCATTTTACTTTAACCTGAACCATGCGAAATCGATTTCTTGTTTATCGTAAGCACACGATCAAAATGCATGACAGCATGTAATATTGATAGAAAGATGATTCAGTCTTAGCGATCGAAGTAAGAAATGTTAGAAGAAATAAATCTATTCACATTTAATTTGTTTATGATAAATTACTACAGTATATTGATAAAAATCCATATGATTTTTACACAGAAATTCAAGCAGTATTATAGTCAACACTCATGATTTTATTGGAGATTTGCATAAATTTGTGCAAAATTTCATATCAAATTTAAAAAAAAACATAAATAGGGCGAAGCGATGAATAGGGCGAGGTCCACGTGCCAGGAAAAAAAAGTATCGACCTGATTTCCGAAAAATACGGTACTTTTAATGGGCGATTTTTTGTCTATAAAAGGCCATTGTTTTAAACATATTTTAAGTTTTAAATGATGATTTTTTTTTATTATCTAAACTTGTAATAATCTTAACTAATGAAATTCATGTTAATATGTAGATGTTTTAAAAAAAGAAAATAAACATTAATTGTGAAAAATCAAATTCATAATTATTGGAAATGAACTATACATGTATGATCAATATGTTACAAGCACTGTATGATCATTTTTTTTTTTACATGATATGATATGCTTCCTGTATGATACATGTTAGCTGCAATAATGTAGCCCTCTTTTTTTTGGGGGGGGGGGGGAGACGGCTACAACTCCATAGGATATCCGTAATGGTGCAAGTGCGGGAGTGATTCACTCCTGCAACAATTTCGACTCAAATCGTACATAAATGGAAATAACATTTGCATTTCTTACCAGAACTCAAACATTGTAGATGTCTATGGCATAAATTAATCCAAAAATATCAAGTATAGTCCATATATCGGTTATTTTTCGTGTATGTCAACAACACAATTTGAATTTGTCCGCCATGTTTACTGGCCTTGATCGGTTTTATTTTGGGACAGCCTATGAGAATTCAGGAGCGGATCTTGACCTGAATATAGGAATTCCCCTATTTTAAACATAATTAACGCGGTAAATATGAATTTTCCATTATATACCATTTCCTGAAACGATGTTTTAGTGATAGAACGAGGTAAGATCGATTATTTACTCTGTCATTCACGTTATCAAGCCCATCAAAACTCCAAGCGTAAATCCCATACAATCACGCTAGAACTGTCATGGCTGCTGAAAAAGACGACTGGTAAACATGCTTATGTGTTTTATCTGGTTTTGATTTATATACAGTTAGTTTGTTCAACCTGAATTAAAAAATCATTTTATCTAAAGGAAGTCGAATATAAAATCGAAATTTTTAGACCGAAGTCAGTTGCATAAAAAAATTAATTTAGCACCATTACAGAGATCCTGTGGAATTGTAGCCCTCTCCAGTAAACATCAGATATAAAAAATTGGAGAGGGCTTCATTATTGCAGCTAGATACATGTATAACACTTTTTTCTATACACTTTTTCATACAGGAAGCATTATGATATCATATCATGTGAAAAAAGACCATACAGCGCGAGTAACATTTATCATATCGTACAAAAAGCAAACCGTGCTATGCTAGGAACGTATTGTAAAAACTGTATAGCGTGTGAGAAGCATGTGAGAAACATACAGCTGGTATAGTAGTGTGTTTCAGGTTTTTATTTGTATGAAGAAAAAAAATTATTACCTCCTCCCCCCTACCCCCCCCCCTAAGAGCATGCATGGGGATAGGAATATTTTGATCTAAAGAGGTTTTATGAAGATAAATATTTGTTTTTTTTCAATTACATGTATATTCTAAATAATGCATCCCCCCCCAATATTTCATTTTGCGAGGGGATGCTCTGCTTTGCGGTGCCCTTTTTTTTTTGAAAAATACATTGTGATTCATATATCGTTACCACTATATTGTGATATGTATTGTTGTTGCATAACGCATGCATTGTTCATATAACCATAATATTTCATCATATGAATGCTTATGTTTATATGTAACATTAGACATTTTATCTAAGTATTGTTTTCATTATTATTTTACAGCATTGGTGAGTATGAATCTTCCAAAAGCTTGGAATGCACATTAATGATGCAACCTCAGACAAGCCCAAAAATAATGCTGTTATGAAATTAATGTTGAACAACTACCCCAAGCTTTGACTCTTTGCAAGGAGGGATATTGATAGACAGTAGGAGATTAGATATGACTTTGGACTCTGTTGCAGCACTGTGATGCACGTTCCATAGATTCTTCAGTCCATAGATTCTTCTGACCACTGCACTGATTCATCAGATGTCAGACATGAACAGGTATTTTTCATTAACACTTTTTTCAACACATGATTTACAAGCTTAACTCTAATTACAATGAAATCTTTTTCAAATTTATAACAGAGCATTCTAGAGAGGGACACAATGGTAACTCATGTAGATGTTCCACTAACTAGTTAAGATGGGCTCTTAACTGATACTACAGTCTACTCAGGGCCATGCAACTTCACATGTTCAACAGCTTAGGCATTTTACTACAGGTATTACCTTTAGTTACTCTTTCTGAAATATAGGGGAACATTTCAGTAACTACAGTAGACCTGTAGTAACTAAGTAACTAAAATTTCATTGACAATTATTCTTTGCCTGTACTCTAGGGAGGAATTTGAAGGCAAATTCTGTTGAAGCACACCCAGATGTTCCACAGATTCTGCAGAACAGTGAAGATCTGTTGCAGCACATAATTACCGTATATACTTGTTCTACAGATTCAACATGTCATAAAGGACCATGTTGCAGAATATGTTCAACAGCCTTGCATAGGTATTTTTATTACACAAATACATGTATTCTGAATGATAGGGAATTTTTGTCAAGGCAGGACTTCACTAGAATATCATTGTTCTTTGTATACTATAGAGAGCATTTTGGAAGCGGCAGTTTTGCATATACCACATAGTTTAGTGCTAGGATCTTTTTAAGAGCACTCAATTGGCGCAACAATTTTTGGACTAGTTTTATCACCTTAATAAGAAGACCTATGTATAAAGATAGAGAAAAGTAATAAGATTTTAAAGATAAAATATTTAGATTTTTTCTTTTATAAATGATTTTATAGCTAGACAAATCATATCAAAAAATTTAAAGAAGATCTGGCCCCAGGATCACGAAGCAATCTTAGACTTAAGTCAAACATTTTACACTGTCTTAATGCCTCTTGACTGAAAACAGTGACAAAATTGAAATGCTATTAAAAGTGTCTTAATATAAAGATGTTATTTACAAATTTCAATTGCCATATTATGATCAACAATGAGATTATGACTGACTGAAATTTTGACTTAAGTCTAAAATTGCTTCATGATCCTGAGGGCAGATGGTTAATTTATTAACAACCCAGCCTCCTTAAAGGATACCATCTGAGTACTAATTGATCACCAAATCATTTTATTTCTTTTCAGAATATTAGATAGAAGCTTGTAATGGTAGTAGCATCAGCATTGTCTGGAAGGAACTTTCAGTGAAGGTAATACATGCAGATACGTTATTTGAGGGTCCTCAACACCTGTTAAAAGTTCTGCATACAAGCCCATTCTCTTAATTAAAGATATTGATTTTTAGCATGTGTTATGACTTAAAAATTACCCCTCCCCCCCCCCTTATAATCAGTTTTTTAAGGGGGGACTTTAAATTTCATCTCTATTCATTAAAATAAATGCCCCTCCAGTATTCACACTCAGAACCTGTGGGTTGGTAGACTGAGGGTAAACCCATAGCTGCACAGAGATATTTAAAACACCAATTATTAGCGATGTAAAATGTTTCACATTGCGTTGAAATTGCCATGATGTGACATATTGTCTTAAAAGTAGAAGTCACAGGGTGTCGAGGATTCTTAATTTCGTTGTTTCAGTTATATTTTGTCACCACTTTTTAATCAGCCTTTATCCTTAACTTTGACAATGACAGCTTTTTCTCTAAAATGGAATTGTTTGTTCTGACATTTTCCCTGTAGATTGTTCATGATTTTTTTTGTGTCTTTGTGACATTGTGTATATGCAAACATATAAATAATTCTTTAATTAACAACATAGCCCAGTCACTGAGAAAAAGAAACACTTAGGGTCTCCGATAAACATAAACAGGTCATTGAACAACATAGCCTGGTAACTAAGAAACAAAACCCAATCACGGAACAACATATGTTGAAATGTAAAATTAGGTTCTTTATAAACAATATAACTCATTCCTATAACCCAGTCAATAAAAAATTCAACACAGTCACTCATTAACGTAACCAAAACAACATACACCCAGTCTTTGAGAAACAAAAATCGGTCACTGTATAACATAACCAAGTCACTGAGAAACATTACCCCGTCACTGAAAAACATAACCCGGTCCTTGTATAACATATCCCAGTCACTAAGATTCTAAGAAACATAACTCAGTCCCTGTATAACATAACCTAGTCTTGGAAAAACATAACTCAGTCCTTGTATAACATATAACCCAGTCATGGAGAAACATAACCCAGTCCTTGTATAACATATTGTCTACCTGCCTGATACATGTAACAAAACTAAAAGACAGAAACCAGGGAGCCAATAAAATATCTACTGATGTAATGCTTGATAAAACACACTTTAAGACTATTTAATGTAAAATCAACATCATACAAAAAAAATGCAGTGGTTGTTACACAATTTATGAGTTTTTTTTTGTTATTTAACTAATTTCATAAAATTGTCAAGGGAGTCCTATACTTGGCACAAAATAGGCTAAATCATTAATAGCTTATCTTTAAATGATATATATACATTATTGCAATACACATTCAAAACAAAATATGTATATTAACATGCTAATTTGTTTGTTATCGACATTCAGCAAGTATACCCCCTTCCAAAAAACAAATGACACGCTACAAAGAAACTTCTCACATCTAAATAATCAAAATCATATAAACGTGGCTCCTTTCCAATCATAGCCTAGCCGCTAGGTCGTAAATATCACGGTGTATTGAACGGACCGCTAGGTCTCAGATTTAAAGTTGGAAATATCAACTAAAGACTACTTACATCCACAAAATCTGTTAATTTCAAGCATAAATATGCATGTTAAAATTCATTGTAACTTAAGGAATAAAAAAATATCACTAAATAACAGATTTCATGTTCGTAACAAATTGGTAACAAACCTGGCCATCTTCAATTTGATGCTTACCATAAAATATTTAAGCTACGGATATCTACGTAGCAACTAGGCTAGCATACCATTTAACTACGTAGCATTACGAAGAAGCTATGATCTTGAACGCAGCCAATATCTCTCAAAAATTTTATAGCTGATTATTCAATTACGCAGCTACGAAGGAAGACTCACTCGTTGCTTTGCAACGAGCTTTGCTCTAGTTGTTTTTATTATAACTTTTTAAACTTGACTGTTATTTTTTCAATTATAGATTAGTAGTTATATATATTGTGAGTTTTTACATTTGCTATAATTTGATGCCCATAAATATATTGATATATTTATGGACTTCACTGTTAAGCATACTACTGTTTTAACTCACCTGAGCAACTAGTCTATTCTGATCAGATTTTGGTGTCCATCTGCCTGTCTATAAACTTTTACATATTTAACTTCTTCAGTACCACAAATCCAATCATTTATTCACATTTCACAGATTCTTTATTAAACATCAGAAAATACACTTTTGTTTTATGTAGTTATTTTCAATTCTTTGAGGAAAATTTGTTTGAAAATTTTGGCTAAAATAAACAAAGTACTCATTTAACAGGAAGTTGACGTCCTATTGGTACAAAAATATATTCCACGATATGGCATGCCTTAACAAATACTGTGTAAAAATTTCAAGCATCTGCGATAAATCGCTGCTGAGAAATCATTGACGAAAAATTGTTTGAAAATTTTGGTTAAAAATAAACAAAGTCATTATTTAACAGGAAGTTGACGTCCGATTGATACAAAAATATATCCCACAATATGGCATGCCTAAACAAATAGTGTGTTAAAAATTCATGCATTTGCGATAAATAGTTGCTGAGAAATCTTTGACGGAAAAATGTTTGAAAATTTTGGCTAAAAATAAACAAAGTACTCATTTAACAGGAAGTTGACGTCAGATTGGTACAAAAATACATCCAACGATATAGCATGCCTATACAAATACTATGTAAAAATTTCAAGCATCTGCGATAAACAGTTGCTGAGAATTCTTTGACAAGAATTTGTTTGAAAATTTTGGCTTAAAATAAACAAAGTCGTCATTTAACAGGAAGTTGACGTCTGATTGGTACAAAAATATATCCCACGATATGGCATGCCTATACAAATACTGTGTAAAAATTTCAAGCATCTGCGATAAATAGTTGTTGAGAAATCTTTGACGAAAATTTGTTTGAAAATGTTGGTTAAAAAATAAGCAAAGTCGTCATTTAACAGGAAGTTGACGTCCGATTATTACAAAAATATATCCCACGAAATGGCATGCCTTAGCAAACACTGTGTAAAAATTTCAAGCATCTGCGATAAATAGTTGCTGAGATAAATGCGACAGACATTTTTGTTACGGACAGACAGACACACAAGGGTAAAACAGTATACCCCCTCTCCTTTGGAGCGGGGGTATAATTATGATCATATTAAGACACAGTATCGGCATATAGTGAAGAAGTCTCGCCATGTAAAGTATCAACACGTAATGTGAAGTGTCAACATGTAATGCTGAAGTATCACGTAATGTTGAAGCATCGTCATATAATGAAGATAATCCACATAAGAAGTTGAAGCGTTCTATACGCCACAAATTTAAATCATTATGTTTTGATATTGTATAATACTTTCAGATTCAACTATAGACCCAAAACCTAAATATTAAAATTTAAATTCATAACTTGCTAAAATTCATAGAACCAAGTTCTTGCAATGAAATAAATATGTTCAGTCAGGCAAGCTTTATGGAAAGCTATTACTTGTTAACATCTAAGTAAAACTTACTTAAAGTACGAGTTAAAAAGGGTGGCAGGGGATAGTTTCGAACGAAAGACCCGGTCAAAATTTTGAAATAAAGGGAGAACCTGAGGTTTGGCTGGTTATTTGAGGGGTATAAATTGCTAGAATATTTATTGCATTTATTTTGTGGATAGAGGAGCTAATCACAGGAAAAACTTAGACCTTTCAGTTAAAACTGAAAGGTGTCTTTCAGTAACATTTCAGTCACTGAATGGCAGGTACTTTTCAGTTACCATTCAGTCACCTTTCAGTTACCATTCAGTCACCTTTCAGTGGCCATTCCGTCATATCTCTGTGCCCATTAAGTTACTATTCAGTCATATTAAATGGCCATGTCTTCATATTTTAATATCAGCTATTTACTCATATTTTATTGACAAATCCATCATTAATCATTTAGTCAATGTTAAATCATTACTCAATTATTTTAACGTCCCGTGCAGATAAATTGTTAGTGTTTGTAGACCATGTAATAGCTACTATTCAGCAATATTTAAATGATCATTATTCCATATGACCCTGCAACAATCTCTCTTAATACCATATTTTATCCAATTAATCAGAATTTTATTATAATAATTCGTTAACTAAGTTCTTACAAGTTATATTAATAAATCAATAAAAAGGTTGCAAGTAATTCAGTAACCATGGATTCGAGATGGAGAATGAATGGTATCCTCCTTCTCATATCAAACCAAATTGAAATAAATCTATAATCACCAGAAAATAAAGAAATAAGAGTGGTATTCACATATCCTTTATTTATCAATCAACAGTCAAATAATTTTTTCATAGTCTCACTATTATGCATATCAATTTCTTCTATTTAAGTAATTGATCATGCTATAGAAGCAGGGCATAATAATCAAAGTACAGGATAGGAGCATCAAAAACACTACTGCATTCCTAATATACATGCAGGTGTTAAGTATGGAACACAGACAATTTTACAGAAAAATCATAAAATCAAAAAATCGGTTTAAAAAAAAAAGCATGATGGTGTCAGGTATGGATATATACTAACACCCACACACACACACACACACACACACACACACACACACACACACACACACACATACATTCAAAAGAAGTATTCATGACAAAACGAGTAATGCTTATATCATCTTAGATACAGATAAAAACAAATGTATTATTATACAAATCAAACCACATAATACAAATATAATAAGAGGTTTTTGAAAAAAAGCTTCTTTGACTAAACAAAATATTTTGCTTAATGCGTCTGCAATTATAAGAGTATGTACATACAAAAATACCCTTAATGAAATCAACACTATCTTTTTGCAAAATCATCTTACACATTTCAGTAAGTAATACTCTAAATTTAATAATCAATCCAACTTTGTGTGTAAAATGAAATTGATGAGTACTGAACATGAAAAATCGACAAAATTACATACAATAGGAAAAAAGTATTGTGTCAAGCTTCGGAGTAGCACTATGACAAGATAGTACATCAAGAAAATCTTGATTTCTACTCCAAAAGCATGCAAGACCCTCAAACAATAAAAGTTAATAAACTGCATTTCATATCAACTCCAGGTTCTGATGTTAAATGAAATTGATGAGTACAATAATTAAACGCAACAACCACTTATTCAATATAGTAAATGGAAACATTCTTGTTATTTCTAGCTCTGGAGTAGCACTATGACAAGATAGTACATCAAGAAAATCTTGATTTCTACTCCAAAGCCTACAAGACACTTAACAATATGTAATATGAATTTCATTCACCACAACTTTAAGAAGTATAGTAGAAAAGCATGTTAAGTGACAACAATAAGCAAGAATATTACTTATTTAATAAACAGGAAATCCCAAAGTTACTTCTTAACATACTGGTTTTCTTTATTTTACCCATCGTTGTCACTTAAGACACGTCTAGGGATAGGACAAACACACATTAAATCTTTGCTTTCACCAGTGATTCCTTTGAAAAACCGACTGTGTATTTTCTGAACTGGAAGAAAACAGTTTGACAATTTGCCTCAAACTTATCACACTGCCACATTTGAAGAGCATTGCAATATTTATATCGCTCAGAAAATTCTTTGTACCAAGACACCTTTGCAAATATATTTGTTACACAATTTCCTTGAATTTTTGCAGTGTGTGAAAAATAAAAATCAACCCTACAAGGACAAAGGTCCATTGTAGGATGACCTATATTTTCACCTAGATCAGTATTCCAACAGGCCAAAATATCAGAAGATCGTAATTTTCTGTGAAGGTGTCGTGATCAAAAGTTTTCTCCTAAAATTGTAACATAACCAAATTTTTTAACAATCTCTCCAATGTCATCTACATTTAAAGAAGCAGAGGGAAACATTGTTCTATATGATGCCATTAAAGGGGCATGGTCACGATTTTGGTCAAATTATTTTTTCCTGTTTTTATTATTTACCATGCTTTAGGAATGCATATCTAATGATTAAATGAAATTTGAGAGTCAGCCGTAGAGTTATAAGCAAGATACAGGGCGCACAATTCTTTGTCATGTAAACAAGGCTCGTGCCCTGTTTTTGTTTACATATTTCAAAATACCAGTAAAAAAATCTTTTTCAACCTGCTTTGTCTATGTTGTAATTAATTTTAAGCATAAATAAGCAGTTCCTAACGTTTAAGACATTCATTTTAGGTCTATACTGGAATTTTCACTTCAACATTCAAAATGTAAACAAAAGCTTTGTTTACATAGCAAAGAATTGAAAGCTCTGTAACTCGCTTATAACTCAACGAATGTCATTCAAATTTTGGTTGCCTATTTAAAATGCCTTACTGAAGCATTGTAAACATTAAAATTGAAAAAATAATTTTTGACCAAAATCGTGACCATGCCCCTTTAAGAACACAATATCCTCTTGGTCTAATGCAACAATCTTAAAAACTTTTGGAAGTGAAACAAAATTAAGGACATCAACAGATAAAGATGGAAAAGACACAATTTCTGAAGCTCTTAAGAACTGAATGACATCTGTAATTTGACACATGCTGTGAAGCTGTTGAGTTTGACCAAAAAATATATCAGAAAGACCAGCTTCATTATGAAATTGTAACACATCCCTAAAAGAATCACAAAATTTGGCTGTCATAATTTTCCTCATAAACTGAATTTCAACTGCCTTATTATTTGTATGAAAAAACCCAAAAGCACCATTATATCTTTCAAAAGAAAAACACCAAAATACATGAATTGGCCCAAAATCAAATAAACAATCTTTTAAGTGATTATGCAAATGCATGTTACAAGTGACATCTTTAAGACTATAAATTTTCTCAAATGTTTTGCAAAAATCCAATAACAAAAGATCTGCCTTTTGCACATCAGTAACAGAAACAAATGGCTTACAAAGAAGTCCATATACCCGTAATGTAGCAAAAAATTGCAGAATCGCTCCGAAACAATTTTGGAAAAAATTAATGAAGCTGCATTGAAAATGGCTAATTGTATTCAGCGCGTCGGCGCGCTCGCGCAACAGATTTTATTTGTAAATTAAATTATCGATTAAACGATTTTATTATCATCGGGCACGATGTTTCACCCTGCCAGATTGAGGTAGCTAAACACAGTTTCGTATAAAATCCGTTTTTCTCTGGGAAAAAGCATGATGGGTAGGGATTTTCCTGCTATTTTTATACGGTATACATGAAAATGAATTTTTTAAATTCTTAATTGCATAATATAGAGGTTTATCTTTCGAATACATGCAAAAAGTGTGTAGAAAATTTTAAAAAATTAATTTTGTGAGACTGAAACAAAGGGAGGTAACTCCAAAAACATCCGGATTTTACGCGTGCAGAATTTCATGAATTTTTTTGTGGTTAATATAGCTCTTTTAAAAGCTGGCGAATGTACCCTGAAAATACTATAAAACGATGCCTAAGGACTTGCTCTTGAAAATTCACAGAAAATAAAATAGCTGATTTATTTCCATTCTGCTTCTACGGGGAGCCTAAAATGCATGGGTGTACTGCATTTAGACGCAATCTTTTGTCTATTTTCCTCATGTTTTGAGTGCCAAAAAAATTCTAGCATTAAGTTACATATGCATTATTCTTAAATATTTACAAAATTCACAATTTTATCTTTCCATTGATATATAGATATTAATGTAACACGTTTTTACAATTTATTTTTTAAAGGGGTTATTTTTGCTTGTCCCTAATCTAAAAACGTCCTTATAACGTTACATATAAAACTGTGTTTTGCACCCTGAGAAGCGAACAACGATGGCACATGACTGATGCATAAAATAATAAATAATTCTGATATCAGTAAGTTGGATTTAAGTTAGGCACGTTATTTTTTTTCAATAAAAAACTATTAGAAACATTGAGTATATGAAATAAAGGTGATAAATGAACGAAAGAAAGAAATCTTAAAATATTTTTGATACTACTGAAACGGTTTTGTTTTAAGATTGTTTGATGTGTATGATTAGATACGATTTATATTTTTGTCATTAAACTTCATGTTATTTTCATACAATGCTAAATACCACTAGAAATCAGCTTTATTTTATCTCCAGAGCATTGGGGGAGGGGTTGGGGGGTTGGGAGTGAGGTACAGCAGCTAAGCCGCTAAGTGATGTTAAAAAATAAAGTTCGTGCAATAAAGAGATAGGTCTCTGTGATATAATAATCATTATTATAGAACAGAGAATTTTCATATTATTAAAAGAAATATTTCAACGTCAGACATCTGTGCCCTAAGTCCTGGGCCTTCTTGTCATAAACTTTCGGACGACGCTTAGGACCCGTAAGTAAACATAATTATATATTTGTTATTAATATCATATTATTCACGTGAAGGACAACCAGTATGGACAAAACTTGCACCAATTTAATCACTTACCTATAAATATTATAAATTTACATATCATAGGCGTCGGAACCGGGGGGGGGGCTTAGCTCCCCACTTTTTTTGCAAAGTTATACATTGTTTTATTTTATTTTTTGCTTGTCAAGATTTTTTATAAGTCTAGCCCCCCCCCCCTCCCTTAGCTTCCGACTCCACTGCATATACAGGACGGTCGCATACTACCCTCTACCCTGTTCATTATGTTCAGGATCAATTTCATGTTAAAGATTAAAAATACTGTGAGGTGATATCCAATTTAGGAAATAAAAACAAAAGCTCTAACCGCTCAAAGTAAAATAGACAAAATCCAAGGTCAAATCACGAATTACAAATGAAAAAAAAAAGAACATTGGTTTATGGCACTAAAGAATAAATCTGCGATGTATGAAAGCTCAACCGCCTACCGTTAAAGCTTATATTTCAACTAATTCAAAACTGTTTGATAATGTACATTTGTAATTACTATCGGGCTTGATATTTCTCGACATTAAGTATGTAAGCGATAATGCTTTAGAATAAAGAAAAATCGACGTCATTTGAGTGTTTTACTACCCGAAGATTTTACTTGGAATAAAAGAGATGAGATGAACGCGCGGGCGCGCCGACGCGCTGAATACAATTAGCCTTGAAAATAAGTCAAATTATTCATAACAAACCATTTTGAGGCTGTAAATACCTTTCATCTGAAAATTTAATTCATATTAATGAAGAATTCACCACTTTTTCACCAAATTTTTTTCACACCATGTTGACATTCGGAACTCTCGGGATTTTTCATATTAAATACACTGAGTTAGAGTTATCTCCCGTATTTTCTTTGATGAACAGAATATATAGCAATTTACACGTATTTGTATTGTCGTTTCTGAGTTTATCCATGCAAATGTGATTTTGTGGAAACATGAACTAAAGAGCCTCCCGTGATTAAGCGTGAATGTAATGCGCATGCGCAAGATTGTAAAATCCAAAAAATCCAGGTGATTTCTGGATTTTTTAAAGGAATTTTTGTTGATTATTAATTAGCGAAGCTTGATTGAGGAAAAATAAAAACAAATTGGTAATCTTCAAGTACCAATGATGTTTAAAATATATTAAAAAAAAAGACAGTACTTCTCCGATTTCTCGGTATTAAAGCCCAAAAATTCGAGTCTATTATTTTAATATAGTAGTATAGATTTTCATTTTCCAGGGCGGATCTGGAACCCCCCCCCCCCCTTATATCCGCGCATGGAATTAGACAGAAAATGTGGGAGATTCCCTACACACCTGTCGTTCACAAGGAAAGTATTCATAGCCAAACCAAATTTGGGTCAAATTCTCAATCAATGTACCAGTCTTTTTTTTGTGATGAAAATTATCATGTTTGTATCAAGTTGTCTGTTCAAGAACCTGTGGTGACAGTTAAGTCTTGTCAGTATATTGTCATCACATTCGAGGGGAGACTGGAAGTCTCCAACACGAATCAGTATTTAATTAAACACGGGAATAACTAAAATTAAACTAGAACTGTCCTAATGGGACTAATACCCCCGCAAGGCTAATTTCAAATGGGACAAATAATAGAATTGTATAATAAAGGTTTGCGACACATAAATAAAAAAAAATTATAGAATTGTAAAAAACTAAATTAGTTAACAAAGAAAAATTAAAATCAAAATTTTCAAAACTTCACTGTAAATACATAATAATGTATAACAGAAATACATTTACAAATTTATGTACATGTATCTGATGATATTTTTTTTATTTCATTCAATTTAAAAAACCAACAAAGTGACAATAACCCCTCCCTTTGCAGTAAATGAAAAAAGCCAAGCAATGCTCTTCTGTTGATAACACTTTGAATATCTTTCTAATCAGAGTCTTGACAGATGCAATTAGTTGTTTCAAATTTTCCTAACTTTCTCCTATGGTACAATGCAACTCCATATCAGAAAATTGATCCCAAGGGACTATGATTTTCTTTGATGAGCTTGTTAAACTGGATAAAATCCCAGAACATTATCATAATTAGCACACTATGTAAAAATATGAAAAAAAGAAAATTTAATATTGCAAACAATTTTAAAATTGCCAAAACACTACAATCATATCCCTAATTTTGAATTTCATTTAAATTAATGCCCTATAGGGTCACTTCATCAATTTACTTGACTAATAAAATTGACTTCTAAAAATAGCTGACTTCTTTATTAATAATAATATTATTTTTTTCATTATAATGATAGAAACTTTTGGTTTACATGAAGCAGTATTAAAATAACCCCATAACCACCGCCCATTTTACAGATTATCAATTTTCCCTAAACCCTAGCTCCATCTAAACCATGGCTCAGATAATGGCCCCCTTGGGACAACTGAATTAAGCCACACTTGTCTTTGATGTTCGTATTAGCTCCTAAGAATTTATCAATGACAAACAAAAATTTTGCATTGTCAGTTGATAAAATACTTATAAAACTTATAAAAAAGAAATTAAGTTAAGAAATAAAGACAAAAAATTCCATCTGGATGTATTAATATAAATATATTTTAGAGTGTTTACTATTAATTAATTAATAAAGTCTGTAAGGATTACCTTCCTTACTTTTCAACATCAGTGTATAATATATAGAATAAGGAAAATGAAAACTGTCATAAAATCATAAAATCTTGTCTGATCTTAAAAAAAAATTGCAGGTGCACATCTCCAGATGGTGTTCAACAAAGTTGCGTCTACAGACAGACGGACAGACAGACGGACAGGGTGAAACCAATATACCCCCCTAAACTTCGTTTGCGGGGGTATAAAAAATTGGGGTACTAAAGGTTAACTAATCAAATAATTTATATAACTGTAGCACAGTGTTAAAGGTTATTCAGTACTCTAGGTAAATGAGTGGTATCAGTGCACTGTATGTATATTTTTTACACCAATCAATGGAAATTAGATACGCTGTGTTACTCATTGATTATTTCGATGTACGAAATGAATTTCTAGGTGGTCGTCCTTTGATCGGATAGTAAACACTCAACAAGCATGTTCAGTAAGCAAAAGTCAATCTATCTCATCATATAATTTTTTTTAAATCTACACAATAATTCTTTTTCTTTCAAGTCATAGCCGTATAAGGAATTTGTCTTAACCCTCTTGCATTTATTAAATGTAACCCCTTATCTCTCCTTGTGACAAAAATACCATTAATTGTAACAATAAATACAGGTTATCCCTTCACATGTTTTCTCTTGTAAAAGTATACATCGTTAAAAAACTAAAAAGGTAGATCTCGGTCACGTGCATTACACACTGTAACGGTGTCAAGGTTATTCTTCTCTTACTCAATTCATTACAATCGCCTTTTGTTAAATTACCACCTATAATACAACAATGATCCTATTTCGATAAGGGTATCCCTTACCCTTCCTGTGTCATTTGATATGGGTGACCCCTTTACCCTCATTATTTTCTCCACTTCAGGTATCATATTACCTTTTCCATTGTTCTGAGAACAATATTTCTATTGTTCAGTACCCGTGTAGGGTCGCTATTACTATTACTAGTATTTCTCAATTAAATAAGCTTTGTCAATAATTGTTGTTCAAGTAAGCAATATGTGTCCCTTTAATCTCTTGTTTAAACCAGTTACATGTAATATTAACTAATTTACATTTTTTTTTGTTAAAGTCTCCCCTAACAGTAAGCGTAGGGAATTGACCATCGAGTCCATGGAAGGTCCATCACGAGTTGTTTGCAAATCCGGGGAGACCACGCAGACAAATATTTGCCTGATATTGATGAAGTTGTCACAATATGCAATGTAGAAGACAGCTACCTTTAAAGAATACTATCTTTGAATTCCACTCTTCTTACTTCCTTAAAGGTAAGTTCATGTCATATATTTCTTCATCTTATATTTTCAAAAAATTGAATTTGTTTAATTATCAAAGCCCAATGTAGGTAATGAGATGAAGAGAACATTAAATACTTAAAATGTTTTTATAGTGATTAAAACCCACTTAATTAACATACAGTCAAGTTCTGTATTGTTTAAATTGAAGTAAAGGAGCAAAATCTTCGAATGTTAGACTATCATTCTTTGATATAAAATATACTTTTGGCTACTATAATTTTAAAAACACAAACTAAACCTACGTTTGTTTGTAAGTTCATGGCGTAATCGGAAACTTATAATTTTTTAAATAGATCCCCTGGGGCTTTGCGTTGGTTTAAATGTCAAATTCGAACATATCATCAGACAGGTTCCAACGTAGGCCTAGATCCTTGTCCCAGTTTAGATCTTAAATGTCCTGGGCCAAGTCTTAAGTTTCAAATGCTTTAATGACTTTTTCTCTATTTGATGCGAACTTGTGTAACCTTAAGTTGTCTTATTGTTTCATTGCGTCCTGTGTCCTGCGCCTCAGATCTATAATTTTTTTTACTGTCAACCCATCATCAAAATAGAAATTCCTCCTAATAAACTTTCCGACATCTGATCAGTAGCTTTTCTCCGACATTTCTGCAATCTTCTCGAGACCAAGTGTTGCTATAGCGGGAGAGGGATTATTCCCAAATACATTAGCCTTCATTTCTCAACTCTGTCAGTAGAAAATAACTGTTCTTATAGAGCAAAGTCATTTTCTACAGAATCTACAGATCGATGACGTAGGTTAGTGAGAGCAGCTGTGTCGTCATGATTTTTCTAAATTACAGAGCATATATCGAACATCAACAGTAAAGATAAAAGAAGACAATTTTTGCATCATTAAACACCTATTATCATTAGTGTACTAGTGTTAGGACTCATACTTTTTGACAGACATCAATTTTTTGTGGTGGTTTTATGAATATATGCGTGTGTTTTTATGGAAAAATGCAAGTGAGTTTTTTTTATTACTTTTATTGTTATGTGTGTTTGTGTTTTCGAGTATTTTATAGTGATCCAAATGATGCTTTTTTTATGGTGTTGTATGAAAATATAAACACATAAATGTGATATTTTTATTGATTCTTTCAGTATATAAGGGAACGAAATTTTTTCTTTTCACCCATTCTTTTTAAGGAAAACGTCCACTCTCTTTTGATAAAACAAGTAACTAGTCATTATTATTTTTTTAATCATAAAGCTACATATGACTTTGCATTAGAAAAAATAAATATTACATTTGATAAAAAAGTAAGTGTTTTATGTTTATTTATTTCTTTTTTTTTTTATAGACAATGGCACTTATCATGGAAAATGTTGTTGGAGACTACATCATTGGGGATAAAAAAATAAGTGTTATAGAATATGGCAATGATATTTTGGTGGAACTTGAAGTAGAGGATGAATTAGAAAAATGCATTAGCTTGGATAAAGCCAAGTGGAAATTTGTCTGTGACAAAATAGAAAATATGAAGGTTGCTGTAAAGCAATACCTTATTCGTGGAAGAGAAGGAATATATAGACTCCATCTGGGGAAGGACATTTTGGTTTCGGTGGAAAATGGGGTAATGTGCATTGACATTAGAAAATGGTTCCTACCCAAAAATGATGTTTGCCTTAAACCTTCGAGAAGAGGAGTGGCATTAAAAATTAGTGAATTTGAGAAACTTTTCGGAACTTTATTAAACATTAATGAAGATATTCCCTATTTTGAAGGTGTAATACCTTGCCAGTATACACACAGTGAAAGTGGTGTTGTAGAAAAATGTGACAACTGCTTGCCCTCAGCATCATTTAAAGAATAGTTTATAGATTGACAAGAAATAATAACTAATGAGTGAAGCTATAATTTAACATATTTTTTGTGAAATTATTGTATATAATTGTATCTACTTCATATATTTCACTTAAAAAACCCCAAAAAAACATGTAATTTGGCAAATTTACAGGAGCACCTAACATGAATCCTGAATAATATAAGAAAAATTTCACATTTGTTACAGCAAAAAATTTCCATTTTGTATTTGAACGATCTTTCATAACATAGCTACATATATCTATTTCCTGAAGTTTTTCTTCAATTTTTTTTTAAATCTCTTCTCTTCGAGATGTAAAGAGGGAAATCAAAAATTTCTGTATTGTTGTAAGGTTTAAAATATCGATAGTTTTTTTGTCTCATGATTCCAAAGTATATATCCAAATACAAGATTTAAACGAAATGTTTCTGTTTGTAAATTATAAATCTTATTCACAAACACCATAAGTTCATCAATAGTAAAATCATTTGAAATTGGGAAATTATAATACGCTGATAAAACTTTTTGATCCTGTGACTCTTTAATAAGAAGAAGATTCATTTCATAGATTTCTTTAAGTTTTAAGTCTATGTCCCCATTATCCTTTATCCATGGTGCATTTTTATTTGACCAAATTTTATCACCCTTTCCAGTAAGATGTAACCCACAAAGTCTACAGTTTACACCTCTAAAGTGTGTATCCATACCTTCATCAGGAATAAAGTTTGATGATTTTGTTTCAGACTCTGTGGGTTGTGGTTGTATCTGTTCATCACATTCCTTTAAACTTTGCTCTCTTGTTGAAGCTACTTCTTCAAAGTCGATGGTGTTTTGGGAAGAAGATGTTTGGCTTAAGTCTTTACTTAATGGTGATGGTGTTAATAATGAAGACGGTGCTTGATCATTCTCTGGTGATTGAGGGAGGTTTTGGGTTTGAGTTGTTTCCATTGTTTTTGTCGCTGAAATCTTAATTTAAAAAAAGTTTTTAGAAAACAAATTTATTTTTTAGTCATGTATATTTAATTTAAAAAAAAGAAAGAAAAAAGATAACATTTAAAAGTTTCATATAAAAATATCATACCTTTTTCATGCAAGTCTCATATGCTTTTTCAACACATCATTGCGTTTAAAACACTTATTGCAGTGTGTACATTTAAAGGGACTTGGACACGATTTGAGCTCAATTTTTTCAAAAGTTATTTTTTAATTTTTAATGTCTAGAATGGTCAATATAGATGTTTTTAATGCTCTGTCAAAATTTGAAAGTCAAATATCGAGTTACAAGCGAGTTACAGAGGTTAAAATTGTTTGTTTTGTAAACAAAGCTCGAGTCCTGTTATTGTTTACATATGTCTTGAATTGGTAAAAGTTTCAATCTAATGTTGCATTTTGTTGTTGATAAACTTATTTATGAACACATATAATAAGTTTATCTTGTTTCCACAAGTTATTTTGTCAAAGAAATGGTAATTTCTTTACTTTACATTATTTGTAAACAAATATAAGACTCGAGCTTTGTTTACATAACAACAACTTCTTTCCTCTGTATCTCGCTTGTAACACGACTTCTAACATTCAAATTTTGGTAAATCATTCAAAATACACAAGTAAACTATTTAATACATAAAAATCAAAAATAAAATTTTCATCTGAAATCGTGTCCAGGTCCCTTTAAATCCATCATTATTTCCATGAATAGAATAATAATGTCGTTGAAATGTGTGTTTGTAAGCATAAACTTTTGAACACACACTACAAAAGTATGATTTAACTATCAAGTCATTCTCACGAACTTTATCCCCCGACATTTTTCTCAAAAGAAAAGTTTTCGTTGTGTTTGTGCGTTAATGCTTCCTTTTATACACAACTTGAAATAAAAAAAAAACACTCATCAAAAATATAAGGCAATAACATTGCTCGCCTTTATGCATAAAAGATGAAGTTTTTATATTGCAAAGTGCATACACAATAATAAAAAATACATATAAAAATATTCACACAGAGGGTGGTATGCTACATCCATACTAAAGGACACATTAATGATGCGTAAACTATAGGTGGTTATAAAAATGTCAAAGCCAAAGGTATTCACCATCAACTTTAACCAAGCTAACATATAGCTAGTCATAAAAGATGTTAGTCGAAAAGTATGAGTGACTGTCCTAATACTAGTACCACTAATAAAATATGGTGTTTTGATAATGCAAAAGGTATTAAATGCTATTTTCTATCCACCAAAACGATGCAAGTGATGTAAAATGCGTTCCATTATTTTTTTTATAATCAACTTCTACTAACTACCGATAAATTCCTAGTGGATGCGTTAACCACCTATTTAAAACATAACATATCGGTAGTTGTCAAAATTAAATTCAATATCGTAAAAGTAGTATAGGAATGGGGCTTCTGGCACACACTGCACACTGCAAGAATGTAATGACGTCATTGGAATGTCATGACCCCACAGAATGCAGAGTAGTTTGACCTCCTATGACCCCATGGAATGCGGGATATTTGTGACGTCATTGGAATGTAATGACCTCGTAGAATGCAGGACATTTTGACCTCCTATAACCTTAGTAATTATACAATGTGGGCAGACTGCGAAAGTGAGCATTTTTATAAAGACGTTGATATCCCATGCAGTTAAACATGTGATTGATAAAGATCCATATACGTGAGGTGTGTAGCAGAACTAATAAGTGGGTATTGTTGACCTGTCCATTAGATTTATTAAAGGAGAATTAATGGAAATGGACAGAATTAATACCTTTGGGCGTGTAGTTAAGTTGTTAACAAAGGTAGTCATAGTCAAGAGGACTATTAACATTTAGAGAATGGCAAATCGACACGTTCATTTCAACGATAAACTTTTTGAAGTGTGTTATGTGGAAAAGTATTGTAGGAAAGGGGTATGGGAAGAATGTGCTAGAGATCGAGTCAGATTTCAAAGACGCATTTTACAAATACAAACTGTTTTAGACCCTATTTTAAATCACCACCATCGAACAAAAGTGTTTGAATCTATGTTGAATGATATAAATTCCAATTTACAAACACAGGAATGTGAAGTATGAACACGTCATTTAATGGAATGCGGGTAAGAGTATAAGTGGCAAGTCAAAAATGTGTATAGTCATTAATGCTCAAAGCATCAAAGATGGAAGATCTACATCGTGAAATTCTTAGAAAAAACCACTCACTGCTAGTGCGGGAAATGACCCCCGAACTTGTGGCAGAGCACTTATACAGCAACTTCATTCTAACATTGGAGATGAAAGAAAATGTATTATCGCAACTGACAACATTTGCAAAATCCAGAAAAATCCTAGACTATTTACCGAAAAGAGGACAGAAGGCATTTTTCTCCTTTTGCCAAGCTTTGGAAAAAAGTAACCAAGTTCATCTGGCCAGGCAGTTGAGACAAGAGGGGTGGGAACGTGTCGGTCAAACTGATAGTAATACTGCTTTATTCCCCAACATGCAGTCGCAAACTGGCAAGCCAGCTTCTAAGACATACACACAACTATGCCAGCTTCACCTAGGAGACGAAATCTACGTTACTGGTAATGTGTGTGAGAACGTCGTACAGATTCACATCCGTCAATACGATAAAGGAAATGTAGGCCCCTACCCTACCAAGAAAGGTGTTACCATGTCCCTGACAGAATGGCAGTTATTGGAAAGCTTTGTAACCGGTATGGAAGAGGCTGTTCTGAATTATAGAGAACGTAAAGTAGACCATACTTGGCTTGTGGGAAGTAACATCTATGCAACAGCGTCAAAAGAATACCCTCTCCTAGACCTTCGGCACTACTGGAAGC
The DNA here is from genome assembly GCA_020458035.1 of Magallana ariakensis. Classification (NCBI taxonomy): domain Eukaryota; kingdom Metazoa; phylum Mollusca; class Bivalvia; order Ostreida; family Ostreidae; genus Magallana; species Magallana ariakensis. The sequence continues at coordinate 8,713,183 of CM035811.1, forward strand.
CAGACCCAAACGGAGATTTTATTCCTACAACCAAAGGAGTCAAGCTCAATCGTAGAAAACTGGAGAATTTGAAAAACATAATTGACATTATTCGTGATTTCATCCCACAGTTAAAAGAGCACGATGTTGTCGAGTACCCCATTCTACCAACCGAGATCGATTTGCAGTCGTTAGAGGGACTTTTGAACATTCCGAGTGGAAATTAATGAAATGTGTAACATTCCACACATATTGACTAGTGTATATAAATGAAAGAAAGAAGTCTTCCATCCACACAATAGCTTTACCACCACTATGGAACACATTAACGAGCAACATAGAAGACAGATGCTACAAAGTTACAACTTAATTTTTGCATTGGAACTTTTAGATGTTCTGAGTCCTATAGTTATTGAACAGTGTTACGGATGTTCTGTTGATCACCCAAGCCAAGTCCAGCATTCCTGTATTATGGAGTCTAAATTATCACACTTATGGATGTATTTCGATTTAGAGATGGATAAAGTTAACTTGGGGACTGTTTTCGGGAAATGGCAGAAGGAGATACTTTTTTAAATGTGTCCGTTGAATCAATGAAAATGTTGAAGGAACTTATTGAATCTGATGACTGGAAAGAGAAACATTTTACAACAATTAGCAAAGAAGAAATTTGTTAACTGTGTGAAAATGCGATAAAAGTAGAAACTCGATTAAACGGATATTAAATACTGTGTATAAACGGAAGTGGTTTATATTTGTGTAATATGAATATATTTGTATATAATCAGATATGTATATGAACTCGGAGTTGGACAATTATGGTTTTAATATAACGCTGATACTTGTACTGGAAAGACTGTAAATATGACTTCTGGTAAAGGTAATTTTGTGTAGTTTTATATCATTGATTATATTGATAAAACATGTTTTGTAAAATAATTTTTTTTTATTTATTTTATATCTTTTTATTTCAAATCATTACAGATAGAAGGGTAAATGGTAAGATTGACAAAATCTTGAAGAATCAATATTATGATCTCAAGTCATCAGGCTCTTACGTAGGACCTGTAAAATTGTATAAGTCTTTGAAAATGCGAGGAATTAACATAGGCCTTTATCAAATACAAAAATGGTTGAAAAATCAGGATGACTATAGTCTGCAAAGACCAAGTCGTCACCCTCGAAAAAGAGCACGTGTTGTGGTGTCTGGTATTGATAATCAGTGGGATGCAGATCTGGCAGATATGTCATCATTATCTAGATTTAATGGTGGTATTAAATATCTGTTGGTTGTGATAGATATTTTTTCACGATTTCTTTGGGTTCAACCATTAAAAAACAAAACGGGTAAAGAAGTTGTCGAAGGGTTTAAGCACATTTTGCAAAGTGGTCGTAAATGTAAAAAACTCAGAACGGATAAAGGAGGCGAATTTACCAACAAGTTCATGAAAGAGTATTTGAAAAATCAAAACATATATTTTTTCACCACACAGAATTCAGACACAAAAGCAAATTATGCTGAGCGTGTCATTCAAACTCTAAAGTCTAGAATATATCGATATTTCACGAAAAATAGAACTAAGCGATACGTAGATGTTTTAAATGAGTTTGTCCAGAGTTATAACAAAACACCACACACTTCTTTGGGGTTTACCTCACCTAGAGATGTTACCAAAGCAAACGAAGCTGATGTGTGGGCTTATCAGTATCTAAAACCTGCCAAGATAAAAAGTTTTAAACGTACTCCATTTCAATTGAAAGTTGATGATATGGTGAGAATATCTCACGAAAATGCAGTGTTTAAAAGGGCTTACAATGAACAATTTTCGAAAGAAATATTTAAGGTCGCACAGCGATTTCGTATGCAGGGTATACCTATGTATAAAATAAAAGATTTTGCAAATGAGACTATTAGAGGAAATTTTTACGGGTCGGAATTGCAAAAAGTAGCAAAAGATGAAAATGCTCTATGGATCATTGATAAAAAAATTCGGAAGCGTACTGTCAATGGTAAAGTCGAATACCTTGTATCCTTTGAAGGATGGCCTAGTAAATATAATATGTGGGTTTCCGCAAGTGATATCAATGATCTTAAGACAACAGAGTCGTCAACATGAGCATTTACGCTATAGTGAGTAGTGATTCCTCATTACATCTTTATCCTGAAAACAAAGCGTATCATTTTAAGTGTCATTTAAATACACCTCTTCATTTAGAGGGTGTTTGGAGAGTAGCTTTGTTAGAAGCAAATGTTTCTGCCAAAAAGCAATTGAAGACCTTGAAGCCTTTATATGTATACTCAAACATTTGTGGAGAGTCTATAGTAGACGGTGACCAAGAACCCCTACTCAGAAAGTTGCAAGTTAATTCGTCAAACAACTGGGATGTAATATTTGAAGCGGGGCATTATATACCACTAAAAATAAATAACATAGCTGATATTGACATTTATATAACTACAAAAGAAGGAGTTTTGGCTTCATTCTTAGACCAACCATCCAGTGTGACACTTCACTTCAAAGCCTTCCCGTTCATATAAGTATGGATATATTAACTAAAAAAATGTATGTACCAAATCCAAAAACATGGATTAATTATTATAAAAACGCGAATCACTTTAGTGTAAATGGTTATAAAAACCAACGCGGGGGAGGGCTTATGAATTCTCCAAAAGAGTACCTAATTCCTATAGAGAATAATACTCGCGAAAAACCTCCAATAACAGATCTACCTAAATTGGAATTTATATCTCCTGCTGAACAAGTCGTACAACAAGCAAAGGATGAGCTTAAGGAGGGTATAAAAAGAAAAGCCAATCCTGTCAGCATCATTCCACTCAAGAAGCGGCGTGGAAACACATCTAAAGCAAGAAAGTCGAAAAAAGTTAAGACATCAGTTAAAAAGAGAGTTTCCAAGAAAAAGCATTTATCGAAATCAAAGAAATCTCCCCAACCAAAACGCTTAAAGAAGGGAAAACTAGTGGCAAAACGTTTACCACAGAATACAAAGTCGAGGAACAATTTTTTTGCATAATGACCACTGAACAGTTTCGAGACGCTCTGCCCAGCAGTCTGGACATATTTTCATTACCACCCACACAAACGGCTATTGAGAGTATGTACTATCAAGAAGTTAGACCTATCTCTCAGATAAGTGGAAACTCACCCATAGAATTCATCATTTCCGGTCAAAATGGAATGGAATACGTAGATTTCAAGCAAAGTAAATTATACGTGAAAGTTAAAATCGCTCACGGAAACGGTTCTTCCTTAAGCGCGTTGGAATACGTGGGTCCAGTTAATTTACTTGCAGGTTCCCTGTTTTCTCAAGTAGATGTCACTCTCCAAGGAAAGTCGGTTACCTCGACGACTAACCATTACCCTTATAAGTGCATGTTTGAAACGTTGCTGTCTTACGGTTCTGAGGCTAAAACATCTCAACTGACCTCTCAACTATTTATCAAAGACACCCCTGGTGCTTTGGATGACAACGATGTTAAAAACGGTCAAAACAATGGACTGTATGCTCGATCAGTATATTTTCAAGATTCTAAAACCGTCGACCTAGAGGGACCACTGTATGCAGACCTTTTCAACATGAATCGTTACATCTTGAATCAAGTCGCTATTGGGGTGAGACTTTATCGTTCGAAGGGGGATTTCTGTCTCATGACCAGTGAAGACGCTCCTGATTTTCAGATCGTTATCGAAGATATTGTGTTAAGAGTATGCAAACTTCAGATAACCCTGGACTCATCTACGGACATGCTGAAATTCTACAGAAAACCCCAGCCTTGTATCCTTATACGAGAACTGAAATTAAGATGATGGCTATTCCTTCAGGACAAGTCGCGTTTACGTGGGACAACATGTTTCAAGGTGTAAGACCGAACAAATTGATTGTCGCTTTTGTGGATTCTGCCGCCGTAGCAGGAACCTATTCAACCAATCCATTTAACTTTAAACACTATGGATTGAATCGGATAGGCCTGTACGTAGACAACGTTCCTGTGGGAGGCAATCCTCTGAAACTAAATTTCGACGACTCCAGCGGTCAGACCACCCTTCCCGCTTACAACAGTATGTTTGATGTGATGGGAAAATGGATGCAGGATTCAGGCAACGACTTGAATAGGAGTGACATTGGAAACGGATATGCTCTCTATTGTTTCGATATTGAACCTCGAATTACTTCACAGGAACATTTTCTCACCTTATTAAAACAGGGAAACACGCGTATCGAAGCTCAGTTTAGCAAGGCTTTAACCAACACCGTCACGTGCATCGCATACGCTACATTTCCCACCCTGTTTAAGATCACAGGTTCCAGAGACGTCATTTTGGAATGAATACCGAACAGCTTCAACGTGTTATACGATGTGATGGCTACATGAAGAGTCGTGTTTTGGGAGTATTTCCCGCTGATGACTTACCCACATATTTAACCCTCGGAACAGGACTTATCATCAATACAGATCCAGTTACTTTGCCAGGACGTCATTGGGTCGCTTTTTATCTTAATGAGCAGAATGAATTAGAGTGTTTTGATTCATTTGGAAAACCTCCATCTGCCTATTCCATTTATTTGAAAGAATTTATGTCTAGATTTTCCAAGACTGTATCGAGTGACATACATTTACAGAGTAGAAATAGCAATGTCTGCGGGCAATACTGCTTATTGTATTTGATGTGTAGATGTAGAAGACTTTCTGTACATTATTTTTATCATTTGTTTTGTTCTCAAACACGTATTAATGACGAATTTGTATATAACCTCATTAAAAGAGATTTCGAATGTTGCATGTATAATTGTAACCTGGGTCAAATTAGTGTTTCTGAAAATAAAATGTAGTGAAAAAGCTGATCATGTATTTAATATTCTTGTTCTTAGTTCATAAAGTAGTTTGATGATGGTCACTAAACATGAATGACCTGTGGTGGAAAAAAGAAAGTTTGGTGCCATTTGAAACCCCCACAAGTATTTTTGTAGTGGGGATGAGCGGTTCAGGCAAAAGTTATTTAACTCGACAAATATTACAACACGCAAATGGAATGTTTAAGAAACCAACTGTGCGAATCTTGTTTTGTTATGGTGTGTGGCAGGACTTATACGACCGAATGAATAAAGAAATTCCTTTTATTGAATTCCACCAGGGGCTACCTTCCAGTGATGAAATATATGAATTTGGGTTAATTGAAGGTCATAAGATACTAGTATGATAGACGCTGCTGACAAAGTGGAAATGGCTCATTTACTCTGTGTCGGTTCACATCATTATAACATTACAGTCATTCATCTACTGCAAAATATATTTCATAAGGGGAAAGCTATGCGCACAGCATCTCTAAATTGTCATTATTTCATACTGTTCCCCTCTTACAGAGATCGTTTACAAATTCAATCGTTTGGTAAACAGTTATTTCCCGGAAAGAGTAAATATTTTATGGACGCATTTGAAAAAGCAACATCTAAACCTTACGGATATTTACTAGTTGATATAAGCCCGCATTCCGACAAAACATATCAGTTGCGCACTGATATTTTACCTGGACAGGCGACTAGAGTTTTTCATCTAAAATGAATGAGGAAAAAATGAAAGTGTTTTGTATGTTTTTACTGATGAGTTCAAAGGAACAATTCAATTACATGTTAAAATCCATCACTAAAGAGCAACTTCAAATTATATTAGAGATATTATATAACATTTCTAATGAAATAATAACAATCTCAACTGAAGACAAACGTAGACTGAAAAAATATAAAATCGATGCACGCAAGCTACTTTCATCAGACTTGAAGTGGACTTCAAGAAAGAGACTCCTGTGGAAAATTAAACTCGCTGTGCCCATCATCCTTCAAAACTATTTAAAATATGTCAAAAGAACTCGTGTTGCTTCCTAAAAGAAAATATGAAGATTTAATACAGCAGAAAGGGGAAGGGGAAAGCGCCCCAGCACTGGAGAATGAAAGGTTAATAAATATTTCACCACCTTCAGGTGAGACAAATGGTGGTGAAGACCTGGATTCTCGCGTCATGGAGAAATACACGAATCAGAAAATGGACAAACCCACAACCTACATTACAATGAAACCGACAACGTTTGCGAATGAAACTCATATTCACAACAATAAAAAGTGGATGAAATTCAAAATGTAGTAACTATTTTACTAGTATAAAAACGTATTTACGTTAAATAAAGTCTTATTCCCTCATTTGACTTGGGACAGAGAGATATGGCTGGATCATCTGTCTTTCCACACTATGTATTTCTTAAAAACCTAGGAAAAGAAGACAACCTTCGAGATAGAATACAACGCGTTAGACTGATGAATGTAGACACTATGAAAGCATTATCTAAAATAGTGCACTTCATACTGATGAATTATGTCCCTCCGCTATCTTACGATCAAAGAGCATTTCAAACTTATCGCCTGGTAATGAGACATATCAGCAGTCCAACCGTCTCTCTCTCGAGGAAAAAGGCAACGTTGGAACGATATCACTCGCTGATTCCCAAACTTCTTCGTGAACATTACATTATAAACACATGTCTGTATGAGCTGAGACAGAGTCTTGGTATGGAATAAATTGGATTCCAACTTATTTTATAATGAATATCATTTTGTACATCACTTGTAAACTATAAAAATAGGTTTACTATTCATTATGTATAGAGGAAATGAAATTGAGTTTGTTATTTATCGTAACTATGTACCATTAGAAGTAATAAACTATCCAAAAGAATTCATTTTTAGGATTTTTTCTTTCGTCACTATGGGTGATTTTTTAAAAGGATATTTAAAAGGATTTTGCGCCAAAAAAAGCGCAGGTGCTGAGCGCGAAAAATAAAACATGCGCAGTATCTCCGGAATTTACTCTTAGAGAATTTATTATTTTAGGATAAGGATTGATATAATGTTTATCATTCAGTCAATGTCCATGGAGGTGGATGTTGCTTAAATTGTATTTGTGAAACAGCAGTGATTCATAACTTGAAATGAGTAATTTAAAAAGGAAAATAGGTTGCGAAAGTGAGTTCAATAGTAGTGATGATGATGATTTGTGTGCCGAGGTAGATTCTGTTGAAGTGAAATACAAAAAATCAAAGTCAGAGGAGGATTATTTTCTGTGTCATATATGTGGAAGAAGTTTGAAACACAGGCAAAGTCTAAATACTCATTTGCTATCTCACACTCAGACATTTTATTGTCCATGTGGAAAACAATTTAAACATAAGGAAAATTTTTACGGACACCAAAAACGATGTGTAGACAAAGCTTGTACTTTCAATTGCAACCTATGCAGTGCACAGTTTCGTAGAATCGGTGATCTTTCACCACACATGGATAATACACATTCGCAAAGTGGAGGAAGAGCTCCTACAGCAGTTGAAGATATCTCTCAAGACCAACCATCAACGTCTAAAGATCAACCATCAACATCTAAACATAAACCATCAACGTCTAAAGATCAACCATCAACATCTAAACATAAACCATCAACGTCTCAAGATCAAGAACATAGTAAGGAAAATTTGGAGAGAAGGTCTGCACTCAATGAATCAGCTCAACAAATAACTATTTACCCGCAAAATGATGCTGAAAAATATGATTTGCTACACTTTTATAGCGTTATGAAATCTAAAATCCAAACCATTCTAAAAGGCGGAAAAAAGAAATTTCGTGATATTAAATTCTTTCTAAATACTAGAGTTAGAATGATACGAACAAGAGAAGAAGGGGAAGAATTGATCGTTCCTCATTTCAGAAGTCGAACTTTTATTTCTCTCAATCTCAGCGATGAAGAACACGACTTAAACACAGCCTTCCAACAAATGCAAAATGCCCTAGAAGAATTCATACACAGAGGGTCAGATTGGCGTGTAGATGTTGTGATCGGTTTAGAAGTAAGCATGGTCCCTTACATACCTCTTTCTGCTGGGAAATATACCACTCTTCCTAAACAAATCCAACATCTCAAAGGAATCGTTAACATGCAGAATGATGACGAAAAATGTTTTCTGTGGTGCATTTTAGCAGCTCTACATCCCAAAGGAAAAAATCCTCAGAGGATTCAACAGTATTATCCATATGAAAACGATCTCAATTTAAATGGCATCACCTTTCCCACACCCATCTCTAAAATTCAGAAGTTTGAGAAACAGAATAATATATCCATAAACGTCTTCGGATATGAGAATGACTTTTTCCCTTTGTACATTTCCGAGTTAGAGTCAGCTAATGCGAACGTCGACTTGTTATACGTTGAACAAGCTGGGAATAGTCACTACTGTCTCATTAAAGACTTGAATCGTGTCCTGGGGTCAACTAAACGTGCCAAGAGAAAGCATTACTTTTGTCGACGTTGTTTACATGGTTTTATCAGAGAAGATCTGTTGAAAGACCATTTACCCTACTGTAAGCAATTCAGTTGTCAGAAGGTAGAATACCCAGTCGAGGGCAAAGATAACATATTAAAGTTTGAAAATTTCTACAAGAAATTGAGAGTACCCTTTGTGATTTACTGCGATTTTGAAACATTAGTACAGAAAATAGATACCTGCGTCCCAGATCCTCAAATATCCAGTACTACACACGAGGCCTATTTTAACCCTTGCGGCTATGCATACCAAGTCGTGTGTACAAATCCTAATTACACTAAACCACCTGTTGTACACAGAGGAAAATCGGGAGAAAATGTAGTCAAACACTTTCTGGAGAATTTATTGCAAGAGGAAAATAATATCAAAGACATCCTCGGCGATCCGGAACCTCTCATCATGAATACAGAAACAGAAAAAGAATTTCAAATGGCTACTCACTGTCATATTTGCGAGCAAGCATTTACTTACAAAACGAAAAAAGTTCGCGATCACTATCATGTTGGGGTTGCTAATTTTCCCAATTACAGCAACTTCCGCGGCGCAGCCTGTAATGGTTGCAATATAAATTTTCGAGAACCTAAATTTATCCCGCTCATTTTTCACAATCTCAGGGGATTTGATGGACACATTCTTTGTCAATGTATTGGAAAACTGAAAGACAAGAAATTAAAAGTTATTGCTCAAAACATGGAACGTTACGTAAGCTTTTCCGTCGGTGATTTACGTTTTATTGACTCTTTTCAGTTTATGAGCAGTTCACTTGAAACCTTGGTCAACAATATGGCTTGCGAAGGATTCTCAAATTTTAAACACTTTAGCAACCATTTCAAAGATGATGAAACGGCTAAGTCTTTACTACGAAAAATTTGAGGAAAAAAAGTTGCCACCCAAGGAAGCTTTTTACAACCGTTTGAAAAAAGAACACATATCTGACGCAGATTATGCTCATGTACAACAAGCGTGGGAGAATTTTAATTTACAAACCTTAGGCGAACTTCACGATCATTACGTGTTAACTGATGTTTTGCTTCTGGCTGACGTTTTTGAACGTTTTCGAGACATGACTTTAGATTATTATAAACTGGATGCTTGTCAGTATTTCACATCTCCGGGATTGGCTTGGGAGGCTGCCTTGAAAATGACCGGGATTTCACTAGATCTCATCACCGATCCTCTCATGTACAATTTTTTTGAATTGGGGCTACGTGGTGGGGTTTCTATGATCAGCAAAAAATATAGCATAGCGAATCACCCAGAAATTCAAGGTTATGATCCTACCAAACCTACCAAAAGTCTTATTTATTTGGATGCGAATAATCTCTATGGGGGGTCATGCGTTTCCCCCTTCCCATCGGATTCATGCGCTGGTTGACGAAAGAAGAAATTTACAATTTTGATGTCATGCAAATACGTATGGATGGTCGAATGGGTTATACATTAGAGGTAGATTTGATATATCCAGTCGAATTACATGATTCTCACAATTGTTACCCCTTAGCACCAGATCACAAAATCGTACAGGATAAAGAACTCTCCCCCTATAGTGAAGAACTTTGGAGGGATTTGTACGCTACTGATGGGTTGAAATTGCTAGGACGCGGTAAATCATCAAAATTGATTCCCACATTAGAGAGTAAAAAACATTACGTCCTTCATTATAGAAATTTACAGTTATATTTGTCTCTAGGAATGAAACTGTCTCATATCCACAGAATTTTAGAATATAGACAAGAACCGTGGTTGATGTCTTACATCGACTTCAATTCCAACAAAAGAAAAGATGCAAAAAATGACTTTGAAAAAGATTTTTTAAGCTTATGAACAATGCTGTGTTTGGGAAGACGATGGAGAATTTACGAAATCGTGTAAATATACAACTTGTCCATACAAAGAAAAAATTCAAAAAAATATGTGCCAAACCCTCTTTTGATCGTTTCAAGATTTTTAATGAAGACTTGGTGGGAGCGGAAAATAAGATAGTTAAACTTAAACAAAACAAACCTGTTTACATTGGGCAGACCATCCTAGACCTATCCAAACTAGTCATGTATGACTTCCATTACAATTTTATGCGAAAAATGTATGGAGAAAAAATCAATTTATTATTTACGGATACGGACAGCCTTATGTATGAAATAGAGACATCGAACTTGGATGGGGATATAGCTAGAAACAAAGACTTTTTCGATTTGTCTAATTATCCACCCAACCACCCACTTCATGACAACTCAAACAAGAAAGTGGTGTTGAAGTTCAAGAATGAAACTGCAGGTAATTAAAGCTTTTGAAAGTGTATACTTCATAAATGATTTATATCTTTAATTTATTTTTTTAATGTTTAATCTTTTTATTTTTAAGGTATTCCAATTCAAGAATTTGTAGGACTTCGACCAAAGATGTACTCTATGCTGCTTCTCGATAGATCGGAGAAGAAAACGGCTAAAGGTGTTTCGAAACCTGTCGTTAAACAGGATTTAAAGCATTCGATGTATAAAGACTGTTTGTTCAACCGATCTAAAAGCACCCACAATATGACTTTAATTCGCAGTGATCATCATGAACTTTTTTGTGATAACATAAACAAGACTACTTTGTCATGTTTTGATGATAAACGTTATGTGAAATCGTGTGGTGTAGAGACTTTGGCTTACGGGCACAGTAACATAGAAACTCTTCGAAATCTCACAGAATTATTGAATGAATGACTCTCAATGTGAACAGACATAAGTTTATTCTTAATTCTTGTCTATGCATATAATAAAAATGAAATAAATATTTTTAAACAACCAAAGATTTGTCTTTTAACACAGACAAAACAAGAATTAAATTAAATATTAAACTTCATTCATTATCATTCTGTATAATAACAATGAATCATTAATTTTTGAGCAACCACAGATTTGTCTTTTCACACAGACAATATCAGTCTATATAATAAATAATAAAACATTAATTTTTGAGCAACTATAGATTTGTCTTTTCGCACAGACAAACCAAGAATTAAATTAAAGTTTAAACTTAATTCGTCCATTATCAGTCTGTATAATAAACAATGAAACATTAATTTTTGAGCAACCACAGATTTGTTTTTTCACACAGACAAAACAAGAACAAGATTAAACTTCATTCACTATCAGTGGGGTTTGGATATGGAGGTAGGGATGGGTAAGGGAACGAGCGATGCTTCTTAAACCCTGTATTCTTCACTTTTGATACATCCCCCTTCTTCACTTTCTTTACGGGGGTTACAGCTTCCACAACTGGTGCGTAGACTTCAGTGTGGGCTGTCGTTGACTGATCTGAGGTGCTCTCTGCAGGTTCTTCCTCAGGTGTGACAATTCTATACATCGGGATAGCAATGTTTGAAACTTCACCTGATGTGTAAGCTGCTGGCGAGATGCTTGAAGTTGACTGACTCTCTGCGGGTTCTTCCTCAGGTGTGACAATTCTATACATCGGGATAGCGATGTTTGAAACTTCATCTGATGTGCAAGCTGTTAGCGAGATGCTTGAAGTTGACTGACGCTCAGTGGGTAGTATAGCAAACTCTGTCGGATTAAAATCAACGGATTTTAGGAGATCCACATTAAACTCCTCCAGATAATACTCCTTCAATTCGGTGGGAAGGGGAGTTGGTTCTGCGGGTGGCGCTGAAGGTTGGTGTGGAATCAATCCTATCCTCAAACACCCTGTTTTCTTCATAAAGATGTCGCGAGGAACAGGCTAAAGAAAATTTTTTAAAAAAAAACTTACATTTAGTGTTTTTATTAAATAACCTGTTAATTATAAATATGAACATATTATATATTTAACGCTAATTACAACTTTTACGGATGTTTAAAATAAAACTATTTCTAAACTGTTTCAAAGTAAACCCTAGTATCCATTTCATATTTAATATCATCTTAAAAAGAGGCTGAATAATATAAGGTACCGTTTTTAAAACAATGTAGGTAATTCTAAAATTTTAATGTTTTGTTTGTTAGTGACGGTAAAAACGGGTATAAATGCTTACCTTTTTAAAATAATCATCCGCTAAGTCCATGACTTTGATTATCTCATACAGCTGTAAAAACTCATCATATCCAAGCGTGATCCCAGGATATTTTTTCTCTACTTTTCGGTTATCATATATGTGCGCGTACTTATACCCCTCGTTATACTTCATGACAACTCTCTTCTGTCTTCCAAAGTTTTTCATTAATTGTATGAGGACATTTTCCTTTCCAACAGCATACTGTACTTCTTTGGATTCGCTCATTTTGATAATTAAAGCTATATGAAATTTTAGTGTATATATACATCATTATGTAATACATTGAAAAGAAAAACATTGGTTAAGAAAGTGGTGGCTTGGTCAGGCTAAGTCTAGCTTTTGATAGCAATCGACGGTTTCTTTTAGTTTGAACTTATGCTGTAGACGACGAAATTCAACTTTATCTGATGTAGTCTCAGGTACTATAATGTGTGTCGCATGCTATGTAAAATCAAGATTAAGAATATTTCCATTAGTGAAAGTAGAAGTCGTCGACGCTTTATATCAGTACTACTAACGGTTGAATTATACTTCCTCCAGGTTTCACACTCCATTAATTACTTCCAGTGCTGAAAGTAAGTATGAGCTATGCATATTGTTTTGCTACATTAACTACTAGATTGAAAAAAAGATTACTCGTTAGTTCCATTACCGAAAGTATAAGTCACCATTTTAGATAAAGGTGGAATTATACCTCCTCCAGACTTAACACTCTATTAATCATATTTCCAAAATTGAAAGTATGAACAATGCATATTGTTTGCTATTATACTACACACTAAAATTGTTAAAAATTCTCCCAAATTCATTTCCATCAGCAATATGCTGTGTATGTGCTGTTCAGCAAAAATAATTTTTAAAATATATCTATATACTCTTATACTACAGATTTTTTAATTAAAATTGAAAAAAAAACCAAAATTACATGTTTACATCTTTTTTTGGGGGGGGGGGGGTGTTGTTACTTGCATTGTTTTCAGGTACGAGTTAATTAATACAAAACAAGCAAAAGGGTGGTTCACGTATGAGTTAATTAATACAAACCAAGCAAAATGGCAGGAGAGATAGTGTTGGTTTTGTTCTCGTCTGTGTTTATGTTAGTTTTGACTATAGAGATAAACTACCACGAGTGCCAAAGAAAACAATCAACTCTTCAATGTCCATGGAGAGGTGTTGGGAACTACGAAGTGACGGTGCCGATGTTGCAAGAGGTTCTACAAGTAGAAAAATTGACGAAGGAATCAACCCTCATCGTCCCAGAACGGTTCTCTGGAAGATTGACAAAAATCGAAGTTCTGCAGGGAGACGCATCATGCATGCAGATAGTTGCACCTTCATTTGTATCTGTCTATGTTGACAGACAAAGATGTGTAAGTAAAGTCGGTATCACAGCTTTGTAAAATAGGGGGATTTTCCGCTGTAGACTTTGACCTGTAAACGTGGTGCTTCGTTTCAATACAATTGATGATAAATAAATATGTTTGATGCATTTTTTAGTGTTAGTATACTTTTCCTGTAGTATATCTTAGCAGACAAAATTCATAATGCGTAAATAAAAACTAAATAAAATAGGGGTTATTAAGGGGCGTGATTTTCCATGTTTAAGACTTTGACCTGTCACTTGAATGACATGTATTCATTTTAGCATACATAATTGAAAAAAATTATATTTAATAGATTTTAATTGCTGGTATACTATTTCTATATAGATGAAGATGACGACTTCTACTCCCGCCTCTACTCTCCACTCGGTCACCCCTACCAAAGCAGACTTCACCCCTACCAAAGCAGACTTCACCCCCACCAAAGCAGACTTCACCCCCACCACAGGAGACTTCACCTCAACCACTGCAACTTCCACTGTGACTGTTACCAGACATAGCAGTCCAGAACATGAGTCTGGAGTGGGGGAAATCCTCAGTTACATTTTTGGAGTTGTAATCGGTAATTTGTTTGAAATCATGACCTTTTATGCTTTGTCTATCTCTTTCTTTCAACATGTTACATGTTGTACATGCTCTTCACTTGATTTACAGTTGTTGTGATTGTTCTCGTGGGAATGTTGTTACACCTTATCAGAAAATATAAGCGTCAAGAAAGTAGATTGGTACATAACTTGCCAATGCAGGAGTTCCCTAAGGACCACACTGCATAGATTGGTATATTGTTTTTTTAAATTTTTTATTAAATATTTTATTTCAGTGATTCTGCTTACAATCACAAGTTGTATCGTTTACCGAAGAAAAAGGATTTTGTACAGAATGTGCAACAATTGTTGCCCATGCCCAGCAAACAACATTCTCTTTGATCAAGCCGAACTCTCTGAACATTGAATGTATGTATAATTTTTTTTTCTTTTTAGGCTTTCTCGGAAAAACTGTCAAATTTCTCACTGTAGCCTTGCTTATTTGCAACAGAATTTACAACATTATACAAGAACATCAGAGACACCAAGATATTAACAGACAGCAACAAATCAACCAACCGCAACTGAATGAAATCAACCAACCACAACCAAACGAAATCAACCAACCACAACCAAACGAAATCAACCGACCACAGCGGCCACAGCGACAGACCAACAGACAGCCACAGGCCAACAGACAACCGCTTCGTAGATCTACCAGGATAAGAAAAGCTCCTGAAAAACTCACATTGTAAAGAATCAGACATTTTTGCTCTTTAAAGAATCTTCAGTTATTATACACCATGTATGCTCCATTTTTTTTATTTTGGGTTAACTGTTTCGTATCAACTTAATGTTAATTATCATGGGTCTCTCTATATAAAATTGAATATACTTATCATTCTCAACAGACTGAATCTACTTGTCATTCTCAACAGACTGAATCTGTACTTTTGTTTTTTCAAAGTTACTTGTTTTTAACCCCTTATCAAAAGTATGACTAACATTTGTTGTACGTGAAAATGCTCAGGAATATTTTTTTCATCATATCAAACCATTTTATAATGTATAAATTTATTTTATATGAACTTGCTGGACTAGTCATATCAGGTGATACTGTCTTTACTTAATTGGCAGCCATATTTAATATTTGTTCAGGTGAGGTTGTAGAGTAAACATGTGTTGCTCAGGTGGAGTTTTTTGTTTATGTGAAGCATTTTTTATATTGTTTTATAAAGTGAAAATGCTCATGGTGTTCTTTTTTTTAGAATAGATTTGTTTTTAGAGTAGATGTTTATATTTATATTGTACATGAGTTAAATTTGTTAAAATACTCAGAAATAGTTTTACCTTGATCTACCATTTATTCCTTATCAGTATAAATGAAGTACTTTATCATTTCAATCAATTTTAATAATTAACCGGTGATGTCACTCATGTGTATACCAAATGTCCTTCTATTTTCATATACTTGCACTTATTAATATTTCAATTAACAGGAAATCCATACAATTATTACGGTTTGCACCATCCCTTTTCAAATTCTATTTATTAGGTTTTTCCTTCTATCATTTAACATTTACTCATTTGAGCTTTGCTTTATAGTACACATATGCTGTTCAGGTGCAAAATTTCTTTGTGAGAAACATTTTATATATTGTTTTTATAAGTCAAAATTCTCAGGGTTTCCTTTTTAGAGTAGATTTTGTGTTAGAGTAGATGTATATATTAATATTGTAGATGAGTAAAATATGCTATAGTGCTTGCAAACATTTTTACCTCAATCCACAATTTATTCCTTTTTAGTATAAATAAAATACTTTAAAGTTCCGATCAATTTTGATAATTATATCAATGATGTTTATCCCTTAAATACCCTTCCCTTTTTCATATACTTTCACTTGAATAAAAGAAATCCATACAAATAATGCTGTTTACACCACCCTTTTTTAATAAGTTCCATTTATTAGGTTTTTCCTTCAAATATTTAACATTTACTCATTTAAGTTTTGTTTTAGAGTAGACATATGCTACTCCAGTGCAATATTTGTGATAAGCTGTTTTTATAAGTGAAAATGTTCATGGTGCACCTTTTTTTTTTGTTTAGAGTAGATTTTGTTTTTAGAGTGCATGTACATATTTATATTGTAGATGAGAAAAACATGTTATAACACTTGCATATATCTTTACCTTGATCCATCATTTATTCCATATCTATAATATTCCAATCAAATTTGTCAAAATTGATAATTATACTGGTGATGTGTATCCCAAATGCTCGTCTTTTTTTATACACTTACACTTGAGCAATATTTCAATTAGTTCTAGTTCCTTTCATTATGCAACTTTCAATTATTTGAGCTTTGTTTCAAAAGATTGCATCACAAATTGCCAGTGGATATTTTGTAAGAACTGATATTGTTTAACAGTGAAAACATGTGTTTTTATTGCAAAGTGGAAGTGTTCAAAAACATTTTTTATGTCTTTCAATCGAACCTTTAAAATACAGTATCATTAATCCATAGTAGTATAAATGATTTACTTGTTATCCATTCCATTTTTTTCCATTTTTCAATATTATATTAGGTCTCTCTGTTTTCTGAAATGATGTGATTTTTTTCATACTGTTTGAAATACTAGTCATTCCAATGTTATTGATCAATAAAACTGTTTAATTGTGAAAAATGGTGTTCATTTATTTTACATTTGTCACATTATTACTGGTGTTATTGCGATGTGTAATCTGAGATCAGTTGCAACTTATATTACATGTATCCCTACACACTTCTTGGAGAATACATTGGAATTTGAACCCTGGTTATAATTAATCAATTTAGATTGTTAATGTATATATTGATGAAGATTTGCAATATTTTTTTAATGACAGTTAATAGAATATGCAACCATATTTAATCACAAACAAAATCCTTTAAGACTCATTCCTCACCAGTGTTCAAAGTCATATATTGTTGATATTGGTCTTCTAACCAAGTGTCAAATGAGGTTAAAAAATAATCCCAAGGTAAACAGTTAAAAGTCTTGACTCATAAAAATTAGCGCTTATGTTTTTTTTTCTTTTTACAGACTTTCATTTAAACCTTAGTTGTCAATAAATAGACCTCAATATTAAGAAAACATCACGTTGTAGGTTGTCGATACATATATTTGGAAAAATTGCAACAGTGTATAAATTTTTATAATTACTGTCAAAGATAAGGTATCAAGGTTTAAGTACCTAGAGTATAATAACGTATAGTCAATCGAAAATCCACTGTCATCAAAAAGCATAGTTATTATGCGGAGAGTTATGTGCACTAAGATTCGATTTCACAATTTATATACTCTCCCATTGTCTAAGTTCTATTTTTCACTTTCCGTATTTTAAAAGGACTCTTTGAAATGGTATTACACGCAAGTACTGGACTCTTGTCTCATTTCTTCCAGCAGATCCTCGCAGAAAAAATGATCACCGGCTAGACATTTATAAAATTTTATTGGAATGAAATCTAGCATAAGAAGTTCGTCGATTTGATCTTCTGTTGGAGAATAAAATGGATATCGGTCTTCATCATAGAATACTTGGGAAGCGTCGCAAAAACGTCTCATTGCTCGGTAAAAATCCTCGACACGGCCAAGTATCAGTTCCTTTTCCTCAGCGTCCTCAATCTTAGGCTGTACTTTTAATTTCCAATATAAACCGCCTTTTTGTTCTACAAAGACGGAACTAGCCAAGTTCAAAAGTTCTTCGGCTTTTTTCCATGCTTCCATACACAGTCCCACAACACACTTCCTTTCATGGATAAACCTCCCTCTCAGATTATATAGTTTCAAACATTGACAGAGTTCGCGGGGTTTGTAGTCTATCATCATTTTGAGAGCTACAACATTATTAATGTATTTCTCCCATCGTAGAATGGCCTGCTCGCGTGCATTGTTGTATTCAGTCATGGTGAAACTCGTACACGTTCTCAAAGTAAAATACCCCGTTCTTTATATATACTGGCGAAGGAAATCAGAATTTCAAAAATTAAGAACTCCGCATTCCTAATCTCTAAAAATACCATGGGGTACCCCTGACGTCATACATTCCACAGGCTGACCAAGTCTGTGCTAAAAATACTATGAGGTACTACCCAACATTCCTGTGACGTCACTACATTCTCTACCCAACATTCCAATGACGTCATTACATTCTTGCAGTGTGCAGTGTGTGCCAGAAGCCCCATTCCTATACTACTCGTAAAAATAATATAAATCACACTAACATTATCATTAAAATGTTATAGTGTCCATACTTAAACTTTAACCCCCTTAAAATATCCATAAAAATAACCACAAAAGCCAACTCCTTTCGGCTTAAGCATCAGAAGTAACCACCTTCCACCTATTAACCACGCAAAAGCCACCCACTTTAACCACAAAAAAAAAAATCAAATGCTATTTTTTATTAGCCCGAAACGATGCAGGTGATGTAAAATACGTTCCATAAATTTTCCGTAATCTACTCCTATAGTTAGTAATAAAAATGTCAAAACTAAATTTACCACCTTAACCAACAAAAATAAGCAGAGTTTGTAAAACATGTAAGGGTATCGTAAGGGTCCACCCCAGTGTTTATAACAACCTGAAAGGAGAGATAATCAGCTAGTTTTTCTGATGTTTGTGAAAATCAATTATAAAGGGAAGGCGGTACTTATACAAGACACCTATATAAACCCCTACATTCAAACTATATATATAGTCTTTTTAATTAAAACATTACGGACTTACAGTGGACACCGTTGAACTCTCCTTTAAGGTGGGAACCAGCCGGTTCTTGACCGTGAAACCCTTTTTAATGACCTGAGGTTGGACCTTAGAGAGTGGGTGGCCCCTAACCCCAACAATGAAAGGGATAACTTTGACCCTTGCAAGGTGGAAACAGTTCACAAACGTGATTGATGAGTTTGACCAGGCTGCTAAGAAGTTGTGGGTTGAAGACCCTAAACTGGAGGAGAAAAAGTGACACCTAGGCGGCAATGTATTGTTACAGTGAACCCCGCATATTCAGTGATGGACATCCGCCATTTTGGGTTCCAGAAGGGCAGACGGAGGTGACGACCACTCGAACAGGTCTGACCTTGAAAAGATATGAACGGGGGGAGATAAAAACTTCGTTGGAGTTGGTGGAAGAAACAGTCCCAGACCTGGAGTTTACCTAGCCATGCAGTGAGATCCACCGAAATCAGATTGGCATATCAAAAACTCGGAATGCAGTCCATGTACATATTAAGAATGGACTTGTTAATAAAAAAAGGAAAAAACGTACAATTATATTTATCTTTGTTGTTTATTACAGGACATTTATCTTAATTAAATTTACAAGATTGTGATGATATGTATAATTAGAATTCACTCATTTTATCAAATTCACAAGGTGATCATAATTTTGGGTGACTAAAACATGGTTATAATTTGGGTCAATGATGGAGTCCAGTTTAACATTTGAGCATCGGAGTGTTGCATACAGTACACACAAATGTCCACAGGTGTCTGAGGTTAACGGTTGAAATTGACGAGTGATATAAACGTAACAAACAGCGTGTTCAGTCTATAGACAAGAACTGATAGGTGTTTGTCCAAAAGAATCAAAATACTCGGGGTGTCTTTTTTGGAAAAAAAAACAAAACCACCACCCATTGAATCCTTGGGTTCCTTTGTCCTCTCCGTATTTACAATGTATACCTTATTTTCAAAATGGCAGACCTGAAAGGCTTCAACCGACCACACTCCTCTGAAGCTGGATCCGCAAAAGTAAGACAAGACCCGATACACCTCCTTAGCTTCATCCTTCGACAACGTTTCTAGCTTGGTCGATTTTGGTCCCTACACAACACACAAGGAAAGGAGTAATATTCCTTCTTGCTAGGAAGAAACAATTAACCACGGTAGCCGACGAAATTGAGCAGGCTGCCAAGAAACTTTGGGGCGTTGCACCTAGGTATCAACTTGTTAGTCTATGCAAACCCAGCCTATCCGATAGTCGACATTCGACACTTGTTGATGCCGAAAGACCAGACTGAAGTGGAGCCAGACGTAGAGGCCTAAAACTGAATAAGCTCCCGTTTTAAGACCGCCGAGACGCGTGCGAAACAAACCAAATAAAACTGGCATGTTTAAGTAAACAATTAACGTATGCTCAAGACATACTCTTGAATAAATTATCCCTAATGGCTACATTCAAGATTGACGTTGTTACTCTTTCTTTAACATACATAAGTCAAATCATGAATTTAAATGGCGATTCGAAATAACTGATTCTGATTCTACTACAACTTGAGTACATCAAGCCGGACTATCACATACTTGTCTAGTTCAAACAAGGGTAACGTACGTGTATATACATAATTGACACGCCTTATGTCCGTAGGCTAACTTTTTACATCTCGTCGTCCTGCCTTTACTAGCATAAGGAAATACACTTACACAGTAAAGTAACAATGGGCCTTGAGGGTATGAACGTACATAAATACCGATTAAACACACAAACTTTGCATAGCTTGTTTTATAGTTATTTTGATTTTCTAAAGCTTTTAAAAAGCATTTTTTTGGTCCAAACAATATATAATATCCCATTACATTTCCTTAAACCATAGTGATTACTATCATGACTTCATATTGAAAATACATCCATGAGAGATAAATGTCATGGAATAAGTAGATACCCAATGGTACTCAAAGGGTTTATATTTTGACAGCTTTTTTAATTATCAGTTCTCGGAAAAATTATGAAATGCTGCCGAACCTATTAAAAATTTATTCCATTGCCTTTGTGACTAACAAACTTTCAAATCATGTTGATATGAACGTCAGACATTGCTCCTCGACTGACGACCAAATGATCGTCAATGGACGTAAATACTATTTAAAATGTAATATATTGCCCCAAGGCACATTTCTATGCGCAAGTTAACTTTTACCGTCTACAAAGTTCTGGAATGAGTCGTACACAGTTTTAAATATTCAACACTGGTTTAAGCCTGAAATAAGCTGCATCGAGTATGGCGTGTTACATGTAGCAACGTGTCAAACTTCATGTACAATTGTGACGGTAACTACCATTTTCAACTCAAAACAATTTTATATATCCATGAAATATAGAAAAGAATATTTACATGTAACATATGGGTTACACAGTAATTAAAAAAGCAAATAATTGGTAACAATATTGTAATCATAAAGTAAAACATTCTATGCTATCGCACATCCCGTGTGTAGATGCTAGCAGCATATATAGTGATATAGAGGTGGAGGTATAGGCGATGACGTAATTATTAGGGCCACCTAGAGGGTATTTTTAGAAAAGGTAGCAATATAGAGGTCGTGTTCTCATTGGTGGACTGGATATAGAGGTGATGACGTAGTTACTATTGAGGCCCTATAGAGGGGGGCTTTTTAGAACAGTAAATTTATAGAGGTCGTGTTCTCATTGGTTGCTTTTAGAAAGGGAGGTTGAATATACAGATTTAGTGAGCATGCGTAAAAAAAGTAGGAGGTTTTAGGTTATGACGAAACCATAAGATGATTCTATGGTTTGAGAGCATGCGCTGTAGTATCGATAACGTAAAATAGATGATATTAAGCAATACGTGAATTTTATTTAGAAAAAATAGATCGATTTGGATGACCTATTTTGAGCAAACAGTGAAAATAAGGTGTACTTAACTGTGCACAGAGAGAGATATTTTAATAAAAAAAATTACATGAAAAAATGAGGTGATGTAGCATGCGCACTTGAACATTAAAAAAGGGTGTATATTAAAAAAAAGTTTAGGGTATATTTTAAAGAGTAGTTACAATTTTTTATCATTTTTCAAAATGCCCTTAACACCAAACGATTCAACTCCTTCGGCTGCGGTAAGCGGGCTGGATACTGCTTTACCAATCCCTGAGCATGAAGACTGGGATTGGGAAATAGCAATGGATCCCTATCCTTCTGGGAGGTTAAGAGACATTGACGGCAGACTAGTGTATATGTTTGATTATAAGTACGAACAGTACTTACAAAATCTACAAGACCAAAAAGAAGAAAAAGAAGAAGCAGCAGAAGAAGAAGAAAAAGTAGAAGAGAAAGAAGAAGTAAAGGAGAAGAAGGAAGAAGAAAAAGAAGACAAGAGAAAAGAACAGTAGCTTCTTTGAAGCTCAAATATTTCAACGGTCGTTTTAACGGCCACCAAATTTTTCGAAAAGATGTCTCTAATACAATGAAACGTGTGCATTAGAGGAAAAGTATTATTCGAGTACAGTAGGTGAAAAGGTTTTTTTCCACCGAATGTACTGTATAATGAAAGATTTTTTCTTGACAACCTACAGTTAATTTTTTCATATGCTTAATCAGTTAAGTTTGTGATAAATAACTGTAGGAAGCAAGAAAATTTAAAAAATAACGGAAATTATATGTTTTTTTAAGAAGAAAACAAAGTAAAATTATGTTCAATATTTTTTATATAACATTTTTTAAAAAACCTAATTTTTATATGAATATGTTTTATATATAGAGCATAACTGCTATCAATTGTTATAATGTCCAAAAAATAAGTGAATGGTATTGCATAAACATGATGAAATAATAATGGCCTTATACGTATTTTTTACAAAGAATATTTTTAGAAATGATAAATACAGACGTATATATATAAGGCAAAATTCTTTTTTGAGATATAGGCATTTTTCATTTCACATCTAGACATCAGTGAAAAAGGTAAGTTTTTTAATCATGATAAATTACTTAATGATGAGAAAAGAGAGGTAACTCTACAAACTATACATGCACAGCGAAAATTTCCTTTAATCCATTAAATACATAATATCCTCAAGTTCTTGTTCAATGTTATCAACTCTCGACTGTAAGTCTGTTAAGCGTCTTTCAATTTCTTCTTTCTCTTCTTTTAACTCTTCTTGTCTATGAGCCAGCCTCTCTAATATAACACCGTCAATGTCAATTTCCATTTGGTCTGCCGTTTGCTCTTCTTCTTCTGCTTCTTCTTCTTCTTTTTCTTCTTCTTCGTCTTCTTCTGTTTCTTGATGTTGTGTTTCTTTATTTCTGAATAGCTTTAGGTCTTCACAAGAAGTACCTACTTCTTTGGTTGATTTTAAGGGGAGATTGGAGTTACTGTAATTATATAAAAAAGAGGATGGTCAATGCTACATAAGTTTATATTTTGTGTTTAAAATTAGTGAAAATTAAACAAAGAAAAACATTCGGTAGAAAAAAAATGTTTTATATAAAAAGTTTTCTTAATATTATTTTCTATATTAAATTATCCTTTTTTCATTTGCTTTAAATAAAACGCATACCTGACTGTGAAATGCATGGTATTTTCGGTAAACTGTATGGTAATGCTGTTATTAACTGTCAAGTCATTTCTAAAAAAATGAAGAAATGAATATTAAAAAATAAATTAAAAGGATAAATAAAGACAAAAATAAATAAAATAAAATATGCACAAATGTAAAAAACTACTTACACAATAATTACTTCCATTTTTTTTTTTGGAGGGTGAATTGAATTGTTCAGATCTGGTGAAAAAAATGAACTTGTCCTATTGGATTTAAGATTGCAAGGTGATTTTCTTAAAATTTAATTTGATTTTTATAAAAAAGAGATGCATTTTCCCTCCAATTTTTTGTACTGTTCAAGTTTTTTCTGATTGGATATTGGCGTTGTTTTGTTATATATTGTGAATGTTGAATTTCCCTCCAAAAATTATTTTGCTCCTACTCATTGGATGCAGAAAACAAATTCTTTGCAGTTGGTACAGTGTAAGATTTTTTGATTGGATATTGGTGCTGTCTTGTTATACATTGTAAATGTTAAATTTCCCTCCAAATACTATTTTACTCTTTTTGATTGGATGCAGAAAACGAGTTCTCTGCAGCTGGTACAGTGTGTTGAAACAGGTTAATGATATGTATATTAGCCTACAGGGTGTAGATAAAATTGATACGGTAACCCTTTTAAAGTTTGATAAGGGTGTACTAATAATGCTGTGTAACGTGATGAGAAAGAATTTTTTTTGTTGAGATGACATCGATTTCAAAAATTGAAAGAGAAGCGCATACTTTTCATATATTTAATGTATAACTTGATACACTGTTAATGGGTTTTGTAACATTAGTTTAAATTTTTTTGCATATATTTAAGAAAGTGTTGAATAAGGTGAAATACTTTTCAAATAGGATACCCTTATTGAATGAGAAGTGCAAATCACCCCTCACCCTCCCTTTTTTTGCAATGAATTGTAAGAATGAATTACTCCATGATGGTGATAAGTTTTGACTCTGGTAAAAGGGCACAAATCTGCTGACTTTGTATTTGTTCACTTCTTTTGGAAAGGTTTGACCCATTAAAAGTAATTGCATTTACAATAAAATCAATCCGATTAGAAACCTTTTTGATCTTATAGATCAAATTAAATTCTACTTTTCTATATAAATTTTTATTAGTGATTTCTACTGACAAATAATTGTGCTGATTCAATTTATTTTAACATGGATTTACTACACCTCCCTTAATACAATGAACTGTTGACCTAAAGACGCATTTTGTGTCAGTATGTATAGGTCAGCTCATTTCAAGATTTGAAACTTTGGGTTTTTTTCAATTATAGGACTAATTGCTACACCCGATTTTTCATTATCGCTTTTGACCCTTTAATGCTATGAGGGTCACAATTAAACTATATAAGTAAAGGTAAAAATTTTATCAGTACCGCACTTTGTCTTCATTTCACACCGAGTATCTTTTATTACGTGTTGAATTGTAAAAATGCAATTTGCTGTTTTTCTCCTGTTCGGAATTGTTGGACTGTCGGTCCAACAATGTAATAATGTGAACCGTTGTTGTCGGGAAACCGCTCGTTGGTTTGATTGCGCCTTGAAGAGGGATCCATGTTCCTGTATTTCTCTGTGTGGGGTGGCAGACAACAAGATTGTGGACATTGGCCGCGCTACCCACAGAATATTTGCTTCAGAGAAAATAATTGTCCATCAGCAGAGCTCCACAGCCTTTACACGGATGCCATGTCAAGGTATGTTTTTGACAATATTTATTCAAAGATATCATATTTTTTATGTAAAAAAATAGTTACAAAAAAAAGGGGGGGGGTGAGGATTATGAATTTGTAACTGTTTACAAGAAGACTCAAATAAAAATCTGAAATAAAAGAAATGTTAAAATTAAGTATAAAATAAAAAAAACCTATGCTATTTTATAAGTGAAAAAAATAATTATGGGGTGAGGGGACTATTTCGGAAAAAATGTCGGGTTTTACGTCATCCCTCTTCAACTATTGAACTTTATTGAGCGCGCATTCTTCGAAGCAAAATGGTAGGTAGATGACATGTGGATTGTCATCCCGACACTTAAAATTTTATATTTTAATAATGGGGGGCTTGATGGAATGAAAATACTTGTTAGATTGTGAAAGGTGTTTAATGTACTTAACTCACGATCCATTTATTTTCCCATTAAAAGATCGGATTGCAGACGACGGTTACCTGTCAAATTGTCATACCCCGCGATTTAATTTACGGAACACGAGGTCACATTTTTTTAGTTGATGCATTGCATCATTGAAGGGGGGGAAAAGGAATAAACTGAAGAAAGTTAACAGATAAAGAAGAGAATACCTTGTGTTTTGTCATAAAAAATACCTACATATTTTTTCTCAACTCGATTTACCATTCGAATTTCATCATCGATTTTTTGGTAACATGATTACGCACGTGGGGGGCCAAATTTCGATAAAAAACATCCACACCATGATTTTCACACACTATATCAGAATATTTAGATTTTTTATGATTAAAAAAACAATTTCACTTAAAAGAGCAAAAATATTAAAGCAATGCATATTTAATATGTATATATTTTTTTGTTTTGAAGAACCGTCCAATAGCCATAGTTCTACCTATGAGACGACAGCCAGTGAGACCAGCGCCACCGGAGGGGATGATCGTAGTTCATCTCCCTCCGAGGAGCCCGTCCCCTCCGGTGAGCCTGTCTCCACCGCCCTCCCCCTTCAGAATGCCAGCGAGCCCTCAGAGAGGAGCGAGGCCCCAGCCACCAGTGAGGCCCCAGCCACCAGTCAGGCCCCAACGAGCAGCGAGGCCTCAGCGACCAGCGTGGCGGCCACCGGGGGCCGCCACTTCCACACCGGCCTCCAGAGGACCCCCACACCCAGTAGTGGTACGCCCACCACCACCACCCAAGGGAGTTCCAGCCCCCAGGAGGAGGCCGGTGTGGAGACCACCGGGGGCCGCCACCGCTACCCAGGCCGGGAGGAGGAGGCCACGACACCAGTAGAGGAGGGGGCGAGGTCTACAGGTAGAATAGGTAATTCTACCCACCCCTCCTCTACTGGTTCAACACCACCTGATGTTTCGCCTAGTTCTACCACACTCATATTAGGTAATTTGCAATCAAATACTTATCATATGAATTTAAATTACCTTTACTTTTTATTTTTACTTGTGTTGTTTCTTCCAATAAGTATTTATAGATTTATAATTTATTCTCAAAAAAAGCAGTTTGATACTAGACAAAAAGCCATAAATATGGCTGGTGTTTATAAAGAAACCTGTATTTTAAACTCTTATGAATCAAACAATATTGACATGGATGAATATTTTTCTGATTCATCTTTTAGTAATGATTATGCATCTATTGCATCTATTGCATCAGTATCAGAAAATGAATTATATTTGGAACCAATTACCAAGACTATAATAACCAAACTTTAATTTTTTTTCAGTCACATCCATTTCCATTTCCATCTGCCTTATCATCACCATCATATTTATTGTCATCAGAAGAAAACGCCACACTACCATCCATAGATTACCTTCACCAATACCATTTATCCAGGAATCCCCTATCTATACTCCACCTTCACCACCTTTAAGTATTGACATGTCAACGCCATTACATACACCCTCATTGTTTTCAACCAGTACATCAAGTTCAGAGATATCATTGTTTGATGTTTCAACGGTTCCTGCAGCAGCTTCTTCTAAACCATATTATGAAGAACACTGTGAAATGTCAACATTTGGTAATATAAATAGAAGGGTAACGAGATCAATGGTACAAAAGAAATAAGATTAAATCATTTTTTATAACTCAGTTTTTTTTGGGAAGGGGGTGATTTTTGGAAACTTTTTTTATAGACTTATTTTTTTTCTGGGGATGGTGGGGGTATTTTTTAGGAAATTTTGTTTACAGACTCAAATTTTTTTATTTTGGAAATTTTGGGGTAATTTTTTATCTAAAAGTAAAGATAAGCTACTGCAGGAACTGTCGAAACATCAAAATACAGAATGTTAACATTTATTCTATGAAGTATTTAAAAAGATTTGATAGTTTTGCTACATTATTTGAATTATTTTGTTAACTTAACAATAAGTATACATTGAATTATTTTTTTTGTAAGCTTTACAATAAGTATATATGTATGGCTGAGTTTAACAATAAGTATACATTTGAATTATTTTGTAAACTTAACAATGAGTAGATTTGTATGGTTGTGTTATGTAATTACACGCCACTTTTTGTTTTACTAAAATTTAAAAAATGTATATAATTATACATGGTGATGTATTTTTTTTAAATAAAATTAAGGATGTGACTAATTTGTAAAAACTAGGCGAAACATCAGGTGTCATTATGTTAAATTGATTTTTTTTATGTTTTTTTAATTTTGTTTTACAAATTTTTACATGTGCACATTGATGTGCCAAATTGTTTTTTAATTTTTACTTTAAAAATATGATATTATACTACAGTAGGTGCCATTTCTTAATTCTAGTCTTTTTTTTTTACCAAAACTTATAAAACTATTTTTCAAAATATTTGGTGTAATTTTATATTATGTAATTAATTTCTTAAGATACCATTTTACTGTTATTGTAGTATAATATCATGTGTATATTTTATATTGTAGTTATACGATGCATGGTCATCCATTTAATAAATTTCGTAAAAAAACTATCTTTTTTTCTGTTGTTCTATGGAGAAGGGAAAAATATTTGAAAAACCAGGCAGTAGAGTTATCGTTCTTTTTGCAGTGATAAAAAAGGGGAAAAACAACAGACAATGATGACTTTAAGAAAAAAGAAATAAATATTTGAAAAGCAAAAAAAAAAGAATCAGAATATGTTCATCTTTTTTTTATATAGATGTCAGATTTCCTATGCAAGTACTGCGGCTTGATATTTAAGAATCACCTTGAAGGTCAAATGCATGAAGATGGACATAACCGTCCAATGCTATCGAATAATGATGATGATGACCCGGTAATGATATATAATTGTTACCAGTAACTAATCTTAATTACATAATCATACATTTTTACTCAGTTTTAGAATATTAATAGTAAAAATCAACGATTTCATCTTACTATGAATTACGGAAATATCACATCCTTAAACGTTTTCAATTTTAAGATTATAATTGAATTATTGTTTCCGGATTAATCAAGAAAGTAGAAGTAAGTAGTAAAATCATAAAAAAAAGACCATTACACTATTGAGATTAAATTGCATATTCATTTTATGAGTACACATGAATATTTTTAAACTAGATGAACACCTTCTTCTTATGCGGATACTGCGGATTATTGTTTGACGATGACAACGAAGGTCAAAGACACGAGAGTGAACACGAGCTTCATCATGACGGTGAAAAGGGGGCAACATTCCATTCAAAAACAGTTATTATTTTTTACTTGCTTTTTTTTTATTGATAACCTGCAACACTGAAGAAAAATGGAATATTATTACATTGCATATTTCAAAGCAAATACACTCACCCTTGTTTATAAATGAGTCACACTATAAAAAGAATTGCAGGTGAGTTTATCAAGTAATTGAGCACAAATTAACCATGCATTGAAGAGATTTCAGTGCATGTTTTTTTCTTATAGTTAACAAGGTACACATTCCATGCAATATACCTCAAAATGTGTAGTACAATGACTTTTAAAAAATAATTGATACAACCACTTTTTTTGTTGACCAAGTTTTATATGTTTGAAGATAGAACATTTTTTAAATCCAAAATTCCTGAAGGTGTTGGCACGATAAAAGATTCCCTCATTGACAAAATATTCATTACAAAGGCACTGGTCTAAATTCCAGACTGTAAACTTAAAACAAATCAAAAACAGTAATATAATGAATTTATTTTTCTGAACTTCTACATTTTTGCATGAAAATAAGAAATTTTTTTAAGC
This sequence comes from Magallana ariakensis, assembly GCA_020458035.1. Classification (NCBI taxonomy): domain Eukaryota; kingdom Metazoa; phylum Mollusca; class Bivalvia; order Ostreida; family Ostreidae; genus Magallana; species Magallana ariakensis. Next base: position 8,742,760 of record CM035811.1, read on the forward strand.
CTCTACTGTTTAAGTTTGTGTGATGCATGGTGAACTCACCCTATATTCTTTGTAATACAGATTAATACATTACGCATAAAGGCAAGAACAATTTCACAAAAAAAACATTTTATTATAAAAATTTTAAACCGTGTTTTGTAGGATCAAGAACATCATTGCCACCACTGTGATAAAGTAATGAGCAATGAACAGGACCTGATGTTTCACGAATTAGCTCATGATTTGGATCAAATGGAATACAGTGGTGAAGGTCCATGGTCCCCATTGATTCCCAATTCAACATGTGAACCTATGGAAGAGGACCATGTTGCAGATCAAGAAATGGCTCCTGAATCCATGGAAACCGATGAAGCATCAACCTCTACTAGAACCAACTCATCTCAAATTGGTTTTGGCGGTGTGAAAAAAATACCATATACCATTCAAAAAGTAGGAGAACGAACTATAATGAAAAATAATGCTATCGATGTAAACTACAATATTCGGTTTAATGCAGAAAACCCTGAACAAGGAATGAGGCTGACTGATCTGCTTCGTGAATTAGAAGATATGTTTGACAACATTCTCAATGAAACAGCTCGAGGACTTGACCCTTTTTTGGATCTTGGACGAGTCATCATTCATCACATGGGATTGTACAATCCTGTGTATGTACCACTAAGGCCCTTGAAAGATCTTACTGGAAAAAGTGTGATGGAGAACTTACAAAATGTCTTAAACAGCCATGAAAATCTTTCTCTAGATAAAAGTTTTTATTTAAATGTGGGGTTTATTAAAGTTCCAAAGGGCGGTATAGCAGGCAAACATATTAACAAAGTTGGTAGCAGCAATGATTCTCTCAGAATCAAAAGATCATGTATCAAAATTCAAAACACAGATGAATTATGCCTTGCTCGAAGCATTTGCATGGGGTTTCTCAAATTACATCAAATTCCAACATCTGAATGGCAGAAATTAGCACACCAAAGTGACAAAGGAACAATAGAAGAAAAAGTAATGGAATTGCGGAAATGTCCTATTTGGTTCTACAAAGAATTAATAAAGCACAACAAAACAAATAATGAACGTCAAAAAAAATTAGCCATTTTGTTATGCCAGAAAGCCAATGTAAGCAGTGAGAGACGTCTGTCCATTCAAGACATTTATGCTTTTGAGAACGTATTGAATGTTGATATTCTAGTTGTCAGTGCCACTACTGGTAACAAATTCATACGAACTGTTCCAAAAGATGTAAGTGAAGATGAGCAAGGGTTAGAAATTCCGAAAAAAGATCGTATTTTTTTATATCATTCTGAGCAAAATGGAAATGCACATTTTGATACTATTGTTAATGTCTGTGGGTTCTTTATTCAATCCAAATTTTGCCATGAATGTTTGAAACCCTATCAAAAACTGCATCAGTGTCAATCAAGCTGCATTGTGTGTAAAAGAAAAAAATCTTGTTTTGTAAAACACGAATTAAGTTGTCGAAATTGTCACATGGTTTGTAGATCTCTGGATTGTTTTAATTCTCATAAGATAAAAAGTGGGAAGTCAAAATCATCTCAGTGTGATCGATGGTGGAAATGTGTGGTTTGTAAAAAAACTTTAGATAGATGCAAAAGAAAACCAGAGGATCATATTTGCGGAGAATGGCAGTGTGAAGCATGTAAACGATTTGTAACAGGGCCTCATTTGTGCTACATTAGGTCCAGAGAATGTAAAGAGAAAAAACCCAGATATATCTTTTTTGACTTTGAATGTATACAAGAAGATCTTTTGCATTGTAAAGATGGATACTCAATGAAAAGAAATGATGAATGTGTTCAATGCAGTAACAGCCCCGAACCCTGCATGGAATGCTGTAAATGTGTAAACTGCCATCAGTCTTGGTGTGGAAAATCTCAGCACAAACCCAACTTGGTAGTGGCTCAAACAGTGTGTGAGGAATGCTTCAGTCAAGAACTCACACCAAATTCTAAATGCGATAACTGTGGAACTAGGTGCAAAAAATGTAATAAGAAAAACAAACAGACTTTTATTAACCCACCATGTAAAAATACATGCGGATTTCGAGAAATAGTATTTCGAGGAGATCAAACTGCAAATTCCTTTGGTTTGTGGTTGTTCACTGAAACTCACAAAGACTTTACAGCTATTGCTCACAACATGAAGGGCTATGATGGATATTTTTTACTAGAGTATCTATTAGTCAATTCCATCATTCCAAAAATTATCTATGCTGGATCAAAAATCATGTACTTACATGTTCAAAGAGGGCTTAATATAAAAATATTAGATTCCCTCAATTTTCTTCCCATGAGATTGGCTGAACTACCCAAGGCATTCGGTTTACGAGAGCTAAAGAAAGGGTACTTCCCTCATTTCTTTAACACTAAAGAAAATGCCTACTATGTTGGATCCTACCCTGCAGCTCATTTTTACGGAAGTGACATGATGAATGCTAAAGAACGCAAAGACTTTCTAATCTGGCATCAGGATAAACTGGAGAAAAACATGATCTTTGACTTTGATCGAGAAATTTTAGATTACTGCCGTAGTGATGTGGACATACTCAGACAAGCTTGTTTGAAATTCAGAGAAATTCTTATGAAAATCACAGGAAAAGAAGAAGTGGTATTTGAGGATGAAATGCCAGAGAAAAAATTAATGGGAGGCGTGGATCCTTTTCAATGCACGACCATTGCTGGGGTTTGCATGGAAGTGTTTAAAAGCAAATTTCTTCAAGAAGAATGGCGTGTCAAAGTTAGAGGCAATGATGGAATAAGTGATTGGCTACAGGCCCGCCGACTGCAAGGGGACTTTTCCATTTTATTCAAGGAACATTGGGTTACGGGTGAAGAGTTACAGAATCAAGAATACGTAATAGAAGAATCTGAATTTGTTAGTTCACCTATTTCACAAATCCCTTCCACGGGTTATGCCCCTTTTCTCGGACAATATAGTTGCGTATCGATACAGTGGCTCTCATGGATACAAGAAGATCATTTCAAAAAGACAGGACACCACCTCTACATACAGCATGCCTTAAATGAGGGTGAATTTCGACTGCCGGGTACCAATTACTTATTAGATGGATACTGCCCTGAAACCAACACTGCATACGAATTTCACGGGTGTTACTGGCACGGATGTCCCATATGTTTTCCTACTCAGCGTCAGCAACTTAAACATATAAGAACCAAACACTCCATGAACGAGTTACTGACCATGACCTTAAAAAAGAGAGACTACATTCAGTCGCTGGGTATGAAATATGTCTATATTTGGGAGCATGATTTTGAAAACTTACTGAAGCAGAACCAAGACGCATCTGATTATGTTCATTCCCTAAACCTGCAAGAAAGGTTAGACCCTCGAAAATCTTTTTTTGGAGGAAGAACAAATGCTGTTAAAATGTACTACCAGGTCAAGGAAGGTGAAAAAATCTACTATCTTGATTTTTGTTCTCTTTACCCCTCGGTCAACAAGTATGGCAGATATCCCGTAAAAGAACCAAAAATCATTACAAGCAATTTTACGGAAATTACAGACTATTTTGGGTTGGCCAAAGTCAAAATTTTACCTCCTAGACAATTGTATCACCCCGTGTTGCCTCAAAAAATTAACGGAAAATTAACTTTTGCTCTGTGTCGTACCTGCTCGGAGCAACAACAACAAAATCCATGTCAGTGCAGAGACGAAGACCGGGCAATTACAGGAGTATTTTGTACACCAGAAATTGAAAAAGCCATAGAATGCGGTTACCAAATTCTACAGATATACGAGGTCTATCATTGGGATGAAACTTCACAGTACAATGCAGAGACGGAAAGCAATGGTCTGTTTGGCGAATATATCAACCTATTTTTAAAGATCAAACAAGAAGCCAGCGGCTGGCCTGAGTGGGTGCATACCGAGGAAGACGCAGTGAAGTACATGGAAGAATACGCTCTTCGAGAAGGTATTCAACTCGAACGAGAGAACATTACCAAAAACCCTGCTCTGAGATCGATTGCTAAACTACTGCTGAATTCGTTTTGGGGAAAGTTTGGCCAACGACTCAACATGCAGCAGACGACATTTTTTCACGAAAGAGAGGCTGACAAATTTTTTCAGCTATTATCGGATCCTTCCAAAGAAGTCTCGAATTTTCACATTGTCAGTAAAGAAATTATTCAAGTTTCGTGGCAGCAAAAAGAAAATTTTACTAAAGAAGATTACCAAACAAACGTATTTATTGCTTCTTTTACAACTTGCTGGGCCCGCCTTAAACTGTATGAAGTGTTACAGATGCTGGATAGAAGAGTCTTATATTTCGATACGGATTCAGTCATTTTCGTCAGCAGACCTGGAGATCAGTAATTTTTAGGTCCTCCCGAAACAAATTCTGTAATGTATTTATTGTCCATGTTCCTTTAATATGATAAGCAAATATTTTAAAGCGTAAATTTAAAAAATGATAATAATTAATAAGAAAAAATGTCGACTGCAAAAAAGGGGATGAACTGACGTTACAATTACTTTAAAAGAGGAGATACAGTGCAATGAACATTTATAAGTAGTATAGGGGGCTGTATAGGGGGTAAAAACAATAGAGCTATTGTTAAGCTATTGTTCTCGAGAACAATGGAAGTCAACCTTGACCTACTTAATGGGGGTATTTCTATTGTTATGTTAATTAAGGGATCGAAGATCAAAGGTAATTATATTCAATGGATCGAAGATCATATTGTTATGCTAATCAATAGATCGAAGATAAAAGGTAATAATATTCAATGGATCGAAGATCATATTCAATGGATCGAAGATCAAAGCATACAAGGTCATTCATCGAAGCATTTCAGAGTCAATCAAGCAATGACTATTGAAATCAATAGTTTGAACCCAATAACAACTCTATTGTTCATACCCCCTCAAAAATCCCAATATTCAATGAGAGTATTATTCGGTAAAGGTCTTTAAAGGTACCCAAGATAAATGCATCGATGATCATAGAAATCAACAGTGCGTCATGGCACGGGGGTTGTACAATGCAGATCTATTAATCTTATCACCTATTATCTCAAGCATAACAATTACATGTGCTACGCAACGAATCTATATAGTTATCATCACCGATGGATCAAAGATTATTAGGGTCGGTAGATCAAAGATTAAAGAAATCGATGTATCGGAGAATCTACTTTTAAACGGACTAACATCTGGTAAACAGTCAAACAATTTACAAGAAAGGTTAAAATAGAAAAAGTTAACACGAATTAGAATAGAGGAAGATCTGTACCATGCATATTAACGAGTGGACAAATCTACAATATTACACAAAATTTTACGCTGTCTGCACCGGAATTTATATCGTCCCGTGAATCCAATGATGGCTCAAATAAATCTTTCAACCGTGTACTTAAGTACGATTAGGGGAGGAACCGACAGGCTCGACAAACAAATTTTCTGATCAGTTTAAAAAAAACATTTACACAACGGTAACCCCTATTATTCGATCATATCCGTATTTTAACACATATCACCCTTGTACACATTGATGAATTCGTCCGTATCCAAGATATAAGGAGATGACATCAATGACACATATTTTAAAGCCTTACTACACGCCAGTGACTCCCATCATTGAGGCATTTGACTTTTCTTTACACTCGGTTTTCTTTGAATAATTTTAAATGAAAACAAAACAAGAATACGTCTTTCATAATTTTGTTATCAGGTTTAGTTTAACATTTTTGACAGGAATTCTTTTGTGATCTGAAAAAGAAAGTTTTAAAATTAAATAAATGAAATAAAATCAAAATATTTATTTTAAAGCAGGGGTATGTAAATAAAATTGGTGACATTAATATTAAATACTACTTACTTATTGACTGGTCTTGGAACGGGTGTTTGCGCTTGGCGGGCTATCATCGAACTCGGTCTCCTCCATTTCCACCTCCGTGACCTAAATTTATAAATATAGACCTTTTTACTGATTTTGACATAAAGTATGACCAGGTGTAAGAGTAAGAGCTATAAACTATCTACTGAATTTTGATTAAATTATCATTTACCTCAAGTCCCAGTGTCTTCACTGCTGTGCTTGATCCTTTTTTGATCTCCATCCGAGATCCCTCCACCAACCCGCGGAGACGGTCTGTCCCCTTTGGTTGTCTTCTCACTGGGGTACGGCACTTCACCCCAAACCGGCGGAAGATGAGACGAAGTGCCCACCCCAGCACCACAAGGACCACGAGGGTCAAAGCAGCAATTCCCATGTTATATGCCTCACGTACTGAAAACCATAACAAATACAACAATCATATTAGGGGTTGATGGAAGCAATACCGTGACTTTTCTTCATTAAAAAAATACGTAGTACATTTACTATTACAAATATATTTTTTATAACACAAATATTGTTAGCATGAATCTTGACTTGATAAAAAAACAAATATTTTCATTTTTTGACATCGATTATTGTGATAATTGAGATTATTCAGGAAGACCCCCCCCCATACACACCTTATAAGAAGTTTATGGTATACATTTACTTACATGCATATGAATTTCAGCAACATGCAACATCATCTCATGCATATGTAGTAATCATATATATATATATATATATATATATATATATATATATATATATATATATATATATATAAAATAATAAAAACAGATTATAAACATGACGATAACAAGCATGCAATCTGATATAATAAGTTGATGTTTACACCCCCCCCCACCCCTTTGCGTTAAGCGTAAACACAAATTAAAAAAAATCACAATAACTGTTAGAGGAATATTTATTTATGTGTAGTGAATGCAGATGGTGAAAATAAAATACTTCATACGTAAACCTCCGCACTGGAATTGGTTCCTGGATACACCTCCAAGCTGTCGTCATCAAACATTTCCATTACATGCATATCATTCTCTTCATTTCTCTCAACTTTATTTCTATTATGCTTGAATTTATAAAGGTATACACATGCTAATATAATCAAAGTACTGAAAGTACTGTAAGACGGTGGCGTCGTTTGAATGTGGCATATTACATGTATGATAATTATTGTCGTCGAAAACCCACGGCCAGTATCGCATACATGTACTACTGCTTAACGCTTACATGCACAACTGGTCGTGAGTTTCCTACATGGATAACTATGTGGAAATGGGGTACAGACGTCTCGGCCCAACGACACCTCGGCCCAGGGCGGTTGACACCTCGGCCCAGACGGGTCGGCCCAAATCTATTGACACCTCGGCCCATGTAAAAGACACCTCGGCCCAATGAAAATTTCGGTTAAAAATGTATAAATTTAAAAAAAAACATTGGCAGATAATTACTGTATCTATTCGATCATTTATATATATGTGGTTATAATAATGCAGCTTCATCAATTTTCATTTCGTATGTACATTATTTAATTTCGTGCTACTTAAAAAGTACTAAATCTACGGTTAACGTTACACAGTAGCTGACGTGCTGAGCTGACCACAGGTGCGTAACTACGGTGCGTAACTACGGTTTGTGTCTTAAATTAATTCAATTAAGCTTAATATTTCTGATCAAAGTAATATAAGAATAATATATAGTTCATTAAGAAATATTTTTCTCTTATATTGGAAAACTGGGTTGTTCAATATCTTCGGTGGTTATCGTCTCATAATTAACTGCTCGTAATTAAATCCTCATTGTCACCCCTGAGCCGCATCCTCTTGTTTGTTTTACTATTGGCACTTAATTGTCGTCCTTTTCATAATTTTTATTTCTTGGTTGCTTAACAATTAGCACTTAATGACCTCGTTTCTGCTAATAATTCAATTTCTTATACAAGTATTTGATATGTAATATTTTAATAATTCCAACATATTTAATTACAAAACTATATATAAAAATTATATATGTGTGTGTGTGTGTGTGTGACAAAATAAAATAAAAACATGAAAATCATTTAAATTTTATTTCAATTTTGCTTGAGCCGAGATGTCTTTTACGTGAGCCGAGGTGTCTCAAATTTTGGGCCGACCCGTCTTGGCCGAGGTGTCCTGGGGCCGAGGTGTCGTAGGGCCGAGGTGTCGTTGGGCCGACATGTCTGTATTTCGTGGAAATCGTAGTTGTGTAATCTCAATTTACACTTTACAAAAGCTATGTCTCTTGGCCGTCGTCTTTGGGGGAAAACCCGTAGATTTATTTCAGTAGCCTTTGTAGTATAGAAGTTTGCATATATATATTTGTATTTATATCGTTTGACATTAAAATCCGTTTTTGGTATGTATTTTGTTTGCCCCAGAATGCCTCATTCAATATGTGGGTTGCCACCACATAGTGAATGAATAAATAAAATTCAAAGCGATTTTATCACAATACGCCCAAATATTTGATTGTATAAAGAAGGGACATTTGTGGGTTTTTTTCTTTAGACCTTTGGGTTGACCCCGCAAAGGGGAACAAATTTTGAAAAGTGAGGATTGGACTATTGTGCTTTAAAGGTATTGTAGATTTTTCAATGTAACGAGAACAAATAAGGCTTTGGTATGATAAAATACTTGTCAGGTTTTTACTAACTATTTGGGCATGCATGTAGTATGTTTATTTTCCCTCTCGACAGCATTTTCCCTCAATTTCTTCACAGGGAAAAAGTTGCAGTCTCGTGGGCCAACACACTTACTTTAATTTGTCTTCATAGTCAGTTAATACATGTAGGTGTATAGAAAACGGAATGAGTTTACAAGAACATGTTTGATAAATCTGGAAAATGCTTTTGGAATGCACGTCATCATGAAACCGCAGAGTCAATCAATATTTTATCTTCGACTTCGAGTGGTTTATTTCCATTAGCTCACAACAAAAGTGAATGAAAATTTGAAAAGAAAAATCATACAATATTCAGTCGTGGCAGTTTCATTAACTGGCGATGAATTAATATCAGTTGGTAAGGCCGTAGTGACACCGTGCGGGTCTGCGCTCGTGTTTGTCGAAATGTTGTGATTTGATGTAGGTTGAATTGTGGGGTTGCTATGTCGCTGAACAGAGGGTTGAGCAGAAGAAGTATCTGCGAAAAATAGAAAATCAATTTCTAGGTGTATCTGCACCCGAAAAATCAACAACAAAAAACAAGAACATAACTCAAACAATGCGCATACTTACACACGGTGGTCATCTCTGTCGTAGCGGTGGGATCTTTTGACATAAAAAAAAAGTATCATTAAGATATATTAACATTAAAATTCGATTTCACCACTTCCCTTAAATTTGAGCAATAAAAAAATCATAAGCTATTACCAGGGCAAACAGGACGCCCGTTTCTAAAGTAGCAGGCCATCTTTAATGAAGAAGGTGATGCGATCAGCAGATAATAGCTTTAGTTCATTGGTAGAGAGTGACAGGGGGCGGGGTTTTCTCACGATCGGTCTTTCTTTAGAAGTGTGACCGCAGCGCTTGAGACTCGTGTAAGGAAAAAAAAAACAGTTACCTTTGCACCTGTGATTTTCCTCCGAGTCCAACATGACTATGTCTTTGATGGGAATATTCTGACAGAAATACACAAATTGCTTCACTGATCCACAATTACCCCGAATTCTTAATTGTTTGATTAATACCAGTGTCGTTATATTTTTAACATAACATCTAGTCTCCACAAACTGTGCATGAAGGGGACAGACATCCTCCCCCGAGCATACTGCATAATCGGGAAACGAGAATATACACGGATCGCATTCCTGTGCATTTCCGAGTAAAATCCAAAAAGAGAACAGAACTAGAGCCAAGCTCGTTGCAAAGCAACGAATAGGTCTTCCGTTGCAGCTTCCTGTTGGAAAAGGATTTTCAATCAGTCTGATTAAAAGCTTCCTTCTTCTCCTTACAGGGTCTGACAGGTATTGATAAGGGGTCATCTTCACACGACCTAAACTTCTGACCAATCAGGGCTTTAGAAAATTTATTGAAACTTTTTAAATAGAGACAGGCAAATTAATTCATGCCTGCTTTCTATGTAACCCCCAGACTGAGTATTGAAGAGTTGCACTTCTCATTAACAGATAAAGTCATGTATTTGGTAACTGAGAGTATATTAAGGTTGTGTGCAAATATGGAGATCATGTGAAGATAACCTGTTATCGATACCTATCAGACCCTGATAAATGTAAGCAGAATAGTGTTGATTTAATCAGACTGGATTGTCAATATGATAAAAGTAAGTTCAGAAAATCAAAAATAAACGATGACGCCTTCTTCATCCTGAGGGTGCGCTGTATGAGAGGTGCTCAGCGGGAGGGACAACTCTCCGTATAATGTTTAGCCATTCAAGCACTCAGCATTGTTTTTGCTTCGGTGAACAAATTTATCCGAAATGTATTAACAAGCAAATAAAAGAAACAAAATACTAAAATCATCAAAATCTAATCCTTGGTAGTGGTAGGGGAGGGGGAGTTGTGAGGCAGCTATAACTTATTTTGTTTAATATAATTTGTTTTCAATTTGCCATAAAAATTTGTATTGCCTTCTACTAAAATGTGTGTTGGGGGACGGGGGAACAATGCCCCAAAATTCAATTTCCTTTATGTTAATTTAAGGGAATTTTGGTTGCGAGAAAGGGGGAGAGTGCTCTCTGTGGACCAACTGGTGGCTCTGTGAGCAACCTCACAAATAATTCCTCCTCTCCCCACTAAGAAAAAAAAATCATAACTAAAGTATTTCTCTATTAGAAAATAATGGATGCTTCTTTTTCATATAGTGACACTGAACTTGTGCAAATGATCAAAGTTCAAGTCAGAACATATTAAAGTACATGTCACAAGCAATCTTTGTGTAAAATTTTAGCTTCTAATCATTCCATGTATACAAAATATGACAGACAGGGCCTCCTCGGCCATGTGTGCGGGATGATCATCATTTTTTTGTTGATTTAAAACATTATTTGTACAGTTTTTAAAACATTTTAGACTTACAAACCAACCATTTATTCATGTCTGACGATGGGGGGGGGGGGGGGGGGGGGGTATGGGCAGCACAGCAATGAGTTTGTTTTTACAATGAAACAAACGATCATACAGAAGAACTATAAAGGTGATCAAGTGACCGCTAGAATCAAAACAAAACTTGTTTAAAAATCATATGAATATTTTGAAAAATAACCACTGATTCCCTCAATTCCGCACAAATCTTTTATCGTGCCAGCACCTACCACATAAATGTTATATTGTAACACGGAACTTTGATTTTAATTTGATTTGATTTGAACGTTGAGAATGTTTGATTTTTTTAAATTCACTTTTACTTTGAACACCCTGCTAAATTTTTGTACAACTCTTAAGAAAACTTCTTTTACTTTTACACGATTTTGTGTTGGTCGAATATTAATTCTCACACCAGTAAATATATAGATAATATTGTCTCAAAAGTTTTAAAGTCTGTAAAAAGTTTCAGCATTTATAAACGGAAATAATCATGGGTAAATATATTAATCTTATGTTGAAACATAAGTTGATTTAACACGTACCGGTCAAAATCTCGGCGTTGTATTGTATTTAATCTTTTAAATAAACAATTAGCCTTAATTGCATATTCAGATTCGGGCTGATGTCTTACTTTTATTTCATTGATGGTCAAGTTTCTATATGATTTTATGCACTATCGTTTACACCAAAGCCAAATCAACTGTACAAGTAAGATACATTTATGGTTACATCTTAAACCAATGTAGTTGAAATGAAAATAAAACAAACAATTTAATAGTGGTGTTCGTACAGACTATCAATAAACATGCACGAGTGATAAGATAGAAGCACAAGAAACTACCGCGGATCACTTGTCCACTCCCGCGGTATCTCCCCGGCCATGTGCGAGGGATGATTATCATTTAAAGGGTAAATCTTTGTGGGTATTTTGTTTTGATCTTAAACATTAAACATTATTTGTACAATTTAACAATACTAATATTTAAACCTTACAAACTCACCTTGATATATGTCTGACGATGCTTCTGATTTGGAATAATATCGCTTTTATCATTTTTCAGAAGGCTTTCTCTATTTACACTCTATCATTTCATTAAATCAATTGAAGATGAAGAAACTTTTATAGCCGGCATAAACTTAAAACAGTTCTTGTGTTTGCTGCTAAATAAACACATATATGTAAGACGCGAATCGTGTGTATTAGATAACCGCTGACCGCTAGGTAGTCCAGCCGCGATCGAGGGATGGATTACGCTCAGAACCCAGTAAGATTTGAAATGCTTGCAGTATAATGATTCAAATGTATCAAATAGAAGTTAATTTTTTTACTTAAAAACCCACATTTGTTCTATGTCTTATTATGCTTCAGATTGGGTATGACATTGCCTTTATTAATTAACAGAACGATTTATTAATTAACAATCTAACGTTTTATTCAATTTAAGAAGCATAGACCTTACATGTATATGTATTCAAAAATTACAAAAACAATTCTATATGTTTGCGGCTGTGTCAGAAGCGAATCTTGTGTAGTAGATACCGCTGACCGCTAGGTAGTCCTGCCGCGATCGATATCCTCGGCCGCGGGCGGAAGATAAGGTTACGTAATGGTACACACACGCAGCTCAGATCCCAGATAGATTTCAATTGCATGCATTAAAATAACTAAAATATAGTACATAGAAGTTGTTTTTTTTAATCCGTAATTTGAGTTTTACTAGAAAAGAAATGGAATGTTTTTATTTTCTGTTTCGCGTTTTTAAAGGATTGTTCACTATGAGAACTTAACAAAAATGACTTATAGTCCTCAAATAAAAGCATGTATACTTAAAAAAAAATTCTTATGAATAAAGGCATCCCGTATAAACCGGTATACATTCTGTGGTAACTTTATGTCATTTATACGCACAAAGAATTTCGTTAACTTTGCCAAATTGCCGCGAATACTGGTCTTCTTGTAATACTGTTTGCCCTCATATTATGCAATACTCGATCACAAACACAGATTTATGAGATTAATAAGATCACAAACAACATTTTTTGCAGCGACGCCCATATTGAAAAATTTACCGTTTTAGAGTAATAAAGCAAAGACTTTTAAGGGATCTAGACCCATAATTTAAGGGGCTAGCCCCTTTTTTATGGTATCCAATGAAAGCCCTTAATATTTGGCTCAACTTTTGTTCTATGTGTGTTTAGGAAATATTTATTACTAAAAAGTTATGGAGCAAAGATGTAAGCAAAATTTAGCATTTTTTTAAACATAAATTTCGATGTGATTTTTTAAGAAGTATACGTGGATTAATCAAACATTTAAGACTGGGAGGACAACGTTCAAGATGTCTACATTAAAGATTTGTATATAAAAACTACTTGCTACGGATCAACTCGGAGCCTTTGCAAGTACAAGAGACCCACTAAAAAAATATTCAAAGGGGAATAACTCAAAACCGGAAGTAGCGATTTCACAATGTTTTGTGCTATAGTGAGCTAGTGGCATTTCCAAAAGAACCTGAAAATTTGAATAAAATCGGGTGAAAAACAAGCGAGATATTAAGGTTTAAAGAAACGTCTAGAAGAAAAAGAAGAAGAAAAATAATAATGAAGAATTTCCAACAGAATCAGTACAAGGTCTTCCGTTGGAAACGGAAGACCTTAATTACAAAATGCATTATAAAGAAAAATATTAAAGCTGATCTTTTATGTAGCAGTGTTATTGAATAACTGAAATGCACTAATTCTGAGTTTTTAATCATTATATTAAAGTGTACCCTTTCACGTGATATTTTGATCGGTCATTAACGCCCGTTAACAGTGCGGGTTAGGGTGATCCCGAACAAATAAAAAGTGATGATAACCAATTTTTATTGGACTCTGTATACAGACAATCACTGTATTGTGTATATCGTCTGAGCATTATGACATATATCAAAATTTGCTTATTTGGTCATTATGTACCTGACGAGGATACTGATTACACAAAAAGTCGCTTTTTCGATAATTTGAAGTTTTATGAATTGTTTTAACTTTAACGACAATTGATTTGATTTGAAATTCCCTGTTAATAATTGTGGGTCAAACCAGTTGGGAGGGTGCGTAAGGGAATTAATGTCACGCGTTCGAACTCGTGATTAACCTAACATGTCATTTTTCAAAAAGTCATTTAGACAATTTCTAAGGAGACAAGTACCTAACGATCTCCTTCATCCCTTTCTCACGATGAAGTTTTAAGATAGTGATAATATATATCAAATTCCGACGAAATTTGACAGCAGGAGTACCAAATATAATTACCAAAAAAAAAACATGAACAAAAGAATAAATAATCAAAGTAACATAAAAAAAATGAACGGATGAGTTTCAGAAACGATAAGAAAGCATAATGGACCCCTCCATCTTTTTTTCCCAAACCCAAATTGCATCGAAATTTGAAATTATAATATTTTTCTAAATTTCTTTAAAATTATAATGAGCACGTGAATTTTCAAAGCTGTATTAAAACCGAAGAAAACGCTCAATAAAATTGTCTTTGGAATATATTCACAAGGATTAAAACATGGCAATGTAATTTTTTTTTTTTTTTTTTTTTTTACCTATGATTTTTGTTTCATTTTTTTTATTGCAGAAATAAAATTAGTAAATTCCGCACAAGAAAAATAACGATAAAATTATTTATTTTTCTTAAATATAATTTTAAGTCGCTGTACTTGCGGGGAAGTGCGTCAAGTAATGAGAAATCTCGCGCAAGCGATTAGCGACTTGGACGACCTGCCATGTCCGTGAGTAATTGATAATAGAAAAAAAAAATAACAAGATTTAACTTAAAAAGTTAGCTACAAGTGAGTCAATTTTTTTTTAAAACACACATTACAATGAGAACTTCAGCCAGACAACTGTAAAGTAAAAAAGTAAATTTAAGGATAACTTGAAATATGAAGCAACTTTGTGTGAAAATATCTTTTGTAATAGAATGTAGAACGAAGTTGTAAATTAGTCTTTTCATTTTTTTTTTTTTTAATTTTTTTTTTATTTGGTTTAAGTATGGAGCAGTGTGCCACTCCACTTCTTTCTTCGTAAGTGTCGTTTGTGTTGTTTTTAGAAAAAAAACGTACTCTCCAGTGTATATGATTTTAATCTCCGTTCCGTTTACTTTAACCAAATTTTTATTCTTTATGATTTACACTTAAAAAAATAAAATTGATCATCATTTTCCCCCATATGTAAAGTACTCCAGTAGCATCCAGAAAGAGAACGCACAGCTCCTCACCGGGATGTTCGTCAGGGTTAGTAATTTTTTCCCCAAAATTAAAAGTTTCAATTGTTTTATTGTTCAGAAATAATAAATTCTACACTCAACTTTCACTCAAAATTAATAGCATTTTATATTCTGTCCGTACATATATAGCACGCCGATGTCAAAGAAGAGGAGGGGAAACCTGTTAGTACATTTTATATTTAATGAAACACAATTTCTTGTAAAAATTATCATTATTATCATTATTAACAGCACAAAAATGAGCCTTTTTTGTCCATAATCAAAAGTAAGCAACAAACTACAATCGATAACTCCGAACATTCAAAACACAAGACCTCCAAGAAGCCTAGATGATCTTGGACGCTGGAAATCGTCAGAATTTCGGAATGATCTCTTTCTTTGGAGTCTCCCTGTTCTGTATGATATTTTGCCAGGTGCTTATTATATTCACTTCGTTTTAATAGTAAAAGCAATTTATAACATTTCAAAAGAATGTATAACTGAACATGAACTTGCAAGCGCTGAAAGGTGTCTCACAAATTTTGTTGAAAGTTTTTCCGAATTGTATTCACTTAGATTTTTGGCAATGATCTGTCATCAACTTCTGCATATCTCTGATTGTCTCAAATCATATGGGCTTCTCTATGCCAACAAATGTTTTATTTTTGAGAATTTAAATTGTTATACATACATGGTCCAACAGGTGTTGAGATGCAGACCATTAATGCTTTAATTAAAATGCAAGCCATACAAAGCATGACCGACATTTATGTAGAAAAAGGAACAACAGATGAAACATATTTGATGCGAGTTTTTTATTATATGCAGTGGTAACTTTATGACGATGTTGTTCATATGAATTGCTGTAAATATGGCCAACACTACGATCGCAATGTTCTCCAAAAACTCCATTTAGAGACAGCACAACCAAACTTTGCTCCAGAGAAAATTACGCAAGACAGTAGGAAAACTTTCGATAGCAGAGTTCCAAATGCTGGGTATATCTAACAGTTTTGATAAAATGAAGCTTAAGACTGAGTCTGTTAAATATGGCAGTTGAACATTGGTTAAAGTAAGTCTACAATGTGGTGCTCCCGATTTTGACAGTCTTAGAAGCTCTATAGAGTGAACACATCTTCCTCTAAGATTGTACAATGTAAATCATTGACCAAGTTCGTAAGAATCAATACTCATCTTCAGAGCTACGACATTTTCGATGTTCTTCTCAATCATATTAACATTGTTGTGTTCCGCCACATTAGAAATTTTAATTTTAATACTCTACTTCTTTCGCAGCATAGTTAAGGTGTCCCAGAGCTAAAATACGGGTGAAAAAACATATATTTACAATAATGTTAAACATTATTTTTGATGCATTTTTTTGACGTCATGTGTACTTCATTGTCATGTGACGTGCTGTCCTAACATTGCAAATTTTCTAAATAAATCGCATCGGCGCAGGTGATTAATGACATTTATTCATAAATATTTTAAAGAAAAATCCTTTGTTTTGTCATATACTTTGAAGTTCTTGCTTGGGATTGAAATAGATATATCGTTTATTAAAGATATTGGAAAAACACTTCGCCGAATCATCAAAATAAAGCACATTTTTACTAATTCAAAGCGATTTACTTAAAATTGGGGTAAATCAGTTGGTTTCTTAAGCATGATTCACATTGGTACTTATATTCTCTATCAATTTTACGTAAAATATTCTTAAATTGTATTGATCTTTCACCTGCGCCAAACTGTTTTTTACCTGCATTAAAATTTCTTCATTCAGTTCCTTAGACGTAGCAGGGAGAGTAATTAATAGTCTTTTACTTCAAGTGAATCTTTAAATCTATCTATTATTTGATACTGATAATTAATATAAATACATTCTATACTCTAGCGTTAAG
Source organism: Magallana ariakensis (assembly GCA_020458035.1). NCBI lineage: Eukaryota > Metazoa > Mollusca > Bivalvia > Ostreida > Ostreidae > Magallana > Magallana ariakensis. The sequence goes on from CM035811.1 coordinate 8,759,851, forward strand.
GGCAGCATTTATGTAAAGGAAACACAAAGTTTTATGAATGTTTTATTATAATTCACTTTTTACGTTACGACACATTCCCTGAGAAACTATCGAATGGAATGCAGATCGTGACGTCAAAGTTTATTATGACGTCATATTGTTTGAAGTACAGACAAGTGACTCTCTACACATCGCTCTGGGAAGTCTTAACATACCTGCGTTGTCTTTAAATGTCTTGGTAAGCATGAATAGTGCATCCCAAGTTATATCTCCTCCGCATCAAGCCACTCAAACACGCTGTTTGAAACTTTCATATTCCCTAAAGCAGTTGCTACATAGGCATAACAGTATATCATATTTATTACAAGATATTGTTTAGAAATTTGCACATGGTTGAAACCATGCATTTAATTTAATAGGAAATTCAATACAATTTTTTGAGTTATCATATATATTTCTGCATAAATTTTAAAATAACATACAATAATGTGTAATTTCATCATGTTCTTTCAATTTCATTCTTATTACGATGAGAGAAAGTTACAGTCTACCGTACACGACGTAATAGTGATAGTGCACTTTAATACGGAATTGTTACAAATCATTGCAAAGAAGCTGGACAACATATCAACTGCCAACTTTAAGGTGGGTCGCGGGTTTACCCCATAAAAAATCTCACGAGAAAACATACCCTGAAAATTTATCAAATCGTTCTTTAGGATTTACAGTTCATTATATAAAATTTGTATCAAATTTGCCTACGCTATTTTAGTGCAATACTCTTTTAAACTTAGTATCGTTTATGGTGCTGGTTTGACGCATTCCTAATGAATATATAGGAAAATGAGCACATTTCTCTTTTTTTTTAAGATGGAGTTATTTTAAGAAATTGTAAATAACTTTCAAACAATTTAGACGAATTTATCAACTGTTTCTGTGCGTAAAGAAAAAGTGATTTACAAATTATTGATGTAAAAAAAAGTATATGTGTTCTCGCTAGATTTTTTGCTATTTTATTTTGTGTTTTGATTATTCTACCGAAAATTGTCGCATTTCCGTATCTGACGTCATGAGTACAACGTCAAAGTGTTTTGAACATTTTCCACTTATTTAGTGATAGCAATCACTTCATAATTAAAATTTAGACAGCTTAAGCTAAAAAAATTTCAGATTCAAAGTTTAAAGGATGTCACGGATTTTTTTTTTACATTAAAATTGTCCACAAAATTACAGAAATGAGAAGACATTGTATATACATGCAGGTCGTATATATACACGTTTGTACAAACGTAACATCGTTTACTGTTAAAGTTTTCCTGATGATTAGAACGCTCATCACAATAAATTTTCGTAAGCACATACAATGTATATTTTTAACATAATTGTTAATAATAATAAAAGAATATCTTTAAATAAAACTATATTTAAGGTGGTAAAGTTTTCATTATTATAAAATAAGAGATTGAAGAAACGTACGATTTAATATTGTTTAGTTTACACAAGTTGTGTCTGTTAAATTTGAACCCCCTCCGTTTTTGAACACCTCAAGGTTATGGAACTTGAAAAAAATAATTTACACTCAATTTAATATTCTTTCATACTTTATTTCTATAATTTTGCATTAATGTTTTAAAGTAAAATTTTCATTTTTGCTTGACATTAAGTTTATGACAAATTAAAGTTCAGTGTGTTTTTGTAACGGAGGCGAATCGACATGACACCTCATAAACAATGGCGGACTCCTTGAAACTCGGAGCGTAGTTGTCGGAGTTTTTACAGCTAATCATAAATGCATGGTTGGAAGTTCTCAACGAAATATTAGCGCAACGGATTTGTAACTTCACAAAATGAATTGCTTTCAAATGTGTGCAACAATGATTCCTTTTACAAATAAACCGCAATGGCTCGACGGGGTCCAAATTTCAACCGAATGTGCTCGGAACATTTTCCCTGTCGTTCTTCCAGAAACAGACGCACTTCGTCTTGTTTGTATATATGCTTCTATGATAGACTGACAACCGACCACGTCTTTATAAAACTTGATATACTTCAAACAAGTTAGAAATCAATGTATACAAACATTTTTTTCCAAGAAACACGCAAATTTTAAAATAATTTCACCTTTGTTTTTGTCAACGAATTTACATGTTTTCAGAATTAAATAAGTAATGAAACTATAATATATAACATCTTTCTTTTTCAAAATTAAAGATGCCACATTTATATAGGTGTTTGAATATTCATGAATGTTCATGAAGACTATGCTTTAATAAAATTTTGAGATGTATACATTTTTTTAAAACATAATGTTCTGAATATTAAACTGTGTTAAACTTATAAAAGTATTTGAAATTATATAAATTTCCTAAAATAGATTTTCATGAAAATTCATGAATGTTCAATACCTAGAACCATTATACTGGAGGTATTTCCTGTATTCTTGTATGTTCATAATTTATTCATGAATTACATTTTAAGAATACATTCATGAATAAAATTCATGAACCACCTTTATGAACCAGTTATGAACCAGTCATGAATATGTCATGAAACTTCATGAACGGTTCATTAAAGTTCTTAAAATCATGAATTTCATCTCGCAGGGGTACCTGACGATGCTTCCACGCAAAAAAACAGCTTTTCTGGTCTATTGGTTTTTGAGAAGAAGATTTTTAAAGATACCAACACAGTTTTAATAATTTTTTATTATCTCCCTTTGAAACAAAGTGTAGTCCTTCATTTTAACAAACTTTAATCACATTTACCTAAAAATGCTTTGTGCTAAGTTTGGTTGAAATTGGCTCAGTGGTTCTGGAGAAAAAGTCGAAAACGGACGCTGGACAAAAAGTGATCAGAAATGCTCACTTGAGCTTTTAGCTCAGGTGAGCTAAAACTGAATGCATAATTATATCACTGAAACCAAAATTGTGAAAATCCTGGTCCCTGGGTCAGGGGTTCATGCTCTAGGGTGGGGCAAATGTGGCCATATGGTTAACATGTATTAAATCTTAGAAAATTTCTTCTATACTTCCTTATATATTCCTTAAAGACTATATGCATGGTAACGACGAATAACCGATAATCGACCTCTCTCTCTCTCTCTCTCTCTCTCTCTCTCTCTCTCTAAGAAACGATTAAGATCATATTTATTCATATATTATACATATAAATATATTTGTACATTCTTGAAGAGGAACGATAATAATGACATTTACAAGTAAGCATTGCATGTATCACAACAAAAAACATAAATAAAAAGAAGTGTTCAAATAATAGTTCAAAGTTCCCATGAAAATGGGTCGACGCGCGGAATGATAATTTGTCTTTATTTACTCAAAATTAAAAGTTCCATATAATAACTGGTTAAATTCGAATCATTTTGGCTACTTTTTTGCATTTAATTTGCTAAGTAATTTAAAGAATCAGTGAAGTTACACATGGAATTATTTAGTAGCTTTCATCATTTATCAATCATGTAATTGAATGTTCCTGTCTAGTTTTGAAGGAGTTTACCTCATGCATGTCTTCCAGTGAATTGATCTGTAGTGAATAAAGAATTGAATTCGCAGACCCTCCTCCATGCCAAGCTTGCGATGATGATAATTATGTTAAGGGGGCCAATTATGAGAACCATGAGAATACAGCGTATCATCTTAAATTTACTGACAACGCTGACTTAGAAGTTTGAGGAGTCCAACCACTACTACTCCATCCTTGAGAACTAAAGCTATTTAAATTCACATAGTTAACTTATTCAAGATAGGCCCCAGACTTCCCTCTCCCTGGCAAACATATTATCCCTCATTACAGACTTTTGGCGGTAATTCCCTTTGAAAGAATCACATCTATTTTCGTCATCAAAATATTCTAAGCAAAACTTTTTACCGATCAATATTGTTGTGCAGAAAAACAATCCTTTTTCACATGTTGGTTTACATACATGTGAATATCAAACAGTGTGTGTTGATAATCGTACGTTATTTTGCTATTGTAGTTGCAATAAGACATACACTCGTGTATATATATATATAAGACATACACTCGTATGTATAGATAAAGGTTTAATTTTTTCTGTATTTTATATTTTATTGTAAATATTTAATTAATAATTGTCATAAACCAAAGCTTTATATTACTTTCTAATATAACAATTACAATTTAAGTAAAATAATGAAAATACATGCTATTATTTATTACTTTTAAACGCAAATTTTACAAACTCTCCTCCTACAATGATAATTACAAGTTAATAAATATTATTGATTTATTATTGTAGTCCTTATAGTGCCGTTGATGTTTCATATTAATCTGCTTATCGTTTTACTCTTTTTCCAAGTACATTCTCTTACATAATTAATCTGTAATTGTTATAAAAATATCCCTTTTATATTTTTTTTTAATTTTATATTTAAAAAAAATCCTTTTTAGTTATAGAAAACAACAAAATGGCTGAAAAGTCTACTTTGGAGTCAGACGTATCGCCAATTCTAAAGCTCAACCAATCATGTCGCTCGTTATATCTAATGTTGGAGGTCCAAGTGACGGACGGGGAACGTCTGACAGACGGAAAAAAGCTATTGCAGGAATGTTACAAAAAATTCAACCAAACATAGTTCTTTTCCAAGAATTTCCCTGGTCTGGAATACGGAGAAAATCTACCTGGAAGGATATAGCTATTCCTGAAAAATATGAGTATGTCGGCAGTAACGGTGCCAGTATCTTATATGATAAGAATGAATTAAATGTCAACATCCTGAAGGATACAAGAAAAGTACTAGAGGAGATGATCAGAAAGGGAAAATTACACATGGGATTTACTCCCCTTCCAAATATGTGCATTGTGGAAGTCAAAACAAAAGGTGTTCCTCTGGCACATTTTCTTTGCATTTCTTGGCACGGTTCTCATAACTCAAAAAAGGAAACGGATTTGTTAAAAGAGTTAGAGAAATTGTTCGTCTTTATCGCCGAAATTAGCAAGAAAATGGAATTGCCATATATTCTTGCTGGGGATTTTAACTTACGATATGAAAAGGTATACGAGAAATTTAAAGATCCCAAGGGCAATGTATATTTGTATCTTTATACGCCTCTGAAACGGAGAGAGGGCAAATTAATAGATTATTTCATATCATCCAACACGCTACCGTTAGCCGACATCGCTGCCGTAGACTGGGAAACAGTTGATAATGGAAAAGATGCTACAAAGATTTTTGATCACGATCCTGTTGTCGCCACGCTGATGACGCACGTTTCAAAACCTTCTGCATCGGAACAACATCAATTCACAGCAACGAAAAAAGAGACAAGATCTGAGGAAGAATCCAGAAAATAGCAATTGCAAAGAAATGTATGTGATATGTGCTGGGATTTTGTTCAATAGACATATGTTGTAAAAGCAGAAATCAAACCTTTATCCTATATGATATACATTTATCAATTAATTTTAATTTCCTAATGTTTTTTAAGGTCATATATTAGGGACTGTGTACAAATTGCTATCAATAAATGTGTAATGGAAATTGGCTCACTTGTTTTGGTAATTCCCTAACAATTTGGAATATAACTAATAAGTTATTCCCGAATTTCCCTTTGCATTTGGGGCGTCCATACGCGACAGGAGCCGATATTTTTTTATGAGATAAGAAAAACAATGTGTAAGAGGTCTAACTATCCCAGTTTTGTAATAATGCGAGGTCATTTGAATATTTGATGCGTGTTGTTTCCGGAGGGGGGGGGGGGGGGGGGTGAAAAGGCCCGGGCTTGATTTTCAAGCACATGTGTAACTTCGAGGTAAACAAAGTATCACGCCTTCCTGGATGCAAGTGTGTATTTTGCTAGAAAATTGTAAATTGTAAACGTTGTCGGGCTTCACGGGAGATGTTGGTGAGAGTCGATCTCCTTTCATATGCGTTTTAAATGTGTTTTATTTGAGCTTGGTTTAAATGGATTCGAATTTAATTTTGATGCGCGAAACATATCCAAGTTTCATATTTAATGAGCTGACTTAAATTGTTTTGAGATGTAGCATCCAATGGAAAAATGTGTTTTTGTTCTATTTCCATAACATGGGCTACAATATAATTGTGAGGCAAAGATATGTTGTGACAATGAGGATTTATGATTCTTATGACACCCTTTCGCTTTTGAACCTTTATAACACACTTTGCATCAGTTGCATTCTTCGCTAAAAGTTTATGGGGTATTTAAATAGGTTGATATAAGGCCTCATATGCAATTTTTTTTAATGTGAGCTTAGAAATGAAAGATCAGACATAATTGCCCATGTTTATTTTATAAATTCTGAATAATCATTCAAAATGAATTTCCAAAGGACAATTCAAAATGGTATATATTTTCAATACTCTTTGTATACACTGAAACTTGTAGTAGCCCACAATGCCTTGCAATCCATTTACTTGATTGGTTTGTCGATAAAAGTAAACAGATGGTTAATTTAGTATGCAAATTTATGCGGACCTCACAAAATCAAGTGGTCTCCACCTGTTCAAGTCGTACATAAAACTACCGGAAAAGTCTATTGTCAAGTCGTACATAAAAAATATGTTTTAACTTTGGTTTTTTTCCGATAATTTAAAAAAAATATATATGACTTGGAAATCGATAGTTTTTGTCCTTTTACCATGCTAAAGAAGTGTACAAAGTGTGGTGGATATTCATGAGAGGGTTTTCTTGGAATTTTGCTAAAGAGCTGACAATGAACACACATATATACACAAACGCACAGCAGCGATGCTATATCCCACTCGCAACAAGTTGCGCGAGGGGATAATAAATGTGCTTAACATTTTCAAAGAAAATACATGCTTCATATTCTGTTTAAATTTGTATTAATATTATTTTAATAAACGTTAATACATCCTCTCATTTATTTTGAAGAAGCCACAAAGAGACATTGTGACATATTTAAAGTACAAGTTAACTATAATCTAATAGAACAAAGAATTATCTTATCATTATGTAATCATTGTCAACCAAATATTTTATAACACTGTCGCATGTATTTTGATAAAAAGCATGTAATTGAAGCTGATTGGTAAACAGTCTACACACGTACATTGTATATGTAACGAGTTTGGATATTTAACGTACAACTTATTTTATTATAATTCTTAGTCTGACGTACAACTTGTTGATGTTGATGTTAGGTAAACTTCCGGTTTAATAAATGTTGTTCTCAGCACAGGGGCTCGGTTGTCGGATAGTGGATTTTTTTTTATTATTTGTTCCCAAGGACTAAAATGATTAAAATTAGTAATCTTAAGTGTATTTCTGTCTATTGCATTAAAAATATTCACCAAAAACCCCTGTTTCAATCATGTTAAAAAAGTGTATTCAATGTACATTAAAAAAAGTAAAGGGACGACACTCGCCATCTTGGATTTATAGGGGGTCCTCGGTTCACGCTATGATTTAAACAAGTTCTCCAATTTCTCCAACGATTTCTGACCTGCTCGCCCTGCTCCGTGTAAACTGATGAATGGAGATATTTTATGCATGTAAAAAACAGCCTGGCACAAGTGAAAGGTGAATACAATCTTTGTATTTTTTGCGTGAAACTGGTAGAGAAAATAAGTACCAATATGAATCATGCTGGGGGAAACCTACCAATTTACTCAATGTTGTGTAATTCGAGCTTAAAAAGTAAAAATGTGCCTAATTTCGATGATGGGGCGCAATGTTTTGACAATATTTCAAATAAACGAAATATTTATATGAACCCCCAGCAAGAACTGCAAAACACATTACTTATCGAAGGAATTTTAATAGAAATATATTTGATTTAATGTCATTTATCACCTGCGCCGCTGCGATTTATATAGATCATACGCTGTGTTAGGATCAATCTAATTAAAATTAGATGTTAAGCGAGCGGATCTAACATCTAATTTTAATTAGATTGTGTTAGGATACGCACGTCACGTGCTTAAGAACAACATATGACGTCACAAAAATACATCACTGAAATATATTGTTGGATATCGCTATTTATTAATGTAACAAAGATTTAAAGAAAATCGCCCGGTTAAAGTGTTTATTCGATAATTAAAACAGTATCGTTTTCCGATATGAATTTAGCGTCGGACAGCCTTAACATAGCTGCGTAAAGTAAATACTGAAAGTAAACCCAGGGTTTAGTTGGGCTTTACAATCTCTTAGGTTTGGTCTGGTCGGTACTATAATACCCATTGAAAGTATTGAATCATCTAATAAGTAATTATTTTTTTTTTATTTTGAAATTATTGTTGACTCAATAAAATGATTACATAAAATATAGTTGAAAACAAGCCCATTTCTTTTTACAGAGTTCCTGCACTCTTAGTGCAAAAAAGCTGCGACTGGATCCTATACCGTAAAAAGTTTTCAACAGAACGATTTAGAACAAACTGGAAACGTGGAATATGGAACGCCTAAAGGTCATATGAGTTATTTTGTATGTGTTCTTAAAGCTGAACACCGCTCGTAAATAGGCACTGTCCGCCATATTTCTCTTTCATCACTGCTGTCCCTACAACCCTTATATAAGGGGCAGACCTCTAAACAGTCCAAAGTACTTCGCTGTAGAGGTCTCACCTGTGTGGACGTTACATCTTGCCTCGCCGTGTTACTCGGTCGCGATGAAATTATCAAATTTTACGCACTTTTTTCAAGATAGAGAATACTAACATCAAATAAATTGGTCAATTCATTATTTACAAACAGAAAATGCACATAAAATAAAGAAAAAATGCATACAATCTAAAGACCACGAAAGGAGTACTACATGTCGGCCACGAGGTTCAGGTGTGCAATCGGGTGTAACGAAATCGAAGGGTTTATATACCAGGTATCTGTGTGACGGTGCCTATTTACGAGCGGTGTTCAGCTTTAACATTATACGATATGATTTTATCATTATAAGAAACATCAATATCTTGAGTAGAGTACTGGGGTTGAAGGCGATGAAAGTTTAGAGACAGCAGATCTTACAACAGTTGAGAGGTTAGTCTGATATATATCATTAATATATTTGTATCATTTACAAAAAATATCTACAGGTAAATTTTAAGTATGTTTTTTTTTTCAAAACGAGATATCTCTCTTTGATAATGTAATAGATTACTAAATTTAGAATTCTGGACTTTTTCTTAAACATTTAAAAAAAACTTTAGATCGTTGAGGTGGTGCAGGTCTTAAAGGTCCTTAAACAGAAATGTTCCAGCTGCCTTAAAACTTTCAAATCAATCTTATTACCCTTTATCCCTTACAAACAGTTATTCAATCTGAGCAAGATTTAGCAAATGTAAAATATTCAACGGTCAAACACTGATTATTGAGAGATCTGTTTTGACCCACACATGGATGGATACCCATTTTTAGGAATTTGTGGCGAGGAGGAGGGGCTTGGGGTAAAATGCTGACGATGGACCCGCCACTTTGAAGGGTCCAGAGTGGAGGGGGTGGAGTTTGATGTGTCAATCTTAATCCAGAAACCGTTTGATCTGTCATTCCAATTATGTTATCAGAAACAAAATGAAGCACAACATTTTTTGTTTAATTACAAGCACATAAAACTCTCCTCTCCTAATTGACGATGACATATTGTGGCACTTTCATTTAGGTGCTGGGTTTTATATATAAAAGTACATACATTATATTTTAATTGGTTAATGGTTGACCAGTTTCACAGATCTTAAATGTATGTAAAAAAAATATTACAGCTGCATTATTGCTGAAATGGACAGAATGTTTAAAATATATAACAGCTTCTGAATTTTATTCTACAAAGGTGTAGTTAAAAATATTTAATTTATTTACATTACATTTCCTTGAAACGTCCCTACGTCCTGATATTAGTGCTGAAACTTCTGAATGCATTATGACATGGCGAGGCATTTCAAACAAAGGACTTTGTCTCCGTCAACAATCTGCATTCAGATGGTAATAAGTATATTGCAACGAAGTTGACACTCTTGGTGACTTGGAATTTGAACTCAAATATTTACGGTAATCATACCGTTTGAGAATTAACAAGATCATTGGGAGGTTTTCTTAACTTGTCTGCAAATAATTGTCCACATCCATAGCAATTTTTTTTACTAAACTATACACTTTGAATAGATCAGATTTTTGGACTCAGTTGATAACAAAAATGAAGTTTCAATCTCTGTAATTGTTGAAATTAATAATGACAGTCAGTGGATAATGTTCTTTTTGATCAATTAATTAACATTTGTTAGTGGGGGGGGGGGGGTAAATCTCTGAGTTAACTTTGTTCTTGGTCTTATTGGACTCAGAATAATTGTTACACAAACATAGAGTAATTTATGTATCCTGATAAAGTTCATTTGAAGTTGCTAAAATCATTTTAAATGTTAGCGCCCCCCCCCCTTTTTTTTAAAAAGATGTCCAACATGTGCATACATAACAATTTATCAGTAAACAACCAGTCACATAAACAACCCATGTTTAGCTATTAGATACATGATGAAATTAAAATGATTGATCAAACGGACGCTGAGCTAAGATTGACACACCAAGCTCCACCCCCTCCACTCTGGACCCTCCAAAGTGGTGGTCCATCGTCAGCATTTACCCCAAGCCAGGAGGAGGAATAGAATGAAAAAGTCTTGGAATATTCCAATGATAATGAAGAAAACAGCCATTAGAAGGAGGAATTACTAAAGAAGACGAAGCAGTAGACCATAATCTCATTTAAAATGTCCAACAGGAGGAGCCTAGCTCAGCGACTCAGCGTTTCAAAAGTGGTAAAAACAATTACAATTAATCTAATTACAATAAGGAAAATCACACAAACTGGTATTCCGGTCAGACGGAGTCATCAGATTTCATCCTAAAGATTCATCCAACCTGCGGCAACCTAATATCATCTCTCTTTTGTTTACGACTCTCATAGTTGTTTGGACTTCAACGAATGTGAAAAAAATGAAATAGTAAGACAATGAACACTATTTCATAAAACAAAGAGACATGAACTCAATACTGATAACATCCATCTTTACTGTCATTCGCCCATTTGCCGACATATTCAAGGTACGATTTAATGAATGTGGATCGATTTGCTTCATGTCATCTAATACGAATATGATTCATTATCTATTTAATTTTACATAATTTTCCAACAATTTGATGGCCTTAATTTTGTATTGAAAAAAATAGTAAAATGTCAAATACAGAAAGCAATGCACATAATTACTTTTTACAAGTTTGACCCTGTTTGATAACGTACAAGTTAGCTTAACGTGATCTGAATGCCTATTGTTAACTCGTACTTTGAATAATAAATCTTTCCTCTATACAAGTAATAGCTTCCCAAAAAGCTTGCCTGACTAAAAATATTTATTTCATTGCAAGAACTTGGTTCTATGAGTTTTAATCTGTCTTTGATTTGTCCAAATTCGTCCAAATGCGCGTCTCTAAGGTTGAACTGTTTCAAATTATCTTTACTAAGGGGGGTTTTTACTTTAAATGAATTTTACATATTATTTATTTTGAACCTGAAATATTTTGCGTACATGTAATTTTCTCTTAAAACTTTATTATTTGCTGCCTGCAAAATAAAAATATAGCAATTAAAACTTAATTACGAACACAATACAGCTTAGCTTCCCATCATGGATTATTCCACTATAGTGGCGCGTAACATTATGGACTGCTCCTAAGATTTTGACAATATGGCGCGGAGTAGAATTAATTTTTTTTATTCTTTATTTGCACAAGACATACATCTTATGGCATAGGTTATTACATATAATTAATAGCAATATTGAATAATGGGATGGTACATGTACATGTAAAGTACATTGACAATGTGTATAAAATAAAATTTTACTAACAGGCGAATTAATTCTGCGCCTCCTTTTATGCAGATTGAATTGCTTACCGAGTTTACACCATAAATGAACTCTTCCATAGAGGGAGTGCATTCCATAATACCCGTATCTGTGGTGTCAATAAAACTCTTTTTTGGCATTTGTTTCGTAACAACTTTTACTTGTTATATATTAATTTTACGTTAGTTTAGCAAGAATCAATCGATAACTATGCACTTATTATTTACATTGAGTAAAACACAGAAGTTACACCCCTTTTACAATAAATGAAATCGCTCAATCGTTTCTCTAATGAATATTTAAGCTAACGTAAAATTACTTAGTAAATACTCTAATACGAACTGGCAATTTTGTTTAGAAATGATAACCGAACACAATTATAGTTTACATTCTGCCGTGTAATATATAATGATAAGGTACATGTTGTAAAAAATTGCGATGCCTCCCCCCTCCCCCCCCCCCATTCACCGTTCAAATGTGGGGGCCTTTCTATTGGATTGCACACGTGTACAGTGAACTTGTTCAATGCTGCTTTTTACATCCAACATTTTTGTTTTTCTTTTTAACAAAAAAAAAATATATATATATACCCCAACCGACGCATGTTTAATGTGCCAGCCTTAAATTTAATCACCTCGTTAGGTAATAACTTGTTGTGATGACACCCCTCCCCTTCAACCGTTCAAACAGTGCTATCTACTTTTAAGCATGACAAGGTAAAGCTTTTTAAAAAGCTAAGAAAGTCAGCCAGCGGAATTTTAATTTTAGGGCAAAAGTGAATACACAACCTTTTAAAATACTAGGTAAATAGTTTCCAGAACAATAATAATATGCGGGTGCACATTTAGTTTGCAGCCTTATTTTTATGGTTGTACATATAGGTGACGAGATAAGCGTGTAGCGGTGTACATGCAATGTATGACTGTACACCTACTTAATACTTAAAGTTGTAATTTAGCTCTCTGATTTTCATGGTTTGGTGGCAAACTACTTTCAACATATTTACTTTTCAATCCCACTAAGTGAGTTGGGAAGATATACGCGGACTCCGGACTGTGGCTGGAAACGATTCCCCATGGAAGATGCGCAGTTTGACCTAGAAACTGACCGGTGTCATAACGAATATTTCTAACACGAACTGTCTAATTTCTTCCCAGAACTCCAATTTACGCAAGCGCAATTGAAGTTTCATCCTAACTAAATATAGTCAGCCCGAATTACACACGTGCACAGTGAACCTCTTTTTTGCTTTAAACACTTGCTCACTATTGCTAAATTGTTACATCCATTACAACGTTTTCGTTAATTGCGAATTTGAAGGTCGTCACATTATTTATATGCATTGATAAATCTTTTTTCAATGAAAAATGGTATTGCTAGCTTCCATTGTTGACTGCACTGTTTCGGATGTTGTAACTTTTAAACCTTAGATATGCCTGACGTCATGACGTCAGGCAATGAAACAAGATTGTCAAACCAAGGGTAAAAATATAACATTGAAATTGTAACCGTAGTGTGGTAATTGCTTTTATCTACACCAAACAATTCACGAGAAACACGTAATCAATTCTTCATATAGTAGTATAGTGTTTTACCATTAACAATATAGGTAACCCGAGATCGCCGATACATGGGCAAGTAGTTGTGGTAGACGTCTATCCTCAGTGAAAGCTGCAGGTCGTCTGCCGGGTTCGCGGGATTCTCATCTCGAGCAGGGGCTCCCGCAAGGTGACGTCACAGCTTCAGCAAGTCGAATGGGTCGACATTCACTACACCCCCCTTCGTTTTTTTAAAGGGACTCGGCCCCACACGTACCAGTGGGGCTACGCCGTCCACGCCATCCAGCAGGACTACCAACAACACCGCCTAAGAGGGGTGTTGCTAAAACGCAGAACGGAAAACGGAACGGAAAACCTGGCATAATATTTGTTATTTGATAAATGTGTTAAATATGTTGTAAACGTAATTTTTTTAAATGATGAAAAGATTAATAATTTGATTTTGTTCATTAAGAAAATGTTTGATTATCTCAAAATTAACGGCAAAATCATTGACCACTGGGCCAAATCAAAAATCGAAAAATCAAACAAAACAACGTCCACAGCGCTATTTTCGCATCATGAAGTTGCAGGCATGTTTCATCATACAATTACTCTGGCATAAGTAAACAAAAGTACTTTGCTAAATATACTTGTATTAGCAGGTTATGTTATTCTTAAACGGTAGACGATATAGACAACGGTATTAGAAGACAGAATGAGAACAGGACATTTACAGCGTTTAGTTGATGCAATTAAATGATGCTGTTTTCGATAAAATTATGAAACAGCGGAACATCAGTTATGAAACAGATGATGCAACAAAGATGATCATGAATGCTATTCGTCAGTTGTGGTTTTGATCTCAATGATGCTCTATCGTTTTAAAAATGTTTATCTTTAACTTAAAATAGTATGGGACACTGAAAATTCAATGTGGATAAATGTACATGTATTTAAAATAAAGGTAAAATAGCCAGCCAGTTTTGTAAATAATACATCAAACGCTTTCACCAACTGCGCTACACTAGTGCGCCAGCCACAACAGGATCCTATAGCGGAGGCCGACACAGGGGGCACAGACCTCCGGAACACTGGATGGAAATGTGCTAATATGACATGGTCCTGCATCTTACGGGATCGCTTCACCCACCCCATGAATCTAAGTCGCGTGCGCCACGTCTTCTCCTTGGATTGGAACAGGCGCTGCTCCCTCTTGAACGTTGTTGTCGTCTCTGGAAAACAGACAGAGTCGATTAATCTAAATCACCAATACATGAGGGGCATATAAACTGTTTCCATGGTGGTAACCACCTCCGAGGTTACGCCGAAACATGGCCCATGGTACCGACAATCACACTGATCGCACTTGACCATCAGTCTCCCAGCAGGGCGGTTACAAAGGCAATAGAGCTCTGTGTCCGTAGAGGTTTCTGATGATTTTTCGGTTGTCTCAGAGGAAGACGGAAATCGCCTGAACTACTAAAGAGGAATATTTCATTAAAAATTTAACCCGAAACTGAATAGAAAATAGATTTATTATATATATGTATTTATTATATATATATCTGCATTGCTTACATTTTATGCTTAACTGCGTTGATAAAGTTCACTCCATCGATACCTTGATCTATATTGTTACGTCACAATTCACTTGAGACAGTCCTAAAGGATAGGATAGAGCTTATTTGCAGGATAGGATGCAGGATATAGGATAGGATTGTTTTGTAAATTTTCACGATAGCAGACCTGTATGAGTTCCATCTGAGGTTTATTGAATTCTTTTGATTACTGGTTTTTGAATTTCTTTTGTTCTTTTGTTAAAACGAAAGAAATGAAAGGAGCCCGAGTTGTTCAACATTTTTGTAGTAGCCCGAGAAGCTTTAAAGAGCTCGGAACCAAAGAACTAATCGGTAACTTCTACAGATTTTTTTGCACGTCTTTATAATCTCCTTGAAAAAGATGTTTCAAGTGTTCTCTTCGAGATAATGAAATTAAAAATGAAGCGTGTGATAACAGAAATGATGCGTCTTCATATAGGGTTAGCAACTCATTGTTGTTTTCGTTTTTAGGATTTGATTATTTCAACTCATTCAATTTGTCTGCAAGCAAATTTATACCACAGATGCCACTGCAAAGAGTACCTTAGGTCTTTTGTAGACCATGATCCAAGTCTTTAATTAACCTTGACATCATTTTATAAACCAAACTGTTGACTGTTGGAACTAGCAAGATTTGAACATTGCTTGGTCGATTTTATTTTTCTATCATGTCTTTAAAAAAATCTGGGTTAGCTATTGAAGTACACGCTTTATTCATCATGTCTGCCAGCGACTTATTTACGCTACCTGCAGTCTTTATTTTGACAAAGGCTGAACTTCTTATATGCAAAACTGATTCAGTTGTGCTTAGCGCCACATGTTTTAATCAAAGGAACTAGAAGTGGCGAGGCAGAACGTATCAAACTGCAAGAATTATCTAATGCCGAAAAAGGAAGTGGAAAACCTGATGAAGTAGTTTTAAGCACGCTGAATGGATTTGGGAAGAAGTTGTGTAATACTCAAACTCGAGTTGGAATAAAGAGGAGAAGAGAGAGAAAATTCGCCTGCTTACTGGTGAGATGATATAAAGCGAAAGTATTGCGTTTTTTCACACAAGTTTCGCGAAAGAAACGCGTTAATTAGCAAAGGTTTCGCGTTTGGTAGCGAAAGTAACGCGTTGCGTTTATTCGCGAAAATTTCTCGTTATATTCTGAAAGGTTTGCGAAATATTGCGAAAGGTTTGTGTTTATTCGCGAAAAAAATATAACGCGTTCCAAAATCAAAACAGAAAATCTTTTTGTCTGTTTTGAACGTTTTACCCCATAAAAGCAATAATATAAGCAAATCAAGACAGTTTAAGCTTTATTTGCCGCATAACACAGACAGGACACACGTAACAAGAAATCAAGAAACTCTTCAGAGTGGAAATTTACCCCCCCAAAACTAACCAAGCTTCTCTCTATATATATATGGATTTAAAACATTTTAAGGAGGAGATTAGGAGAATATACAATTAAAAGACAAATGCAATAACAGTTATTGGTAAAAATAAAGTTGTGTGGCCTATCCAAAAAATTATACAGAATATATTTAAATACTATAGTCTGTCCCAAGATATTTATGCAGCACATTTGATCGATTTTTAATAAAAATATACATACCTGTGAAAGAAGTGCAATTTAATTCGATGAAAGGGAAATTTTCCAAGATATTCTCATTGACACATTATTATTTTTCACTCGAAAACAATCACAGGATCGAAAATAGATTTCTTACGGAGATTTATAATGGGGAAAGTTTACATCTTTTCTCCATTCGGAATCACTCGGAATATCTCGCGCAATTTTTCAACGTCATCATCCGGGCTTACTGCAATACAAAAACTCCGTAGACATCACATTTTTTAGCCGTGTATTGAAACCTGATAAGCTAACGGGGGCGTTTCAACTGAGAAATCTTGGAAATTTTTCATACTTTTGAATGAACATCGTTTAAACCCTGAGGTATTTATAAATATTGAGTAATTAAGCAAAATGTGAATCCAGGATATCTTGGGACAGAGTATAGATACAATAAAATTGTTATTTTCAAGAAAAATATCTAATCATTTTTCTACAGAGTAAATTTACCCACAAATACAATGCAGTTTATGAAAGCGTTAAATCTTAGTAAAGTTCGACAATGTAATATCTGTTACTCTGTTCGGGTAAATTTACCCCCAAAATGAAACATCGTCTTTACAAACTTGCAACCTTAAAATCTATAGAGGTATACATAGCGGTTGCAATTCTTCTGGGTAAATTTCCCCCAGCATAAGACGACATCTATACAAAGTCGAAGCGATATACATATACAGAAAATGACTGTGTTGCAATTCTTTGGGGTAAATTTCCTCCAACACAAACTGGCATCTTTACAAAGTCGAAGCCATAAAAATAAAAAAAAAAATGACTGTGTTGCAATTCTTTGAGGGTAAATTTCCTCCAACACAAGACGACATCTTTACAAATTTTAAGATTTAATAATAAACAAAAAATGACTGTGTTGCAATTCTTTGGGGGTAAATTTCCTCCAACACAAGATGGCATCTTTACAAATTTTAAGACTAAATAATAAACAAAAAATGATTGTGTTGCAATTCTTTGGGGGTAAATTTCCTCCAACACAAGATGGCATCTTTACAAATTTTAAGACTAAATAATAAACAAAAAATGATTGTGTTGCAATTCTTTGGGGGTAAATTTCCTCCAACACAAAATGACATTTTTACAAAGTCGAAGCCATAAAAATAAAAAAATGACTTTGTTGCAATTCTTTGAGGGTAAATTTCCTCCAACACAAGACGACATTTATACAAATTTTAAGACTTAATAATAAACAAAAAATGACTGTGTTGCAATTCTTTGAGGGTAAATTTCCTCCAACACAAGACGACATTTATACAAATTTTAAGACTTAATAATAAACAAAAAATGACTGTGCTGCAATTCTTTGGGGTAAATTTCCCCCAACATAAGACGACATCTTTACAAAGTCGATGTATTAAAAATAAACAAAAAACGACTTTGCTGCAACTCGTTCATGCAGTCCCTACACAATGCGGACAGTCAACTTATCTACACTGGTCATCTTAACAAAGACTGTTTTGGAATGCTTTAACTATAATTTAAATAGTTGTAGCATTTATTTCTTTTCTCTAATCGCTAAAAAGCTACATATTCTGTTCAACTATAATTCGGAGGGTTGATCACAGTTTTAATCAAAATTTAGCTAGGAAGCGTTTACGTAATTTCTAGCATTTCGGGTGCATTGGTTCTTGGGAGGATTTAAAAACCTACACGCTAAGGTTTCACAATCGTACTGTTTTGCAACACTCGGGAAATTATTTAGCGTGTAGGATAAGATCTCTTGAGAGTAACGTTAGATGCCCAAATAAACTTATATTGTCTTCCTATTGAAAATCCTCGGAAAATATCCACCCTGACGCGCTGATACGTTCTCATGAAAGTTGTTGCCAATAAATCCTTCCAACACATCTAGGTATCTCATGAATAATCCTTGTCTGATAAACATGTAGGTGTTCAACATAGTAGTCTTCATAACTGGTCCTGATACACAAACGTTTGGTCTCATTTTATCCGAAGTGGCATGTTTCCCATTTCAAACCAATCCATAGTTTATTCAGCTACATTTACCTGTTAAATAGTTAAGATAAAAATTGACTATAATAGTGGATAGTTTGTACTTATAGTGTATCTGAGGAAAAGAAATATTGTATATTTTGTTTTAGATTTAGTTCCTTTTTTAAACACATTCAGAATGTAAAAAATAATAATTAAGGTCTTCCGTTTCCAACGGAAGACCTTTATATTATTGTGCAGATTAAGATTATTCTTATTTTTCTTTTTTTTTTTTTTCTTCCTAGACGCGAACTTTGAGGCTTCATATCTTGCTCATTTCTGAATCCTCTTCCGTTAACGAGTTATTCCCCTTTTTAAAAAATTTAGGGCCTTTCGTTTCCAGACAAAGGCTTCGAGACTATGATAGCAGGGAATGGGAATCCAACGAATTTGAATAACAGAGACATTGAAGTTTTGCACATCGGTTTTTGTTTTTGGATTACTTTATTTAGAAAAAGGTAGGGGGTCAAAAAACAGGGTTCCAAAAAGTGCGAAAATTTAGACATATTTTCCTTTGTATCTTTTAAACGAAAAATATTTTGTTAAGACATGTAGAATAAAGGTTGTGCAGAATGTCAAGGACTTTCATTTGACATCAATAAAAAAGGGCTGGCCCCTTAAATTAAGGGCCAAGGGCCCTTGAAATTTTTTGCTAAATAACTAAAAAACGGCTAGGATTTTGATATAGCTGTCGCTGGAAAAGTTGTTTGTTGAGATCCTATAAATGTCGTTACAATGTTATTTTGTTGGTGAGTTGTGTAGTATGAGTGTAAAAAGCTCTACATCTTAACATGTACCTGTGTTTATTTGGCAAGTTAACGAAAGTCATTGTGCGTACAACTGACATTAAGTTACGACAGTCAGTATGCCTGTTTAAAAAGGAGGCTTTAATTCATCAGAAAAAAAATAAGTTTTTTAGGATACATGCTTTTATGTGAGGAGTTTAAGTCATCTTCGTAAATTCTGCACAATCCTAAAAAAACGAGAAACAGAAAATATAAACATTCTTTTTCTTTTCTAGTAAATCACACAAACTACCGGAAAAAAATAAATCTATGTGATACATTTTAGTTATCATGCTGCGTGCATTTAAAATATATCTGGAATCAGAGCTGTGTGTGTGAACCATTACGTAAGCTATCCCTCGCTTGCGGCCGAGAAAGTCGGTCGCCATGGTCGCGGCTGGACTACCTAGCGGTCAGCGGTTATCTAATACACCGGAGTCACGTCTCTCAATTTATGAGTTCATTTAGCCGAAAACAAGAATTGTTTTAATTTTGATCACACATAGACGTTTATTCTTCTCAAATTGAATTAAATGATAGAGTGTCAATTAAGAAAACGTTCTGTAAATTAATAAAAGAAATGTCATTCTCAATCGGAAGTAATATCAGGCATAGATCAATTGTGGGTTTTAAGTAAAAAAAAACAAACTTCTATTTGGTAGATTTTAGTCATTATTATACTGCAAACATTTCAAATCTTCCTGGGTTCTGAGCTGTGTGTGTTGTAACTTTACGTAACCTATTCCTCGCCCGCGGCCGAGGAGATCGGCCGCGGGCTCCTCGGCCGCGGGTGCACTACCAAGCGGTCAGGGGTTATCTAATACACCAGATTCGCGTCTTTCATGTACTTGTTTTGAGTTTATATAGCCGCAAATACAGGAACTGTTTTAATTTTAAGTTATTGATGTTTTATTTAAAATGTAAGTTAAAAAGTCATTCTGAAAATTATAAAATCCGATATTATTCCTAATCCAAAACATCGTCAGACATAAATCAATGGTGGGTTTGTATAAGAACTGTACTAATAATGTTTTAGATCAACAACAAAAAACCACAAAGATTACCCCTTTAAATGATGATCATCCCTCGCACGCTCGCACATGGCCGAGAAGATCGCGCGCGAGGGGACATCTACCTGTACCTTATCACACGTGTAGGTTATTGATATTTTGTACGAACACAAAACTATTTGTTTAGTTTATTTTCATTTATATTGGTTTTAGATGAAAGATGAATTTATCTCCATTATTCAGTTGATTTAGCGTTGATTTAAACGTTAGGGCGAAAAATCTTATAAAAACCTCTCATTAATTGAATAAAAGTAATCTATCAATTCGATTCTAAATATGCAAGGCCAATTGTATAAATAAAAGATTAAATATAATGAAATTCCGAGATATTTACCGGCATATGTAGAATTGATATGTGTTTAACTTACATGTAAGATTAATATACTGCATCGTCGGAACCCACGGGTTTTCTATCCGTTACACTGATTTCAAGCAATGTAACGGATGGAAAACCCGTGGGGTCCGACGATGAATCGACTGTAGTTACTCATGATCATTTCCGTTAATTATTGCTTAGACTTTTTACAGACTTTAACACTTTTAAGACAATATTCAAACTTTGCCTGGCCAACGAGTCATATATGCACATGGATATATGTATATATACTGGTGTAAGAATTAATATTCGACCAACACAAAAATTAAATAGTGTAGAAAGTAAAATAAGTTTTCTTAAGAGTTGTACCAAATTTTAAGAGGGTTGACATAGTAAATAAAATCATTAATTTTCGAAGCGTTCTAGGAAGTTTAAAAACAAAGTCATCTCTGTGCTGCTCCGCCCGCCCCCAGTGCTCGAGCTGAATTTTAAAAATTGGCGAACAAAAATCGATAATTAATATGTGTCGAAAATCAATTTTTGGTGAGTCCTTATTTGTTAACGTTCTTCCTAATGTGTTTCACTTTGCAATCTGTGTGTTTATTCGGCCAGTCTGCGTGTTAATTCAATCACCCCGTGCGACCGACTTCAAATTTACCTGGTCAGTGTAACCCTTGTTAATCAACTAAATCGAGGCCCCAGTTTGGATGTTAGAAAATGATTGGCATTTGTTTACTCGTCCTGTGTATACCATGCCCAGCGCTCGCGACGACGGTGTAATAAACTTTTTTCTTTTGATTTGATGCAAACCGTGACGATAAATCGCTATCTTTAGCACTTTAAACAAAAGAAATATTAAAAGATATGAATTAAAAATTTACTCGTACTTGGTTAAATGTACCACACTAAATGCGCTGATCACCTATAGTCTGTCAAAATCATGTGGTGCCGATCATGTATCCATGAAAGACGTCGTTTATCAATAAAGATGTTTGTGAATAATTGAGAATAAATAATTAAATGAAATCAAATATTGCGTTCACGATTTATATCGTTAGTTATCACATTTCTTTGAGAAATTTCACGAGCTGAAACCGGAAGAGAAACAAGTACAGACAGTTCTGGTGCATGCGCAGCTGGTAGAATTATTGTGCACTTTTATTTAGCAGCTGATCGGAAAAGATTTACAAGCATTGGTTGCAAAGTTGCATTAGTATTTGAGTACGGTGGGGTGATTGTATAATTCACAAAACATCAGGATATATTCTCAGTTAATCCCGACAGAAACTTGTTCAATCAAACGAAAGATTTTGCACATGTCGCACGCGGTTTTTCATGCGTTTATTTTCATTTCAACGAAGAGCAATTTGTTTTATAAGTACATATACATGTAAATACGATATTCTTTTTAAATAAACGGAAAAACTCTTTTGAGAGCACTTTAATACTCCGTGTATATAGACATGTATACACAAGCGAGCGTGTTTCCCTCGGGGTTTCACACCTCTTTCAATATAGGCTCCACCCCCACCTGAACTTATTTAAGGTAAACTGACCGGTTTAAAACCTCGGCCTTTAAGTGCGCACAACCCTGGACACAGATAGCCATAGGTAATTTATGGATGCAGATCATCAATTGTTATGTATTTAAAATACACTTGGAAGTGAGCTATCACTGTACTGGTCAATTGTTGAATATAAGTTAAAAGTTTTAAGTCCAAGATGTTAAATAATAATTATTTGTTCTCACGTTAAGAAGTTATGAAATACGTTATCCAATGCAGTCGGTCGCCATAGAAATCATCAGAGTACTGCAAGTGTTGACAGTTTCTTATTTCTTAAAAAGACCTTAGGACATAATTCACTTGACTTACAGACTAGCGACACAGTTGCCTCCCAAAAATGTATGCACTTCTCAAAGTTACAATTAAATGGTATAGATATGTGTTGTTAAACGGATTTTATTAATTGTTGCATGCGCGGATCTAGAGGGGGGGGGGGGGGCGGGGGGTCCGGAACCCCCCCCCCCCCCCCCCTGAAAAATGAGAAGTTATTAAATTTACATAGTGAAATTATCGCATATTCGCACCCCCCTCCCCCACGGAATAGGCATATCATGAATCGGATTAGGCATATCATGAATATGGGAGAAAAAAAATTTGACAGGTACACTTTTTTCAAGTTATAGGCATACTACGTTACCCCCCACCCCCCCCCCCCCCCCCCCGCACGGATTAGGAATTTCATGATCTTGGGAAATAAGTTTGTTTTTTTTGTTTTTTTTATTTTTTTTTTTTTTGCTTGTCAACATTTCTGATGAATAGTGTAGCCCCCCCCCCCCCTACGTTCAATTCGGATCCCCCCCTGGAAAAATTTTCTGGATCCGCGCATGTGTTGTAAATGTTAAAGTTAGAGAAATCGTATTTTCTGGAGGTTGACATTATGTAGAACTCTTTTGTTTAAAAAAAAAAACAAATTGCTTTGACGTCACACAATCTCTTTTGGTTTGGTTTAAATATACAATGTACACAGTGCTCTGAACAAAACGCTGGTTTATGCCTTTCTGTTACTCAAGTAAAAAACTGAACAAAATTGATTACTTTTAGGTTCACACGTCACATGTTAATACATGTATGCATAAATATATGATTTTTATCAAATAAATGACATTGCATCTTTAAAAAATTCCAAAATATTATAACTAAAACATGTATATGTGACATGATAGAAATAATTGTACACCAAAGGTCTCTCTTCCTGTCACACAAAAGTGACAAAAAGGATTTTTGATTCAGTTGGAGTTCTGCCCCCACCCCTGCCAACATTTTCTGAAATTTACATTTAGAAAATTAAATTTTAGGGTATTGACACCCCCACCCGCACACACTTTCTAGATGAGCGCTCAAGGCAAAAAAAAAAATATTGGGATATTTAAAACAAAATCCTATTTGAAAAAAATGAAGTTAGAGATGCCTCACAACCCCTACCACTGCCGCGGATTATGATTTTGAAGATTTGTGAATTTCTTTTACTTGCTTGTGAAGATTTCAGATAAATATACCAACAATACTGAGGCCTGTATGGCCAAACATTATACGGATAGTTATCCCTACCACTGAGCACCTCAGTCTCGTATACTAATAGCGCACCCTCAGATGGGAGACGGCATTATTGTTTATTTACAATTGGTGTTCTTTTAACACTGCACTTTAAATAAACTATTCCATGTTTTGGCGGTAGAGGGGTAAGTATGAATATAGAGAATCAAAATGTTTATGAAACAAAACACTTTTTCCAAGTATCAGCGCAGTGGATTTTGTGATTTTACACTATGATATAGGCATACCAGTAGTTTGAATCCTGTCATCAGTTGTACATACATGTAAACGTATTTATCGATTTTCTGGTTGGAATAATTAAATACATGTACATATAAGAGATGTGTTTTAAGTTATCATAAATTGATATAACCGTGAAATGAGTTAAAAGGAGAGTTTGTCTGGTAGGAAAATAATACTTTGAAAGTGAGCCTCGTTTTCTGAACATACTATTATCATATTGACAATCCAGTTTAATGACAGCCCACCCTTTTCTCCTTACACTCAACGGGGTCGGATAGGTATCAATAAGAGGTCACCTTTCTATGACCTTTAAATTTGCATACAATCTAAATATATACCCCTCGCTTATTACAGACATGCCTTTATCTGTTTTATGAGAAGTGTAACTCTTCAATACTATGCAGTCTGGAGGTTGGAGTAACATATAGAAAATAGGCATGAATTAATTTTTCTGTCTCCTTTTGAAGAGTTCAAATTGATTTTCTAAAGCCCTGATTGGTCAGAAGTTAAGGTAGTGTGAAGATGACCTCATATCAATAACTGTCATACCCTGACAAGTGTAAGAAGAAGAGGGGTGGTTTTATTAAGACTGAATGACAATTCTTTCTTGACTTGCTATCTGATTAAAATTTCTATAGTCGCTATACGATGATTTGAAGAAACAACACTTGAGGTTACCTCCTGGGGAACTTTGCTTTGACCAATGAAATCGTCGGTTCCATTCCTCAGTTACATGATTTAGAAGTTATGCCAATACATTCTTTAGATTCCCTAAGGGCGTCTAATATCAACTTATGCTCCATCTCTTACTTGCTGATACCGAAAGATTCACGAACATGTGGCATCATTTCGTCGTACAACTCCATTTTTTTTGTTTGTAACCCGAAATTACCGTTTCTAACACTTGCTCTGACTGCTAGAATAACTCATGTATATTTATAAACAAACGTTCAACTGGGGGTGATCTCAAGAGGGGTTTCTTCAGATCCTCTTGTAGCGAAAATAGAAAAACAAGGAGGGGATCAAGGATATGATTTAATCAGATTGTCTCGACTTGAAGCTGTAAAGGAAGACCTTCTCGTTGCTTGCAACGAGCTCGGCTCTAGTTTACAATATATTATTACATATTAACTTTTCTCTGTTGAAATCACTTATTTTCAAAGATTTGTGGCAAATCAATTTGGGGATTGGGGGAGGGGGGGGGGGGGGGCATTTTGGATGGGGCACTGTGTAAGTTGACAAACATACGAAGAATCATTCGATTATAACTATCCGAATTTTAAGCATATTTATTTGAAATTGCAACAAATTCATGTGCGTTGCGTATGATGAATCCTTGGAGCACCATTTGGATTTCCGCGACCGCTTGTTTATTATCTTATTTTAAAATTATTTTAAAATTATTCATATCATGATAGACTTGTCTGTTTTTCCAATTATTATATAAGGGTATACACACTATCTCCATTTTTTCTCATATCTCAAATAATAATTATATAAACAGGTTTTTTTATATTGAAAACTGAGGAAAAATAGGTGCCATATCGAAGTATTTTTACAGCTTTATAAAAATCTAAACAGCTGCATAGGCGCTCCCCAGCTAATTTTGTAAATGAAGAGCGATATCTATTTATGTATGTCTACCCTCTATACTATAAAATCAATAGTATAGGGGGTAGACATATATATATAAATAGATATCGTTCGTCATTTACAAAATTAGCTGGGGAGCGCTTACATGGATCTTATAAAGCGTTATTCCGAAAGCGTAAAATAAACAAAGCTTAGGAATATTTATTTGTTATGATGTACGATTATTTTATTATTTATTCTAACTAGCGCTTTAACATAATTTACCTGCAAGCTTTCAATCAAACTACCAACGGTTTTGTCCTAGTTCGAGTTTTAATCCAAAGTTCCTTCGATTTTAACCTCCGCTTCTGTGTTTTAACAAGTGCGCACATATAGTAATAATCTTAAAGCGGGAACAATGGTGAGAAGTATTTCAGATTATTTTCAGTTACGCTTTTTACTAGAATTTATTCACACGCTATATGTATACAAATATCAGGCTACATCGGTGTTTTTGTTCAATCAGGCACTGGGGTGGGGGGGGGGGGGGGGCTTGGGAGCTGGCACCCCTCTTTATATCGCAGCAGACATTTTTTTTAATTAACATATAAAAAATGAAGTTGGCCCCCAACTTTTTTGAAGCATGTAATAAATGAAAGTAAAAATAAGTAATTAAACACAAAAACTGAAAGTAAAAGGAATACTACACCCCCACCCCCAACCCCATACTGTGCCTATCAATACATCTAAAACTTTCACGTTAATGTGTGCAAGTGGGTGTCTAGAATGAATAAGTGTTTTATAATTTAAAACCCATTTTCGCTTATCCTCAGAAGTCTTATCCGTAGTGATGGGGTGGTTTTGGTGAGATAACCGCGGTGGATATATAAATTTAAAAGTAGTTTTTGAATGTTACTGGTAAGGTTAATTAGGACAGGTATATCTAAAAAAAAATATATAAAATTAATATATTTTAAATATATTTACTTAACAATAACTTATTAATGAAAACGCGGATTTGAATTTTCTCAAACTTGGAATAATGGGCCATGTTTTTGTTGAAACAGAAACAAGCCCTCGAGTTCATGTACACTGCATAATGACAGTTTAATATAAAAATATAAATATACAAAAATGAATTGGATGGGTTCCCTTATTTCAAGTTTTAAATGTTTTCTATTATGCGAGATATTCTGAAAGAACTACATAATGCTTAAAACAGATACCTTTATCGCTGTTCCACTTCACTGTTGACATCTTCCAAAACAATTTGCCCGACTTCATTAAAAAGACCGCTTTTCTGTAAGCTTGAAGATCGCATTTTATCACTATTCTCTTGAGAGATGATTCCCACAGCGGTTGGTCTGAATTATATGCTTCACGGCATTGATAAAATACAGATTAACTTTTCCTGAAACTTGCAACGACTTACAGCGATTTGGGGATTCATACACGTTCCGTGTCTTCGCACTTCTGATGTATCGCTATGCAATGTACAAAAACATCAGGATATGAAACGACCCTACAATCATTATCAGCAATATATATTAACTTTATTCAAAATTTAAAGACGATATATCATGTACAGTAATAGCTAATTTGTGATTTGATTAATGTAACCGGCCTCCTGTATATTCCATGTAGAGAAATAGTATGAGCTAATTCGTTGAGAATATCATTTTTTTTTGGGGGGGGGGGTGTCCTACATGTTTTTGCTACATGTAAATTAGGTACTGAAAGTGGTTGTGTCAACCTCTATCAATATCTATTCTAAAGATAGACCTATTTTGTGACGCAGTTTGTTTTCTGAGCGACATAATCTTCTTTCTATGATACCAACAACCCATTATATTAACCATGTCATAAACATATTTTGCAACTAAATTGTAAAAATTGATATCATGGAATATCCTAAATAACTGTGCTTCTACCGCTAGCCTGTTCAGGCGATGCGGGGTGTTATTTAATCAAAGTAGTCAAAATCATTGACTAAATTAGTAGTAGAGTAATATGAACTACATTAATCGTCAGTAATATTATTTTTGTCGGGCTGTTTTGTTCTTGTTATTATAAGCTAATGATTCGAAATACCCGGAAGGGACCGGACCCGCAATACACTATGCGGTGGTAACATAAGAACACCTGCCAGAGTCGTTCCTCCAAAGATTTGTGACAGAGATCTCCTATCTAATACCAAACATGGCTGCGTTTTTACATGTTTTGCAACCAAGTTGTGAAAACCCCAAATAACTGTATACTTTCGGATGTTAAACTGCATGTGTATGTGTTTAGTCTTACTTTTGGAATGGATGCATTTGTATTCATCAAAGGTGCTTCATCTTGAATTATATTCAAAAAAGACATGCCTCTTAAAAGAAGCATGCACAGGGTACAAAGTTCTGAATGAAATTTAAATTAACTGTAACACATGACTGACTATAGATTTTGACCAATTAGAACTTTGTGACTTGAAAGAGACCAGTGTTTGAATTAACCGTCCGCCCGACCTCCCGAGACGCATAACTTTTGGTACGGGCGAACAATTTGTTTGTACGAGCGCCCGACTGGACGTGGATATTTTTTGAGTCAAGTGTATATATAATATCAGGATCGGGGTTTTAAGAAATTTTAACTGATTCTTGTCGCACTATCGCTTTCTTTGTATGGTCATTTAACAAATTAAAAGTCAAGACAAGCTTTTAATTCACGTAGACTATGTCTGACATGTGAGCATGGCGAGTCCACGTGTCTTTAACTAATAAACAATTATTAATTGTCAATGAGTCCATGACTAATTCATGGACTCATTGACAATTAAAAATTGTTAACTAATAAACAATTATTAATTGTCAATGAGTCCATGACTTATTCATGGACTCATTGACAATTAAAAATTGTTAATTAGTTAAAGACACATGTAACGGAATAATATAGAGTAATCTCGGCGACATTCGTCGACACTGAAAAATTTTGACGTACATCTCTTCTGAATCTCAGACCAGTGCTACACACAGTGATTCGGTAAAACTTGCCCTAACTTCGGCCGGTTGTTACGATAGAAATAGGCTGAATTAAATCAACTTCCCGCTTCAACGTTGTACTTTGAACATCGTTTTAATTCCCTATCAACATAAAATGTTACTTTCCTACCGATAAATGGTTTGAATCCCACAAAATATGAACTTGTTTATTTTTCAATTAATTTCCACTTGTATTCAACATGGTCATTTATACTCTTAGAGATTCGGAAGAGATGTCCGTCAAAATTTTTCAGTCTCCACGAATCACGCTGAGATTATTGGTAGATAACAGAACAAGCAAAAACAACAAGTTTATGACGAAACAAAATCGGAAAACGATTATTTGAATGTTTTACATGCAAATGAAAAAAATAAACAAATGACAACTTTTTTCTTCGGGAAGGTTGAATTTTAATGGGCTGACAACTTATACTAGCTGTCAGCCCTGAGTGTCTAGCTAGTTTTTTGACGAGTTTAAAACACTGATCATGACAGCTTTTAAACTTGTAAGCGCATAATTAAGATGCGCCGTTTACCGCATGTGAGGTATAATCACTAACTCGAAATCTTCAAGGCAAATACAATGTATAACTTCTTTGAGATGTAATGTACATTATAACATGCTAAATCAGTGTCTTTTATTGGTGGCTGATTATTTTTTTAAATTGGTACAAATCACGCATATAAAGAATAAACGTGTATTTTTGCAAACACTCTTACGATGCTTTAAATAAATTGTTGCCTTTACGAAAACCATTAAAAGCACTTTGACTGCAGATAGTTCTTAGGCCCCATCACATTGTCCCGATTTACACTACAATTTCATACAAATTCTTACAAATTCGAATTACAAAAGTTTAAAGTCGAAAAGTCTCAGTCTCAGTCTCAGTGTTTTTTTTTCTTCAAATCTTAAAAGAAAGATATTTATGACGGGAGAAGTCGTGGCGATTTACATACTATGCACTGATATCTTGCTACGAGTAGGTAAGATAAAAGACAATTATATTTGCTAACGATCAGAAAAACACTGGAACTAACACAGAACATACAAGATATACACACATGAGTTTGCTGCATGCCATGAGCAGGTGCCCGAGGCAATATTGAAAATTTATTACAGTTGTGAAATTGTCGCGAATTGCTTCAACTGTAAACGTTCGTTGTGTATGCATGTATCAATAAGTACAAATTTATTGTGGAAAAAGTAGAAAGTAGCAAACAATATCAAAGATTTGAACACAACATGTTGTTACGTGTAGTGAAACAGGTACCCGAAGCAATGTTTGAAGTATTTTACAATTTTGAAATAAGATGTTGTTAATTATTTTTTCCATGCATTTAGTTACATGTAATAAAGACAAATTTAATGAAGTAAATTCGCTATCATGTGTTTGTTACATTACGATTATCTAGCTTCAAAAAGTACATTAGCGATGAGGTTACTTTGTATTGGATATTTTTTATATCAGTATCTCTGTTTTGAAATTAAGATGAGGAATGTAAGTTGGAGAGTTCTTTTAATTGACAGAGGTATACCAATAAAAAAAACCTTATAGCTCAATGATTTTTAAGATACTCTTCTTTGGTTTGACAAGTAACTAAAGAACAAGCCTTGTGTATATCGCATCACAGGACACAAAACTGAATCTTACAGACGAAATAACTACCTATACTGCAGCATTGTGCATTTGTCAATTTCAGTCCAAGAAAGATGTTTGTGTACTGCAATGTAAGAGACCACCTATTGATTGGAAGTTTCAAAAACACTGCTTAATACTACCCACTACAGTTTTCGACTTGTTTTTCAATCTGAATCATTAACAAAGACTATACATTTCTATTATTCTTTCATTTACATGTACAGGCTTAAACACGTACACCCCAGGCACATAGCAGCATCACCGTGGGGGGGGGGGGGGGGGGCGGGGAGGCCTGACCCTCCCCCCCCCCCCTACACACACACACTATTTCCTCGCTGAAAACATTTTTCCAAAATTTACATATTTAAAAGGGGTTTAATATGGAGTTTGCCCCCCCCTTTTTTCCGAGCATGTTAGAAATTCTCTCTCTCCCATGTACAAATTAATACTTTATGCGTGTTTAGAACTACGAGCATGCGGTAATATGGACAGTGTTTAAAATCATGTATTTATTTCTTATTTCGAAAAAAAGGCTCTCTCTCTCTCTCTCTCTCTCTCTCTCTCTCTCTCTCTCTCTCCGCATGTAAGGGATATGAAACAGAATTTTTAAAAGAATTTCATTTTTCAAGCCCTGAGTAAAGCATAAATTAATTCGATTTTTGTACGAAAAATACACAATATTCAAACAGGGCTACGATTATATTAATACATGTAGTATGATAGTTGATTTAGTGGTAATTGCAAATTTGTACTTAATATTACTGACCAGGAAATAGCAAATTTTACGACACCAGATTAAAAATGCACTCGGGATAATATTTATAAACTAATGGAAAAAAAATATATAAATTTTAATATAAATGAAAGACGTTTTTAGGGATGCAAATAATTTGCAGATTTGATTTTGTGCATTAAGGTGTCCTATGTTATCCATGAATAACAACTTGATTCGCCCTCCTCGAACCGTAATCATAATTATTTTCCCCAAGAAATGTTACTCAGGGGATTTTGACTTGTACTGTGGTTTCATCAATATTCGTTGAATACCAATTTTCGTGGATTTCGTTGTTAAGTTTAT
The DNA here is from genome assembly GCA_020458035.1 of Magallana ariakensis. Taxonomy (NCBI): domain Eukaryota; kingdom Metazoa; phylum Mollusca; class Bivalvia; order Ostreida; family Ostreidae; genus Magallana; species Magallana ariakensis. Next base: position 8,791,263 of record CM035811.1, read on the forward strand.
CCATGAAAATAAATGTTCATTGAAGTGCAATTTCTACTAACAGTTTGTATTGATAGTGTCATTGGCCACGAATTTACGTATCCTTGAAACTGTGATTTTCACTTTAACCCCAAAAATTGATACCCTTGAATATTAATGAAACCACAGTAGTGTTCTAATAATTTTACTGACGCGTGGTACTCTTTTGTTCTCATAACGAGCAGGTAGATCAGAATAATGTATTTTATTGTTGTTTTGTTTTGACAAAGTCATAAAACAAGCATTATCATTATACCTTCGTATGATATTTCTATATAATGCGTCATCTGGGTAACCTAGAAAGTCATCTGACGGGTGACCAGCAGAACGTCGTGTATCCCGGGGAATGCCATGTTTCACCTCTTCGGAAACATCGGGACATTTCATTCCAAAGTTAAAAAAAAATCAATTCTCCTAGAAAAATCACATTTCCTTCCATCGATGCCCTTTAGGAAATACGATTTTTTCTTGGGGGGGGGGATCTTATTGTTATAATCTTTATTGTTGTATACTAGTAATATACATGTAATTCGCATCATCATGAAATAAATGTAACTGTAATATTTAATTCAATTACTGAAAAAAAAATAATCAATAAAGAACACATTTTAGAACACAGGAAAGTAAAAATGATATGTATGTGTATGATATCAGAAGATTTGCAATGACTACCTGATGTACATTAAATTTATTAGAAAAAGAAATGTAGCAAATCACTTGCCATCATTTTCCTTTTTTTCATCAACAAAGAACCTTGTATTTATCGATTACTCGGTCACACCATCGTATTCACATCAAATTGCACTACATCCCTATTTATTACAGACACCCGATGAACACTCTTAGCAACATGTAGGATACTCGGGGTAATATATGTAGACCAAGTCTTTGGGTATTTTTTGTAACGCTTGTACTACGAAGTCTTGCTTTGTCAATTTGATGAAAATGGATTTTAATCAGATTGCGCGGATGCACTGCGAATGTAGAAAATGTATAATTGCGAATACATGTATGTGAACGAGTGCAGTGCAAGTTTAGTGCGATTGTCTACGAATGATTACATGTAAAAACCATACTGTAGCAACGACTGTTTTAAACAATTGCTCAGAAACTCGCAGCATTTGGCGATTTTCTGCATTGAAAGAAAATAGTAGATACGGCTCAATATACGATGAACCCATAATAAGTTATATTTTTGAAGTTGTGCGTTATTGTAGCGCAAAACTGTATCAGCGTGATGTGTATCAACAGGAGAAAACACATGAATATCAGTAAGTCACAATATGATTGGATATTACTGCGACGTTAGCAATCCTCTAAATCGTGACAGTCTTTGTGACGGGGGTATCAAAGACAGATCGTGAAGACGACGGACTAGAGCTTATGCAGAAATCAGTCTTAGAACGATGGAATACAATATTATATACATGTAGTACACTTATTAAAATATCATAATCACTTGTGAATAACTATAAAAGAGTTTTGATATGAATCTTATTGCTCCAATTAACATAATGTCATTAGAGGCAATCGTCGTTTGTGTACTTTGCACAAGCAACATAATTTTGTACACAGTACTTCTACCAATTTTTATTATGATACATGTATATAAATTATGTACCATTCCTCGCTGTACATATTGTCAGCGTTACAGATGCAATGATGTGTAAATGTACGGTACATGTACATGTTTATTTAAGCGTCAACTGAGATATGATTTCATAGCAGCTGCAATTAAATGTCGGTCCGTCTGGCTTCGGTCTGTCTGTCTGTCTGTCTCTCTCTCTCTCTCTCCATTTTGTCCATTTGTCCATCATCTGTTCCACTACAGATGTCCCCCTAAAAAAATGATATATAATAAATAATATATTGCACCTCCGCCGCAATTTATTTGCAATGCAGATAATGGTATTTCATCCTCGTTCTTCTTATAAATGACAATTTAAGACTTCAAAGTCCGATGGTCACGTCAAATAACATTTACTTCACACAAAACTGTTTTCAAATGTTTTTAAAACTTATTGCATCAACGTTTATTCACATATACACCAAAAACTAAAAAAGTTCTCTTTCACGAATGTGTAAAGAGGCAATCGTTACACAGTACGAAATACTCAAGCTAAGTTAACGAATCAATTCTAGATAATTGTTGATATATAGAGAGTGTCGTTGATTTTGTGTAATTTTAGCCTGTGCCGTGTGTACAAAGTATTATGACAACGAATATCAGTTTGAAACAAAATATGTTATAAGATCCCTTGATAGCGTTTTCATAAAACTAATATATCTAAGATAAACATATGGTTGTAAGAAATTAAAGAATAAGAGAGTACTGAACGTTCCGGTGCCATATCATACATTGGAAATAAAGTCGGCAATTTGTCCGGAAGAAACATACATAAACTTTTTGAACAGAACTAAATGTATATGATTTTGAACATCACTAACATGTTTTTCTAGAGATATGTATATTCACATATATGCATCCCATATTCTATTGGAATGTGACAGCAAATTTTTCCTCCTCGGTATGAATGAAATTAAAAATGGCAATACTGTCAATTTTCTTGAATATACCGAGACTATATTAACTATTTTGAGGCATAAGAGTAGTACTGTGAATGATTTACTTTAAAACATCCTTTACTTTTGAAAGGTAAGTGTTCCAGAAAAGTTACTAAGGAAAATCTCCAACATGATATGGGTTCGAACCGATTTATCGCAAAACGTTAAGTTCTCTCTCTCTCTCTCTCTCTCTCTCTCTCTCTCTGCAAAATTCAGAGAGGTATATTAAAAATCAGTTATCTCTGTGTTAATGCGTGTGAATATTTACATAAAACTTCATGCCTGTGACAGTATCCGTGTTTTGACCACGTCTTATCGAATATGTTCAGTCACCCTTTTTTGGGGGGGGGGGGGGGGTAAATGTTTCTGAGAATCGAAAGCTATGTGACAAAAATACCGTGAAAAGGGTTTACATGTAAACCATAGTAAAAAAGTATAACTTTTTCAAAATTTTCCTGAATAGGATCGCATTTGTTTTAGTGGCGGATGATGTAGCGCACACATTCAAGAAGTCACATCAAGTTCCATGGGACGTAGCTGCAGGTCTATAGCTCCCGGTCTGAAAAAAAAACCGGATGGAGGACCTGGGAGCTACAGGGCCACCCATTGAAAAAGTTGTATATTTATTGCGCAGAAAAACGTGCGCTAGTTTAAGACTGATTTACCGTATTTATACGCACATTCTGTGAAAACAATTAGTACCATTAAATTCTTCATGCAATTTACTACTGATATCGCCTCTTTATTTGCCTCAGACTTTCTCCGAAACACGCTAAAATCAAATATGTTGAATTTACATCAAGATGGAGAGTCGCCATTTTTACATGTAAACAAAGTGCGCCACATGAATTTATGGGACTGGTGATGGTGTTTAAAAGACTATCCGAGGCAAGTGAAGAGATGATATCAGTAGTAAATTGCATGAAGAATTTAATGGTACTAATTGTTTTCACAGCATATGCGTATAAATAAGGTAAATTAGTCGAAAACTAGCGCACGTTTTTCTGCGCAATAAATATACAATTTTCTCAATGGGTGGCCCTGTAGCTCCCAGGTCGTCCATCCGATTTTTTTTCAGACTAGTTCGGATCGATATAAAGCTTCAAATAGCAAAACATTCCATTATTATAATATAGCTTCTCGTAATTAGTCTGAGTTATTTCTTGTTTACGATTAAACCATATTTGTAAATCGATATTATCTACCGGTTACTACTAATTTAAATAACAGCCGTTTAATAATTATAATTGTCAACGTTGCAATCTACTTTTTTTTCTAATTTGCAATAATATCAAATTGAACATCAATTTTTAAAAGTTTATTAAAACATGCAGCTATCACTGTGATTGCTTTGTCAAATTTTAAAATACACCTAGGACATATCAAACGATATCCAAGAACAACTAGGTTAGACTGGAATATAGATGAATGAAAAACCCATACGTAAGCAACCGTCTTCCAATTTCACATATTTCTGTTTAATTCGATTGTAAATTAATTTACTGCCCAAGTAAAAGTTTAGGTAATGCTATTGACAATTGTGTCCGACATTATTAAACATGTGTTTTTCGTACACGTATAAACATTAATTAAATATATAGATGGTATAATTACTGCGATGTTTCACGTATTCATCATGTTTTGACTTATTGAGATAAAGATATATGTTTATAACAAATTAATTAGTCAGATCATCAGATTATGAGCGTGTTTGAACATCTCTGTGCAAAGTGTGATACTTGGTGTTACTTGCTGATATTCATCTGTGGAATTCTTATTTTCAAATTAAACAGCACGTTTGAAAACTCGATTAACGGAAAAACCACAAACTAGCATTCATCTGACCGCTAAATTGCTAAGACACCCAGGGGATCTCTGAACATAGCGGTCAGTGCCAGCATCGATATTGCTGGCCATAAATTGTGTTTAATTCCTACACGTCACTTTGAAATTCCCGACAATGAGACAAAGGGATAAAACGCGACGGCAAATTTATGAAGACGCCTTTTGTCAGCTTTATTTTTGGCGGAATTCAAATTCCTCAGGTCATTAAAAAGGGTTTCACGGTCAAGAACCGGCTGGTTCCCACCTTAAAGGAGAGTTCAACGGTGTCCACTGTAAGTCCGTAATGTTTTAATTAAAAAGACTATATATATAGTTTGAATGTAGGGGTTTATATAGGTGTCTTGTATAAGTACCGCCTTCCCTTTATAATTGATTTTCACAAACATCAGAAAAACTAGCTGATTATCTCTCCTTTCAGGTTGTTATAAACACTGGGGTGGACCCTTACGATACCCTTGCATGTTTTACAAACTCCGCTTACAAAATGTGTTAACTACTGTGTAGCTACAACCCCGTAACCCCGGGTAACAATTAAGCGCACACGTCGTTTGATTCTTAAAGGGCTTCACGGTCAAGAACCTGTTGGCTCTCACCTTAAAGGAGAGTTCAACGTTGTCCACTGCATCAAAGTCCGCCATTACGTTTATATCGCTCGTCAATTATTCATACAGCCGTTAAACTAGGACACCTGTAGACATTTCTGTGTACTGTATGCAGCACTCCGTTGCTCAAATTTTAAACTGGACTCCATCATTGATTTGTTCCAAGACCCAAGTTATAACCATGTTTCAGTCACCCAATATTATAATCATCTAGTAAGTTTGATCAAATAAGTGCATTGTAATAAACATATCACCACCTTGTAAATTTAGTTAAGATAAATACATTGTTATAAACAATAAAGAGAAATAAGTAGTAGTATATGGTACCCATAAACACCTCACCTCATGGTTAGGGTGGTTGGTGGTTACTTCCGGTGGTTAGGTGGTTACTTTTATTTCCGGTGGTTAGGTGGTTACTTACTTCCGGTAGTTATTTTTGGTGGTTAAGGTGGACTTATTTTTGTTGGTTAAGGTGGTAAATTTAGTTTTGACATTTTTATTACTAACTATAGGAGTAGATTACGGAAAATTTATGGAACGTATTTTACATCACCTGCATCGTTTCGGGCTAATAAAAAATAGCATTTGATTTTTTTTTTTGTGTTTAAAGTGGGTGGCTTTTGCGTGGTTAATAGGTGGAAGGTGGTAGTAGTATATAGTGAGGGCGTTCATGCTACTTTGAGGCAGACACAAATTTGAGGCAACGACGATAGATCATCACGGAAGTATTATACCAAGATAAGAAGTTCAGGAAGTCGAAATCGGATATGAATAGATTTATAACACGAAAGTTTTAATCCTTTTAACAACTTAATCCGTTCATCAATACACAAATATTTACATATTAAAATATTTTGACAACTAGTAATTCATTTCGATGAATAATTTAAATCACAATTTATTGGAACAAATTTAATGAAATGTGTCCATATGTATTTCCCGAGAATATGTATGAAGTGTAAGGAAAGTAAATGTATTTTAACATATGTTTAAATTAATGTATCAATACAGAATACATGAATCGGAAAGGATTTATTAGTAGTGTATGCATTATCATTTCACTCTGATTGTTACAGTCATAAGATGAGGTTGACAACGCAGCACTGTTAAGGTTGCATATGCTTAAATTACTAAGAAATGTGTCATAAAAAACGAACTACAAATGTGATGGTCGTATTGATCAAACTCACATACAACTTTTGCCAATATACTATTATTTTAACTCTTGTGACCCATGTGTTACGACACATATGTGCATTTAGAGTCATCACGTGTCTATCACGTGACATCGATATTTATAAACATTTTACTAGGTCACACATATTTTTCAATATCGCAAGGGCATACCCCCGTTGCACAATTATTTTTTTGCATATATAATTTAAATGTGATCTTCTTCACCCAAAAATCACTGCTACTTTATTGGAATCGAGTTAATTACAACGCAATATCCAAAAATACACTCGACAATCCGTCATTTACTGGGGTATCATGTCATTTTCATCAACGAATAAGACAAATCCGAAGAATAAAACAAAGCAGCAGCATTTTTCAGTTACCTCAAAACCTTCTTGATCACTGTGTAAAATATCAAAAGTATCCATGCAGGTTATGCCCTTGCGAAAGTGCGTTAAAAATGATATACATTTATTTTCCTTAACTCAACCCCTTTTCAAACGCAATGCCGATCTAGATTTCGGCTAAGGGAAATAACTCTGTAGATACCCTAGTGTTGCGGGATTTGAATTACATTACGAGCATTTTGCGATATTTTCTATTGGTTGTGTATTGCTGGAGGCAAAATCGAAACTTAAGTATTAATAAATATCATTCATTTATAAATTTCAAGTGGCAGCGTGGGTCAGTAACTCATCAACAGAAAAAAACATGAGAGTTAACAATGACATGCATTATCTCTTTATATTCCATGCGCGGATCCAGAAAATTTTTCCAGGGAAATCCGACGGTTATTTGAGTTTGCCAGGAAGGGGGGGGGGGGGGGGTCCAAGGCATAATTTTGTAATGTAATTTAAATAAATTTGAATTTTGAAGGGGAGGTCGGGGGTTCGGACCCCCCTAGCTGACCCCCACCCCTATAGATCCGTGCATGTATTCAGCGACAATGAACAAGCCATGCATTTTTTCATTTGATTTATTTTTTACCTGTTTTGCCAATTAAATCAATCAATTGTGAATGAAATATATTTTTAACACATTCTTCCTCAACATGGCTGTTTATTTTTTTAGAAGTATTCCTCTACATTGCTGTTTATTTTTAAGAAAGTACAAGCACAAAACTCTGACCCCACCCCCTTCCTAATAAACAAATACTCAAACAACAATACATGAACAATGTAAATTCTTAGATTTTGAGCATTGATCACAACAACAAATATATAGATTTTCAAACATTTATTATTCATTTTTCAAGGGAAATGTTGAAGAAATAACTCATAGTTAGGAAACTGTTAACAAATAAATCATGGTTTGAATAAATAATATTTGCATATAATATTAATTTTGACTTTTTAAGTTTTAAATATCATTGATAATAATTTTAAAAAAAACCAAGAGTTGCAATTTTCTTAGCTCAGATTCAACATATAAATATTAAGATTAGGTTTGTTCATTTATAATAAATACATTATAATCATGTTGACATTTCTGTTTGGAGGTTATAAATGCACATAATTGCTTTTCTCGTACAACATCATGCCGATAGTCTCCACTTAGGATAAGCTGGGTAACAGGCAGATAAGGAACAGAGGGAGGTAGAACCAGCCAATTCACCAATGCAGATGGTCTCACGCATAAGCCTACAAAGTTTAACATAACCTTCAGGCACACTCAATATCTATTTTAGCACTTGCACTTTACAACAGTATTTAAACAAAACAATGTCAAATGACGAAAAATGAATTTTCACCCTGAGAAATCTTTTTTGATAAAAGACAACCCTATGAGCAAAGTATTAGCCTCTGATGTTTATTCAAAGTTCTTGTAAACAATAGTGAACACAAAAGATGCCAAGATGGATACACAATTACACAGAAAAATGGTTGGAAATGCCACTTGGGCATTTGCATATACATGTATTTTAATTATGTTCTTTCTTCCTAAATTTTGATTTCTTTATATAAATATATATCATTATTAACCTGACAAATTTCCTTGCGGCAATTAACAAATGTTCCCAATATACCGGTACTGAAAAAAATCAATAGTCAACTTAATACTTCAAGATGACTTGGGTATAAATGTTTACAATGGCAGAAAGTAACCCCCCCCCCATCCCCTGCCAAAAAAAAAATCTTTATCATCAAGGGATAATGCTGAGCAATCAATGTTTGTGATATACATATGTAGTGTATACTCTCACAGCAAGTTTAATTACATTTCAAGCAGAATGAAAACACAAAAATACATACAGGGTAGTCTCCACCCACAGAATATATATGTAGGGCACTGTATTTTAAAATCTTACCAAAAACAGGTTAAATGCATTTGGATAAATTGATCTTAGGTGCTGAAGCAGTTGATTGTAATGAGTCACTGGAGCATACAGCACATGGAATCAAACACCATGACAAGGGTACACCGCCCCTTTCACCTCTTCTACACAACACAAGTACCGGTAGTATAGGAGTCTACAAATAAAGTATATGTATAAGCGTAAATGAAATCATCAAATTACCAGTTATTTAGACTTGAACTCAAATTTTATGCGGTGACACGAGTAATAGTTGATCAGTATGCAGTCTGAGGCTGGCGACCAGTTAATAAAGGTGTGAAAGACAAAAAATTGCACCTCATATTTTTAAACCTCAAAGCTTTCACTCTTTTTATTTCTAGGTTATGTTTTAAACAAATAAAGTCAAAATTATTACAGTGCATTACATAAAAGCTTTAAGTCGGCATAGCCACATTAACTCCAGATAAGTTTCAACGAAATTTTTTGACTGACCCTTGTCATTGAAAGCAAGGTGTAATTGCATGATGCGAGTTGAATGAAGGTGATGACAATCTAGTTGTAGCTATTAACAATGTAATGCTACCTAACAAGGATAACTGTATTGCTTTGAAAAATGTTTTAATTATCTGCAAGGACAGTCAACATTCCTGACAAATTATTTCATCTAAAAATTGTTCTGATAATTAAAATCAAACATGTTTAAAAAATGATCATGTTGATAGTTAAGGCAGGTCAGCAAAACAATAACAAAATTAGAGATAATAATTCTCACAGCAATTAACCTATACATATTGTATCATCTTTTTTATTCTATACCATAATTTTACATAAACTATAATATAATTAATATAACTAATTATGACACACTGTTATATTGTAATTGATTGTATTAAATATTAAGGTTCCTTAATTTCAATGTAAACAAGCTGAGCAGTGACATTATTATTTGAAGCCATATTTATCAGCTATCAGAAGTGATACTTTAGAGCAATTTGTCATAGAAAAATGATTTCTTTTAATTAATTGGTACACATGCAAAAAAAAAACAAAATAGGCCTATTGATCATGTGTTGATATCATGTAATTGTTTACATATACAAATATATACCAGTCCATGTATATATACCAACACAGTCTAACTACTTATCATCTACATTGATACATGTATGGTGTCGCTGATTAAATAATCAATGTGGAACTGGATGGTTGTGTATTCATGTAAAATCTAATGTCTGATAGGGAAAAGGTGATAAATCGCCATCGCCATTTTTTGTCCAAGTCGTTTTCAACAAGTGGTATTTAAATACTCTTAAAATATTATTTAAAATAATAAATTATATGCAAATAAAGTATGGATATATTATCTTTTGTGTAACAAAATGATATGTTAGTGCGTTGGTTAAGTAATAAAACTTCATAATTATTTACAACGTGCAGAGACATAATATTTATGTCTCTGCAACATGGTCGTAGGAAAACACATTTCGATCCGTACATCACTGTGATTACAGCACACACTGCTGCGTTTACATTCCTTATCATACTGTTTGCGTTAGTTTATGGAATGATTTGTCCACTACTTACCATATCTCCTGAATACTTTGACATCCACACGCACAGTATCACTCCACAACATATCGGCGCACATGTTTACATCCATGCCTGCCATTTTGCTAGCTGCTAAAAATAGCCGCCGCGTCACGGATCGATACAAGCGTCGAAAGGGAGCGGATCAGAACCAAACGACAATTAATGTTTTCATTGAAAATAAGTAAATAATAATCATTATTACACAGTGAGGGGTTGGATATTTGATTTAACTCTCTTTAACGAGAAATCAAATCCAAAAAGTAATCAATTACCATTAATAAATGTCATTTAGGTTAAATAACATATCTAATGAATATTCATGAGTTCAAAGTTTATTAAAATAAGCCCCGCCTCCAAATTCCAGCCTTAACTGTGCTGCGAAACGTCGTGTTTCAAGCAAATCTTAATGTAAAATTTAATCTCGATGTTTTAGTACATCAGTTAAACAATGTACGATACGATCCTCGTACCTTTCCAGGTATAATATATCAGAATAGGAAAATTGGTGGTAACTGTTTAATTTTTTCTAATGGCAAGATAAACTGTAATGGGCGTTGTAGTAATTTCAAAGCTGGTCTAAAGAGACTGAGACAGTATGCACGCATTTTACAAAGACTGGAATACCCCGTACGTTTGAGCAACGTTCGCCTCGTCACCTCTTCCGCAGTTCACAAATTATCAGCAGTCATAAATGTGAACTCGTTATCTCCTATGTTAAACTTTACTTACGACCCGGAGTTGTTTCATGCTGTCATGTTACGTCGACAAGGGATTCATTTTACATGTCACTTAAGAGGCACTGTACTCATCACCGGTATCAAAAAATCTAAGGATCTAGACGAAGTGGTGTTTCCAACAATTCTGGAAATTGAGATGTGTCTATAAGAATACTATTCTTCTTTATACCTCAATATATTAAATATGACCTACGAAGAATATTTAAAATCTATATATTACGACGCCAAACACCCTGGATCTTTCGGGGGTCTGAAAAAGTTATATCGTGCCGTAAGAAAAGAAGGAAAATATGTATGGTCTCGAGCCAAAATCAAAAAATGGTTACAAAAACAGGAAACATTTACTTTACATAGACAAATCAATAGAAAAGTTAAACGCACGCAGGTGGTTGTTCCCGAGATCGGTTACCAGTGGGATGCGGATACAGCTGTCATGACCTCGTTTCTCAAAGACAATGACAGCTATGGATACTTTCTTTTCGTTATTGATGTCTTCTCTAAATACGCGTGGGCTGTACCCTTAAAGTCTACAAAGGGTATCGAAATGGTTCATGCTTTATCCTCTGTTTTTTCATCAACCACAACTCTTCAAAAATTAAGAACGGATAAGGGTTCCGAGTTCTACAATAAACCGATTCATGACTTTTTAAAAGAGAAACATGTAACTCATTTCTTTTCTAGAAATGAAAAGAAAGCCAATGTTGCAGAAAGGGGTATCAAAACCATCAAAGCTCGTTTGAGTCGTTACATGACTCAAAATCAGACTCATCGATGGGTGGACGTGCTACCTAAAATCATTAAAAGTTATAATGCTACCTATCACCGCACTATTAAAAGAGCACCTAACCAAGTCAAAAAGAGTGACGAACCATATATTTGGATGGATGCTTACGACTCAGCTTCAAAAAACGTAAACCTCAAACCAAGTTTAACAAAGACGATTCACTTTAAATTCAAAATTGGTGATTTCGTTCGCATATCTCACATTCGCAAACCTTTTGATAGGGAATACGATGAGCGTTGGACCGGTGAACATTTTAACCTCAAGTCTCGCTTAATCAAACAGACCATACCTATTTACGAGTTACAGGACATCGACGGAGAAGATGTTGAGGGCACCTTTTACGAAGGAGAACTACAAAAAGTTACCATAACTGACGACACTATGTATAGAATCGAGAGGGTCATAAGATATAAAGGCAATCAAGTCTTGGTTAAGTGGTGGGGTTGGCCGAAAAAATTTAACAGTTTCATTCCTAGGTCTTCTTTAAAATACTATAAGAAGAGCTGAATCAAGTTCTTTTATGAAGTAAAAGAAGAAAAATGGAACAGTCTCAAGTAATGCAAAACGCTAACTTTTTAAGAGAACTCTCACATGCCCACCATAATCGTCAAGCAGTCTTAATTACAACAGCAAACAGACGACAGATAGCTGCTATAAGCGATGTCGTTCGACATCTTTTGAATCACGACATTCCCGTCCCATCTCACGACCGCTCTCATTTTCGACACCAACGGCTTGTAATGAGACATTTAATTAGTGCGCGAATTTCAACTGCACGAAAGAAAGAGATTTTATTAATTCATAGTTCACTCGTTCCAAGACTATTAAGAGATTATTATTTAGCGAGAATTCTCATTTTAACCCTTAGAGCGAGAGAAATGTAATTTATTATAAGAGTAAAATAACGGGACAGATGTTTGATAATACAGAAAACATGACTGTGTATTTATTTTTAAACAGCAATGATTCTACAAATTTTCATCCATCCAATAAACCGGATGATTTTATCGTAAGTCTTCCAAAACCATACGTATTAGATGGATGTTGGGAGTGTGGACTCTTGGAAATGAACATGCAATTGTCTAACGACATATCTTTGTCTCGGGTGCATGTGTGTTGCGACATAATAGAGGATAGTTATGTCAGAAATAACATGTTACCCATCTTGAGATCACAAGAGCTAACCCCCAAACAAAGTCTCATGCAGATAACCTATGTCCAGCCGTTTTATCTCAGTGTTTCAAAACAGGAAATTCGTAGCATAAGAATATTTATAAGAAACGATCAGCTGCAGGCCATACCTTCTAAAATTCAAAGACTTTCCTGTGTCTTGTGTTTGCGCGAGAAGAAACCATGGGATCAGTAGAGGTATACGATTTTAATAACATGCAGTGGGTACCTTACGTACCCGATTTTAATAAGTGGATACGTCATTTTGAAGATATATCAGAGGGGAGGGTCCGCCCTGATTTTAAAGGCCGATACATAGTAGGGAGCGGATCTCGTCATAGAACCGACTCGCCAACGCGACAGCAAGAACCAAACGTGAAACTGGTGACTCCCGTAGCACAGGCCATAGAAATGGCGAAATCGGAATTACAGCGCGAAAACGAGGATGCTCCCATGACTCCTAAATCTATAAGAAAGACACAAGCATACCACCCGCCTGGCAAACGCGACCATAAACCTAAGTCCAAGAAACGTAAATACAATACACAATTCGACGATTAGTCATGGATGAAAATCATTTGAATCAACTCTCCCTTTTTGAATCCCCTCCCACCGACACGACCATTCAAACGAGAGAATGGGTGGAATTTAGACCTATCAATCAAATATCAGAGTACTCTGCTTTGGAATTTAACATACCACCACTCTCTACGGGTTACATGGATCTTAAAAATAGTCGACTAAAGGTCAAATTGAGAATACTAAATCCCGTGAACAATCCCATCACAAAAGAGGATGCTGTGGGTTTGACGAATCTACCTTTACATACCATATTTGCTCAGGTAGACAACAGTCTCCAGCAAACCCCTGTATCTCAATTGGGCACAAATTATCCTTACAAGGCCTACATCGACACCCTATTGACTACCTCCGCCTATAACTACGGAGTGCGATATTCTCAACTTTTCATTAAGGACTCCAACAATCCCGACGATGCCGATCCTATCAAGGGCCTGAATTCAGGATTGTACCTACGATATTTATTTACTAAAGAAGGCCAAATACTAGATTTGGAAGGCCCCCTGCAGATTGATCTCTTCCAACAGGAACGTTTAATTTTAAATGGAGTATCACTTTCGCTAAAATTATGGCCCAGTAAAGATGCCTTTAAACTGATGTCAGTGTCTGGTTTAGATTACAAAGTTCAGATTGTCGATGCCAGTTTTAAGCTATGTATCCAAAGACCGAATCCCGCCCTCACCATGGCGCATGTCAAAATGCTAGAAAAATCTCCTGCCGTGTATCCTTACCTGTTTTCTAATCTAAAAATAGCCTCCATTGCCAAGGGAGAGTTCAGTTTTACCATGGACGATGTGTTTCAAGGGGAAGTTCCCTCCACGCTCATTCTGGGACTGGTATCTAGCAGTGCTTTTAGTGGAGATTATAAGAAGTCACCCTTTAACTTTCAACATTTTGATTGTAATTTTGTAGCTTTCTACGTGGACGGACAGTCCTTTCCTGCCAAACCTCTACAACCTAACTATAATACCAATACTTACCTAGATGCTTACCACACACTTGTATCTGGGAGAGAACAAGTCGATATAGACCGTGAGGAGTACCGAAAAGGCAATGCCCTGTACGTATTGGACATTAATCCTTATATCGTTTTCAACACCAAAAGAAAAGGTCACTGTCGCCTAGAACTCAAATTCGCTATACCCTTACCGGAGAGTGCCACCTTAATTTTATACGGAAAGTTTCCACAAGTGCTCCACATTGACCAGTCTAGAAGCATTATATTCAAATGAATAACTTTCAACTGGAACGATATTTAAAGAAATACCACGTTAAAGTTACATGTGCTGACGAACTCCCGAGAATTTTTAAAAAGAATAAATGTAGGTTCTGGGTCGTCAATACAGACAGATGTGGAGGGAGAGGAATACATTGGGTCACCTTTTATTTCCCGGAGACAGTTTTTCGATTCCTTTGGAAAGCCTCCAGAATATTATCACAACAGATTCAAATACATTCTAACAATAAATGCTCCGAGATATAAATATGTTTGTTCTACACTCCAATCGGATTCTTCAAGCGTGTGCGGACATTACTGTATCTATTATATCTTACAACGAATAAAGAAACGTTCTATGAATAATATTATTCTTGACTTTAATGTTTTAAATTTGCATGCGAACGACCAGTTGGTCTCTGATTTTGTTAAAACTTTGAAGAAATAAACGAATAACCTCGTTTTTTTTTGGTTTGTTTTTTTTTATTCAAAGAATGATAACCCTATACACTTAAAATAAAACTTGTTATTACTTTAATAAGATTAGATTTAGTAGAATGTTAAACCATGATATGAGAAAAACTTTTAACTCAGACAATAAGAAAAAATTTAAACTCTGAGGGATAGATCTCATTAATGAAAAAAAAATCAATATTAATTAATACTAAAGTAATTATTAAAAAAAAAATTATATAAATAAAAAGTTACTTTGTTTAAATTTTTTTATTCAAAGAAATCAAGAAATACATTAAAATCGAATCCATTTCTTATGGAGTTTATATCGAGAATTGTATTTTGAAGCTTTATTTTTAAATGTCATTTTGGAAGTCGGTTTATCTGGAATCAGAGGTTGTAAAGATTCATCCTTAGTTACATCTGTACATTTCATCCCCTCGTCTTGGACATCGTCAGTCTGAGTGTTCATCTCACTCGTCGCATTTTCTGATGGTAATAGTTCTGTTGATGTGTTTTTGATTTCCTCGGATTTTTCTGTATTTTTATCGTTGTGTAGGGAATCTTGAAGAGACACCAGTCGCATGTATTTATCATACGGTACCAATATCGATTTCTGCATCACGTCCACCATTTTTTAAGGAAAGGTCTTACGATTTTTAATAATATTATAATAGCTTTATCTTTTCTTCGTAAGTACTGAAGTTTCACTTTACGAGAAGTTTTCTTATCCCCCAGAACTAGAAGGAAAGACTTGTATTTTTTCAAAGTTTTTTTCTCTTCCGGGTTAAGTAAAATCACACTGTGGACGACGTTTGCGGCTATTTCTCCAAGTACTCTTAGTTGATCTTTAGTAACGGAACGTAACAACAATTTCCGTTGTTTAGGATTTGTTTGCAATAAAAAGTTAAGAAAATGTTGTTGTTCACTGACGGAGGAACTCATTTTATTCTGTTTACAAAAAAAAGGAGTTGCCTTCTTATAAAGTCGTATACACCACCGGGTCTTCTCCCGGAAATATGTTTGTTCTTAGTCTGTATTTATCGTCAGCTTGAGGTGACGCGTCCACTACGAGATAGCCAAACGATTGTTTTGTAGCATCTCGATAAGCTCCGACGAGGAGTCCAGAGCGACCCGGATATAACTGACGACTCAATATAGATACCTGCGAAACGTCTCTTGCATTTTTCATTAAAATCAAATAATACGTATTCAGTGCTATAGTTCGAGATTTTGATCCTCTGGGAAATAAATTCTGTGTTATGAAAACCACGCTGAGGCGACGATGATGACAGCCTTGGGTAAATAATACTTCCATGTCTGTATTTTGTACGACCCTATGCATTAAATCATCTAAAATAATCAGTGTGTGCTCTCGCATTGAGGTGAGTTCTTCTATCGTTTCAGTAGATGGTAGACCGTGATGTAATTTCAGATTTATAAAACGTCGTTCCATGTCGTCAAAAAGAGGTTGGTGTATTCCATAGCAATACAAATTTTTTTTAGGGGGTTCCCCTGCATACATTTCATCTAAATGAGTTAACAATCGATACACAAATCTTGTCTTCCCACATCCGGTTTGCCCACTAATGCACATACTCGAACACGGTTGAAATGGTATAGACATCTTGTTCTTTTTTTTTTATTTATTTATTTTTTTTTTTCTTTAAGTATTCTTATAATTTATCTGGTTTTAAAGACGGGTAGGGTAATGCGTAACCTATGGCACTGCTGAGCAGGGAAATCCACAGCTCCGTAGAACCATTTTGTAGAGACAAGTTTACAATGGAGGTTATTATTATAATGTAAACCACACTCATTTGACAAAAGTAAACGATTTCTGATTTGGGAATTTTATTTCCCAGTAAACTCCAAGGTTCTGTAGAGGAACTGTTAGGTCTGTCCATGATTTTTTTTTTTTTTAATACTAACTCCTTCTTATAACTTTAGTAATCAGTAGTGAGTGAAATTATCATGTAACGAGCATTATACATTGTGATTATAATTGTTAAGTACAAAATACTTTTTATCCCCCCCCTTTTTTTTAATGTAAAAAATAAAATATATGTGATCTGGTGTCAACATGTTTCTCATTTCGTTTGTAATAGTGGTATCTTTTCTAAGAGTTTGGTGGCCCTGAAAAGGGCCGTTTGTTTGTATTCTTTTATCGTTGCCTATTCTGGCAAAGACGTTGTAATAGTGACACTCCTCTCCCTACTCCTCTCCCTACTCCTCTCAATATTCCTCTCCCTACTCCTCTCCCTACTCCGCTGAACTGTTGGGGTGGTTCTTGCTCTGGTGGTTCATGCTCCGGATCTTCTCTTTCCGCTATGTCGGAGAAGCGACATACGGGGCACGGCAGCCAGTCCTCCCCATTCAGTAATTGCTGGGTGCACTCCCTGCATGCTGGACGTTGTCTGCACTGTCCGCACACATAGAGACTAAGACGACCCCACTCTAAACACACAGGGCATCTATTTAAAAGTAGGCTTCTTGCCCGGATACCCCAACTTGGAATTATCTCTGTTCCAGGTGGGAGATTTAGAATTGTGTTCCGTAATGTTAAATCTTCCTGATGTACCAGGACAGGCGGGGATTGATAAACTCTCTCTCTCCTTAAAGTGTGCCAGGCGTTTCCGTCGCCAAACTCGCTGACGACAACGAGACTCTGTCGCCAAAACAAGCTGGCTCCGCGGTTTCTGAAAACCGCCTCCAACCTCTCCTCATTTTCCCTAAGCCATGCTCTAAAATCTTCTTGGTCGCCCATCTTGATGAATAAAGGAATACTTACAGAACCCGATTTATATTACAAGAAGGCGGAGCAAATCACTTTACCAGTAGAACCAATCAAAATTATGTAAATCGAACCCCATTGATTTATTTGTGTGTTAATTGTATGAATCAAGAAGTTATAATAATCCTTTAACGATCCCCACTTTTAGAATTAACATTAATGTGTTCTCATGAGATAAATAATGAGACACCAATGACTTTATAAACATATATTTATTGACAAAGGATTATAAGAGCAAATCACTTTACCAGTAGAACCAATCAAAATTATGTAAATCGAACCCCATTGACTTATTTGTGTGTTAATTGTATGAATCAAGAAGTTATCATAATCCTTTAACGATCCCCACTTTAAGGATTAACATTAATGTGTTCTCGTGAAATAAATAATGAGACACCAATGACTTTATAAACATATATTTATTGACAAAGGATTATACGTTGTGTTTATAACAGATGGTACATAAGCACGTGTAATGTGGTTTTGGATTATAGCTAACAAAATCTGTAACAGTTTTTTCAAGTTTATAATAAGAAGACTTAAAAATAATATATACGTTTATCTTTAAAGTAATGGTTTTTTTAAATCACAAAAAAGAGAAATATGCGATTCTGCTCTTTTTATCAATGTGACATAAACAAAATCTTAACACAATAAATAAAGCAATATTAAACAAATATTTACACTCATGATAAATGGAAAATGTAAAACTATTTTCATCATGCAACCAGAAAAATGAATCCTATATTCGACAGACAAAACAGTGCTTTTAAATTTAAAAAAAAGGTATTAATAGTAAAATAAAACTAAACTCAGTCTTATGAGGTCAATAGACAAAACGACCATTTATAATTTAAGGTATAATTTTTTTTATATTTTTAACCAGAGCTGTAATGAACCAATTTACACCTTAATATAAGATTATTTATTAATCTGCATCGTTCATTTCGTGGAGCAAATGTATGAGTTCTGAATCATAGTCGTCAATTTCAATTTCATAATCGCGTCATCTTCGCTAGCCAAGGGTTTCTGATCCGCACAGCTTCTCACTAACCCTTGGCCTATCGTGCTATCAAAAGTCGGGATTTTTTCCCTTAATTCTGATTGGGGTTTACTATAACTGGTCGACCAATCAAAAAGTGCATAACAAATCTCATATAATCGACAATCTCCGTTCGGGATGTTTCTAGACAGTTTACTTAAGAGAATGAAAAAAATACGTAAACAATGTTCCGAATGATAACAGCATGGCAGCCACCAGTAATAATGCAAAGTGCTGCATATGTGCAACCGAAATCGGTCCTAAACAGCGCCGGTTAGTGTCTTCCCCAGCATTTCAAGTGAAAAACCAACTAGAAGAAGTATTGCAGAGATCAATACGTATAGATACTGATCAGTATGTTTGTATATTATGCTTCACCAAATTAAATCGCCTTTCGAAAATAGACTTTGATTTGGAACATAAACTAGCGTCACTGAAAGCTGAAAAAAATGAAATTCTTGGTGCAGTGCGTGCCAAGATGAAATCAGTTTTGATATATTCTCCTGCTAAAGCAGCCTCGCTAGAAAAAAGACACATAATTCATAGTCCCACGCCTCGGAAGCTGAAAAAATTACATGTAGTTACCTCGAAACAAATGTCGGTAGAAGAGAGGACCCCTAACAAGTTCAAAAGAACAGTGGTGACACCGAATAAAAGTGTTCAGAAGAGTCCTGGTTTAACTCCAAGATCCTTTAAGCGCAGAAAACTCTTCTTCAAAGACCCACCAGCAGATAGTATAAGGGTGAGTTACATGGATCAATTGCATAATCAAGAAGTTGTATGGGATGAATAATATAAATTTACTTGGCAAGATATGAAGGTACACATATAAGCATTGAATTGCTTTAAGTGAAAATGATATACTATTAAAGTATTTACTCTGCATGTTGTATAAATGCTTTTTACATGGCAGTATTTCAAAACAAATTTGTCGTATGTGTTGGCAGATAAATAGAAGAATATTTTGGTTTTACTTGCTTACAAATATTTTGATGAAATAAGGAAATCATTTTATTTACTTTGACTTCATGTTCATGTAATGAGGCCAATACATGTTAATAGTAATAAAGAAAAATAAGCCATATACAATGTAATATTTAGTCTAGATATATGTTCCAAAGTTTCATCAGGTTAAGAAGTACTTGACTTATATTAAGTTAATAGTTTATCATTTTACTCTACAGATTTCTTATCGAGGCAAATTGCAGGGAGTAGTCAAGTCTAGAATTGTAAAAGGACAATGGAAAAGTGTTTTAAAGTCCATTTTAAGGGGTGACAAAAGCAAAACCCTTGCTAAAAAAATTGTCGGGATAGAGGCTTAAAGAAAGGATATACACCTTTTGATAAATGCTGAAGCTGTCAAGGAATCAAAGGCAATTTGCAAATTAAGTGATGCATCTATTCTTCGCAATTCAACGGGTAAAGATTTATGTGAGATGGACATGCTTCCATTTATTCATGAGCTTAAGACGAAGTGTCCAGTGTTACATGGTCTTTTAGAAAGTGTCATGGGGAAATCTACTTCTTTGAGGCTATCAGTTGCAGCAGCAGTAGTTCTTTTCAACCGGAACAACCACTTGTCAGCAATCCACCATGTGATCGGTCAGATTCTGGATCAAGGAGGGGCAACCGATGAGGTTATTACTAACATTAAGATTATAAGAAATTGTGTTTCTTTTGTTAAGTTTTAAAATAGAGTGGTAATTATAAAAGTTTAATAAAACTATATAAAGGTTCAGTGGTAATCATACATATTTCCTTGTTGAGCACTTTATTTTCTTGTAAATGTCATCCAAGTTCTGAATTTGACACTAAAGTTTTTAAAAGTTGAAAGTATCTAATAGACTATTAGGTTGCTGAATAACATGGGACTGTCAGTTGGACCCAAAGCAGTATATAAAAAGAAATTTGAGCTGCAGGATGTGCAGAGAAAAAAGATCAAGGACACAGTATTACAGCAGAGGCACCAGGAAGAGATAAAAGCTAAAGCAGATGAACTCAGTAAACCTGCTTTAATGGTACTGATATGAGAATAAATTTTAAATGATTGTATGAATGGCTAATTTTACCTGAATATTCTCATGAGTCTTTTTTCATGCATATAATATCAAAGAATGTTATGTCTGGGTTATATTAATGTCATAGTTACAATTGAAATTATCCCAGGGGATGATTTGCATAAAGACATCTTGACATTTTCTTAAAATTAATTTTAAGTTTTAGTACATTTCAAGTTTTCAAACAGTTAAAAGTAATTTTTATAAATATTTACAAGTACATGTAGTATGCAAAGAATCTGCCTGACAGCATCCTTTTTACATTTCCTCTAGTATCGCCACCTCACCTGTGGAGGAATTACTCAAAGCCTTCAGCAAACTGTTGTATCAAGCCTGGAGGGGGAAACATATTTAAATCAGCTGCATGATTCAGCCTGTTCGCATAATTATAGTGGTGAGTCTTTGCCTCATATGAGTATATGTGCTTATCATGATAAATCTGGTGACCATTCTGCCCTTTATAGTCGTGCATCCACTAAATCAGAAAAGTGTACCTCAGTTGATTCCTCTCATGGTATTGAAAAATCAAAAAACCTTACTTTACCAAGACTTGAAGTAAACAGGGACATTCAATTACCTGAAGTAGAGTATGCATCAGGATATGGTAAAGAAACAATGTTAACTTCCCTAGCAAGCATTGAAAGATCCAAAAGACATATTCAGGTGGCTCTTGACTCTTATGAATCTAAACTTCTGAAACCACTTCCACCAGTAGAAATAATAGGAGACAATTTTGATTGGACCAAAGAACCATCTTCAATGACGAAAACAAGGCAAGTTCAGAGTTATCATTGGTTTTTAATGCTTGGTGTACAAAGAAGGGTTGTGAATTATGACCTTCCGGATGATTGTCCAAAGGCTGATATACTAAATGTACCCAACAGTCAATTTGTCCCTGATAGAGAAGAGTGTGAATGTTTAGAAAATGACATGGTTTTCCATATTGTAAAGGCAGCTACAAAGTACATTCCAGCACTACAGAGTCTTCAGAAATGTGTACCTGCAAATATTGATCATCCCTATGTTGAAGAATGTAGTAGGAAATCAAACTTCTCCATCTTAGACTTGCTCGACAAGAGCGAAAATAAATCAGAAGACATGATTACTATACTGGAACATATTCATGACAACTATATAAGCCATAGTCAAGGAGAAGATCCAAAAGTAATCAAAAAGAAGGTTTTCGTCGGAGATGTACTTACAAATGAGCGTGCTTACTCGGCCCAGTTAGCCATGTTGAACTCTCCCAATGATTTTGATAGATTGAAAGGGGTGATTCATAGGCCTGAGGGATTTCACAGGATAATGAATTTACTTGTGGTATACTTGTAGAGCAGAATAGAGTTTGAGTTGGATTGTTCATTTCAGTTTCTATTTCAATTCAGGTGATTAATATGTGTTTTAGAACTTGTTGAATAACTTTGTTAATTTTTATTATGATCAGCTAAGCTTGAATGTTAAAGACTTCAATCTTGTTTATTTTAATTTGGAGTTAGGCCACGCCAATTAAATTTTGTGTTCGTCGGACATCTGATGAAAAATAAGTACGGGTGGGCGTGTGATTAAATAAAAAAAGAAGATGGGGGAACAAGATAGCGCAAATGCCCATTTGGTTTAGTCGTAAAATACAATTTCAAATTTAATTTTTTTTCAACTAAATATACTAGATAATGTTATAATACATGTTTACAAAAGTACATTTTCTAACTATATTCAGTTATTCGGTAAGAAAAAAAATAATAAATTCTAATGTTTTGATAGTATCGAACCCAAAACCTAAAAACCCTAGCTTTATAATGTTACCTAATGTCTGCTGCTCTAACCACTGAACCATTTCAGTCACAACAAAACCCATTGTTAAATGCTATATGCGACTTCAACCACGAATTTACGGACTTGTATTATTTTGCTAAAACGTTCAATTGTTGTGATACAAAATGACATTTTTAAAGTATAGTGGGTCATCTCTCCATGTTTTCGTTGATTAAAATCGGTTTGATTTCCTATAAACCTTAAATAGATTATGAAAAAAATATGGAGCTCAGACCCACTCTATAAAAGAAAAGGCATTGAAGTTCTAAAAATGACACTATTTGGAGGTTTTGGCACGCATACTCCAGTTTGAATCAACCTATTCCAAATATTTAACTTATTTAAGGGTTATAAATCGATGTTATGGTAAATATACATTGTTTTCAATAATGTAGAAAGAAATTATGAGATTTGTTGATATTTATATTTTATAGTACCTTATCTATCCTCATATGGGCAGTTTACACGCCTTATTCACCCATCTTCTTCAGGCAGAACATGAATAAATTTGAGCGGACAATTATACCGGTATTTTTTTAACGATTCAAAGTACAAATAAATAGAGCAGCAATAGATCAGAAAATAGAACAGAATATCCTGGATGCATGAATTTTAAAATATTATTGGTATTTGATTAAATATGAGCATTTGACAAGCAAGAAATTAGATTGATGTGGCCTTATTAATTGTTTATACTAACATAGTTTAATTTCCTTATTTGTTTACTAATATTAATAATTCAGTCTTACTTCTGTTTTCATGTTATTTGTTATCAAAAAACATTTCTTTGTAATGAAGTTGATTAAGTACTGTACATGAGTTAATGATCATCTTGAGAAAATGATACTCCTATTTTTCACAAAACTTTAAAATTGCTTTCAAATAACTGATGAACATTAACAAGTGCATGTTTTTATCAAAAGAGTTTATTTAATTTTAAGGGAATCTACAAAACCTTCTACAAGTGCCAGTCAGCAAGAGAAGAGGGATCTTTGTTCCAGCTGCGTAATCTTATCAACAGAAGAGATGTTCATGGTCATGACACAGTCACCGAGAAATTCAGGTATCTTTAATGCTAAAATCAAAGTAAAGCTAATCTCTCTCTCTCTGTTTCCTCCAGTGAAAATTGTTGATACTTACCTATTAGCTTTGCTAATACATTTACATGTTCATGCTTGTGTGAATGGATATCTTTGTGAATATGAAAGTTACCAGTTAGCAAATTAATGTACTAATATCATCTGTGTGTTTTCAAGATTCATCTTATTTGGTTGCATTTGCTCAGGATTTTTTTTACGAGCACCTGCACTCCTGATTAGTTGCAGTGGAATATAAACATTTGGCAGCATTAATCTATGTTGAATAGGCCTCAATTTTTTTTGACAGGGCACACTTTGCATTTGTTGAGGATGTTTTAGATGGATACATATGCAGTGCATTCATGGATTACTTTGGAATGGAAACACTGGAGTCCAACCCTATGCAGAATAAGCCTCCCCCTCTCTTATCAACGTGGTCAAATGAAGACAAATTTAGGTGGATTCAATCCATTGGAAGACACATTCTAGAAATCTACATCAAGAAAGGTACCAAACTATAACTAGCTCAATAATCACATATAGTAAGGCAAATAAATAGAAGCGAGTGAAAAACTACACACTTAATGATGGGTGGATCATGCTCATAACATGCAAATTAAATTCCATTATACTTTATAAAGTTTCTCCATTATTGTTATCCTGTCCTTTTAAATTTACATCAGTTAATTAATACATGTATAAAATGAGAAAATCTGCAGTTTAAAATATATATGAACTGACGGTAGAGAAATTGTGACAAATTAAAAATAATCTACACTGTCATTAAAATGTCCTACTTGTATTTCATAATAGAAAAGTTGGTTTTTTTGCCTAACAGGATAAGTTATCTAAGGTAATATATTTTATTCTTTTATAGGTACTGGTTTTTTAGAAACTAATGAAATGGAAGAAATGGACAACCAGAGTTCCCAACTACAGGCATGCTACAATGCAGCAGAGAAAGTGTACATGTGTGAATGTAGCAAAGTGTACAAAACTTTGGGCCATTTTAAGAGGCATTTACAAAGTATCCACAACTGGACTTTTCCCCAGGAAGGCGAAACTACCACTTGTACCAAGGACGGTGTTGCAGAAGCCAGAGCTTCATTCATGAAATGTTCATTAATTCTTCGGGACACATATGATGCCTATCAAATGGCAGACGGCAATCGAATATTCCGTAACGCAAAGTTTGAAATGCTACTCGCAGATGCATTCCATCACACAAAATATAGATTGTGGCTTTGGAGATTTCTTGCTTATGAAAATGCACTACTCTCCCCCCGTCAAGCCTTTGAGTACAAATGGAATTGTTGTTCTAACACAAATGGGGGAATTGGTAGAAATGTGCCAAATGATTTACTTGTGGAGATGAATGTTAATGCCATAAAGCAGAAGTTACGGTCTCAAGGTGCTAATGTGACATATGACAGTGCTAGAGTTATTGCAATTTCAAGCCAAGTACAAGATGACATTAAACAGAACATTATCCAACAATGTGGATCCCATTTTGGAACTGCAAGACCACCAGTCAGTAAGGTGATGGACATCTCTTTGATCATACGGGAAGCAGAAAAGGGGCAGCTCATGAAGACAATATTAGGTCGTGAAGGAGTTTTTGCAAACTTTGTAGATCCATTTCAAAGAGTTGTTCCAACAGCATTCCATAAATGGATAAGTGCACAAAAACAAAGAGCTAAATTCGAACTTATTTGAAACTTGGGAGACTTTGTAAGGCATACAAATCAACATCTAGTTCTTGTATAACATATCAATTTACCAGATTGACAAATTATTTTGTAAACTTTAGCTAGGTCATTGTGAATAACATGTATCATGTATTATATTATACTTTCATGTGACCTTGAAGAACTCAGGCCCAAGGATCATGAACCACTTAATGACTTAAGTCAGAATTTGTACACATTGTCTTAATTTTTACTGACAGCTTACTAGATTCTGGTAATATTTCATTCAGCAATGTATAATTAAGTGATTAATTTAACACTGTATGAATCACTGATTATATAACAAGCATAGTTTAAATCCACTTCCTGAATTAAAAAAAATCATAGTCATTTAATTGTTTTAGTTTTAGTTTGCAATTATAATATTAATATATACCTTTAACATTGCTAATGAAATACAGCTGCACTTCGTTTTCTTGAACAGGGATATCTTTGGCACCAAAGAGAGAGATTTCAAATTGATTTAGAAGTCCCACACTCTTTTTCATTGAAGAATTTTACCTTTAATATTTTGATCCCTCAAAAATCTTACAAATTTCCTCTTTCAATATCATGAAGTTTGACTGTATTACATTATTAATGAGTAGAATGAAATGAAAATGACTTTAAATAGTCTTTGATGTCTTTAATTAGGGAATAAACAAATACTATTTTTGTGTTCTCATATGATTGGGAAAACGTATACTTTGCTTGTTTGGTAGAACATAGGTTTAGGATTTAAATTAACAAAGTTAAGTGTCCAAATTATATAACATTTACAATTGATCTTTATTAATCGGAATCATTACTGTCATCAAAGTCATACATCTCAATGTCTCCAAACACTTCACTCAAAATAGTGCATATCTTCTCTGAAAATTCATATGACCAAATGGGCATAGTAGCCAAAATGTCATGTGGAGAAAAAAGCTTGTCAGATTTTGCCACAATATCTTCAATCACATCATCTGTTAGACCATGCATCAGTTCAGATGAGAGCAATGTGTTTGAAATAGATAACGAAAACTTTAATGCCATCAATTTGTCTCTTAAAAGAACACGTTCTTGGTCTGATACAGTACGTTCCATACTAGGACAATAGATCTCCCTTTCCATACGTGCTGGGTGCGTTGCTGGGCATGATTCACCACCACATTGGCATTCCTTTTCACACACGTCACAGCAGTTATGTAAAGGGTTGATGTCATCCTTGTTGCATAGGTAGGAATTGCACAGTACTTTGCGTCGGCATTGAGTGTCTTTTGCCAGCTGAACAAGATCAGTATCCACTTTTTTTAACATCCCTTTATGCAGTTTGAAAAGAATTAGTTCATTGGACAGTTCCCCAGTTCGCCCTGCTCTACCCATTTGTTGCACAAAGGTGTCCATTTCATGTGGCAATCCATAATGAATTATGTTTCTTAAAAAGGAATAGTTGACCCTCATCCCTGCAGAGTTTGTGCAGATAAGAACACGGATTAGGCCATCCTGCGTCATATCTTTTCGGATTTCTTCTTTCAGGGTTTCTTTTGTTTTGCTATGAAACATATTAAAGTATTTACAATCACTTCCTAGCACATCAACAAAAGTAGAGTATATCTTAGAGACTGTAAGAATTGTCTCAGAAAATATCACATGTCTTGGGAATGATTTTTCCTCTGCCTTTAGTCCATCAATTAGCCAACCAAATGTTGTGTGTAAATCTTCATTATTGGGCACTTTAACAGATGTTATCTTTATGTTTTCTCTGTCAGGAGATTCTGCAATCACTTCAGAATGTTTACTGAAACATAGTTTGTTCAAAATCGTCCTCCTTTGAGAAGCTGATGAAGTTGCAGTCAATGCAGCAATTGGTACTTTAGGGCAAATGGATCGTAATTCTCCAATTCTGGAAAACCATTCTCGAAATGGTTCTTCATCTTTTCTGCCAATCCCCCTGAATAATTAAAAAAATATAAACAATTATGAATGTCGATTTAACCAGACTGATAACACACTTTTAAAAAAAGACAAGTGTTATAAATCAGACCAGCCCCCACAGTCACCCCCCCCCCCTTGTGTCATTGTCCCTTTGAAATTTCTTCACAGTGGTTAAAATATGTAACTGGTAGAGCCTACTAAGGTTAAACTGATACCAGTTTTCAAATAAACATTGACTTACCACTGTACTATTGTATGCGCTTCATCCACCACAATCAATTTTATTTTCCTTTGGTACTCGGGTGTCTGCAACCTCTCGCGCCATTTTTCATCTCCCAAGAGCGCTTCTGGACTCCCAAATATAAAGTCATACTCCATTTTCGTTACTTTAGGGTCATTAAAGTCCTTGTCTCCAACACACATAGCTGAAAATCCTAACTGTTGCAGTCTTTCTGTTTGTTCCTTCATAATAGATTGCAATGGTGCAATAACGAGTACACTCGAGTCTGGTATCAACAGAGGTATGCTCTCATATATTAGAGATTTCCCGCTTCCAGTTTTACATCCTACGAATAAATCCGTTCCACTTAATATTGCACTTATTCCTACTCGCTGAATACGTTTCAAATCCTGGATATTAAAACGTTCTTTCAAAACATTCACGTCTATGGAGGCCGCCATTACTGTAAATAGTGATGTTAAAGTACGGCAATTTTCATTGGCTGATTTATAAATAAACTGAGAGATCACGTGACGTAAACAATCCCGACTTTTGATAGCACGATAGGCCAAGGGTTAGTGAGAAGCTGTGCGGATCAGAAACCCTTGGCTAGCGAAGATGTAATCGCGTTTACTTTTAACTGGACATAATTCTACATCTAAAGGTACGGTGCTGATGCCATCAGATAAAACTCTGCGCTTACAGTAAAAATACGTAAATCCGTTTCGCACTTGAAGGTACGTACAAATTTCGTTATTGTGTAATTTAAACCCCATATTTAAACTTGATGATTTCTGAGTTTTAAGGACGTTTCTAAACGTAGTTAAGGGAGATTTTACCCTTTTCTTTGAAATACCTTTGCAGGAGAACTTCGATTTATTAACAATTCTGTCTTTTACGCGTTTTCTGTATATAGATTTGTTATTTTTAGCTTTGTTAAGTAAGCGATCAGCCGTAATTCTTGTATTAGACTGCTTCACTCTTTCTCGAGTCGAAACAATGTATGTCTTTGAACATAAACCAATAATTTCGTCTCCCTCGTATTCAATTTTAAAAAGACCTGGAGTCCTGCGATCGTGTTTGGCATGAGCCTTGCAACAAGTGCGAGGAAACCAATGACGATCGCAGTCTGCCTCTATATTTAAACCCGGCATGCAGTATCCTTTCAAACCATATTGGTAATGTTGTAACATGTCGCTTTTGATCACGGATTCGAACGAGGGACCCGAAATGGCCATGTAAGCAGAATCGGTGTCCATCTCGCAGTATTCAAAGTCTGCACGGTCAACAAATCTATCCATGAAATCATAATAGAATTGGAACATGTGTAGTTTTGCATACTGCAAGATGAAGTAGCCGATTTGTATGGGTAAATTTAATTTTATAACTTTTTTGCTTTTCTCAATTTCATAAAGTTCCTCTTTGTCTAAAAGGGGTGTTAATTTTTTTTATTGAGGTTGGTTAATCTCCAACATGGCCTTTCCTGAAAATTTTCATGATTCATAATCGTGGACCCGTATGCACTGTTTCCCTCTAATTTCCGGGTGTCCGCGAGAATGGTTTTAGAGGGATCTACATCACCTTGACGCCGGGCATCACTAACGTCGCGCACGAAACTTTTAAAACATTTTTGTCTGTCATATTCCACGGTCTGGTATATTTTAGTAACTTCCAGACCGTGCCTTATGTACCACTTGAGTAATGGAGTTGCGATTAATAATTGACGCGCGCGCATTCCCCCTAATAATAGGCGACGCGGTTTATCAGACAGGTGAAAACACTTTGCATGATTTTGCATGTGATGACCTATCACGTCAAAGGGAATATCAGTGGTACAAAAGAGGGGACTCATTTCTGAAAAATACTCATAGGGGGTCATAGTGGGGTGGCTGAAATGAGCAGGCCAGGTATCCGGTACGCGAATGTCGCACTCGACCATGCCGAATAATTTTTCAGTCATAACAGCAACAATGATGTCTTCCGGAGACATTTGACCTCGACTCATATTGGGCTTGCGAGAATCTGTAAATTTTTTCAGTCGCAAATTAGTGCGCATTTTATTACGAAAAAAACATTCTCGCATCTCTACAACCTTGTAACCTTTTCTCTTCAGATAGGCAGTTGTTTTGCGCGTCTTCTTTTCGCGATTAGTCATTAACTTGTCGTCTTGAACATGACGAGTCAACCAACAACGGTGGCCGTGCCAGTAACAACCTTGAAATTGAAACACGGTGTTGGAAGATTCGTCATAGCCATCGACCGGAAAACGACCTATTTTCTGTTCCTTTCCGGAATTTAACTTATGTATAATATTGTATTGACCACTGTGGTTCAGCCACTCTAGCCAATCATAAGCAAGCATGTATTTATCACGCCTTTGTGCCTTAAACCCCTCGCCTATCTTACGACGCACAAAAGCACCCACAGGCATGTCTTTTCCTAAACAGTATAGATAGAGGGCATTTGCATCGAAACCAATGATCTTACCACAGGGTTTCTGGGAATTTCCACGAATGAACGATTTCCCCGCCTCGTGGTAGCGCGTGAAAATAATACTAGGCCCCCCAATGATATTTTGTTTTACCGTGTCATACAAGTCTTCGTTTGACTTATCAAACAAGGAGAAAACAGCCCCTTCTTTTCTACCACTTTCGAACATTTGTCGCGCTAGACCCGGTACCGAAATGCTACATTTGAATATATCAATGTTTCGTTCGAAATAATACTTTTGTAAATTTTGTACAGCTTGTACGAAAGGCTCGACGTCAAGGTTGTTGTACCACACTAGAAAATCTCGAAAGGTTGTCATTTCTTTTTCCTTCCACACTCTTTGACAAAACGCGTAATCATCGTCGCTGATCTTGACATGTTTAAGTGTTGAATGGAATGCATCGTGAGGTGGAAGTTCGGGGTAATTTAATTTTTCGACAGAGTCTAGAAATTGATAAGGAAAAAACCCTTTACATTCTTGTACATCGAAAGCGCGCAAGAACCCTGAATAATTGATGCCGGGACTTAAATATTGAGTAATGTCTAAAAATTTAAATTGTGGGGTGCTAATACACGCGTAACTGTTGTTTCGTTTAACTATAAAAGTTTCATTTCCCTTTTCCGGGATGAGATGTTTGACCAGATAACTCTTAATCAAATTAATGTCGTATCTAGCCGAATTAAAACCAATGCATATTAACTGTTGACAATATTTCTCGAATTCCTCTTTTAGTTTTTCAACATATTTTTGGTCTTCCTTTATCAATTTCTCTATATCTGTATCGTGTTCGAGGTACTCTGCCATTTCATTGGTTATTTCGTTATCGATAAAAGAACCCTCGAGTGCCTCGAACACATCACTAAATTTCGTTTTTGCTAATTCGGCTGCTTTCTGGGCTATGGTTGACATATATGTAACCATTTTCTTGATGAGATCGTCGGTGTTCGGTTCAATTATACAGTGTGGTTCGGTGTGTTCGTTTACATTAGAACAGATACTTACCGATATGGGTACGTGATGCTCAGTGTATTCTAAATTGTCGGTATTTTTAATTTTCATAGGTACTAGCATAGATTCGAAATCATATACTAAAAACCACTCATATAATCGATCTTTCTCTTCCACGTAAATTCCTAGTTGATCTAATTTATCAAATACCGATTGTGGATTAGAATAAAACCCACCGGGAAATTTCCGTTTTGTTTTTCCGGTACACACCCTTTGATGGCGTTTTAAGTTTTTGTTATTACTGAAATGACGCTGACAGGTTTTACATTGAAATTTTTTTGCATATGTTATGAAGTTGGAGATGTACGACAAGTGGTTTTCGAAAAGATTTAAATACATAATGTTTGAAAATTTTCCTTTT
The DNA here is from genome assembly GCA_020458035.1 of Magallana ariakensis. Classification (NCBI taxonomy): domain Eukaryota; kingdom Metazoa; phylum Mollusca; class Bivalvia; order Ostreida; family Ostreidae; genus Magallana; species Magallana ariakensis. Next base: position 8,822,805 of record CM035811.1, read on the forward strand.
GATTGATACACAGACAGAACCGACTGATCTTCGTTTAACGAAAATATATTTACGCTTATTTCAAAACATTTTTCGAAATAGGCAATCTGTTCTAATGTAACACCAGGAAAAGATTTACAATCAGAATTTATTCCCCCCCCCTTCATCTCAAAATAAACCAGCCCGGGGATTTTGGTCTCTTGGGTCAGTCACAACAGCAGGTGTCTGTGGGGGTGATAGCAATATGGAATATTACATAACACTCATCTTTGGTTTTTCTCTCATTCAAATAATTTGAGAGTGTAAAACAACTTAAATGACTTGTATAAATATATTTCAGATTACATAATTCGAGTGTCGACATCGGTGTTTTGCTTAGACTTCAAAACAAAAACAAGCACCACCCTGTTCCCCCATCCGCCGATGTGTCGCATTGGTAGTTTGGGGGGGGGGTATACACAAGGGTGGGAGATAAAGAACTGTAATGAACTTATTCTCCACAATTTACATGGGTAAAAAGCCTTGTTTCATAAACCATTTATTGTTGTATACTTTATTATATGTTCATTAATTTATTATATGTACATTTATATGTACATTTATGTGTTTAAGATTTCAGATTTAAACGACACTTGATAGAAGACATCATATTAGTCTGTATATAAAAAAAAAAACCTGCTTGATACACAGCGCTTTGTTCAACCAATGATTTGTAATTTGCTCGTAATTCGATGGTGAATTATGATTTATAACAAAACTTTGGATTCGTGTTTGATACATATATTTATTTAAATACATATGAATATACACACAAAGTTAAAATAGAGATTCATAAAAATGTGATTGTTATAAACAATTTATATAGTTGTTTTTAACATTGAAAATGTTTTGACACATTTCGTTTGTAATCTTTTTCACCAGTTCTGATATTCTAAGGGATTACACACTGCACGTTGAAGCATCCCCAATTGGTTTTGATGGTCGTCCTGTAGAAAACATGGGTTAGTGTTTTCCAGTTCGGGAACGGCTTTTTCAATGCTACTCAGATGTGATTTTAGATTTAAGTATTCGAGAGGGCGGAGGCAAATCCCCTTCTTGGTGGGTACGAGGTTTTCTTCATTCTTCGGTTTCCAATATTTTCTTATGTTAACACAAGGACTGTCCCCTTTGACCGTTAAGAATATATTAGCACCGATATGATAGTTCAGATCTTTCTTGGCTAAGGCTGTGTCGATCAATTCAATGGAGAGCGTCAGGGTTTTAAAAAGCTGCAAGTTTAAACTGATGCCTTTCTTAGTTGGAAACTGACGATTTTCCGTTGATTTCCATTCCCGTATGTCGACTCTACGTTCACCATTGTCCAATGTACATGCTTGAATGTATCGCTTGTTTCCTAATTCTAGACTGCACTGGGTAGTAGACATGTTGTCGTGATCAGTTTATTTAACTAAATGAATGTATCTATACCTAAACAGAGTTTAAATCGGAAACACTGTCATTTCCGAATATTTGTCTCATTGGTTTATAACATTCAAATGATTTCATCTTATAAAATAATACCAGGTCAAACGGAAATTTGTTTTTAAAAAGCTGCAAGTTTAAACTGATGCCTTTCTTAGTTGGAAACTGACGATTTTCCGTTGATTTCCATTCCCGTATGTCGACTCTACGTTCACCATTGTCCAATGTACATGCTTGAATGTATCGCTTGTTTCCTAATTCTAGACTGCACTGGGTAGTAGACATGTTGTCGTGATCAGTTTATTTAACTAAATGAATGTATCTATACCTAAACAGAGTTTAAATCAGAAACACTGTCATTTCCGAATATTTGTCTCATTGGTTTATAACATTCAAATGATTTCATCTTATAAAATAATACCACGTCAAACGGAAATTTGTTTACTATAATAATTACATTTGATTTTATTCAAACAAGGATGTGAAATAATAAGGTACAACTACACATACTCATGAACAGTAATCCTTTCCTATTTATGTTTATTGCATTGATACACATCTTTCAAATAATTTTATTCTAACACGTATTTTAAATTTATCTTAAATAGAAAACGTGAATCTATTCTGAGTTTTATTTACGAAACGTTCGGAATTTTACATAGTTTTAATAGTAGTTCATCATTAAACATTGCATGAATATCTTAATTTATATGGAACTAAATGTTTTTCAAGTATTGGTTCGAGGATTTGTGATAAACAATTAATCCGTTTCCGAAAACCTTTTCTTGTATTTATTTACAAAGACAAATCTTAAATCTTAAAAATCGTATTTCAAATCAAATGTATTGTAATAACAAATCTATTTTCCGTCGACTTTATTACACTTTATACATATTTTCGGAATTTAGATGGACATATTAATTTTTATAAACTCACAGATTGCGATATATATTATACGACATCCGTCGCGAGAGAATGACCCTTATAAAAAATATCTGTTGTCAAAATATTTTAATATGTAAATATTTGTGTATTGATGAACGGATTAAGTTGTTAAAAGGATTAAAACTTTCGTGTTATTAATCTATTCATATCCGATTTCGACTTCCTGAACTTCTTATCTTGGTATAATACTTCCGTGATGATCTATCGTCGTTGCCTCAAATTTGTGTCTGCCTCAAAGTAGCATGAACGCCCTCACTATATACTACTGGTGGTTACTTCTGATGCTTAAGCCGAAAGGAGTTAGCTTTTGTGGTTATTTTTATGGATATTTTTAAGGGGGTTAAAGTTTAAGTATGGACACTATAACATTTTAATGATAATGTTAGTGTGGTTTATATTATTTTTACGATATTGAATTTAATTTTGACAACTACCGATATGTTATGTTTTAAATAGGTGGTTAACGCATCCACTAGGAATTTATCGGTAGTTAGTAGAAGTTGATTATAAAAAAAATAATGGAACGCATTTTACATCACTTGCATCGTTTTGGTGGATAGAAAATAGCATTTAATACATTTTGCATTATCAAAACACCATATTTTATTAGTGGTACTAGTATTAGGACAGTCACTCATACTTTTCGACTAACATCTTTTATGACTAGCTATATGTTAGCTTGGTTAAAGTTGATGGTGAATACCTTTGGCTTTGACATTTTTATAACCACCTATAGTTTACGCATCATTAATGTGTCCTTTAGTATGGATGTAGCATACCACCCTCTGTGTGAATATTTTTATATGTATTTTTTATTATTGTGTATGCACTTTGCAATATTAAAACTTCATCTTTTATGCATAAAGGCGAGCAATGTTATTGCCTTATACTTTTGATGAGTGTTTTTTTTTATTTCAAGTTGTGTATAAAAGGAAGCATTAACGCACAAACACAACGAAAACTTTTCTTTTGAGAAAAATGTCGGGGGATAAAGTTCGTGAGAATGACTTGATAGTTAAATCATACTTTTGTAATGTGTGTTCAAAAGTTTATGCTTACAAACACACATTTCAACGACATTATTATTCTATTCATGGAAATAATGATGGATTTAAAGGGACCTGGACACGATTTCAGATGAAAATTTTATTTTTGATTTTTATGTATTAAATAGTTTACTTGTGTATTTTGAATGATTTACCAAAATTTGAATGTTAGAAGTCGTGTTACAAGCGAGATACAGAGGAAAGAAGTTGTTGTTATGTAAACAAAGCTCGAGTCTTATATTTGTTTCGAATAATGTAAAGTAAAGAAATTACCATTTCTTTGACAAAATAACTTGTGGAAACAAGATAAACTTATTATATGTGTTCATAAATAAGTTTATCAACAACAAAATGCAACATTAGATTGAAACTTTTACCAATTCAAGACATATGTAAACAATAACAGGACTCGAGCTTTGTTTACAAAACAAAGAATTTTAACCTCTGTAACTCGCTTGTAACTCGATATTTGACTTTCAAATTTTGACAGAGCATTAAAAACATCTATATTGACCATTCTAGACATTAAAAATTAAAAAATAAATTTTGAAAAAATTGAGCTCAAATCGTGTCCAAGTCCCTTTAAATGTATACACTGCAATAAGTGTTTTAAACGCAATGATGTGTTGAAAAAGCATATGAAGACTTGCATGAAAAAGGTATGATATTTTTATATGAAACTTTTAAATGTTATCTTTTTTCTTTCTTTTTTTTTACTTAAATATACATGACTAAAAAATAAATTTGTTTTCTAAAAACTTTTTTTAAATTAAGATTTCAGCGACAAAAACAATGGAAACAACTCAAACCCAAAACCTCCCTCAATCACCAGAGAATGATCAAGCACCGTCTTCATTATTAACACCATCACCATTAAGTAAAGACTTAAGCCAAACATCTTCTTCCCAAAACACCATCGACTTTGAAGAAGTAGCTTCAACAAGAGAGCAAAGTTTAAAGGAATGTGATGAACAGATACAACCACAACCCACAGAGTCTGAAACAAAATCATCAAACTTTATTCCTGATGAAGGTATGGATACACACTTTAGAGGTGTAAACTGTAGACTTTGTGGGTTACATTTTGGAGATAGACGCTCGTTGATTCATCACAGAGTTACATCTCATCTTACTGGAAAGGGTTAAAATTTGGTCAAATGAAAATGCACCATGGATAAAGGATAATGGGGACATAGACTTAAAACTTAAAGAAACCTATGAAATGAATCTTCTTCTTATTAAAGAGTCACAGGATAAAAAAGTTTTTTCAGCGTATTAAAATTTCCCAATTTCAAATGATTTTACTATTGATGAACTTATGGTGTTTGTGAATAAGATTTATAATTTACAAACAGAAACATTTCGTTTAAATCTTGTATTTGGATATATACTTTGGAATCATGAGACAAAAAAACTATCGATATTTTAAACCTTACAACAATACAGAAATTTTTGATTTCCGTCTTTACATCTCGAAGAGAAGAGATTTTAAAAAAATTGAAGAAAAACTTCAGGAAATAGATATATGTAGCTATGTTATGAAAGATCGTTCAAATACAAAATGGAAATTTTTTGCTGTAACAAATGTGAAATTTTTCTTATATTATTCAGGATTCATGTTAGGTGCTCCTGTAAATTTGCCAAATTACATGTTTTTTGGGTTTTTTTTTAAGTGAAATATATGAAGTAGATACAATTATATACAATAATTTCACAAAAAATATGTTAAATTATAGCTTCACTCATTAGTTATTATTTCTTGTCATGTTAAATTATAGCTTCACTCATTAGTTATTATTTCTTGTCAATCTATAAACTATTCTTTAAATGATGCTGAGGGCAAGCAGTGGTCACATTTTTCTACAACACCACTTTCACTGTGTGTATACTGGCAAGGTATTACACCTTCAAAATAGGGAATATCTTCATTAATGTTTGATAAAGTTCCGAAAAGTTTCTCAAATTCACAAATTTTTAATGCCACTCCTCTTCTCGAAGGTTTAAGGCAAACATCATTTTTGGCTAGGAACCATTTTCTAATGTCAATGCACATTACCCCATTTTCCACCGAAACAAAAATGTCCTTCCCCAGATGGAGTCTATATATTCCTTCTCTTCCACGAATAAGGTATTGCTTTACAGCAACCTTCATATTTTCTATTTTGTCACAGAAAAATTTCCACTTGGCTTTATCCAAGCTAATGCATTTTTCTAATTCATCCTCTACTTCAAGTTCCACCAAAATATCATTGCCATATTCTATAACACTAATTTTTTTTATCCCCAATGATGTTGTCTCCAACAACATTTTCCATGATAAGTGCCATTGTCTATAAAAAAAAGAAATAAATAAACATAAAACACTTACTTTTTTATCAAATGTAATATTTATTTTTTCTAATGCAATGTCATATGTAGCTTTATGATTAAAAAATAATAATGACTAGTTACTTGTTTTATCAAAAGAGAGTGGACGTTTTCCTTAAAAAGAATGGGTGAAAAGAAAAAAATTCGTTCCCTTATATACTGAAAGAATCAATAAAAATATCACATTTATGTGTTTATATTTTCATACAACACCATAAAAAAGCATCATTTGGATCACTATAAAATACTCGAAAACACAAACACACATAACAATAAAAGTAATAAAAAAAACTCACTTGCATTTTTCCATAAAAACACACGCATATATTCATAAAACCACCACAAAAAATTGATGTCTGTCAAAAAGTATGAGTCCTAACACTAGTACACTAATGATAATAGGTGTTTAATGATGCAAAAATTGTCTTCTTTTATCTTTACTGTTGATGTTCGATATATGCTCTGTAATTTAGAAAAATCATGACGACACAGCTGCTCTCACTAACCTACGTCATCGATCTGTAGATTCTGTAGAAAATGACTTTGCTCTATAAGAACAGTTATTTTCTACTGACAGAGTTGAGAAATGAAGGCTAATGTATAATAATGAATAATCCCTCTCCCGCTATAGCAACACTTGGTCTCGAGAAGATTGCAGAAATGTCGGAGAAAAGCTACTGATCAGATGTCGGAAAGTTTATTAGGAGGAATTTCTATTTTGATGATGGGTTGACAGTAAAAAAAATTATAGATCTGAGGCGCAGGACACAGGACGCAATGAAACAATAAGACAACTTAAGGTTACACAAGTTCGCATCAAATAGAGAGAAAGTCATTAAAGCATTTGAAACTTAAGACTTGGCCCAGGACATTTAAGATCTAAACTGGGACAAGGATCTAGGCCTACGTTGGAACCTGTCTGATGATATGTTCGAATTTGACATTTAAACCAACGCAAAGCCCCAGGGGATCTATTTAAAAAATTATAAGTTTCCGATTACGCCATGAACTTACAAACAAACGTAGGTTTAGTTTGTGTTTCTAAAATTATAGTTGCCAAAAGTATATTTTATATCAAAGAATGATAGTCTAACATTCGTAGATTTTGCTCCTTTACTTCAATTTAAACAATACAGAACTTGACTGTATGTTAATTAAGTGGGTTTTAATCACTATAAAAACATTTTAAGTATTTAATGTTCTCTTCATCTCATTACCTACATTGGGCTTTGATAATTAAACAAATTCAATTTTTTGAAAATATAAGATGAAGAAATATATGACATGAACTTACCTTTAAGGAAGTAAGAAGAGTGGAAGTCAAAGATAGTATTCTTTAAAGGTAGCTGTCTTCTACATTGCATATTGTGACAACTTCATCAATATCAGGCAAATATTTGTCTGCGTGGTCTCCCCGGATTTGCAAACAACTCGTGATGGACCTTCCATGGACTCGATGGTCAATTCCCTACGCTTACTGTTAGGGGAGACTTTAACAAAAAAAAATGTAAATTAGTTAATATTACATGTAACTGGTTTAAACAAGAGATTAAAGGGACACATATTGCTTACTTGAACAACAATTATTGACAAAGCTTATTTAATTGAGAAATACTAGTAATAGTAATAGCGACCCCACACGGGTACTGAACAATAGAAATATTGTTCTCAGAACAATGGAAAAGGTAATATGATACCTGAAGTGGAGAAAATAATGAGGGTAAAGGGGTCACCCATATCAAATGACACAGGAAGGGTAAGGGATACCCTTATCTAAATAGGATCATTGTTGTATTATAGGTGGTAATTTAACAAAAGGCGATTGTAATGAATTGAGTAAGAGAAGAATAACCTTGACACCGTTACAGTTTGTAATGCACGTGACCGAGATCTACCTTTTTAGTTTTTTAACGATGTATACTTTTACAAGAGAAAACATGTGAAGGGATAACCTGTATTTATTGTTACAATTTATGGTATTTTTGTCACAAGGAGAGATAAGGGGTTACATTTAATAAATGCAAGAGGGTTAAGACAATTCTTTATACGGCTATGACTTGAAAGAAAAAGAATTATTGTGTAGATTTAAAAAAAAATTATATGATGAGATAGATTGACTTTTGCTTACTGAACATGCTTGTTGAGTGTTTACTATCCGATCAAAGGACGACCACCTAGAAATTCATTTCGTACATCGAAATAATCAATGAGTAACACAGCGTATCTAATTTCCATTGATTGGTGTAAAAAATATACCTACAGTGCACTGATACCACTCATTTACATAGAGTACTGAATAACCTTTAACACTGTGCTACAGTTATATAAATTATTCGATTAGTTAACCTTTAGTACCCCAATTTTTTATACCCACGCAAACGAAGTTTAGGGGGGTATATTGGTTTCACCCTGTCCGTCTGTCTGTCCGTCTGTCTGTAGACGCAACTTTGTCCCCCCTATAGAATTTTTTTACTACTGCATGGAACAGTCTGAAAATTTGTACATATGTTGAACACCATCTGGAGATGTGCACCTGCAATTTTTTTTAAGATCAGACAAGATTTTATGATTTTATGACAGTTTTCATTTTCCTTATTCTATATATTATACACTGATGTTGAAAAGTAAGGAAGGTAATCCTTACAAACTTTATTAATTAATTAATAGTAAACACTCTAAAATATATTTATATTAATACATCCAGATGGAGTTTTTTTGTCTTTATTTCTTAACTTAATTTATTTTTTATAAGTATTCTATCAACTGACAATGCAAAATTTTTGTTTGTCATTGATAAATTCTTAGGAGCTAATAAGAACATCAAAGACAAGTGTGGCTGAATTCAGTTGTCCCAAGGGGGCCATTATCTGAGCCATGGTTTAGATGGAGCTTGGATTTAGGGAAAATTGATAATCTGTAAAATGGGCGCTGGTTATGGGGTTATTTTAATACTGCTTCATGTAAACCAAAAGTTTCTATCATTACAATGAAAAAAATAATATTATTATTAATAAAGTCAGCTATTTTTAGAAGCTATTTAAATTTATTAGTCAAGTAAATTGATGAAGTGACCCTATAGGGCATTAATTTAAATGAAATTCAAAATTAGGGATATGATTGTAGTGTTTAGGCAATTTTAAAATTGTTTGTAATATTAAATTTTCTTTTTTTCATATTTTTACATAGTATGCTAATTATGATAATGTTCTGGGATTTTATCCAATTTAACAAGCTCATCAAAGAAAATCATAGTCCCATGGGATCAATTTTCTGATATGGAGTTGCATTGTACCATAGGAGAAAGTGAGGAAAATTTGAAACAACTAATTGCATCTGTCAAGACTCTGATTAGAAAGATATTCAAAGTGTTATCAACAGAAGAGCATTGCTTGGCTTTTTTCATTTACTGCAAAGGGAGGGGTTATTGTCACTTTGTTGGTTTTTTAAATTGAATGAAATAAAAAAAATATCATCAGATACATGTACATAAATTTGAAAATGTATTTCTGTTATACATAATTATGTATTTACAGTGAAGTTTTGAAAATTTTGATTTTAATTTTTCTTTGTTAACTAATTTAGTTTTTTACAATTCTATAATTTTTTTTTATTTATGTGTCGCAAACCTTTATTATACAATTCTATTATTTGTCCCATTTGAAATTAGCCTTGCGGGGGTATTAGTCCCATTAGGACAGTTCTAGTTTAATTTTAGTTATTCCCGTTTTTAATTAAATACTGATTCGTGTTGGAGACTTCCAGTCTCCCCTCGAATGTGATGACAATATACTGACAAGACTAACTGTCACCACAGGTTCTTGAACAGACAACTTATACAAACATGATAATTTTCATCACAAAAAAAAGACTGGTACATTGATTGAGAATTTGACCCAAATTTGGTTTGGCTATGAATACTTTCCTTGTGAACGACAGGTGTGTAGGGAATCTCCCACATTTTCTGTCTAATTCCATGCGCGGATATAAGGGGGGGGGGGTCCAGATCCGCCCTGGAAAATGAAAATCTATACTACTATATTAAAATAATAGACTCGAATTTTTGGGCTTTAATACCGAGAAATCGGAGAAGTACTGTCTTTTGTTTTATATATTTTAAACATCATTGGTACTTGAAGATTACCAATTTGTTTTTATTTTTCCTCAATCAAGCTTCGCTAATTAATAATCAACAAAACTTCCTTTAAAAAATCCGGAAATCACCTGGATTTTTTGGATTTTACAATCTTGCGCATGCGCATTACATTCACGCTTAATCACGGGAGGCTCTTTAGTTCATGTTTCCACAATATCACATTTGCATGGATAAACTCAGAAACGACAATACAAATACGTGTAAATTGCTATATATTCTGTTCATCAAAGAAAATACGGGAGATAACTCTAACTCAGTGTATTTAATATGAAAAATCCCGAGAGTTCCGAATGTCAACATGGTGTGAAAAAAATTTGGTGAAAAAGTGGTGAATTCTTCATTAATATGAATTAAATTTTCAGATGAAAGGTATTTACAGCCTCAAAATGGTTTGTTATGAATAATTTGACTTATTTTCAAGGCTAATTGTATTCAGCGCGTCGGCGCGCCCGCGCGTTCATCTCATCTCTTTTATTCCAAGTAAAATCTTCGGGTAGTAAAACACTCAAATGACGTCGATTTTTCTTTATTCTAAAGCATTATCGCTTACATTAATGTCGAGAAATATCAAGCCCGATAGTAATTACAAATGTACATTATCAAACAGTTTTGAATTAGTTGAAATATAAGCTTTTACGGTAGGCGGTTGAGCTTTCATACATCGCAGATTTATTCTTTAGTGCCATAAACCAATGTTCTTTGTATTTCATTTGTAATTCGTGATTTGACCTTGGATTTTGTCTATTTTACTTTGAGCGGTTAGAGCTTTTGTTTTTATTTCCTAAATTGGATATCACCTCACAGTATTTTTAATCTCTAACATGAAATTGATCCTGAACATAATGAACAGGGTAGAGGGTAGTATGCGACCGTCCTGTATATGCAGTCGAGTCGGAAGCTAAGGGAGGGGGGGGGGCTAAACTTATAAAAAATCTTGACAAGCAAAAAATAAAATAAAACAATGTATAACTTTGCAAAAAAAGTGGGGAGCTAAGCCCCCCCCCCCCCCCCGGTTCCGACGCCTATGATATGTAAATTTATAATATTTATAGGTAAGTGATTAAATTGGTGCAAGTTTTGTCCATACTGGTTGTCCTTCATGTGAATAATATGATATTAATAACAAATATATAATTATGTTTACTTACGGGTCCTAAGCGTTGTCCGAAAGTTTATGACAAGAAGGCCAAGGACTTAGGGCACAGATGTCTGACGTTGAAATATTTCTTTTAATAATATGAAAATTCTCTGTTCTATAATAATGATTATTATATCACAGAGACCTATCTCTTTATTGCACGAACTTTATTTTTTAACATCAGTTAGCGGCTTAGCTGCTGTACCTCACTCCCAACCCCCCAACCCCTCCCCCAATGCTCTGGAGATAAAATAAAGCTGATTTCTAGTGGTATTTAGCATTGTATGAAAATAACATGAAGTTTAATGACAAAAATATAAATCGTATCTAATCATACACATCAAACAAACTTAAAACAAAACCGTTTCAGTAGTATCAAAAATATTTTAAGATTTCTTTCTCCCGTTCATTTATCACCTTTATTTCATATACTCAATGTTTCTACTAGTTTTTTATTGAAAAAAAATAACGTGCCTAACTTAAATCCAACTTACTGATATCAGAATTATTTATTATTTTATGCATCAGTCATGTGCCATCGTTGTTCGCTTCTCAGGGTGCAAAACACAGTTTTATATGTAACGTTATAAGGACGTTTTTAGATTAGGGACAAGCAAAAATAACCCCTTTAAAAAATAAATTGTAAAAACGTGTTACATTAATATCTATATATCAATGGAAAGATAAAATTGTGAATTTTGTAAATATTTAAGAATAATGCATATGTAACTTAATGCTAGAATTTTTTTGGCACTCAAAACATGAGGAAAATAGACAAAAGATTGCGTCTAAATGCAGTACACCCATGCATTTTAGGCTCCCCGTAGAAGCAGAATGGAAATAAATCAGCTATTTTATTTTCTGTGAATTTTCAAGAGCAAGTCCTTAGGCACCGTTTTATATTATTTTCAGGGTACATTCGCCAGCTTTTAAAAGAGCTATATTAACCACCAAAAAATTCATGAAATTCTGCACGCGTAAAATCCGGATGTTTTTGGAGTTACCTCCCTTTGTTTCAGAGTCTCACAAAATTAATTTTTAAAAATTTTTCTACACACTTTTTGCATGTATTCGAAAGATAAACCTCTATATTATGCAATTAAGAATTTAAAAAATTCATTTTCATGTATACCGTATAAAAATAGCAGGAAAATCCCTATCCATCATGCTTTTTACCAGAGAAAAACGGATTTTATACGAAACTGTGTTTAGCTACCTCAATCTGGCAGGGTGAAACATCGTGCCCGATGATAATAAAATCGTATAATCGATAATTTAATTTACAAATAAAATCTGTTGCGCGAGCGCGCCGACGCGCTGAATAAAATTAGCCATTTTCAATGCAGCTTCATTAATTTTCTCCAAAATCGTTTCGGAGCGATTCTGCAATTTTTTGCTACATTACGGGTATATGGGATGCATTTAAACTGTGGCGAAGGCCTGTCCCGAGACACAGTTAGATTATTCAAATTAAGCATAAAGTAGTGAAATTATAAATAGCATTATTGTAGGCCTAAAGCTTGGTTATGTAAATGTCAACAATACGGTATGTCGATGTATCTATTTCGTGAATTTCCGATATCATATGCAATTTCAACCCGTGCACGCACGGGTCAAAGTCTAGTTTATTTAATTTATATATTAAAATTATCGCAAATATGCATCGGACCCCCCCCCCCCCCTTGAAAAATATTCTGGATCCGCGCATGAATTCTGTAAGAATAATTTTACAAAGAATAAACAAGATGCTAATACATGTATCATTTTGTTATCGGTTTACTGTATATTTTTAGGTCACCTGAGTAAAGACCTATTGCTATCTGTTTTCGTCCGTCGTCGTGCGACGTTCGTCGTGCGTTGTGTGTAAACAATTTACATTTTTAACTTCTTCTTAACTACAAGGCCAATTGATCCCATTTTTGGTGTGAAGCATCTTTATGGTAAGAGGAATGTAAATTGTGAAATTGGTGGCTCTACCACCCCCAGGGTGCCACAAGTGGGGCCAAATGTGCAAAAAACAGCCAAATTTTAAAAAATCTTCTTCTCTACTCCCACACATGTGAGGAAAAAACTGATTGCGTGGTTATGATGTCCATGAAGCCCTCTACCAAAACTGTGAAATTCATTGCCCCTGGGTCAGGGGTTCAGGCTCTAGGGTTGGGCCAATATGGTCATATAGTAAAAAGGTATGAAATCTTTAAAAAAATTTCTTCTCTACTCCCATAGATATTTGTTAAAAACTAAATGCATGGTTATGATGTCCATGAAGCCCTCTACCAAAATTGTGAAATTCATGGCCCCTGGGTCAGGGGTTCAGGCTCTAGGGTGGGGCCAATTTGGTCATATAGTAAAAATGTATTAAATCCTAGAAAATCTTCTTCTTTACTCCCATAGATATTTGTTAAAAACTAAATGCATGGTTATGATGTATATGAAGCCCTTTATCAAAATTATGAAATTTATGGTCTCTGAGTCAGGGGTTCAGGCTCTAGGGTGGGGCCAATATGGCCATATAGTAAAAATGTATTAAATCTTAGAAAATCTTCTTCTCTACTACCATAGATATTTGTTAAAAACTAAATGCATGGTTATGCTGTCCATGAAGCCCTCTACCAAAATTGTGAAATTTATGGTCTCTTGGTCAGGGGTTCAGGCTCTAGGGTGGACCCAATAGGGCCATATAGTAAAAATGTATTAAATCTTAGAAAATCTTCTTCTCTACTCCCATAGATATTTGTTAAAAACTAAATGCATAGATATGATGTCCATGAAGCCCTCTACCAAAATTGTGAAATTCATGGCCCCTGGGTCAGGGGTTCAGGCTCTAGGGTGGGGCCAATATGGCCATATAGTAAAAATGTATTCAATCTTAGAAAACCTTCTTCTCTACTCCCATAGATATTTGTTAAAAACTAAATGCATGGATATGATGTCAATGAAGCCCTCTACCAAAATTGTGAAATTTATGGTCCCCGGGTCAGGGGTTCAGGCTTAAGGATGGGGCCAAAATGGCCATATAGTAAAAATGTATTAAATTCTAGAAAATCTTCTCTACTCCCATATATATTTGTGAAAAACTAAAGGCCTGGATATGATGCACATGAAGTCTTCTACCTAAATTGTGAAATTCATGGCCCCTGGGTCAGGGGTTCAGGCTCTAGGATGGGGCCATTTTGGTCATATAGTAAAAATGTATTAAATCCTAGAAAATCTTCTTCTTTACTCCCATAGATATTTGTGAAAAACTAACGGCATAGATATGATGTCCTTGTGTCAAGTGGCATCAAATAGTATGTAGGTCATGGGCCCCGGGGGTGGTCCTGTCCCACCTCAAACAGGAAGTGCCAGAATATCTTGAAAACTGTTGAGAACCCTACTCCTAAACCGTATATATTCTTGTTCCCCGTTAAGGGCCATCAAATGGTATGAAGGTCATGGGCCCTGGCCCCCTCAAACAGGAAGTGCACAAATATCTTGAAAACGGTTAATATCCCCACCCCTTAACCATATATATTCTTGTTCCTTGTGTTAAGGGCCATTAAATGGTATGTAGGTCATTGATCTCAATGGTGGTCCTGACCCCCCTCAAACAGGAAGGGCCCAAATATCTTGAAAACGGTTAAGAACCCCACCCCTAAACCATATATATTCTTGTTCCTTGTGTCAAGGGGCATCAAATGGTATGTAGGTCATGGGCCCCGGGGATGGTCCTGACCCCCCTCAAGCAGGAAGTGCACAAATAACTTGAAAACGGTTGAGATCCCCACCCATAAACCATATATATTCTTGTTCCTTGTGTCAAGGGGCATCATATGGTATGTAGGTCATGGGCCCTGGTGGTGGTCCTGACCCCCCTCAAACAGGAAGTGCCCTTATATCTTGAGAACAGTTAATATCCCCACCCCTAAACCATATATATTATTGTTCCTTGGGTCATGTTAGTTCCCCTGATATATAGTAAAGGACCCCTGGAAACATCATGAAACTTTGTGGGTCATCCCTACTCTATATGATAGCCTCGTTCGTTTGGGAGACTTTATAATCGCCCCGATTATAATTACATCTTGTTTTCCCTTGCTTCTTTCTAATGAAGTTATCTTCCTTTGCTTGTTCAAATTTAGTAATTAATCATTGAATATAATGTAACTATAAAGAAGTTGTATGATCAAAAGAGTTATGGAAGGCTTTTTATCATTTGAAACAAAAACAGTTTTTGAACTTTCAAAATAAACAAATAGACTTGTTAATAGTAAAGTTATAATTGGCTAACTAAAATCACTGATATAAAGGTAAAATGATTTTGGTATATATGCCAGATGGTGATTCTCAACAAATGTTGAATATTCAAAAACTGGAACAGGAGAAGTGAGTAACTCATGATGGCTTTTATCGATAAAGCTGGGTTTTTTTTCTTCGTTTGTTTAAATGCCCACAGGGAGAGTTTCTGTCTGCCCGGGGGGATGGGGGATGGGAGGTTGTTTTAGATAAAACATGAATAATAGCCACCTTGTTATTATTATTAAATTATTTTCTATCAGAGTCTTGCACCTTTTCAATATCAGGTCATGCACTCTTTTATGATCTTTTAAGTTTTTCATTAAAATTATAGGTTTAATAGTCCTTTTTGAAAGATTTCAGGCAGGGAGGTGGTCGTCATTACAAATTAAAAAATTTTCTTTTACAGAATAAAACTTATTTAAATGCATATATGAGACTCCTTGACAAGTTTGTGTATGGGTTATGCTATTCAGGTGACCGTTAAGGCATATTGGCCTCTTGTTTTTTTACGAAAACTGTTGTTTCTGTCACTGTCACTGAGTTTTCACTCCGTTCTTGGTCTAAAAAATTGAATTATAATGTTTTAACAATAATCAGAAAAAATTAGAAGCATTTAATAAATGTAATCATATATGAAAAAGAGTTTTATGCAAAAGCAATTAAAGCAAAATGAAAAATAATAGTGTGAAAAAATGACAATAACAAACCGTCAACCATCTCAAAAATCCATAAAACGAAATAGAAATTCAAAGCAGACCAAAACAGACCTCCAAAAAGATAGAGGTAGGATCAGGTGCCTAGGAAGAGTGAGCATCCTCTGCTGACCGGTCACACCCGCCGTGTGCTCTTCGTCGTAATCGGGAAAACACGGAAAAGTCCGTAGACAATTAGGTGATTTATTATGGTCTAACAATTAGTAACCCAATTGAGTTGAATTAAAAAGTCTTCATGTGTGTTTCATTACTTTAAAAACACATACTGTTTAAATTCAATAAATACCTATTTGCTTTGAAAAATCTAGACCTGTGGACTTTGAACACTTCTTCATACAAAACATAAATCAACTGCAGAATCTTAATTATAGTTAGGGTCTTCCGTTTCCAACGGAAGACCCTCTTGTTATTCTATTGATTATTAGGGTCTTCCGTTTCAAACGGAAGACCCTCTTGTTATTCTACTGTTTCTTTCTATTATTAGGGTCTTCCGTTTTCAACGGAAGACCCTCTTGTTATTCTATTGATTATTTTTATTAAGGTCTTCCGTTTCCAACGGAAGACCTTACTGTTTTTCTACTGTTTCTCATTCTTCTATATTATTAGGGTCTTCCGTTTCCAACGGAAGACCCTCTTGTTATTCTACGGTTTCTTTTTCTTTATTAGGGTCTTCCGTTTCCAACGGAAGACCCTCTTGTTATTCTACTGTTTCTTTCTATTATTATTATTAGGGTCTTCCGTTTCCAACGGAAGACCCTATTGTTATTCTACGGTTTCTTTTTCTTTATTAGGGTCTTCCGTTTCCGACGGAAGACCCTCTTGTTTTTCTACTGTTTCTTTCTATTATTATTATTATTCTTAATATTCTTTTTCTGCCTTCTTTAAAGCTTTATTTCTCGAAAACTATTCACTCGATTTGCACCAAATTTTCAGGACTTATAGAGCATCGGAGGGGATAAATGTTTTCAGTTAAATTTTTTGATGACGTCACTTCCGGTTTAAGATATTCACGATTTAATGAAATTTTAAGGGTCATTTTGTCCACGCAACTCCTCTGAAACTATTCATGATAGAAAGTTGAAATTTTCAGGGATTGTAGATGAAAGTCTGTAGATGTACCGCATTGTTTTAAAATATGGATAATACGCAAGGCGTTGAAGCTCGCCTGAGGTCAAAAATTGGCACCAATTTTTTTCACAAAAAATTTGTACATTTTCTGAAATATTTTTAAAACTGTAAATATTTTGTTAAAACATGTATTGCAAAAGTTGTTTCAATTTCCACGGGCTTTCATTTGATATCAAGAAAAAGGGGCTGGCCCCTCAAATTAGGGGCCAAGAGGGCTCTAAAGTCTTTTTGCAATAACTCTTTACTGAACAATAATTTGTTATCAATTATAGAAGCAAAAATGTTTATTGTACAGCTGTTTATCTATACAGTATCATACCATAAGTCATATGTTACGTAATTAGGGGTTTCAAGGGGCCAGAAGTCCAAAACTTTGATCATTAATATCTAGAAAAGGAGAAATATTTTGAAAAGCATTGTAGAACAAAAAATGCTAAGAAAAATGGTCTTAACAAAATGGTACCTAAAAAATTTTGTTGCTGGCCCCAGTAAGGAGTTTAAGGGTCGGCCCTTAAAAAACATTTGTTCAGATATCTTTAGAACGGTCAACAATTCCTGAACACTTGTTGAACAAAATATGTTTATAATTGCGAGACATTTCATTTGATATCAAGAAAAAAGGGCTCTTAAGTCTATTTATAATAACTTTTTATTGAAAATTAATTTTTAATTAATTAAAGAAGCAAAAATACTCTTTATACAGCTATTTATCTATACAGTACCATACCTTAGTCATATGCTACGTAATTAGGGGTTTCAAGGGGGCAGAAGTCCAAAACTTTGATCATTAATAAATAGAAAAGGAGAAACATTATGAAAAGCATTATAGAAGAAAAGTTGCTCAAAATAATGTTCATAACAATATGATACCTAAAAAAATTTTGTTGGTGGCCCCAGTAAGGAGTTTAAGGGTCGGCCCCTAAAACACAGTTGTTCAGATATCTCTAGAACGGTTAACAATTTGTGAAGAGTTGTTGAACAAAATATGTTTATATATGCGATATCTTTCATTTGATATCAAGAAAGAGGGGCTGGCCCCTCAAATTAGGGACCAGGAGGGCTACAAAGTCTTTTGATAATAACAATTTACTGATAAATAATTTGTTATTAGTTATAGAAGCAAAAATGTTCATCTTATTAGGTTTAATTTAAATCTGAAATCCGTTTTAAAATCGGACAATGCATTACAGATATATAGGGGTTTAAAAATTGATTTTTCCTGAAATTTTGATTCCACATTCTTGGTTAAGAAAATAGTGTTATGTTCAAAGTTAAATTAACTCGTACCTAAAATAATTCGACAATTGTTAAATCGTACTTAAACACATTCGGATTTTTATTTGCAAAGTCGTTCTTCATATTGAAAAGTTTTGTGTTAATTCGTACTTAGAATCATTCGGATTTTGTTAACTCGTACCAAGAATAATTCGATTTTTTCTTTTTGTTTTAGTTTCTCATGTATATTGGTTTAAGAATTCTGCTTCTTACAGGAACTTCTAGCTTTACTTTCGACATTAACGGAAGACCCACTCGTTGCTTTGCAACGAGCTTTGCTCTAGTTATTCTTTTTTTTCTTTTTCTGACTTTTTTGGAGCGTTATTTCTCAAAAACTATCCAATCGATTTACATGAAATTTTCAGGACTGATAGAGCATCATCGGCGCTACATATTATTAAATTTTCGAATGATGACGTCACTTCCGGTCTCAAATATTGACGATTTTGTAAATTTTTAAGGGTCATTTTGTCCACGCATCTCCTCCGAAACTAATCAAGATAGAAGCTTGAAATTTTTCCAGGATTGTAGATTAAAGTCTGAAGTTGTACCCCCCTGCTTCTAATTATTAAATATGCGCAAGGCCTCAAAGCTCGCCTGAACCTGAAAATTAGGACCAAATTTTTTCACGAAATTTTCGAACATTTTCTCTAATATCTTTTGATGTATAAATAATTTGTTAAAACATGTAATGCAAAAGTTGTTTCAATTTCCACGGGCTTTCATTTGATATCAAGAAAAAAGGGCTGGCCCCTGAAATTAGGGGCCAAGAGGGCTCTAAAGTCTTTTTGCAATAACTCTTTACTGAACAATAATTGGTTATCAATTATAGAAGCAAAAATGTTTATTGTACAACTGTTTATCTATACAGTACCACACCTTAATCATATGTTACGTAATTAGGGGTTCCAAGGGGCCAGAAGTCCAAAAATTTGATCATTATTATCTAGAAAAGGAGAAATATTTTGAAAAGCATTGTAGAAGAAAAAATGCTTAAAATAATGTTCTCAACAATATGCTACCTAAAAAAAAATTGTTGGTGGCCCCAGTAAGGAGTTTAAGGGTCGGCCCCTAAAACACATTAGTTCAGATATCTCTAGAACGGTCAACAATTCCTGAACACTTGTTGAACAAAATATTTTTGTATTTGCGAGATCTTTCATTTGATATCAAGAAAAAGGGGCTGGCCCCTTAAATTAGGGGCCAAGAGGGCTCTTAAGTCTATTAATAATAACGTTTTACTGAAAAATATTCTTTGTACAGTTATTTATCTATACAGTACCATACCTAAGTCATATGTTACGTAATTAGGGGTTTCAAGGGGCCAGAAGTCCAAAACTTTGATCAGTAATAGCTAGAAAAGGAGAACTATTTTGAAAAGCATTGTAGAAGAAAAGTTGCTCAAAATAATGTTTTTAATAATATAATACCTAAACCTTTTTTGTTGGTGGCCCCATTAAGGAGTTTAAGGGTCGGCCCCTAAAACACAGTTGTTCAGATATCTGTAGAACGGTTAACAATTCGTGAACAGTTGTTGAACAAAATATGTTTTTATTTGCAAGACCTTTCATTTGATATCAAGAAAAAGGGGCTGGCCCCTCAAATTAAGGGCCAGGAGGGCTACAAAGTCTTTTAATAATAATTATTTACTGAAAAATAATTTGTTATATATTATTGAAGCAAAAATGTTCAACTTATTAAGCTTAATTTAAATCTGAAATCCGTTTTAAAATCGGACGATGCATTACAGTGAAATAGGGGTTTAAAAATTGATTTTTCCGGAAATTTTGATTCCACATTCTTGGTTAAGAAAATAGTGTTATGTTCAAAGATAAATTAACTCGTACCTAGAATGATTCGATATTTGTTAAGTCGTTCTTAAACACATTCGGATTTGTTTTGTCAAGTCGTTCTTGAAATCGTTAAGGTTTTTGTTAATTCGTACTTAAAGTCATTCGGATTTTGTTAAGTCGTACCAAGAATTATTCGATTTTTTATATCTTTTTGTTTTAAAACTCCTGGTATTGGTTTTAGAGCTCTGCTTCATACAGGAACATCTAGCTTTTCTTTCGACATTAACGGAAGATCCACTCGTTGCTTTGCAACGAGCTTTGCTCTAGTTATTCTTAATATTCTTTTTCTGCCTTCTTTAAAGCTTTATTTCTCGAAAACTATTCATCCGATTTGCACCAAATCTTCAGGACTTATAGAGCATCGGAGGGGACAAATGTTTTTAGTTACATTTTTTGATGACGTCACTTCCGGTTTAAGATATTGACAATTAAATGAAATTTTAAGGGTCATTTTGTCCACGCAACTCCTCTGAAACTATTCACGATAGAAAGTTGAAATTTTCAGGGATTGTAGATGAAAGTCTGTAGATGTACCGCATTGTTTTATAATATGGATAATACGCAAGGCGTTGAAGCTCGCCTGAGGTCGAAAATTGACACTAATTTTTTTCACAATAATTTTGCACATTTTCTGAAATATTTTTAAACCTGTAAATATTTTGTTAAAACATGTAATGTAAAAGTTGTTTCAATTTCCACGGGCTTTCATTTGATATCAAGAAAAAGGGGCTGGCCCCTTAAATTAGGGGCCAAGAGGGCTCTAAAGTCATTTTGCAATAACTCTTTACTGAACAATAATTTATTATCAATTATAGAAGCAAAAATGTTTATTGTACAGCTGTTTATCTATACAGTACCACACCTTAATCATATGTTACGTAATTAGGGGTTTCAAGGGGTCAGAAGTCCAAAACTTTGATCATTAATATCTAGAAAAGGAGAAATATTTTGAAAAGCATCGTAGAACAAAAAACGCCTAAAATAACGTTCTCAACAATATGCTACCTAAAACAAATTTGTTGGTGGCCCCAGTAAGGAGTTTAAGGGTCGGCCCCTAAAACACATTAGTTCAGATATCTCTAGAACGGTCAACAATTCCTGAACACTTGTTGAACAAAGGATGTTTATATTTGCAAGATCTTTCATTTAATATCAAGAAAAAAGGGCTGGCCCTTTAAATTAGGGGCCAAGAGGGCTCTTAAGTCTATTGATAATAACTTTTTACGGAAAAATAATTTGTTATATATTATAGAAGCAAAAATATTCTTTGTACAGCTGTTTATCTAAACGGTACCATACCTAAGTCATATGTTACGTAATTAGGGGTTTCAAGGGGCCAGAAGTAAAAAACTTTGATCATTAATATCTAGAAAAGGAGAAATATTTTGAAAAGCATTGTAGAAGGAAAGTTGCTCAAAATAATGTTTTTAACAATGATACCTTAAAAATTTTTGTTGGTGGCCCCATTAAGGAGTTTAAGGGTCGGCCCCTAAAACACAGTTGTTCAGATTTCTCTAGAACGGTTAACAATTCGTGAACAGTTGTTGAACAAAATATGTTTATAGTTGAGATACCTTTCATTTGATATCAAGAAAAAGGGGCTGGCCCCTCAAATTAGGGGCCAGGAGGGCTACAAAGTCTTTTAATAATAACTATCTACTTAAAAAAAATTTGTTATATATTATTAAGGCAAAAATGTTCAACTTATTAAGCTTAATTCAAATCTGAAATCCGTTTTAAAATCGGACGATGCATTACAGAGATATAGGGGTTTAAAAATTGATTTTTCCGGAAATTTTGATTCCACATTCTTGGTTCAGAAAATAGTGTTATGTTCAAAGTTAAACTAACTCGTACCTAGAATGATTCGATATTTGTTAAGTCGTTCTTAAACACATTCGGATTTTTTTGGTTAAGTCGTTCTTGAAATCGTTAAGGTTTTTGTTAATTCGTACTTAAAGTCATTCGGAGTTTGTTAAATCGTACCAAGAATTATTCGATTTCTTATATCTTTTTGTTTTAATTACTCCTGGTATTGGTTTTAGAGCTCTGCTTCTTACAGGAACATCTAGCTTTTCTTTCGACATTAACGGAAGACCCACTCGTTGCTTTGCAACGAGCTTTGCTCTAGTTATTCTTTTTTTTCTTTTTCTGACTTTTTTGGAGCATTATTTCTCAAAAACTATTCAACCGATTTGCACGAAATTTTCAGGACTGATTAAGCATCATCAGAGCTACATATTATCAAATTTTCAAACGATTACGTCACTTCCGGTTTCAGATATTGACGATTTTGTAAATCTTTAAGGGTCATTTTGTCCACGCATCTCCTCCGAAACTAATCAAGATAGAAGCTTGAAATTTTTCCAGGATTGTAGATTAAAGTCTGAAGTTGTACCCCCCTGCTTCCAATTATTAAATTTGCGCAAGGCCTCGAAGCTCGCCTGAACCTGAAAATTAGGACCAAATTTTTTCACGAAATTTGTGAACATTTTCTCTAATATCTTTTGATGTATAAATATTTTGTTAAACCATGTAATGCAAAAGTTGTTTCAATTTCCACGGGCTTTCATTTGATATCAAGAAAAAAGGGCTGGCCCCTCAAATTAGGGGCCAAGAGGGCTCTAAAGTCTTTCTGCAATAACTCTTTACTGAACAATAATTTGTTATCAAGTATAGAAGCAAATATGTTTATTGTACAGCTGTTTATCTATACAGTACCGCACCTTAATCATATGTTACGTAATTAGGGGTTTCAAGGGGCCAGAAGTCCAAAACTTTGATCATTAATATCTAGAAAAGAAGAAATATTTTGAAAAGCATTGTAGAAGAAAAAATACTTAAAATAATGTTCTCAACAATATGCTACCTAAAAAATAAATTGTTGGTGGCCCCGGTAAGGAGTTTAAGGGTCGGCCCCTAAAACACATTAGTTAAGATATCTAAAGAACGGTCAACAATTCCTGAACACGTTTTGAACAAAATATGTTTATATTTGCGAGGTCTTTCATTTGATATCAAGAAAAAAGGGCTGGCCCCTTAAATTAGGGGCCAAGAGGGCTCTTAAGTCTATTAATAATAACTTTTTACTGAAAAATAATTTGTTATATATTATAGAAGCAAAAATATTCTTTGTACAGTTATATATCTATACAGTACCATATTTAAGTCATATGTTACGTAATTAGGGGTTTCAAGGGCCCAGAAGTCCAAAACTCTGATCAGTAATAGCTAGAAAAGGAGAAATATTTTGAAAAGCATTGTAGAAGAAAAGTTGCTCAAAATAATGTTTTTAATAATATAATACCTAAACCTTTTTTGTTGGTGGCCCCATTAAGGAGTTTAAGGGTCGGCCCCTAAAACACAGTTGTTCAGATATCTCTAGAACGGTTAATAATTCGTGAACAGTTGTTGAACAAAATATGTTTATATTTGCAAGACCTTCCATTTGATATCAAGAAAAAGGGGCTGGCCCCTCAAATTAGGGGCCAGGAGGGCTACAAAGTCTTTTAATAAAAACTGTTTACTGAAAAATATATTGTTATATATTATTGAAGCAAAAATGTTTAACTTATTAAGCTTAATTTAAATCTGAAATCCGTTTTAAAATCGGACGATGCATTACAGATATATAGAGGTTAAAAAATTGATTTTTCCGGAAATTTTGATTCCACATTCTTGGTTAAGAAAATAGTGTTATGTTCAAAGTTAAATTAACTTGTACCTAGAATGATTCGATATTTGTTAAGTCGTTCTTAAACACATTCGGATCTACTTTGTTAAGTCGTTCTTGAAATCGGTAAGATTTTTGTTAATTCGTACTTAAAGTCATTCGGATTTTGTTAACTCGTACCAAGAATTATTCGATTTTTTTTATATCTTTTTGTTTTTAAACTCCTGGTATTTGTTTTAGAGCTCTGGTTCTTACAGGAACATCTAGCTTTTTTTTCGACATTAACGGAAGACCCACTCGTTGCTTTGCAACGAGCTTGCTCTAGTTAAGGTCTTCCGTTTCCAACGGAAGACCTTATTGTTATTCTTCGGATTCTTTTTCTTCTTCTTCTTCTTTTTTTTTCTTACCAATTTTGTGCACGCGATATCTCAGAAATGGCTCGACCGATTTGCACGAAATTTTCAGATCTTACTAAATATGTTCTGAACCTTATCGGAAATTTTTTTGGTTGATGACGTCATTTCCGTTTTTGAGATATTGACATTTTAAGGATTTTTAGGGGGTTGGTTTGTCCAAGAGTGTTCTCATAAACTACAAACGCTATCGATTTCAAAATTTCAGGGATGATAGACAAAAGATTGTTTATATGTACAAACGCATTTATATTTGCCTAGCACAAGAAACGCCGGAGCTCCATAGGGCTTGAAAATTGAGATAAAAAATGCGTTGTAATTTTGCTTGATTTTCTTAGTTTATCTCTTTTCTCGCAAATATTTTGTTAAGACATGTAGAAGAAGAAAGATTTTTATTTACAAGATCTTTTGTTTGACATTAAGAAAAAGGGGCTGGCCCCTCAAATTAGGGAGCTAGAACCCTTAAAATTGTTTACTTTATAACTCAAAAACGGTTAAGATTTCGATATTGCTGTCGCTGCAAAAGTTGTTCATTATGATCTTATTAATGTCGTAGCAATAATATTTTGTTCGGGTATTGCGTAATATGAGTGTAAAAAGCTAGACTTGTTACCATGTATTTGTGTTTTATTTGGCAAAAAACGGGGTATCTGTGCGTATGACTGACATGAAGTGTACCAGTTTACATACGGAAAGTGTTTAAACATTTTAATTATTTTCAAGTGAAACACATTATGGATAAAAGAACTGCTTCTATGCAATGCAGTCGCATTTAAAATCAAGCTGGATTCCGAGCTGTATATCCGATCCCTTGCCCGCGGCCGAGGAAATAGGTCGCGGCTGGAGATAGCGAGCGGTCTGCCGTTATCTAATACACAAGATTTGCGCCTTGCTGAAATGCACATATGGGTTTCTTTGTGTAGCTGCAAACACAAACATTCCTATTTAAACGATTTTAATAGTAAACAAAAAAAAGATTATACCTTTACCTACTACCATAGACAGTGTACCAGCTTACATGTGGAAAGTGTTTAAACAGTTTAATTCTTTTCTAGTGAAACACATTATGGATAAAAGAACTGCTTCTATGCAATGCATTTGAGTCGCATTTAAAATCTAGCTGGATTCCGAGCTGTGTATGCAAACAATTATACGTATCCGATTTCGTGCCTGCGGCCGAGGAAATAGGTCGCGGCTGGACTAGCGAGCGATCTATCGTTATCCAATACACAAGATTTGCGCCTTGCTGTAATGCACACATGGGTTTATTTATGTAGCTGCAAACACCAAGAATTCCGATTTTAACGATATTAAAGATTATACCTTTACCTACGAAGTAATGCTGTTTTAGTCGACTGTCATTGAAAAAAGGCGTTCTTTGTGATCTTGTCTATGTAATAAAATAGTTTTATTGTTGGAAAATAAAATTCAGTTATCAAACTGCAAACATTTTAAACCCACCACGTTGAGTGTACATTTACATAACGCGGGCCGAGGAGATGCTGCGCTAGTGGACAACCGATTCGCTGTAGTCTAGGACACATGCTTCTCGTGTTTATACGTTATCACACATTTGAATGTTCTATGATTCTTTGTTAAATTATTTTCATTTTTAATTACATTGGTTAACGATGCATCAGACCATTGATTTAAATCATAGTGCGTAAAATAAAGGAAAAAAAAACTGCCATCAATGAATATAATACAACGTTTTACAATCGTAAATCGAGTTGAAATGTAAATACATTCACCTGTGTCTATTTCTGACATTTTGCTGCTGAGAATTTAATGCATTACACTACCCATTTCAACAAAATAGGCGATAATTCCAACACACACACAACTTAAGTATCTGTAATCTGTGATAATTCATTTGGCTAATATATTAGAATTTTTTATGAGTTGAGAGAGAGAGAGAGAGAGAGAGAGCATGAATTAAGTAGGGTGTAGTAAGTAAAGTGAATTGAAATATATTTAAAAAGCGTTCGAGATAAGGCAGCTTAAGTGGTACAATGTCACATGCTTGCGGTAGGTGCGGGAACGATAAAACTAACCAATTTTAAACAAGTTGAAGTTGTATTTACATTCAGGCCGTAAAACAATAATGGTCACACTATTGGTTTAACCTCTTCTGAATGGTAGTTCGATTTATTAAAAAGCATACTCATTGTTGATTTTATTCTTTCATTTAATTAAATTTTTATTTTTTGTTATTGATTATGAAAGAATATGTGAGTTTTTAAAAAGTTTATGTACATTCGGTGAGTAAAAGATTTGATTGGATTCGGACAGTTGAAGATCGAGTAGAGGACACATGGTTAAAAATACTACTTAGTAGATTAGCGAAATTTTCAAATCGAATGGGCTTTGCATATGCAGGCACACTCGAATAGTTAATACATAAATTATATATAGTCTACTAAAACGTCTGTATATTGTATTATGTATTTGCTGCCTGAATAGGACTATTCTTCCCCAAAAGAAGCGCTCGGCGATCGCATAAAGAAACTTATGTATAGTACAACACCTGATTGGAGTACATGCTTATATATTTTTTTCTTTAAAAGTTAACTTTTAACCAAGCGAAATTGTAGAGGTCATGGAGTCAATAAGCAAATCAAATTTGCCAATTAGGCAATAGCAGTTATCCAATGCCTATGATTGATAATTTTACAAGGTAAATTAAATACATGTAAATATGAATTTTAAAGCACTCCCCGCCCCCTTGTTAAGAGCTTCCGTTTCCTGCATTCTTTTCTTTTATGAACGATTTTTGTGCACGCATTTTCTCGGAAATGGCTCAAATTTTGTTAACGGCCCGATAAGAAGATGAAAGCATGACCCCTACAATTTATTTCCCAAATAAATCAAGAACGGTCTCAAAATTCAAACACTGGTTGAATAACATATAACTTATTTTGTGCAAATTATATGTGCAAGAAATGACAATTTTCATGTAACAACAAAAATTACACTTTGTGAAATCTAAACATTTCTGAATTTATCATAAAAATTAATAATTTTCGACGGCTCATGCTGTTAGTTTTTCGTCTTTCGTTCAACAGCACATCGATTGTGAACATTTCAGCGTGGTTTACAACAAGAGGGTGAAACGACCACGAATTTTGACAGATTCAGCTACAAAGAGTTTAAAAGAGATGGATACAAAACACAAGTGCGATTATATATTGTAGGAGATTAAAAATAATTAATCTACGTTTGCCATAAATACAACATTTTATCATACGAATATTTTAACATTTAGATCCGTCGAATATTTCCATTTCCTTTCATTGTTTGGTGCCTGATTTGAAATAACATTTCGAGGTATACCAAGCGGAGAAATTTCTTTAAGCTGCATCTTCCGATTTGTCGGCCATTACAGTATCAAAAAATTTTTCCATGCAAACCAAATGAATGATCTTACAAAGTTATAGACGTATTTACACGGAATTGATCTCCTTTCAACGTTAGAAATATTCAAAGTAAATAAAAATAAATTTTGGGGCATACAAAAACCCCTAAAAATACAGCATGGGAATGTTTAGAAAAGATAACCGTTTGGTTTCGTCCTCCGAATGATTGGATTTATTCATCCTGCAAGTTTTGCATCGATTATAAACAACGTAAACTTCAAACAAGAGGGTGTACACTGCTTTATTTTTGGGTTTTTTAATAGTCATGCTGTATATTTCATTTGTTATAATAGATCATATAAAAAGGACAGATACAATCATACTCGCTTCGACGTAAGGGGCCAGTTTAAACACGAGGCGAAATAACGCGAAACCCTTTTATGTCAGTTGTTTGTACATTTTACAGTAAAACTTGTCGAATCCGGCGGAGGGTGGTTCTAAAAAAATGGCCGGATTAGGCAACATCCGGTTTAGAGGGCATTGTTGTAAATTAATTTTAGTATTTAATGCAGTAGGTCTTCGTCGTGTATTCTTGCAAAATTTTCAATTCTTTTGAAATACATTAGATTTCATCGATCTTAGTTACGGCACTTATTTTCATTTTCATTTTTTTTGGGGGGGGGGACAATAAATCCACAACGGAATACTTACGATGGAAATACTTTTCAATCAAATCATCGTAACTGATAATTTTACAAACATCCGATTAACCTGAAAATTGCATGCTTAACCGGAAATTGTTAAACAAACATTACAAATCAACAGGTGGCTGAATACGTAATGGCGAGAACTGTTTTGATGCAGGGAACAATGGATAAATATTATATAAATGAGAATTTTATAAAAATTGAGCATTTTGACAGAATAATATGTAACTCTAGATCTGTACGTGTAGCCATACAACGGGGATAACAAACGATATCGGCAGTCTTACTCCCTCAGTAGCCTGAATCACGGCCTGAAAAAAAAAATAGGGTGAACTATAATCTAATTATCTAATTTTGGCAAAAAATGCGTATTTATTTATTACAGGACATAACGATATAAACTGAAATGAGTTGCTAGTTTGGATCTATATTCATAGTTGTTTAAATCAATAGCAACGACAGAAGAATTGGTCGATAATTGAACATTAATTATCTCGCAGAAGGCCGATCGATCGATAAGTGGCCAGACTACGGGAGATAACTCTCACTAGTTATAAGCATTCGTGTTTTTTTCATCGCGGCCGGTTTACAGAATAGACAAGATCCGGATTGCACAACATTTTTTACACAAAAATTATAGGAAAATGTCAAGGGGCTGAATAATGTCGCCGGATTGGACAGCATCTTGGAATAAACAACATCCGGATTCAACAAGTTTCAACATGTACATTATTTTTTCATTGAAATATGGCTTAATTGACCCGGAAAACTGCTGCAACGTATATTATTACACACATACTTAGCATTAGAGTACAAAACTTTTATTGAAAATCGGACTATGCAGGTTTAACATTTAGATTAACATGTGTAAGACACTTTATTTGTCTTGTGCATGATCCTGTGCATGAATTATTTTCACTACCTGTTTATTTCTCCAAAATGATCTCCAATTCCATTCACAACTGTTGTCATTCAAAATCACGTGAGGTAAATAAAATTTCAAATTTTGAGTCCATCTCAACTGTATCCAAGAAATCTACTGATTTTATCATGTGTTACGTAATTAGGGGTTTTTAGGGGTCAAACGTCCAAAATTTTGATCACCCATATATCATTTGATATTTGACCTTTCATTTTCATTTCAAGAAAAGGGGGCTTGCCCCTCAAATTGAGGGACCAGAGGGCTCTAAAGTCTTTTATCTATTATATAATAGCCCTTTACTGAGAGATATTTTGTGAAATGCCATAAAAGCAGATATGTTATTTTACAGTTATGTATCCAAGCAATGTAATAATTTTATCATGCGTTACGTAATTAGAGGTTTTCAGAGGTCAAATGTCCAACGTTTTAATCACCCATATATCAGAGAGGAAATACCTTTGGAAATGCAGTATAGAAAAAAAAGATGCTCAAAATGATGTACTAAACAATATTCAACATTAAAAATGTCGTTAAACAGCCCCTATAAGGATATAAGGGATCGGCCCCTAAAACGTTCTTTCCCATATATCTCAGGAACGGTAATGAATTTCAAAACACTTGTTGAACAAAATGTGTTTACAATTAAACGACCTTTAATTTGATATCAAGAAAAAGGGCTGAACCCTCAAATTAGGGGACCAGAGGGCTCTAAAGACTTTTATCTATACCCCTTTACTGAGAGATATTTTGTGAAATGTCATAAAAGCAGATATGTTATCTTACAGTTATGTATCCAAGCGATGTAATGTTTTATCATGCGTTACGTAATTAGGTCCTTTTAGAGGGCAAATGTCCGAAAAATTAGTCACCCATATATCAGAGAGGAAAATCTTTTGAAATGCAGTATACAGGAAAAGATGCTCAAAATGATGTACTAAACAATATGCACCCTACAAAATTTCGTTAAACTGCCCCTATAAGGGAATAATGGATCAGCCCCTAAAACATTGTTTCCCATATATTTCATGAACAGTAACGATTTTCAAATACTTGTTGAACAAAATATGTTTAAAATTAAAAGACCTTTCATTTGATATTAAGAAAAAGGGACTGACCCCTCAAATTAGGGATCAAGATGGGTCTAAAGATAAGGATCAAGATGAGTCGAAATTCATTTACTGAGATATGTTTTGTAATATGTTATATAAGCAAAATTAGGTATAATACGTTTATATATCCTAACCATACAATGATTTTCTCATGCGTTACCTAATTAGGGTTTTGAGGGGCCAGAGGTAAAAAAGTTTAATCTTTTCTATCTCAATTGGAAGAAATGCAAGTATTTAAAAAAGCAACATAAGAGAACTTATAAAAAGCATTGCAGGAAAGCAATAGTACTCAACTCCTATTTCAAGATCATGTTTATTTGTCAAAAATCAAAGTCGATGATGTCATACCACCTTCTAAAAATCGGACGGAAGACCTCCTCGTTGCTCGCAACGAGATCGTGTCTAGTTATTATTATTCTTCTTGGTAGACACCCTTAATTTCTCAGCCATTTCTTTATCGATTTTAATGCTTTTACAGGGATGATGTCTTAGGTGAATGTCTCTTTGCATCCTACCTTCTGTCTGAAAATTCACTTCCGCTTTTGAATTATCTCCCTTTTTCGTGTTTTTTGGATCATGATTTTGTCCACGCGTGTTCTCAAAAACCGTTATAGTTAGAGACTTGAAATTTTTATGCAAGATAGAGTGGTTATGGTAGATTTGCATGCTTGTTTTAGATTTCACCAGAAGTCATTGTGTTTGAATCTCGCCTGGACCTGAAAATGTTGATGTTAACTTTTTTTCACAATTTTGGGGAAATTTGAGACTTTATCACGAATATCTTTTTTGTAATTAATATTTTGTTATCATATATAGAACAATAAAAGTTTATATATACAAGAGCTTTCACCTGACACCAAGAAAAAGGGGCTGGCCCCTCAAATTAGGGGCCCAGAAGGGTCTAAAGTCAATTATCTGTATCTCTTTAATAAGAAATATTTTGTAATGTGTTATAGAAGCAAAATTGTTTATATTCTTGTTATTTATCTATACATGATTAAAAATTGCTGATATGGTACATAATTAGGGGTTTTAAGGGGCTAGAAGTCCAATATTTTGATCATTTATATCTTAAAAAGGAGAAATATTTTGAAAAGCATTATAGAAGAAAAGATGCTCAGATTAATGTTTGTAATGAAATGTAACAACCAAAAATTCGTAAAATGGCCCCTATAAGGAGATAAGGGGTCGGCCCCTAAAATAATCTTTTTCAAATATCTCAAGAACGGTAACGATTTTCTTATCACTTAATAAACAAAATGTGTTTAGATTAAAAATACCTTTTAACTGACACCAAGAAAAAGGGACTGGCCCCTCAAATTAGGGGCCCAGAAGGGTCTAAAGTCAATTATCTGTATCTCTTTAATAAGAAATATTTTGTAATGTGTCATAGAAGCAAAATTGTTTATCTTCTCGTTAGTTATCTATACATGATTAAAAATTGCTGATATGTTACATAATTAGGGGTTTTAAGGGGCTAGAAGTCCAATATTTTGATCATTTATATCTTAAAAAGGAGAAATATTTTGAAAAGCATTATAGAAGAAAAGATGCTCAAAATAATGTTTGTAATGATATGTAACAACCAAAAATTCGTAAAATGGCCCCTATAAGGTGATAAGGGGTCGGCCCCTAAAACAATCTTTTTCAAATATCTCAACGAATTTCTTATCACGTAATGAACAAAATGTGTTTAGATTAAAAATACCTTTCAATTGACACCAAGAAAAAGGGACTGGCCCCTCAAATTAGGGGCCCAGAAGGGTCTAAAGTCAATTATCTGTATCTCTTTAATAAGAAATATTTTGTAATGTGTTATAGAAGCAAAATTGTTTATATTCTTGTTATTTATCTATACATGATTAAAAATTGCTGATATGTTACATAATTAGGGGTTTTAAGGGGCTAGAAGTCCAATATTTTGATCATTTATATCTTAAAAAGGAGAAATATTTGAAAAGCATTATAGAAGAAAAGATGCTCAGAATAATGTTTGTAATGATATGTAACAACCAAAAATTCGTAAAATGGCCCCTATAAGGAGATAAGGGGTCGGCCCCTAAAATAATCTTTTTCAAATATCTCAAGAACGGTAACGATTTTCTTATCACTTAATAAACAAAATGTGTTTAGATTAAAAATACCTTTTAACTGACACCAAGAAAAAGGGACTGGCCCCTCAAATTAGGGGCCCAGAAGGGTCTAAAGTCAATTATCTGTATCTCTTTAATAAGAAATATTTTGTAATGTGTTATAGAAGCAAAATTGTTTATATTCTTGTTATTTATCTATACATGATTAAAAATTGCTGATATGTTACATAATTAGGGGTTTTAAGGGGCTAGAAGTCCAATATTTTGATCATTTATATCTTAAAAAGGAGAAATATTTGAAAAGCATTATAGAAGAAAAGATGCTCAGAATAATGTTTGTAATGATATGTAACAACCAAAAATTCGTAAAATGGCCCCTATAAGGAGATAAGGGGTCGGCCCCTAAAACAATCTTTTTCAAATATCTCAAGAAATTAAACGAATTTCTAAACACTTAATGAACAAAATGTGTTTAGATTAAAAATACCTTTCATTTCATATCAAGAAAAAGGGGCTGGCCCCTCAAATTAGGGGCCAAAGGATTTTAAAGGGCAAGAAGTACAATTCTTAGATCTTTATATCTTTAAAAGGACAAATATTTTGAGAAGCATTATAGAAGAGACGATACTAGGAATGATGTACTCAACAATATTTCACCAACAAAATTTCGTTAAAAGCCCCTATAAGGAGATAGGGGTCGGCCCCTAAAAAACCCCAAAATATCTCAAAAACGGTAACGAATTTCTAATCTCTTGTTAAACAAAATGTTATTGATATTGAAATACCTTAATTTCTTTTAATATCAAGAAAAAAAGGGATGACCCTTTAAAGTAGAGGCCAAGAGATATCTAAATGTTTCCAACGAAAGTTCTTAAACATGAATCTGAAAGAAATAAGCTTCTGGCCTTTTCAATGAAATATCACTTTTTTCTATTTCTTTATCATGTTTACCTTATAAATAGCAAACGCTAGATCATTCATGTATCTCAACTATGAAAACCGGACGGAAGACCTCCTCGTTGCTCGCAACGAGATCGTGTCTAGTTAGGGTTTTCCGTTTTCAACGGAAAACCCTTCTGTTATTCTACTGTTTCTTATTATTATTTTTTTTTTTTTCCCGCAAATTTTGTGCAGCCCATTTCTCGAAGATTTTTTGACTGATTGCTATGAAACTTTCAGGGTTTGTAGATGATGTTAAGGTCTAAAAACGGTTTTTTCAAATTTTTGAAATTCACTTCCGGTTATGAGTTATTGCCCTTTAATTGAAAATTGGGGGGTCTTTTGTCCAGAGTTGATCTCGGGAACTACACATGATAGTTGCATGAAATTTGGCGAAATTGTAGCTAACGTGTTGAAGTTTTGCTAGCACGAAAGTTTTGGCAAATTTCTTTTTTAGTTTTTGAGTTATTTCTCGCCAAAATTCAAGTTTTTTTCGGGGCTGAAATTTTGTTGCTTTTTGTGTTATAACTTTTAAACTAAAAATATTTTGTTAGAACATATAGAAGAAAAGTTGTTTAGAATAACGAGGGCTTTCAGATGAAATAAAGAAAAAAGGGCTGGCCCCTATAATTAGGGGTCAGCAGTTCATACACGTCTTTTTCTGATAGCTAAAAATGTTATCATTTTATGAAAAAAAAATGATTAGATTACTTTTAATAAATTAAATTTCGTCATTTGGTATGAAATTAAGCAAGCTCTGTGCTATATTTATTTGTAATTTCATAAAACAAATATGCGAGAATCGTACATGAACGAGTTAATTGTCTACATAGGCACAGAAGAGAACAATGCCGTTTCAGGGTGTAGCATTTATTGTTATTGTTGTGATTAAATTTCACGGTTTTATTCTGTTTATCTATATCATTTATAAATGCAATGAACATACACAACTACTTATTTAATCGTGCTACGTGTCCGCGCAGAGCAAATCGGGGCCTCCTTGTCTGTAACCCCAAACATAAACAGTAACGAACGGCATTGTGGGAAAGTGGTAAAACCATGGAGGCCGAAACGCAGAAGAGAAGTTGTGTATTTTTTCGCCGTACATGTTGTACGTTCACATGCACTTTCAATCCACA
This sequence comes from Magallana ariakensis, assembly GCA_020458035.1. Taxonomy (NCBI): domain Eukaryota; kingdom Metazoa; phylum Mollusca; class Bivalvia; order Ostreida; family Ostreidae; genus Magallana; species Magallana ariakensis. The sequence goes on from CM035811.1 coordinate 8,857,492, forward strand.
GTGAAGCACATGAACATGCACAGGAAACACTACTTCGTATTTGTATAAGGAGGGATATATTCTGAATCGTTTACGAGGAAATTCTAACAGTCACAGTACTGTCGGCAAATGTTTACGTTTCCACTGATCAGCTGTTGATAAGCTGATAAGAGTTACGAGTAATAAAGGAGAAAAGATGGATATTTAAAAGTGTTATTAATGTGGATGTTACTGAAGAAGGTAAGTCTTTTTACTCATTTTAAAGTTTCTTAATTGTCTTTAGTGGTTAAAATGCCAGCATGTTAACTGGTTAACATTTAGCCTATATAGGTGTAAGTACGTGCACACTGTCACTGATTATGTTATTTTTTTTAGTCCAGACAATATCTATAAATCTTTTTAAGAAAATTGACTCCCAAATGTTTTACCTTGAAAAATTTTCAACTCAAAATTCAAAGCAGGGTCTAATTAGAAACATATATTCTTGTGAGGAAGACTTTTCAAGTCCAAATGTAAACATAATATCAAGTAAATAAAATTGTTTACTTCAGAGTTAAAACATGACTTTAATATTTTGATGATGCCGATCATTGTATCATTAGAGAGGCTTAGCAGACCAATGGGTATCTGGTACATGTACTTGTACATGTATGTTACAAGTTAGAACTATGCGTTCCACCTTACCAGTTAACATAATTTTTCTTGTTTAGCAGTTATGATGTATACTTTCATTGTCCTTGTTAATGTTTTAAATGTAATTTTTATATACTCTTAATTTTTTCAATCTGACAACTGGCAGTACTGGCGTGCGAGCAGTTCTCGCCGCAATCTAATTAAAATTAGATGTTAGATCCGCTCGCTTACTCGCTACACAAACATCTAACAACATCCCATGCAGGGTCACGTCAGTGTGACCTTTCAGTTAGCCAATGAAATCACGACTCCAAATCTTTGGCTGAGGGCACAGAACTCCTCTGCTTTTTTTATCGACATACGTAGATGACCGAGGTGTTCAAAGCGAAAGAAAAACAAAAATGGCACAGCCCATGGCAGCGAGGAAAACTTGTGTTTTAGGAGATGCCTGCATTATATGTGGATTTTCGTTTGTCCAATACGAAAAGACAGCTGATGGGACTGATATTATTCACAAGTTCTATCAAAATAAACTAAAACTGAACACAGAAAGGATAGATTGTATACGGAAAGTAACCGAAAGATCGGATCTCGAAGGGTGTAACGCGGACGTTTGAAGGAAATGCTTCAGAAATGTCGTCCAAAATGCACCCCAATATCTCTACTTGTTCTTTTTTAAGCTTTTTAAAGTTGAATAACTGAAGCACTTCTTCGGACGCCAATTTGAAACTTCAACCGAGTTGATTTTAGAAACACGAATCTGATTGGATAATTCAGAAATGTTTATTCATATTTGAAAGGTCACACTGACGTGACCCTGCATGGGATGTTGTTAGATGTTTGTGTAGCGAGTAAGCGAGCGGATCTAACATCTAATTTTAATTAGATTGTTCTCGCCGAGGACCATTTCTTGCCAGTGCATTGTTACATCATTTTTCATATATAATTTTAAGTGTTGATAAAGTGACGTAACAATGCACTGGTAAGAAATGGTACTTGGTGAGAACAGGTCGCACGCCAGTATTGATTAATTACAGACAAAAACTGAAGGTAGTGAGTGTTATTTTTTATTGAACACCATTGTTTAAAACAATTCCTTATATATGTGACAGTCTAACTGGTTTGAATACTGGCGCCAGATAGCTTAGTTGGTAGAGCACCTGACTAGAGATTCAGGGGGCCAAGGTTCAAATCCTGATTTGGTCCTTTATTATTTCTCCCATCCCGTTACAATATTGGTGCTGTGACCAACCCCTGGAACTGACAAGTTAACTCCTGAAAGGGGAAGAGCCAGGGGTGATCTTTGAGGTGAAGAAAGGAGAATGTGATGGTCAGACTGGTTTGAATACCGGCGACAGATAAATGTAGCTCAGTTGGTAGAGCACTTGACTAGAGGTTCGAATCCCAGTCTGCTCCGTCATTAGTTATCCCATCTTGTACATACATATATTCAGACATATAACAGATGATTAAGAGTCATCATATGTTTTGCAAGATGCAATAAATGTATTAAAACCTTTACTTTACAACACAATATGTACATTTAAATGACAATTTATGTTTCTTGAAATTATCTGGTGTGGTTTTCTTGACAGCAATCTGATTAAAATCAGCTGTTCTGATATACGCTACCGCTCTCGAACATCTGAAACAACCCGCTTAGAGGTCACGTCCGAACGACCTTTCGATAAGCCAATCAAATTGTGGCTAGCAAAACTCTGCCAGCAGATAATTTCCCATAAATCTGTGCGGTTATATTTACCTTGCTGTTACTTCACCCGATAGTCTTTAAGAGACGGGGATTCTCATTGGTCAAAAAGGTCACGACCTTATATTTAAATATTTAGATTGTCGGGTCGTTCGGACGTGACCTCTAAGCGGGTTGTTTCAGATGTTCGAGAGCGGTAGCGTATCAGAACGGCTGATTTTAATCAGATTGTCTTGACAGCCTCGCAATCAAGTCAGTGTTAGCTACGTTATGCATAAACAATTTACCGGCTCCTAAACCACAAATTTTCTTATTAGTGGATTCAGGTTACTGCTGATTGGCTGCTGTTGCAGCAGACTAATAATATATGCATGAAAAAAACAACACTGAACTTATCAGAGAATAAAAAATTCATATCGAGTGACATGTATTTTCAACTGTTGGAGTTGGGTCGGTTGGAGTTTGGTGGTTTTTTTAAAATGTATACTTGTGACAAAACATATATGTGGTACATAAAGCTGTAGCTTTACGAAGACAGTTTGGGTTAGACCATATATAGTTACAATGCAAGTAAACGATATTTACATATGTACGAAACACTTGCAATTTATGGCGCACGAAATATACGCTAGTTTTAAACAGATTGACATACATGTATCATACCACATTCTGTAAAAATAATCTATTAAAAATTCTTCATTAAGTTTACTCGTACATGTTTTATCCTTATTACACATAGTACCTAGTGTTTTTAAAACATGTAATTTTTAAGAAAAGAAAAAAAACCCTCACTAAATTTATTTGCAAAAAAACAATAACGCTGTTCTGATGGGTAGTATTCCTTTGTAGTTTACGAATCGAAATATAGACTAGCTGTTGCACTACAAGTAATAAACTCACTTACTCTCTCTCTCTCTCTCTCTCTCTCTCTCTCTCTCTCTCTCTCTCTCTCAATTTGATATGTGTCTATACCTAAGAAAAATTTTTAATATTATGACTTGATATGCAAATTTTTGATCTAGCTTGTACTGCCTAAATGTTAATGTCATGTATTGGGATATGTCATACTTATTACACTGCATGGTCAGTGTATTTTTTCAGAAATACTATGCATATGTTAATGTAAACACGTGATCAGCTATTACTAGTACATGTATGTTAACACAGCTAATAATTTTTTTTTTTTATTTCAGCTCAAAACGGTCTCTTGTTACCACATGGCACCACATGGCTTTTACCTGTAGATTCTTGTGGATTCAGCTCTTGAGTTAGCCTGTCACCTCTACCCACATGCATATTCCTTGTGTTCTACAGACTATTTACCGGTAATTCAAATTAAATCGGATAATTAATGCATAAACAATAATGGAACTTTAAGAAAGCATCATGCCTTGTTGTGGTTTGTGTTTGATAAGAAATTATGAAAAACAAAATTAAGGCTGTTTAAAGAAATTCATAATTGTTGTGAAAATTTGTTTTTCAATAAAAGTATGCAAAAATTATTATGTTTCCTTTATTTCTAATTTTATAAAGATATTTAGATGTGTTTACATAATTGAAAAATCACCCCCTCACCCATTCAATTGTCTCCATTAAGATTACATGTAGGATATGTAAATGTACATTTGACTTTGAAATAACATCTGCTATGATAATTACTTTTGAAATGAACAAGAAACAACCTATTTCTACCCTTCTAAGGTATATATGCATAAAAAAGTAGAAAAACATGTCAAATTTGAACATTTTTCATTGAAATCAACTCTGTCTCCAGCTACCTGGGTGTGTTTGAATTTAATTTTAATTTAAGGCAAATGTCTAACTTGTAGATCTTACAGTTTTAGCATGGTTAGAAGGAGACTAGAAATCAGAATAGATTAGATATTCACTAAATATGATTGTTAGCTTACTTTTTTTCATGAAAACAAGAGATCACATGCATCAACAGCATGTCTATTCGTTAATTAAAATGGTCGAATCATACAATAAACAAAAAAAATATAAAATTTAGAAGCATTGATGATTGTTTTCAAATACCTGTGAGAAATGACTCAAGGAAATTGCCACAAGTTTCATAGAATTAGGTAAAACATTTCAAACCATGACTTTTTATGAAAATCAAAAGATGGGGGGGGGGGGGGTTACATGTAAGGGCATTTCTAAGTGATGTGAAGCTTTTATCATGATAATATCATGTAGATGTATGTTGTATTGAATAAGGTTTCTTATTAAAGGTGGTTGAACAACAATTGACCTCTAAAAAGTCAGGTTAAGATGTTTTACTATGGAGAACCCTATAAATCTGTATTTACTAAAGGAAATTGGAAATGATGGGTTCACTTAAATGGCCACATTTTTATTAAACCTCAATGGAATTGGCAATATGTGGTATACTTTTTCTCAGAATTGCATTAGCTTTCTTATTCTAAGACAAACCGTCTTTTCATACAATGTTAGTGTACTAAGTTAAAGGTACAAGGGACAGTTTCGAATAAAGTACTGTCAGTATTTTTGTAAAATTGAGAGTGACTGTACTTGAAGGCTTATCATTGTTGCGTAGATTCATGAAATTAATTTTAATGATTATCATTAGTTAGAGAGATGTCTCTTGTTAAAATTGGTAAGCAATATTAAGGCCCCTAATATTAAGTACATGAGAAGCAGTAATAAATTGTTAAACTTGCGGCTATGTCTGTTGTGTTGACAACACACTGTGAAATTGAAGGTTACAGACGGGAGGTTATATAACACGAAATGTATAGGTGGATGGGACATTATATACCTATTTACTGGGTATGAGGACAATAGCAAGTTTATTGTCCCCCAAGACAGCAACTATTTCACGAGGCAAAGCCAAGGGAAAAAGTTGCTGTGGAGGGGACAATAAACCTGCTATTGACCGAATAGTCAGTTAATTGGTATTTTATTATACCAAAGAAAACTTCATTTGTCAGCGATGCAGAATTTCTTGATGATAAACAAATTAGAGTTATCGAACTTTGTATTTCATGCGGCGATCTGATTAGGTCAGAGGTGTTCCGAGTTTAAAAAGGAGGAAAATCGAATTCTGCCGATGAATGGTTTTGATGACTATTCGCCATGGGCAGATAGCATAAATACTATTTCAAATTAGATAAAAAAGCATGCTTATGCGGCGCTTTCTAGTGATCAGTTTGTCCGTTTGTCCATCTGAGATTGCTTGACTGGAGCATAGCTTCTCTCCCCTTGGCCCAATCTGGCTCATACCTCATCTACAGGGTTCCTTTGGGTAAAGGATGTGCAGTGACCTTGAACCATGTTTTTAGATGTAAGGTTAAGGTCAAAGCAGAATTATTATATTAAAATCCTTGTCTGGGGCATATCTTCTCTCCCTTTGGTCCAATCTGGCTAATACTGACAGAGTGTCTCTATGGTTAAACGATGTGCAGTGACCTTGAATGAAATTTGTAGGTAAAGGGTGAAGATCATATCTGATCATGCAAAAATCCTTTTTTCAGAGCATTTATACTTTCCACTTAGCCCAATTTGGCTCAGACTTCACATAAGCAGAGCTTTTGAGTAAAGGGTGTGTAGTGACCTTGAACCTATTTTTAAGGTAAACTGTGAAGGTCATAGCAGAATTATATTTAAAAAATCTTTGTCCGGAGTATATCTTCTATCCCTTTGCTCCAATCAGGCTCATACTTCACCCACATGATACCTTTGATCAAAGAATATGCAATGACCTCGAATGATATTTGTAGATCAAGTGTCAAGGTCATAGCAGATCCCACAAAAATCCATATTTTAAGAGCATATATATATATACTCTCCTTTTAGCCCCTATTTGGCTAATACTTTACCTAAACAGAGCTTATTGGTTAATGATGTGCAGTGACCTTGAACCAAGTCAATGTAAATGTCATATCAGATCTCTTTATAATTAGTTTTAGACCGTAGATTATTTCCCAGATATGCTTAATCTTGGTCAGATTGAACAAAAATGCCTGTATGTTAGGGGGAATGAGATTGAATTAGAAGTTCTATGCCAGCTGGAAAAAAATCCAATTTATAGGTCAAGGTCAAAGCAAAATTCTTTGAAATAATATAAGCGGGGCCCTTTGAAATGTTCACCATCTCAGTGTTGTCTGGTTCATAGTAATTTTACATAGAAAATATTCACAGAGGTATAATAAAGTAAACTATACATCGATAAGTTTCTGACAATTGATGATGCAACAAGCACACAGTACGAAAGGTTAACCCTTTCAAAAGCAGTGTAGAGGTAAAGTTCCTCAAAATGTTTTAAACAATTTTTTTGTTGGTGGCCCTGCGCAGTACAGTTAAGGCGGCCAATAAAAATATCGGCGAATTTTTGTAATGAAAACACGTATACTTTAGTTCATCGGACATGTCCTTTTTAAAATCAATAACAGTCGCTCAAATGCAATATATTTCTGAAATATATATATAACAGTACAATATTTTATGTTCATAGTGGTCACGTGATATGGCAGTCGCATGGTACAAGCGGATGTATTTGTGGTTCTGAGGTCATTTAAAAATGTGAATATTGCAAGGGCATAATCATGTCAAAATTCACAACTGAATTATAAAATAACTTGTTGTTATATAGTAGATTTTAAATAATGTTGTGAACTTTGTAAGAAAATATTATTTGTTAGAAAAAAAACATAATTTATAATGCATATGTTGAACAATTTTGAAGGTTACAGTGTTAATTTCATTAAAAATAATTAATTTGTGAGATTTCACAAGGATCGTAGAAGTTTTTAAATTACATAGCATATTTCAAATTTACATGTAAAAGTTTGTCATGATCAGATAAGTGTATGCCCTTGCAATAAAGTGATTTATTTAGGCACCCAGCTTTAAAATATACGATATTTTATACAAAACCGAGGTTGCCTCTTAATACGATGCATAATTATAACAAATTGAAAATAAGACTATATAGGTAGCATTCTACTAATAATAATGTTAAACAAAATATTCATTTATAATTTTCCGTTATTCTATGAAATTTATTTTTCATCGCTAAAAAAGCGCATGATAGCCTTCAATGACTTAACTTAATGCGTCATTTTGAAGCATATGACGTCATATTTTGTAGTACAGCGAGAACGACCTCTTGCTTATTTTTCAGTGTGTACGATATAACAGACATCGAAATTGTAAGTAATAGCATTCGTTGTTCTTAATTAAAAGAATAGTATAAATTAATTTTGCTAATAAATGAATTAATTAGTACTTTCGAGGTTTGTAATATTCTGTGATGTCATAATGCACATTTCCCGTACTTTTTGTCTGAACGGAATTTATTGACAGCCTTAACTGTGCTGCGTGTTAAGGAGTTTAAGGGTTCAGCCCCTAAAACACAGTGTTTTGGATATAACTTGAACGGTCAACAATTCTTGAACACTTGTTGAACAAAATATGTTTATATAAACGAGACCTTTTATTTGATATCAAAAATACGGCTGGCCCCTCAAATTAGGGGTCAGAAAAGCTCAAAAGCTTTTCATAACTATTTCCGGAGCAATAGTTTGTCATTAATCATAAATCTAAACGAGCTTATCAAGCTCAATTTAAAACTGAAATCCATTTCAAATTCGGACGATTGAATGCGGGATATAAGCGTTAAAAATTGATTTTTAAGGATTTTTTAATTTTGCATTCTGGGTTAAGAAAATAGATGTTAGTTCAATCTAAAGTTAACTTGTACCTAAAATGAAGTCAAATTTGTTAAATCGTACTTAAACACATTCGGATTTTTTTGTTAAGTCGTTCTTGAAATGGTTAAGGTTTTTTGTTAATTCGTACTTAAAACCATTCGGATTTTGTTAAGCCGTACCAAGAATCATTCGATTTTTTTTATCTTTTTGTACTTAAGTTACTTTTGTTAATAGTTTAAGAACTCTTCTTCTTAGAGGTATTTCTAGCGTTACTTTTTACATTAACGGAAAACCCACTCGTTGCTTTGCAACGAGCTTTGCTCTAGTTATTATTATTTTTTTTCTGACTTTTTCCGGACGCTATTACTCGTGAACTACTGGACCGATTTGCATAAAATTTGCAGGACTGATAGAACATCAAAAGTACTTGAGTTTATTAAATTTTGGGTTGATGACGTCACTTCCGGTTTGAGATTTTGAGGATTTAGTGAATTTTTAAGGACCATTTTGTCCACCTAACTCCTCCAAAATTAATAAAGATAAAAACATGAAACTTTTAGTGATAGTAGATGAATGTCTGTAGATGATTCCCTGGGTTTGATATTGTGGAAAATGCGCAAGGCGCCGAAGCTCGCCCGTGCTCGAAAATTGACACCAAATTTTTTCACGAAATTTTTGCACATTTTCTAAATTATTTCTGAATGTGTAAATAATTTGTTAAGACATGTAATGCAAAAGTTGTTCAGATTTACACGCTCTTTCATTTGATATCATAAAAAAGGGGCTGGCCCCTCACATAAGGGGCCAAGAGGGTTCTAAAGAATTTTATTAATAACTCTTTACTGAAAAATAATTTGTTATTAAGTATAGAAGCAAAAATGTTTATTGTGCAGCTGTTTATCTACATAGTACCATACTGAAATCATATGTTACGTAATTAGGGGTTTTAAGGGGCCAGAAGTCCAAAACTTTGATCATTTATATCTGAAAAAGGAGAAATATTTTGTGAAACATTGTAGAAGAAAAGTTGCTCAAAATAATGCTGTCAACCTTATGCTACCTTTAAATTTTTTGTCTTTGGCCCCATTAAGGAGTTTAAGGGTCGGCCCCTAAAACACAGTTGTTCAGATATCTCTAGAATGGTTAACAATTCGTGAACAGTTGTTGAACAAAATATGTTTATATTTGCGAGACCGTTCATTTGATATCAAGAAAAAGGGGCTGGCCCCTCAAATTAGGGGCCAGGAGGGCTACAAATTCTTTTAAAAATAACTATTTACTGAAAAATAATTTGTTATATATTATTGAAGCAAAAATGTTCACCTCATTAAGCTTAATTAAAATCTGAATTCCGTTTTAAAATCGGACAATGCATTACAGAGATATAAAGGTTTAAAAATTGATTTTTCCGGAAATTTTGATTCCACATTCTTGGTTAAGAAAATAGTGTTATGTTCAAAGTTAAATTAACTCGTACCTAGAATGATTCGATATTTGTTAAGACATTCTTAAACACATTCAGATTTTTTTTGTCAAGTCGTTCTTGAAATCTTTAAGGTTTTTGTTAATTCGTACTTAAAGTCATTCGGATTTTGTTAAGTCGTACCAAGAATTATTCGACTTTTTATATCTTTTTGTTTTAATTACTCATGGTATTGGCTTTAGAGCTCTGCTTCTTACAGAAACATCTAGCTTTTCTTTCGACATTAACGGAAGACCCACTCGTTGCTTTGCAACGAGCTTTGCTCTAGTTATTATTAGGGTCTTCCGTTTCCAACGGAAGACCCTTTTGTTATTCTTCGGTTTCTTTTTATTATTATTATACTTTTTCTTTTTTTTCTGACTCCTTTTCGGCTTCATAACTCAAAAAGTCTTTAACCAATTTCAATGAAACTTTCAGCGATTGTTGCAAGTTAGCGTCCCTCAAAGATGTTAAAGTTTCATTGACAACGTCACTTCCGTTTTGACGTTACGTCATTTTTAAAATTTGAAAAAAGTCATTTTGTCCGGGGCATTTCTCAAAAACGCTCAAAGAGAGAGGCTTGAAATTTTCCATGGTTATGAATTTGTCAATTAACATGTGCAATAAGGCTGGAAATGGAAATCCGTTACTTCCGTTCGAAACCGGAAGTGAATCAAATTTTTCGAAAAAATGAATTTTTTGATCAAATCCAAAAAGTATATGTGTTTTGTAAAGCACAATCAGTTGAATCTAACCGTGAAATCCGTTTTAAAATCGGACCACGCATATCAGAGATATTTGGGTTCAAAAATTGATTTTTCCGGAAATTTTGATTCCTCAGTCAAGATTAAGAAAATAGTGCAATATTCACACTGAAAGTAACTTCTACTGAAAACGATTCGTACTGGTCATAAAATTATATATGAAAACATAAATTTATATGCATATTGTAGAGTTTGCAAAGTTAAATTCAAAACTGAAATTGGTTTTAAAATCGGATGATGCATTGCAGAGATATCGGGGTTTAAATATTGATTTTTCCGGAAATTTTGATTTCGCAGTCAAGATTTTGAAAATAGTGCAAAATTCACACTGAAAGTAACTCCTGCTGAAAACAATTCGTACAGGTCATAAAACCGAACTCTGTTTTTTAAATAGTTAATATCTGAGTGTTTATTGAAACAATTTCGTTTGATAATTACGTTGAATGTGTAAACTTCGTTTGGAAAAAAAATTTTGTCAACACGAATCATAACAAAAACAAAGCAGCTGGAATTGAAGACACAGATCCCGATTCTAACAGCGAAAAGCGATCGAAAGTCTTTTTCTAAAATTTGGTAAAAGTGTTATTTAAAATCGCAATATTAAGCCTAGCTTAATCGTCGCAACACGTACAATTAATGTAGATTGGATCACAGAATATTGAGTTTGTAAAAATTTCAAATATGAATATATATTTATTGTAATTATGTACTTGAAAAATAAATGCATTAATGTAATGCATGCTAATTTGTGTTCTGCATATTAAACACAAACTTATTAGCTTTAATCGAAATAATAATCGTACGATTCACCATGTCAACTCGCCGTGTTTTGACTGCGAACAACAGCTGATAGCGGTGTGTCAACATTTTTAAAAGAATCATGGCCTGCAAGACGTCGATAGTGGGAAATTCAGCTCAACTATCGTGTGAGAGATTATAAAGGTATGTTTCAATACAGGATATGTCGTGTTGACTTTTTCTTTTCAGTATTTGTTTTTTCAATCTAATCCGAGATTCCTCTGACCCTAAACTTCGCTTTTGACGTGCGTCCCAATATTAAAGCGGATGTTAGAGTCAGAGGAATCTCGGAATATTTTCTGTCCCGTATATTTTCACGTGTATGTTTTGCACATCACTCTTTCGAATTTCTATTTATTATTTTCCTATGTTTATGTATGTCTTATTGTTTATTGACCAACACACCATATACACTGTAAAACAGTGCAATTAAAATGGCTGGGGGTCCCAAGGTACACAAGAGTAGAATGCTGTAATTAGAGTGCATGTTTGCATGATAACATTACCTTAAATATTTGAATATAGCAGATCTTTACCATATCGCCTTTCACTTAATTTATAAATTAAAAAACTCAGACAGGCTTCATCTTTGCTAGCCAAGGGTTTTCGGTCCACTCCGTTCCCCATAAACGGGGAGCGATGTGGACCAAAAACCCTTGGCTAGCGAAGATGGACAGGCTTATGCTTAATTAAATAAAGATATTTGACATGGTAAACATTCATTCTAACTAAAATTAGACCTTTCGTCTGGCTCTGTTATATATTGTTATAGCTGGGGAAAGAGCATGTAAAACAGAGTGCAATCACATTATATCAAGCTCAGATTTTAGGTTAATGTAATGATAATGTTCCCTGATATCTATAAAATATTCTTCTCAAGATTTAATTATTTCACTTTAAAAATTGTTTACATACAATGCATATCAAATCTTCATTGTATGTAAACAATTTTTAAAGTAAGACAAATGTAATAATTTTTACTGCATGTGCCTCAGATCTCTCTCTCTCTCTCTCTCTCTCTCCTCTCTCTCTCTCTCTCTCTCTCTCTCTCTTTCTCTCTCTCTCTCTCTCTCGTGCTTTTCGTCTTGGCAAAGCATTATAGAACAACTAAATTTTGTAACAAAAATATCTCTGTCTAGTAAATGAAATCAACAGTGAATTGAATTTTAAAATGAGCATGTTATCAATCCCTTATTTTTTGAATGTGCAACCAAAATGCAAAGCTTTGTAAAATTGTTCATGGATTTTTATTCGCATTATGCATAGTATTGTGTTTAAAACATGAAATTAATAAGAAAAAAAACCTCACTAAATTTATTCGCAAAAAACAAAACCCAGTAGAATTGATAAAACATGGTATAGCAGAAGCTTATACTTTGACGCTGTTCAGATGGGTATAATATTCCTTTGTAGTTTACAAATAGAAATATTGACTGTCGCACGAGTAAAACTCTCTCTCTCTCTCTCTCTCTCTCTCTCTGTTGATTTGATATGTGTCTATACCTGAAAAAAAGGATTAAAAATTTTAATGTTATATTATGACTTAATATGCAAATTTTTGTTTTTGTACTGCCTAAATGTTAATGTCATGTACATGTATTGGGATATCTCATACTTATTAAACTGCAATGTCAGTGTATTTTTTCCAGAAATACTATGCATATGTTAATGTAAACACAGCTATTATTAGTACATGTATGTTAACACAGCTAATTGATTTTTTTTTTATTTCAGCTCAAAACGGACTCTTGTTACAACATGGCAGTCACAAGGCACCTGATGATTCTTGTGGTTTCAGCTCTTAAGGCTAACCTGTCACCTCTACCCACATGCATATTCCCTGTGTTCTACAGACTATTTACTGGTAATTCAAATTAAATCGGATAATGCATGAACAATAATGGAACTTTAAGAAAGCATCATGCCTTGTTGTGGTTTGTGTTTGATAAGAAATTATGACAAACAAAATTAAGGCTGTTTAAAGAAATCTACAATTTTTAGTTGTGAAAAAAAATTTTCAATAAAAGTATGCAATTATGTTTCATTTATTTTGTATTTTATGATAATATTTAGATGTGTTTACATAATTGAAAAATCACCCCCCTCCTTTTCAATTGTTACCATTAAGATTACATGTAGGATATGTAATTGTACATTTGACCTTAAAATAATATCTGCTAATGCCTATGATAATTACTTTTGAACAGAAACAACATATATATTTTTACCTTTTTAATGTATATATGCATAAAAAAAATGTAGGAAAACATGTCAAATTTGAACATTTTTCATGGAATTCTCCTCCATCTCCAGCTACCTGGGTGTGTTTAAATTTAATTTTAATTTAAGGCAGATGTCCAACTTGTAGGTCTTACTGTTTTGGCATGGTTAAAAGGAGACTAGAAACCTGAATAGATTAGATATTCACTAAATATGATTGTTAGCTTACTCTTTTTCATGGAAACAAGAAATCACATGCAGGACGGCATGTCTATTTATTAATTAAAATGCTACAAATCATTCAATAAACAAAAAAAAAAGATCAAATTTTATTAGCATTGATACAGTGATTGATGATTGCTTCCAAATATGTGTGAGAAATGACTCAAAGAAATAGCCACAAGTTTCATAAAATTAGGTAAAAGATTTCAAACCATGACTGTTTATGAAAATCAATAGATAAGGGGAGGGTATACATGTAAGGGCATTTCTAAGTGATATAATGCTTTTATCATGATAATATCATGTAGATGTATGTTATATTAAATAAGGTTTCTTATTAAAGGAGGTTGACCAACAATTGACCTCTAAAAGGTCGGGTAAAGATGTTTTACTATGGAGAACCCTATGAATCTGTTTTAAATAGAGGAAAGTGGAAATGGTGGGTTCACTTAAATGGCCATATTTTTATTAAACCTCAATGGAATTGGCAATATGTGGTATACTTTTTCTTAGAATTGTATTAGCTTTCTAATTCTAAGACAAAACATCTTTTCATAAAATGTTAGTGTACTAAGGTAAAAGTAGCAAGGAACAGTTTCGGATAAAGTACCCGTTAATATTTTTGTAAAATTGAGAGTTGCTGTATTTGAAGGATTATGAGTGTTGCTAAGATTCATGAAATGAATTTTGATGATTATCATTAGTTAGAGGGATGTCTCTTGTTGGAATTGGTATGCGATATGAAGGCCCCTAATGTTAAGTACATGAGAAGCAGAAGTAAATTGTGACACTTGCGACTATGACTGTTGTGTTGACTGTACATTTTGAAATTACAGGTTACAAACGGGACATTATATAACTCGAAATTTAGGTGGATGGGACATTATATACCTATTTACTGGCTTTGAGTAAATAGGTATTTTATTATACCAAAGAAAACTTTATTTGTCAGCGATGCAGAATTTCTTGATGATAAACAAATAAGAGTTATTAGACTTTGAATTTAATGCAGCGATTGGATTACGTCAGAGGTGTTCCGAGTTTAAAAAGGAGGGAAATCAAATGTCGCCGGTGAATAGTTTTGATGACTATTCACCATGGGCAGATAGCACGGAAACAATTTCACGGTTAGATAGAATAGCATGTTTATTCATTGTAATTTTACATAGAAAATATTCACAGAGGTGTAATAAAGTAATTTATACATCAGTAAGTTTCTGACATGTGATGGTGCAACAAGCACACAGTAGGAAGGTAAACCCTTTGAAAAGCAGTGTAGAGGAAAAGTTGCTCAGAATAATGTTTTAAACAAAATGCTAAATAAAAGGTTTTAGGTCACCTGAGTCACTCAGGTGACCTATTGCAATATTGGTCTTCATCCATCGTCATGTGTCGTGCATCTCTATTACTTGTGAACTACTAGACCAATTTGCATGAAATTTCCAGGACTGAGAGAACATTAAAAGATCTTGATGTTAAAAAATTTTGGGCTGATGACGTCACTTCCGGTTTGAGATCTTGAGGATTTAGTGAATTTTTAAGGACTATTTTGTCCACTTTATCTTTATTCCTCCAAAACTAATTACGATAAAAACGTGAAACTTTCAGGGATAGTAGATAAATGTCTGTAGATGATCCTTTTTATTTGATAATTTGAAAAATGTGCAAGGCGCCGAAGCTTGCTCGAGCTCGAAAATTTGCAGCAATTTTTTTTATGAAATTTTTGCCCATTTTCTGAAATAGTTTTGAATGTGTAAATTTTTTTTAAAACATGTAATGCAAAAGTTGTTAAGATTTACATGATTTTTTATTTGATAGCAGCCAAAAGGGTGTGGCCCCTCAAATATGAGGCTAAGAAGGGTCTAAAGTCCTTTTATAATAACTTTTTACTGAGCAATAATTTGTTGTTACCAGGTAATTATAGAAGCAAACATGTTCATTGTACAGCTGTTTAGGCCTAAACAGTACCATACTGAAATCACATGTTATGTAATTAGGGGTTTTAGGGGCCAGAAGTTCAAAACTTTGATCATTTATATCTGAAAAAAGAGAAATATTTTGAAAAGCAGTGTGGAAGAAAAGTTGCTCAGAATAATGTTGTCAACAACACGCTACCTTTAAATTATTGGTTTTTGGCCCCAGTAAGGAGTTTAAGGGTTGGCTGTTCAGATATCTCAAGAACAATCAACAATTCTTGAGCACCTGTTAAATATGTTAATATGTTTATATTTACAAGACCTTTCATTTGATATCAAGAAAAGGGGACTTTTTATTGAACAATAATTTGTTATTCATTATAGAAGCAAAAATGTTCATTGTACAGCTGTTTATCTATACAGTGCCATACTTAAATCATATGTTACGTAATTAGGAGTTTCAAGGGGCCATAAATCTGAAACTTTGATCAGTAATATCTAGAAAAGGAGAAATATTTTGAAAACCAGTGTAGAACAAAAGTTGCTCAGAAAAATGTTCTAAACGATATCCTACCAAAGAATTTTTAGTTGATGGCCCCGGTTAGGGGTTTTAAGGATCGGCTCCTAATACACAGTTGTTCAGATATCTCTAGAACGGTAAACAAATCTTGAACAATTGTTTAACAAAATATGTTTATATTAACGAGTCTTTCTATTTAATATGAAAAAGGGGCTGCAATCTCAAATTAGGGGCCAGGAAGGCTTCAAAGTCTTTTTTATAATATCTCTTTACTAAGCGATAATTTTTTTAATAATCATAGAAGCAAACAATGAGCTTATTTAGCTGAACCTAACACTGAAATCCGTTTTAAAATCGGAGGATGCATAACATCCTAATAGATATTAGGGTTAAAAAAATGATTTTTCAGAAAATTTTTGATTCCGCGTTCTTGGTTAAAAAAATAGTGTTAAGTTCAAAGATAAAGTAACTTGTACCTCAAATGATTCGGTAATTGCTAAGTCATATTTGAACACATTCGGATTTTTTGGGGCTAGGTCGTTCTAGAAATCGTTAAGGTTTTTGTTAATTCGTACTCAGAATCATTCGGATTTTGTTAAGTCGTACCGATAAGTATTCACATTTTTTATTATCTTTTTGATTAGTTATTCCAGTTATTGGTTTAAGAACGCTGCTTCTTACAGGAACTTCTAACTTTACTCCCGACATTAACGGAAGACCCACTCGTTGCTTTGCAACGAGCTTTGCTCTAGTTATTCTTAATATTCTTTTTCTGCCTTCTATAAAGCTTTATTTCTCGAAAACTATTCATCCGATTTGCACCAAATTTTCAGGACTTATACAGTATCGGAGGGGACAAATGTTTTTAGTTAAATTTTTTGATGACGTCACTTCCGGTTTAAGATATTGACGATTTAATGAAATTTTAAGGGTCATTTTGTCCACGCAACTCCTCTGAAACTATTCACGATAGAAAGTTGAAATTTTCAGGGATTGTAGATGAAAGTCTGTAGATGTACCGCATTGTTTTATAATATGGATAATACGCAAGGCGTTAAAGCTCGCCTGAGGTCGAAAATTGACACCAATTTTTTTTACAAAAATTTTGCACATTTTCTGAAATTTTTTTAAACCTGTAAATATTTTGTTACAACATGTAATGTAAAAGTTGTTTCTATTTTCACGGGCTTTCATTTGATATTAAGAAAAAGGGGCTGGCCCCTCAAATTAGGGGCCAAGAGGGCTCTAAAGTCTTTTTGCAATAACTCTTTACTGAACAATAATTTGTTATCAATTATAGAAGCAAAAATGTTTATTGTACAACTGTTGAGAAAGAATCCTTTGAAAAAACTGTTTATCTATATAGTACCACACCTTAATCATATGTTACGTAATTAGGGGTTTCAAGGGGCCAGAAGTCCAAAACTTTGATTAATAATATCTAGAAAAAGAGAAATATTTTGAAAAGCATTGTAGAACAAAAAATGCTTAAAATAATGTTCTCAATAATATGCAACCTAAAAAAATTTGTTGGTGGCCCCAGTAAGGAGTTTAAGGGTCGGCCCCTAAAACATATTAGTTCAGATATCTCTAGAACGGTCAACAATTCCTGAACACTTATTGAACAAAATACGTTTATATTTGTGAGATCTTTCATTTGATATCAAGAAAAAAGGGCTGGCCCCTTAAATTAGGGACCAAGAGGGCTCTTAAGTCTATTAATAATAACATTTTACTGAAAAATAATTTGCTATATATTATAGAAGCAAAAAAATTCTTTGTACGGTTATTTATCTATACAGTACCATACCTAAGTCATATGTTACGTAATTATAGGTTTCAAGTGGCCAGAAGACCAAAACTCTGATCAGTAATAGCTAGAAAAGGAGAAATATTTTTAAAAGCATTGTAGAAGAAAAGTTGCTCAAAATAATGTTTTTAATAATATAATACCTAAAACTTTTTTGTTGGTGGCCCCAGTAAGGAGTTTAAGGGTCGGCCCCTAAAACACAGTTGTTCAGATATCTCTAGAACGGTTAACAATTCGTGAACAGTTGTTGAACAAAATATGTTTATATTTGCGAGACCTTTCATTTGATATCAAGAAAAAGGGGCTGACCCCTCAAATTAGGGGCCAGGAGGGCTACAAAGTCTTTAAATAATAACTTTTTACTGAAAATGTTCAACTCATAAAGCTTAATTTAAATCTGAAATCCGTTTTAAAATCGGACGATGCATTACAGAGATAAAGGGGTTTAAAAAATTGATTTTTCCGGAAATTTTGATTCCACATTCTTGGTTAAGAAAATAGTGTTACGTTCAAAGTTAAATTAACTCGTATCTAAAATAGTTCGATGATTGTTAAATGTACTTAAAACACATTCGGTATTTTATTTGCAAAGTCGTTCTTGATATTGATAAGGTTTTTGTTAATTCGTTATTAGAATCATTCGGATTTTGTTAACACGTACCAAGAATAATTCGATTTTTTTCTTTAGTTTTTCATGTATATTGGTTTAAGAATTCTGCTTCTTACAGGAACTTCTAGCTTTACTTTCGACATTAACGGAAGACCCACTCGTTGCTGTGCAACGAGCTTTGCTCTAGTTTTTATTATTATTATTTTTTTTCTGACTTTTTCCGGACGCTATTACTCGTGAACTACAGGACCGATTTACATAAAATTTGCAGGACTGATAGAACATCAAAAGTACTTGAGTTTATTAAATTTTGGGTTGATGACGTCACTTCCGGTTTGAGATTTTGAGGATTTAGTGAATTTTTAAGGACCATTTTGTCCACCTAACTCCTCCAAAACTAATAAACATAAAAACATGAAACTTTCAGGGATAGTAGATAAATGTCTGTAGATGACTCCCTGGGTTTGATATTGTGGAAAATGCGCAAGGCGCCGAAGCTCGCCCGAGCTCGAAAATTGGCACCAAATTTTTTCACAAAATTTTTGCACATTTTCTAAATTATTTCTGAATGTGTAAATAATTTGTTAAGACATGTAATGCAAAAGTTGTTCAGATTTACACGCTCTTTCATTTGATATCATAAAAAAGGGGCTGGCCCCTCACATAAGGGGCCAAGAGGGCTCTAAAGAATTTTATTAATAACTCTTTACTGAAAAATAATTTGTTATTAAGTATAGAAGCAAAAATGTTTATTGTGCAGCTGTTTATCTACATAGTACCATACTGAAATCATATGTTACGTAATTAGGGGTTTTAAGGGGCCAGAAGTCCAAAACTTTGATCATTTATATCTGAAAAAGGAGAAATATTTTGTGAAACATTGTAGAAGAAAAGTTGCTCAAAATAATGTTGTCAACCTTATGCTACCTTTAAATTTTTTGTCTTTGGCCCCATTAAGGAGTTTAAGGGTCGGCCCCTAAAACACAGTTGTTCAGATATCTCTAGAATGGTTAACAATTCGTGAAC
Organism: Magallana ariakensis; assembly: GCA_020458035.1. Taxonomy (NCBI): domain Eukaryota; kingdom Metazoa; phylum Mollusca; class Bivalvia; order Ostreida; family Ostreidae; genus Magallana; species Magallana ariakensis. Next base: position 8,876,835 of record CM035811.1, read on the forward strand.
AGTTGTTGAACAAAATATGTTTATATTTGCGAGACCGTTCATTTGATATCAAGAAAAGGGGTCTGGCCCCTCAAATTAGGGGCCAGGAGGGCTACAAGGTCTTTTAATAATAACTATTTACTGAAAAATAATTTGTCATATTTTATTGAAGCAAAAATTTTCATCTCATTAAGCTTAATTAAAATCTGAAATCCGTTTTAAAATCGGACGATGCATTACAGAGATATAGGGGTTTAAAAATTGATTTCTCCGGAAATTTTGATTCCACATTCTTGGTTAAGAAAATAGTGTTATGTTCAAAGTTAAATTAACTCGTACCTAGAATGATTCGATATTTGTTAAGACGTTCTTCAACACATTCGGATTTTTTTTTGTCAAGTCGTTCTTGAAATCCTTAAGGTTTTTGTTAATTCGTACTTAAAGTCATTCGGATTTTGTTAAGTCGTACCAAGAATTATTCGATTTTTTATATCTTATTGTTTTAATTACTCCTGGTATTGGCTTTAGAGCTCTGCTTCTTACAGGAACATCTAGCTTTTCTTTCGACATTAACGGAAGACCCACTCGTTGCTTTGCAACGAGCTTTGCTCTAGTTAATTTTATTTTTGGACCAAACAACTTTAAGCTAAAAATTAAAAGAATTTGATGTACATAGAGCTGTTTTTAAAAAAAAATCATTACGAATTTAAATTTATTACTGACAATTTCATATCAAGTGCATGCAATATTTTTCTTAAAATTGTCAAATCGATGTAAATCATTTCATAGTAATTCATACAAGTAATATGGAATGTTGTTTATGAATTAAAAGAATTTCTATCAATTAATGACATTAGCATGCATGATGCGTGCCCTTCTTTACATTTCTGATCATATTTTATCAATTAAAATGTCAAATAATGGTTACCCATGTCTATAATTTCAAAATATTTCATGGAATAGGAGGTAGAATAACAGACACAAAAAAATAAATGTATGAGCCAATGGGCATTTATTAAATATGCATGAACCCTTTACTAAATTGAGATAATGACATAATGTAAGATTAATTAAAAAAAGAAATGGAGCACAAACAGTATGCATTCGAACTTCATTTGGGGAACATAATTATAACGTTGCGACCACCTAGAATTTCACTTTCTGCAACTTCTCATACGAGAGGTAATAATGTTTTTGACAGCAAACTTCACATTATGCCAAGTGAAGCCCGATAATGTCTTTTCCTTCCTAATGGCATTTAGACAGTCAAGCTGACCAGGAGTTTTCCCTAGCTTGATAAAGTTATTACATTTAAACTGTCGCTCCAAGGATGCCTTTTCTACAGCAGTCCATGTGTGACGTTGAACACTGGCTGTGAAAAAAAAATAAGATTTTATAATTAAAAATTACTGTATTTTTTATCATATTTTTGTTAATAAGGTTCTTTGATCTTCAGCCCAAATGTATAGTCTTCATTCTAAAATTGGTATCCTTCCTTTGAATGTTATAATTGTATGAAAGATAGTAAAAAGAAATTCATTCATTTATTGTATCCAAGAATTTTAAAAAAGTGGTGGAATTTCTTTTAGGTTGGATAGAAAAAAAGATATAAAGCTGAAAATCTAAGTAAAAGTATTGTACTGTGTGTTGGAAGCTCAAACCCACATTCTAAGCTACATAAAAATTTCAAACTATTTATGAAGTTTAAAAATATTGCTATCCAAATATTCAATGCCTATCATTGATCGTCCTACCGTTTTAATAGGTCCTGGACTAATTCCTTTAGCAACCACATATGGGTTTACTTTAAAATAATTTCATAAAAATATCCATGTTCGCTCTGAATCAATAGAAAAAGTATGTGTGTAATTTATCCTCAAAATAATATTAGGTTTTCTACATACCTCGTTTCTCCCTCCTGTCGTCCTTGATGTTTCATCAGCCATTTTCCTTCTGCAAAGCCTATAACATTGAACTGACATGCAATGTAATATTAGCATTTCTTTAAATTCCTTTACCATGAAACTTCTCTAGACCATCCACTTTTTGAACCAAATTATAAATGGCTAGATTTAAGAGATTGGTAGTTACTTAGGTTTACAAAGAACTGAAAGTTCTGCTGGTTTTTAGAAGTTTCACTGTAACAAAAAGGTAATCGACTGATCACCAATGTTGAATACTTGACCTAAATTGTATTATATGCAATTACATTACTGTCACTAATGGCAACTACTTAGAATTAACTAGAAAATGTAATTAACTATTCTCTAAAACGACCAGACTTTTAACCTTACAGGACATCAAAGTAACCTAGTCTACAGGTAATTACTGTGCATGTACATTGTGTACTGTGTTGAATTACACAAAATACTTTGACCAAACAAACGCCAGGCTATGAATCGTACAGTGTACAGTGTTTTATTCTAGATACATTATAAAAAAATTGGGAATAAAATACAAGTATGTCAGAATGTCCTGGATTGCACACTTGGCAGGTTGAACAGTGCACACCCTACTTATATTTGAAATATTTGTTGCAATACCTTCTACTTTAATAGGCCACCCAACTCTGGAATATTTGAAAAGATCTGGAACTAAACAACTGAATAAAAAGTACCTTCCATAAGGGTTGCAGTGTTGGAATCATCATCAACTTCTATTTCACTCTCTGTTTCACTATCAATAGTTTTTAAATTGATAAAAAGACACATCAATAAACAGTCTTGAATATTCTTGAATAATAGACAGAAAATAAAAACATGATTTAAAAACAAACCTTTGTCGGCGAAATCAATTTCATCAAAGTCTTTTCCTTTGAATTTTTCAATGGTTCCATTATTGATTAAAAATTACAAAATTGAATTTAAAAACATTCAAGGAAACAATAGCACCATAAATGGAATATCTTTAGTATAACTTTGACTAGAAAATGTAGCAACATAAAAAAAAAGAATAAAAAAAAAATAAAGAGAGATAAAGTGTTTTTTACCCAAATTATATAAGACACTATGATATGTTTATATGTAAAAAATTCTTCCTAAAGAAAATACTAACAAATGTACATTAATCAAAATATTGGTTATTGTAACAGTTTTCAAGATGAGACATGTTTAGTTTACATCAAATGCTTAATATTTTTGAAAAAAATTGTCTAAATTGAGGACCTTGGAGCTGTGACAATATTCACTAAAGACTGCAGTAGCCTGGATTCATCATAAATACTACCTTTTTAAAGGTGTTTGAAACTAGTAGAAACTCCTGTTGACACAAAACCATCTTGTCAACAAAACACCTTAAGGGTAGTCATACATGCGTCATGGCATGTCTTGTATTACCTTATAAGACTTTTAGATCTTTAGGGTTTATCAGTGAATGCAAGATTTAATTACAGTACCGATCAGACCCAACCTAACAGAAAGTAAACCCCAACTAAACCCTGGGTTTACTTTCTGGGTTTACTTCGGTTTACTAGAGTTAACCCATAGTAAACCCAGAATTGACACAGAGAGTAAACCCCGATCAGAAGTACACCCCTGAAAGCAGACGCTAACTGTGTATTCGGAATACACAAGGGACAGGAATTAAAGGTAGTAGGATGGTAAGAAAAAAGACGGGTCTGCTTCACACTACAGTGCATACAGTTCATCACAAAAGCAATTTCCAAGTAAACCCAAGTGGATCCAAATTTTCAAAAAGTAAACGCAGAGTAAACCCCAAAAGTAAACCCAGGGTTTAGTTGGGGTTTACTCTGGTGTTAGCTTGGGTCTGATCGGTACTGTACATTATGAAGGAGAACATCCTTCACCACGTTAAATTTGAGATCTATGAGATGCTGGAGTTGGATTTAACTGTGTTGTTATAGACATGTGTTTCGTGCAGAAGCTTTTTTGAAATTAAAAACAAGGAATTAAAAATGGACAATTCGGATATTCTGAACAATGGAAGCAAATGGCACATCAATTTAATGTAATGTAATGTAACTAATAAGTTGACACTCGTGAACTAATGTGTATCAATTTAACTTTAAAGAGATTTCAACACACCTATCTTGACGGGCACTAATCGTTAGAAAGAATAATTGAAATACGTTACAGTGAAGGACTGATTCCTGAAGAAATGGACTTTTCCGCCGTAGCTGAAAACATTCTTAACGAGTAAAGTAACATATGAACAATTTAAGAAATTGTTTCGTATCCGCAAAAAAATTTTGTTAGTGATTTGGACATTCAAGCGTATCGATTAATTGGATTATTATTTTGGACTTATTTTCGTAAATTGACAGTTAAAATTGTTAGTAGTCCTATGAACAGTTAAAAAATATTAGTTTACTATTGTATAATTGATGTTTTGTTGTTTAATTCTTTTGTGCACTTCATTTAATAGGTTTTTATGTTAAATATAATCAGTTATTAGTAGTACTGGGATCAAAAATTAAGGTGGTGTGTAGAAAATTTTATTGTTAATTTGTGAGGTGCATATACCTACTGTTTAAGTAGTTTAGTGGAGTTTTTTTTTTATATTATTTCTAATAGTGAATTCTTAGTGGTATTTTTTTTTGTAGGTTTAGTTTACAGTTATAGTAGTCATACACTGAGGACAGTTATATTAGAGATGAGGGTGAGGAATGATCAGGGGTAAATTTTAGTGTATTAGTGAATAGTGATTTATATAGAGTTACAGATTTGAGAATACGCTGTTCAGACAGTTCAAGCTGTGTTTGGGTGATTAAGAATGGAGCAATGTATTGAGAAAGATGTAGAAATGGAGCTAATTAGTTAATAGGAGCTAATGATTTTAGATAATCATCAATTGTAGCCGTAGCAGTATATATATGATGAGCTCTAGAATCGAGGGGGATTAGAGTAGAATAGAGTATAGAATAGAGTTGGAGATTTGGCGGGATTTGTTATTATTTACTCAGTGCACATGGATTAAACATAGTTTGTGATGTGACTATTCTCTGGAATAATGTGAATAAACTTGTAAATAGTTTTATCCGTCTTTGTGAATTTAGTAATTAATATGTGCGATTCAAAAGAAATGCCGCTCACCTCCGTGACAAACCCTTGCAAGGTTAAAGTGACTGAAGATAAAAGAATTATTGCTTCAACAAAAAAAATTAACCCATGTCCTTCATGGCAATATTATTATTCCATTTTTCTACAATCCAAAACGTATTCTACTAAATAACAAACGTACTTAAATTATTAGAAAATTGATACACGATACTCAATTGACGTAAAAGGCCAATGGGTCTCTTGTTTATTAAAGCTCTTGGGATCAGAGTGGGTGGCCAATGTTGCTCAGGTGAGCTATGTGGCCCATGGGCCTCTTAATCTCCAATATGTTCCTTGTATGTACTTCGATCAAAATTGAAATCATTTAACTCTGGATTGACAAGGTCTTAAAATTCTGTTAATAAAAATGAGGCCAGTCCTCGGAAAAATTGGAGTACTCTGGAATAAAAAAAAACAACCTTGAGCCAAGCCATGTCTCTTGCTTTTTTAATGTTCAGGATCTTGAATTGTTATTTTTGAAGCAAAAATATGGCTAAAATATTGTTGATGTTGTGTAAAACAGCACAATCTGCAAATTGCATGTAAGAAATAGTTGGATAAGCATGGATTTTCATTTCACTGTTAAGATTTGTAAATTGGTATGTAAGTAATAACTCTTATCAATATATTCTCTCTCTCTCTCTCTCTCTCTCTCTCTCTCTCAATATATTATACATATATTTTTCAGAGGTGCTCAAAAAGTGAAAGTTTTCTTGATGATGTAACTTGGGCTACATCAACAGATTGCTTCAGTTCATCAGCAGTTGTTACTCCAGGAACAATCACATACGAAACAGGTGCCCACCCTCCCAAGTCAGATGTATGTCAAATAACAACAACCACGTGCGATACATCTGCAGGTGATTTACGTTACATCTGAATTTAATTGTCAGATATGACAAGTATGTTTTGTAATACTTACCAGGTTTTTACATGTATATTTTCATTTCCGTTGAAGTGGTTATTGAAAGTTTTCTTGATGACATGGACATAGGAACTATGACATGCAATATGGTTGCCCAACATCCCAAATCAAATGTAGGTCAAATGACAAAAACCATGTGTGATACATCTGCAGGTGATTTACATTTTTTTTATTACTTCTGAATTTAATTGTCAGATAATAACAAGTATGTCCTATAATACTAATCAGGTTTTCACATAGTATTCATGAAAAATGTTGTTAATGACATGAGTTAAGTGACACCATCTGCTTCAGACACAGTTGTTACTCCAGGAACTTTTGTATGCATTGCAGTTACCCAACCTCCCAGGTCAGATGTAGGTCAATTGGCAACGAACCACGTGTGATACATCTGCAGGTAATTTTATTTTTTTAATTCTGAATATAATTGTCAGATATGACAAGTATTTCTTAAAAAACTGATGACGTTCTTACATGTATACTGAACCTAACAATGAAACCACTAAACTGAACGACGAAACTACTGAACTGAACAATACTAAAATACTAAAACTAATTTACTGAACATTGAAACTTAACAATAGCATCAAATCTGTTTTTAATTTCTTTACTTCTTCATTATGACGCTTAGATCTGTCTATTTTGGTTTTTTTTTTTTTGGGGGGGGGGGGGGGTTCTGCTGACAAGACCCCTACTCTCCGTCTTCTGTCCACCAACTGTTTCTCAGTATATGTTCCTACTTTTTCTCTACTGTTCTTGCTTCAATACTACTACTAGAGACGGTAGGGGTAGGGACTGGAGTTGAGCTGAAAATGGTACTGGAAATTGTCGAAGTTGGGAAAATTTATTGGTTCTAAAATATGCCTGTTGCCGTCCCTTCTTTTTTTATCATCACTGATTAAACGGTATATTTTTGTAGTTAGAACATCTTCATTTAATATCTTCTCGATTTTTATTCATTTCATTTCAGTATGGATGTAATCTTTTTAACATCTTTGTTGTTTTCTTTCGTAAGTTCAATTACATGAATGCTTTTAAAAAAAATTAATTCTGTTATTAAAACTGTTCGTATATTTTCAAAAGCTGAAGGTTCTTTAAGGTAATAAAACCCAAGGTTTCTTAAGGAATCTATTATATCTTAAATTTTCAGAAATTGGGGTTCAAAAAATAACTTCTCACTAATCATGAACCTGTAATTAAAGTCTGTGTGAGTACGAGTAGTTGGCAGATGTAGTAATAAAAGATACAGATATTTAAAATAGAATACAACATATTTTGTAAACGATCTAATTGTAATATTCATCAAAATTTCTATTTGATATGTCTTGAATGGGATGAAATTTCCATAATGATTTGGGAACAGATGGAGAGAATTGTCCCACTGTTCAAGTTTGCTGAACAGAAGACAATCAAGGCAAAGCATCAGGGCAGCAGTATCTCTAAAATGTAAGTTTAGTACGAATGTTTTCTGAAAAACATTCACAAGATAATAGTGTGTTTAGACCTTTGCCATCAAATACATCACACATTTCCATAAGATTAATTATTTTCATGTAAAATCGTAAATCGTAAATTTTGTATAATATAATAATCCATGTATGTAGGTTTACAATTTCTAACGTATACTATTTTCTGTCCACTGAGCTGTTAAAGAATCTGTCAGATATTGCCTTAAAGGGGCATGGTCACGATTTTGGTCAAATTTTTTTTTCCGATTTCAATGTTTACAATGCTTCAGTAAGGCATTTTTTAAAATAGGCAACCAAACTTTGAGTGTCATTTGTTGAGTTATAAGCGATTTACAAAGCTTACAATTATGTGCTATATAAACAAAGCTTTTGTTTACATTTTGAATGTTGAAGTAAAAATTCCAATTTTAGATCTAAAATGAATGTGTTAAACGTTAGGAATTGTTTATTTATGTTCAAAATTGATAAGATAGACAAACTGGCTTGAAAAAGATTTGTTCACTGGTATATTGAACCTAGCCTATGTAAACAAAAACACGTGCCTTGTTTACATGAATAAGAATTGTGAACGCTGTATCTTACTTATTCATTTAATCATTAGAAATGCATCCCTAAAGCATTATAAATATTAAAAAAAACAGAAAAAATAAAAATTGATCAAAATCATGATCATGCCTCTTTGAATCCCATTAATTCAGTTACATTCTATGAATAGGAATATTAATTTTTTTTTCTACTGATGATTGCTGATTCAGAGGCGATTGATATTTCAATCCTGAAATTTCATTAATGAAACTGTCCCTGGCACTGCTAAAGAGTTCAGACTCTTGAAGCAGCAGGAGAAGAAAATTGCCTTTCACCACAACATAAAGTCGCGAAAAGTCCTGTTATGATATCCATTTATGTGATTTTTTTCATTACAAGGAATAAACTCACCAAATGAATTAACATGCATCAATATATATGAATTAATAATATTTCTGCCATAATAATACATTTAAATTACATTATATAGTTTATCGTCTATACCTGATTCAGCCTTTCGAAATGAAGAATTTACCGAACAAAGATGATGATCCACCAATACTTGTTTTTGTACATGGGGTCGGGGATCGGGGCAAATGCAGTGTCTATGTCATTGCTGGGGGGATCCAGATGAAAGTGAACAGCAAACATAAGGGATGCCTTCACACACCTTGTCATATTATTAGACGGAAAAAAATCCATCATCCTAAGATATGTATAACTAATATATTACTAATATTAGTTTACATGTCACGTGAATATCTGTTATTTGACTTGTTTTAGAAGTGGCAGACCGGCTGCGGGATGTCAACGTCACTGTAGGGCTGACAGAATCTGATGTCAACACTCCCTGTGGTTTCTTTGCTGGTCCTGGTACTCAGTCACAGGTGGTCAACATCGACTGTTCGTCTTCACCTAAGGGAAGATTCGTAAAGATCTCCATACCAATCGAATACCTCACACTCTGTGAAGTCGAAGTGTTTGGATACTCTGCCTAATTATTATCATTACTGGTGTCTTGCTAAATGATGTCTTTGCTAAATGATTCTTTTGTCGACCAATTAATCATGTACATGTTTAGGTGACTTTTTCAATAGCTTAATGTTCAACTTTACACGTGTGGTAAAGGTCTCTATATAATGATGGCTGTATACACAATACTGCATGCCGTTGATATTAAAATGCAAAGTGTCCTCATACTCCATTATATTTGATTTAACATTTATTAAATAACTTTGAACAGTATGTGTTCAGTTGTATTTTGTTCAATTCTCTACGAAGTCAATAATAATAACTTCTGCAGTTATGTTGTTTTCTTTTAAACAGAAAGTAAAGATGACATGTTTATCAATTACACAAAAAAGGAATTCATATACCTATTTCTTTTTTCTGATCGTGACTTTTTACATTTAACACTTTGTATTTTGTCTACTCTGTTAAGTTCATCAGAATGATGTATTTCCGCCTGTCGCCATTTGTCATGCGTTAACAAGTGAATAATTTTAATTTCGTATTGATAAATTTAGTCATTAGACATTTGAGTTATAAATATATCATAGACTTTGGCCTGTATAATATGACCAAGAAATAATATTCAGTATTCGTCTTTTATTTAGTCCCGTTCCGGTTTCACCGGATGATATTTAGAGGTATATTCTTAGCAAGTGAAAGTGCTATGGGCTACACGTAATGTTTGTTAAAGCGATGAGGTATTTCTTCTGGGGAAACCCATCATAATAGCGACATTGGCGCATTTTATTTGGAATTTTAATGATTATAGCAAATATGAAAAATAGGCTCCAAGACTTAAAAGCCGAGATTTTTAACCGGTCGGTTTACCTCAGGTTAGTTCAGGTGGAGGTGGAGCACTTATTTTGAAAGAGGTGTGAAGCCCCGAGGGAAACGCGCTCGCTTGTGTCTACATATCTATATACACGGGACATTAAGGTGCTCTCAACAGTTTTTCCGATGATCTAAAAAAATATCGTATTTGTACTTATAAAACAAATTGTTGAGCGTTGAAATGAATATAAAGTTATGAAAAACCGCGTGCGACATGGGCACAATCTTTCGTTTAATTGAACAAGTTTCTGACGGGATTTACTGAGAAAATATCGTGATGTTTTGTGCATTATACATTCATCCCACCGTACTCAAATATTATTTTAATGCAACATTGCAACAAACGCTAGTAAAACTTTACCGATCAGCTTCTTAATTAAAGTGCACAATAATTCTACCAGCTGCGCATGTACCAGAGTTGTCTGTACTTGTTTCTCTTCCGGTTTCGGCTTTTCTCAAAGAAATGTGTTAACTAACGATATAAATCGTGGATGCAATATTTGATTTAATTTAACAACCAGTATTTATTTTTAATTATTCACAAACATCTTTATTAATAAACGACGTATTCATGGATGCATGATCGGCGCCACGTGATCTTGACAGACTATTGGTGATCAGCGCGTTTGGGGTGGTACATAGACCAAGTACGAGAAAATTTTTAATTCATTTCTTATAACATTTCTTTTGATTATAGTGCTAAAAGATGACGATTTATAGACACAGTATGCATCAAAAGACAAAAGTTAATTGCACAATCGTCGCGAGCGCTAGACATGGTATACACAGGACGAGTTAACCAATGTCAATCATTTTCTAACATCAAATCTGGGGCCTCAATTTATTTGATTGACAGGGGTACACTGACCAGGTAAATTTAAAGGCGGTGCTTATTTTTTCGGTCTTTAAGTGATCAGATAACTTAGGATGCCTTCGTGTATGGCCGCCCATTATTTTGTATTTTTGACAATTTCAAGCTAACTTTTTTTCTCTAGCAAAGTTCAAGCGGTAGATACGCCATTGGGTGAAAGAAGAAGATGTCATAGTTGTAGATCGTGGGGTTTGGGACTTGCTTCGAATTCTGGAGGACATATGAATTAAAAGAGCCATGGTCTCGGTTTTGGTCAAATTTTATTATTCTATCCTTATTTTTATTCTTTACAATATTTTCCGGTAAAGACAGTTCTAGTTTCCCTTTTAAAAGTGTCCAGTTTCAACGGCTTGACAAGCATTCAGCCTAATAGACATAGTATAGCGTGGTTCTTCAAATTTAAAATCAATGGAATTTCTAAAAAAAAGTCTACAGTTTCAACTGGTAGATTGGCATCAACAAACAATTTTAAAAAAACCCAGAAGTAGTTCATTTTGTTTAACCCCATATCCGTAGCTTTCCGTCATTGGATACATTCAAGAGTATTCCAGAAACGTATATGGTATAATTATTGACTCCATGCAAACTATAACAGATATTGAGGAAATTACAAAGATTCCAGGGAAAAATTTAGTGATGTTTTGAGAAAACATTATTCTTAAACCATTGTACATGCAATTTTTTTTTCTCTCCCTTTTTGATTTATGTCAACTTTTCTTTTGATACACAGACCAATAAATCTTATTAATTTTCTGACTGTTTAGCGCTATGAATCTTCTGGTAGTTGGCAAGTTAAAAATAAATGTTTTCAGTGAATATTTGTAATGTATGCTTTATATATTAACATATACATAATATGGAATATTCTCAGTGCCGCAGCGATTTTAATTGGTATCTCTTTCAAACATTGCTAACAAAAAAAACGATTTAATCAATAGAAACACTTACACGCACCTGATCCTTCCTGACCATATTGAAGCGGAGGGGGAACCAGAGGAGCCAAATTAGACTTACCAACCATTACAGTCGTTGGGGAGATCACCTAGGAAGCGTGCGTTTCTGTCCAATTCAAATCCATATTATGATATATTCTATAACGCCAAATTAACCAATTAATTAAAGTATAGAATGAACTGCATAATCTTTTAGATAGGCCTTCCTTTTTAGCAAACATAGAAATAGACAGGTACAATTAAGCCATCAGATTAAATTTCTACATGTGTCGTTATTGGTTCATCTTCTAATGCAATAAAAATTAAATCATTAAAGGTTAACGATGTAATTGTTTTGCGTTTTTCTCTTGTATTATTAGTAGATGCTATTGATAACATTTTTGAATTTTATCATTAGTGGACGGATAGGTCGTTTGTAAATGATGAAAAACTATATCATTAATAGTCAGGAATCTAACTAGTAACGTAACGTCAGTATTGGATACAGGGAAATCAAATTACTCAAAAGGAAGTCAATATATTCACTAACCATTTAAGTGTACGTGATATTCAACAAAATGGGTAAAAATTGTTAAATAAAATAACTAATAATAATTCGGGTATTAGCAACTCTCTAGCCCGTGTTTTATTTTAAAAAATCATTTGACTAGCTCTTGCCATGAGGAGGCCAATCAATTTAAGAACAAAAATTTATATCATTTAGAAAAAAAAAAACAAAGTTACCAGGTGTTCGATTTGTTAAAATTTTTAAAAATAAATTATAAAGAAAGTAAATTTTGTGTAGAAAAATTGAAATACGAGACGTTGTTTCGTCCAGAAACAGTGTTAATGTGTGTCAAATTGAAACTTTAATGTGAATTCCTACCACGCCAGGCATCTAAAAATAACATCAATTTTCTGTTAAGAAATTCAAAATAAATGAATGATGTTTATTTTTTTTTTTGGGGGGGGGGGTACATTTACGTGGTTGTACAGCTTTCTTATTCCTAGCAAAAACTCAACATAAATGTTTTAAAGTTTAATAATTTACATTAATTTAGTGACCATTCATTATTGTATACGCATAAGTAAAAATCAACAGTGCGGTTGCTATGGAAAATTACCCAAAGTAACCGTGTTTTTTTTAATTATATCTCAAAAATAACAATTTTCTTTAAAAAAAAAAAGTAACTATCGTTGATAACAATAACAAACAATTGCATAAAGTAGTTAAAAAAAACTCCTTTGACAATAACATATAAAAATGTCAACAGATGCAGTAGGGTTATTTTCATGTGCAGAGAGGTCAAAAAGGTCATTATCTAAAAAAAATATATTGCAATGACATTTGAAAAGTGTTACTTGAATACATATATATTTATTTTCTTTTTATTTGATGCATAGATGAAAAATGTCAGAAATACACCATAATTTTATTTGCCAAGGATATCATTACCATGACTTAAGATGAAAAATGAAAAATAAAATCTTCAATAATACCATACAAAAAGTAAAGCACATTAGAGTAAACACCTTTTTGGTAATACTATAAATTAACATGTATCTATACTTATAAATTAAGACATTTTGCAAAAAAATTACGAAATGTCTGCACCAGAGTAATTGCTTACACCTTTAGTATTGCATTACATGGTGTCCGTAAGCTATAATTGAATTTTACCTAATAAGTAAATATTGAGAAATAAATCAAAAACCTACTTTTACCAGCCCGAAATAGCAAAATTGATAGTAAGGTGGTGGACACGCTTTGGCGGATCCAAGTCAATGGGAATTTGCATCAAAATAGATGCTTGCAAATAAATTGTATTAAATGATTACGTAAAGAGTGAGTATATTAACTGGGAACATATTTAGGGTATACGTAGATACGACAAATGTTTAATGAATAAGATGAGTCAATTCTTGAATGCGCGATTTCAGTTTTGATGGATAGAACATTTCCAGAACGGTGTAACCAAGAACGCGAGTTGACTAATGAACGTCATGGCGGAAAGTGTAGGGCGAGTTAATCATCAGACAGTTATCTTGGATTTGACAACTTTAGTTTAAGATATGCCAAAAAATATTTTTATACTTAATTAGCGTTTTTAAATTACAAACAAAACGAGAAATCTGAATCGGCTTGGGTAAGGTTACAGTCTTTTATCTGAAATTCGTTTTTGGGACAGTGATTATAGTTCTAGTAAAATTTGGCTTAGAGACCTAAAGAAAAAGAGGCCAAGAGGCCTAAACGGTCACCTGAGTAGCATATAACCCATATACAAACTTGTTGAGGAGTTTCATATATGCATTTAATTAAGTTTCTTTCTGGAGTAGAAAAAATATAAATTAGTATACATGTTTTATCTAAAACAACCTCCCATCCCCCATCCCAAGGGGCAAACAGAAACTCTCCCTGTTGGCATTTAAACAAACAAACAACAAGATATCTGTGAGCCAATGCTTACTAGTGATACCCCCACTCTAATGTAAATATGCAAAATAAGCAAAGTCCTCATTTAACAGGAAGTTAACGTCCGATTGGTAAAAAAACATATCCCACGATAAAGCATGCCTATAACAATACTGTGTAAAAATTTCAAGCATATGCGATAAACAGTTGCTGAGAATTCTTTGACAAAAATTTGTTTGACAATTTTGGCTAAAAAAAAACAAAGTCGTCATTTAACAGGAAGTTGACGTCCGATTGGTACATAATATATCCCACGATATGGCATACCTATACAAATACTGTGTAAAAATTTCAAGCATCTGCGATAAATAGTTGCTGACAAATCTTTGACGGAAATTTGTTTGAAAATTTTGGCTAAAAATAAACAAAGTCCTCATTTAACAGGAAGTTGACCTCCGATTGGTACAAAAATACATCCCACGACATGGCATGCCTATACAAATAATGTGTAAAAATTTCAAGCAACTGTGATAAATAGTTGCTCAGAATTCTTTGACGAAAATTTTGTTTGAAAATTTTGGCTAAAAATAAACAAAGTCCTCATTTAACAGGAAGTTGACCTCCGATTGGTACAAAAATATATCCCACGATATTTGCTCCCAAATATACATAAGCTCAATATTGAGACATCTAATTAAATTTAAAACAATGGATGCTGCAATGTACCAATTATTCCACCGGGTCGACCTATTATTTCACAAATAGGATCACCCACGGAACGCATTAGTCAGTACGTAGATTATTTTTTAAATCCAATTGTGCAAACATTAAGCACGTATATCAGGGACAGCTCGGACATTATCCTTAAACTTGAACATCTAAGACCACACGTAGATTGCCTGTTGGTCAGTTATGATGTAACGTCACTGTACACCAATATTCATTTCGAAGAGCTAATTACGGCAGTTCAGACAGCCTACACTGATTTTGATAAATCAAAATACACGATTCCAGCTCCTCCTACAACAGATCTTTGTTTTCTTTTAAGGCTGGTATTAGAAAACAATATATTTTAATTTAATTCAGTTTTATATAAACAAATAATAGGATGCGCCATGGGTTCTAAATGCTCCCCATCTGTATGCGATATTCGCTTACACCAAATCACTTATGAAATCGTCTGCAAATTTGCGAGGAAAGATAACATTATTTATCACGGTCGCTATCGCGACGACGGATTTATTATTTTTCATGGACCTGAAACTGAAATTCATGAATTGTTCGCAATAGCCAATTCGCATCACCCTCTACTCAAATTCCCGTATGAATTTTCTAAACAAGAAATACAATTTCTCGATACAACGGTGTTTATAGGAAATAGATTTCAATCAAATCTAATCCTTGACTTCAAAACCTATATAAAACCAACAAATACATTCCAATATTTGGAACGTAGCAGTGCTCATAATTCCTCTGTTTTCAAAGGATTTATCAAAGGCGAAACTATACGCCATTTTAGAAATACAAGCAATGAAAATACTCTACAAAGTATTAGTATTCCACGTGAATTTGAAATGCATCTTTTAAAAAGAGGCTACAATGAAAATGAAATCAAAACAAGTATACAATGTGCACTTGCAAACTATAAGAGACAGTTCATTGAAAAATAAAAATGAAACTAAAAACGAAAAATTCCTCTTGTTTTTGTCAGCAAATACAATCCTGGCATACGGCATCCAAAACGAAAACTGACTAAATACTGGCATATTCTTACAAAAGAACAAGAGTGTAAACAAGTTTTTTCGGAATTACCGATTGTGTCCTACAAACGTAACAAGAGGCCAATAGGCCTTAACGGTCACCTGAGTAGCATAACCCATACACAAACTTGTCAAGGAGTCTCATATATGCATTTAATTAAGTTTTATTCTGGAATAGAAAAAAATTTAATTTGTAATGACGACCACATCCCTGCCAGAAATCTTTCAAAAAGGACTATTAAACCTATAATTTTAGTGAAAAACTTAAAAGATCATAAAAGAGTGCATGACCTGATATTGAAAAGGTGCAAGACTCTGATAGAAAATAATTTAATAATAATAACAAGGTGGCTATTATTCATGTTTTATCTAAAACAACCTCCCATCCCCTTCCCCCCGAGGCAGACAGAAACTCTCCCTGTGGGCATTTAAACAAAAAAAAACCCAGCTTTATCGATAAAAGCCATCATGAGTTACTCACTTCTCCTGTTCCAGTTTTTGAATATTCAACATTCGTTGAGAATCACCATCTGGCATATTTACCAAAATCATTTTACCTTTATATCAGTGATTTTAGTTAGCCAATAATTACTTTACTATTAACAAGTCTATTTGTTTACTTTGAAAGTTCAAAAACTGTTTTTGTTTCAAATGATAAAAAGCCTTGCATAACTCTTTTGATCATACAACTTCTTTATAATTACATTATATTCAATGATAAATTACTATATATGAACAAGCAAAGGAAGAAACTCCATTAGGAAGAAGCAAGGAAAAATAAGGTGTAATTATAATCGGAGCGATAATAAAGTCTCCCAAACGAACGAGGCTATCATATAGAGTAGGGATGACCCACAAAGTTTCATGATGTTTCAAGGGGTCCTTTACTATATATCAGGTGAACTAACATGACCCAAGGAACAAGAATATATATGGTTTAGGGGTGAGGATCCCAACCGTTTTCAAGTTATTTGTGCACTTCCTATTTGAGGGGGGTCAGGACCATCCCCGAGGCCCATGACCTACCATTTGATGCCCCTTGACACAAGGAACAAGATTATATATGGTTTAGGAATGGGGTTCTTAAACGTTTTCAAGATATTTGGGCCCTTCCTGTTTGAGGGGGGTCAGGACCACCCTTGAAGTTCATGACCTACATACCATTTGATGGCCCTTAACACTATGAAGAAGAATATATATGGTTAAGGGTTGGGGATATTAACTGTTTTCAAGATATTTGTGCACTTCCTGTTTGAGAGGGGGTCAGGACCAGCCCCAGGGCCCATGACCTTCATACCATTTGATGGCCCTTAACACAGGGAACAATCATATATATGGTTTAGGGGTAGGGTTCTTAACCGTTTTCAAGATATTTGTGCACTTCCTGTTTTAGGTGGGACAGGACCACCCCTGGGGCCCATGACGTTCATACTATTTGATTCCACTTAACACAAGGACATCATATCCATGCCTTTTGTTTTTCACAAATATATACAGGAGAAGAGAAGAAGATTTTCTAAGATTTAATACATTTTTACTATATGGCCATATTGGCCCCACCCTAGTGCCTAAACACCTGTCCCAGTGGTCATACATTTCACAATTTAGGTAGAAGACTTCATGTACATCATATCCAGGCCTTTAGTTTTTCACAAATATATATGGGAGTAGAGAAGAAGATTTTCTAAGATTTAATACATTTTTACTATATGGTCATGTTGGCCCCACCCTTGAGTCTGAACCTCTGACCTAGGGACCATTAATTTCACAATTTTGGTAGAGGGCTTTGAGGACATCATATCCATGCATTTAGTTTTTAAAATATATCTATGAGAAGTAGAGAAGAAGATTTTCTAAGATTTAATACATTTTTACTATATGACCATATTGGCCTCACCATAGAGCCTGAAAACATGCTCTTCAACATGCGTTTGCAGAACACTGTTCGTCGAACATTGATGACTTAAAGCGGGCAGTGATCTCTGAACTCAGGAATTAGAGGACTGGCATTCAAGTAGTTCATGGATGTGTGAAAAGTGTAAAAAAAAAAACCACATTTCACCAAATGTATTATATATGTATTTTTAAAAATGTACACTAATGATGTACCTGATGATATTTATGACTTTAGATGCCTATAATATAATAATTTTAAATGTCATTACATTTATGCAATTAAATCATAGTTATAAGGATAACATTTTGAATCGGTTGTCATAATATATTTTCTTCCAGCATTTCTCTTGTTCTTCAATGCACATTAGCTATGAATTTATCAATTTCATTGAATATGTAAGAAATGAGACATATCAAGTTCACGGTGTAAGTTTGATATCTAACAAGTCCTCTGTTAGAAAATTTCTTGCCATTCAGAACAGTAAGGGTGATAATGATAGTCACAAATAATGAATTGAAAAATAACTGTATTAAATCAATAACCCATCTGATGCATGATCATATAAGCTGTTAGGAATACAGTATTTTTAAAACAATGGTTGCTTGGTTTCTCTCAAGTTACATTAAGTATTTATTTTGTGGGTTAGGAGGTACTTTTAAAATTGAAATCTCATTAAGATATGTGTTATCAATATCAATGCTGTGAACCACATTAATAATAACTGCTTCAAGAGAGCACACAGACATCTTTCATTAAATGTGGCATGAAATTACCATGAGGCTGTTCAAAGATAATTCTTTGTTTAATGTCACTGCTACAAAACCCTTTTGAATTTACAGTTTGCAGCTAAAATATTGCAATCTGTAGAAATGTAGATGTATATAGCAGTCATGGTACTCAATCAGATCGTCTTTTAAGCTGACAGGAACAATCATTAAAGCGATGGCCTTTAATCTTGAATACGCGCTGTATTTGTATCAATGTAAAAAAATAAGAATCATTATGAAAATTGTGTTTTAAGGACACACGAGATGTTTTGCAATTTTAGAAAAATTTCCATGAAAATCTCTTCCTTATTATTTGTAAATAAACATGTTTATGCCAATAAATTCTGGGTACATTACTAGGCTATGCAGCTGACCATTTTGGATTTTTCTTATAATCACATAGAAAATGCAACTGAATGCGAACAAATAGAGCCATGGTATATATTTTACATTAATCACCCCTGCGAATGTTATTGTCATTTAAATTTAGACATCGTAGTTTTAGTTGACCCTTTCAGTTTCGCAGTAAAAATTGAGCCTCGTGTTTATAGTCTATTTCCTAGAATCTAGGTACTTGTAATCAAATATAAACTTTAGACGTTTATTGATTTTAAACTTTATCTTTATTAATTTGTCGATAAAATGAGTTCTAGAAATAAATGTGACAATAGATAATATACGTTTTTTCTGATGTTGCAACAATTAACATGCTTAGTAGCGATCTGCTCTAAGGATTAATTTTCGATCCGCGCCTGACCTAGTAATAGCATCAATAGTAAAACAGACTATACTATTTTATGCAGAATGTTACTTGAAAATGACTCGATATACTAAGTTTTTATACAACACAGACACCAATTTTTTTTTTAAAAAGCATGGTATTGCACACTAAAAGCATAAAACATGGCTATGATTTTATCAAGCAACCCAATGTTTACATTTTCAACCACGTGTAGCGTTGTACTTACGTATTTTGAGAATATTATCGGAGCACTTATACTTCCGCTCGAATTTTCACAGGAACTGAACAAATCTCGGCGAAGTCTGGTGAACTTTCATTCGAGCACCTCTGGATTTATTACATACTTTGCAACGATAAAGAAAACATTCCGAACACATTCGCAGGGGTGTTAATGCTAAAAATCCAAACAGAAAGGAATCAAATGTATGGAAAGCCGTATGGTACCCCCACATTATTATTATATTTTACTATATAATATGGTCACAATAAAAATGTCCTACCAAAAATAATAATCACTTCCATTTCCTTACATTTTTATTTTCACGCCACAATAATTATAATTGTACCCACACACAATTATTTGTATTAATTTTTTTTAGCCAAAAGCAATCTGCCGCATTTTGTTGGAAGAACAGCAAAGGTAAATATATTATGCTTAAGAAATGTAACAACCCTAAACATATTTTCAATTATGCAGGATCTACGGCCCATTATATTTTATCATGTCCACAATCACAAGATATGACTAGAATCATAAAAAAATGCGTGTTTTACAATTGAAGTTCTATAGTATTAACTCTGCAGTATGCTAAGGTTCTTTTTTTTTTATTCATTTTTGTTGTTGGTATCTTTGTAGGCAGTCAATGCTGCTGACCAACTGAAAACACATATTTCTGGAGTAATAGCCTATGGTCAAAATGAATTCTACACCTTCCTAGACGTGGGACAATATCCGCACGATTCAAATTTGACTATCAACATTATTATCATGGTGCTGTTCAGATTGAAGGATAAGATGGTACATGTAGTTATAAACTTATCCAGCTTAATTCGTTTATAATCATTTTCCCGTTTTCCAATGAATTAATACATTCGATTAGATTACTGTATTTTAGCGATGAGAAATTGAAAACAAATCGTGATTAATTTAAAGGGTTTACAACCGTTACGGCATGTAAGGACAGGGAGGCTAATAAGATCAAGTTAAATTATTTCCTGCATGTACAGTGACCTTTGCATATTAAAACGTGATTGGAATCCACAGTTAATATGGAACAAATTTTAAGCTTATACAATAATTTGAGTCAAAGTCAATATACAAAAATATGTCTTCTTCATTTTATAAGTAAATGATAATGTTTATTTACTTTTTGCAATATTTAAGGTATCCCACTCCTGAATGTTCTTGTATCAAGAATTTCTTGAGAAGTATTTCATTGAAATCTGTAGACAAAACATACTTAAAAAATACAAAGATAATGGGGGCAGTGTTCATCCCTCAGAGTACTGGCCAATTTAATTTGACCTTTTTGCACCTAAAATGCATTTTCAGCCTAATTAGGATTTGTTGTCAGTATTTTTGATTGAGCAAACTTATTTCTTCAAATATTGTTTTTAATTATGCCCAATGGTCACACTGAATAGAGGGATTACGAAAAAAGTTTGTACGAAGCAGCGTTAATTTTTGTGTGACCTTTTTGCACTTAGAAAAACTAATGAATTACATACCAAAACATGTAGGTCACGATTCTTATTATATAGTATAGTACTGATAACGTTATACATGTGTGCGATTTGACCATTCTATTTAATGCATTATAAAATGCTTAAGAAAATAGAAATAATAAAGTATTTCTTTTCATTAGGAAGGAAAGTTACCACCTGTGCTGTATATTCAAGCAGACAACTGTTGGAGGGAAAACAAAAATAAGTTTATGCTAGCATTTTGCGAGTACCTTGTCCACGAAAATATTTTAAAGAAGTTAGTAAAAATAGAAAATAAAGCATTTAAATGTAATCAACCGTTAGATATTATTCATTTTTGTTTTAGGTCGTCAAGACAATATATACATGATACTAAAACTAATTTCTTGATAAATTTTAACTTAAAGAGGACAATGTTTAGAGAAAAGGCTTTTCATAAATATGTTTCATTGTAATTAATTACATAATTTTATATTTCACTCCTATTTAAGGTCCATTTGTCTTTCCTAATGGTGGGCCATACCCACGAAGATATCGATGCCTGCTTCAGTAAGGTATCCGATATTCTGAGAAGGAACGATGAAGAGACCTTAGATGACCTCGTCAACCTGTTATCGAACGTCACGAATATCAAGTATGTTTTTGACGTACGATCTTGGCTTGAAGGCAGCATTCGTGACGTTCGGAAACACACACAACCCCTGCATTATAAATTTAGAAACAGCGGCCATGTCGTGGAAGCTTACTACAAAGGGAAGCATGATTCCGCCTGGAAAATTCTTGATGGGGGACTTCTTATAAGAAATCAGCACAACAAAATAATCAAGATCCGTGGTAGTCCAAAACTCTCATCCATTAATTTTGATGGAATAGGGCTTGAGAAAATTGAAAGCCACCTCAAATTCTGGAAATGTTTATTCAGTGACCAGATAGATCAAACACAGTTCCAATGGTGGAAAAATTTCATTCAAATGTGGAAGAAATGTAAAGAAAACCTAGCTGAATGCCGTAGGCAATTTTTTGTGAATGCACAATGACTTCTGCCAAAACTACCCAAACAAGATGATGAAAGTGAGAGTGAGGAAGACTGTGAGTTGCCCGATGCACTTCAAAACATGATGGATGCTGAAGTGATGGACCCAATCGTCGTCATCAAGTAAAAGTCAAATCATTTCAACAACACGCAAATTGACTTGCATAAATTTCAGAAAATTAAGTTGTTTTTATACCCCCGCAAACGAAGTTTAGGGGGGTATATTGGTTTCACCCTGTCCGTCTGTCTGTCTGTCTGTCTGTCCGTCTGTCCGTCCGTCCGTCTGTCTGTAGACGCAACTTTGTCCCCCCTATAGAATTTTTTACTACTGCATGGAACAGTCTGAAAATTTGTACATATCTTGAACACCATCTGAAGATGTGCACCTGCAATTTTTTTTAAGATCAGACAAGATTTAATGATTTTATGATGTTGAAAAGTAAGGGAGGTAATCCTTACAGACTTTCGGTTATTAATTAATTAATAGTAAACACTCTAAAATATATTTATATTAATACATCCAGATGGAGGTTTTTAGACGGTGGCTATAAATAGCCACTGTCTATTGCTATCGTCCTGGCCGGAAGGGTATTTCTCACGGGGACCCTAGCGGATTAGGAACGATAACTCTGTTAGGTATGCAGAGTTACTGGCGATGTTTTACCGATTGTCGATTTCAGTTTGAGAACTAATTTACATCTTATTAGATATTTTAAGCATTATAGCTGCTAATTATTTTGTACATATATTTAAATAATTTATGAAATTGTGTCTTATTTTTAATGAGCAGTTTCCCTGTCTGCTTACGCGGTATTGATAACTTATGCACCAACTGCCAGATGTGAAGTTTAACTCAGTATCAGGACTCCAAAAATTATTTCACTGCGATAATTGACCAAGAGTTCTCACAATAATCATGTCTTTTTTTTTATGGTGTAAACAATTGTCAGAAACACACTATTTAAACGGGTTTGCCATTTCATTTTTCAGCAATTATGCTTCATCGATAAATTCATGATCAATCATTTTCAACGCATCAATTTAAGTTGAGGCAGTATTTATTTTGTTGTAGCTTATTCCAAAGAATTCACAACATATACTGACAATGAATATTACATAAATTACATTTCATTGAACTTCAACCGATCGATGGCACACTTTCTTCTTCAAGTGTGCATGTGTTTTCAAACATGCAAAAACTTGAAATTTACTATACAAACATGTTCAATTTTGGACTGATCTGTGATCGACCTTATTTTATAACCCTCTCAGTCTGTAGAATCATTAATTTTGTTACATGCACCTCAATATTCATCAGACAATAATTACTACTGATGTTGACGCCCTACAATGACTTTCTCTCAAACACGCTCATCGACCTCGGATTGTAAAACTCACGTGCAAATCGAGTCGCCATTTCACACACAGTTTTATATGTATATAAACACACCACACTTCGTCATTTTACGGACCTGGTGACGATGTTTCAAAAATTTTCAGTACAGATTTGTTGTCAGGAATCGAAGATATATGCTGTAAAACGTCTTATGGATTTCACGGCGTGTAAACCCGTGAATCTCCATTTTGCAGCAAGCGCTAGCTTTTTGTGAGGAAAAACAATCGGTTCAACTCATGCGATATTCCATATACATGTATGGTACATTGTGAAAGGTAATGTAAAATATATTTGTTCACTAAACAGTTTCTGACGAATTTTTTCACAGTAAACTGAATAACGTAATACGATGAGCGAGGTACGATCTGTGACTTTTCTCCATATGCGCCCGTCCTTGCTTTTTTTTTTTAAACTGTTACATGTACGTAAACATCGCCCCGTTTGTTCTCAAATAAACTCTGTAATTTTTAACTCGCGAGTACAACTTTATTATGAGCTTTCTTCAGCATTTGTTTCCGTGTGTTAGCATCATGTTCTCAACATGCTTTTTTTAAATGGGTGGGTCTATATAAATGCGTCAATCGGAATCTTGTTGCGAGTGTCATCACTCAACGCAATGCTAGAATGTGCTTCATAGATGACTGTAGTATTCTACTGAGCTACTAAACTGTAGCTTTTCGGAAATATTGCCGAGATTTGCGAACCCTATATCTATTGTCTAGTACATGCAACGAATAAAATGAAAATATACACAGATGTACGGCTCAGAAAAACGTGCGTTCAACTTGGATTTTGTTTGTTTTGTGTTTTAAAAACTGATTTTTCCTGTTAAAACATTAGATTTCATTTTACCACTTCTGTTTTATTCGTGACCTGGAGAAATTGAAAAGATCCCTGAAAACATTATTTATTTCTTTGCTCATTTGGCTTAAATCTGGTGCGGAATAGTTTACCAATATTGCCATTAATTTTATGGGATGGATAAAAGGTCAAGCATCACACGGCTTTGGAAATAAACATGTATAATTATAAACAGTTTTATTCAGGGTCCATATCTTTTGAGTCCTTTTTTTGATAAAGAAGACATACCTTTGTACACAAATGATCTACAGGTCATAGGTCAAACTTTATAATGAAAAGTCCTTTGCTTGTACGCTCTTATTATATTATGGACATGTCCCAACATGTCCCATTAACAGTATTATTTTACTGCAAAAAATCAAATAGGATGCAAATTTGAAGACCTTGTAAAAATTATACATATTAGTGCAAAACTCCTGACATTACACAGAGTTTTTTAAAATGAAAATATAAAAAAGATTCTTCAAAATCTCGCATATTAAATGCAGGATTAAACAAATATGTGATTTCCAAACAAAGGAACTGATTATGACCTTATGTAAAGCAAATGTTTTGGTGAATAATTAATAAATATTTGTTGTATTTATACTAGAAAAGTTAAATGTAGCAAGTAAATTATGCGTTTTAAAGTGTACTGAGAAGCAATAAAATAATTATACATGTGACAATCCCGAATTCATTCAAATGATTTGAATTAATCTACAGCTAAATACAATAGAACAAATGTACTTTAAAACGTTGGTTAATGAAACTGCCGCGACTGAATATTGTATGATTTTTCTTTTCAAATTTTCATTCACTTTTGTTGTGAGCTAATGGAAATAAACCACTCGAAGTCGAAGATAAAATATTGATTGACTCTGCGGTTTCATGATGACGTGCATTCCAAAAGCATTTTCCAGTTTTATCAAACATGTTCTTGTAAACTCATTCCGTTTTCTATACACCTACATGTATTAACTGGCTATGAAGACAAATTAAAGTAAGTGTGTTGGCCCACGAGACTGCAACTTTTTCCCTGTGAAGAAATTGAGGGAAAATGCTTTCGAGAGGGAAAATAAACATAATACATGTATGCCCAAATAGTTAGTAAAAACCTGACAAGTATTTTATCATACCAAAGCCTTATTTGTTCTCGTTACTTTGAAAAATCTACAATACCTTTAAAGCACAATATTCCAATCCTCACTTTTCAAAAGTTGTTCCCCTTTGCGGGGTCAACCCAAAGGTCTAAAGAAAAAAACCCACAAATGTCCCTTCATTATACAATCAAATATTTGGGCGTATTGTGATAAAATCACTTTGAATTTTATTTATTCATTCACTATGTGGTGGCAACCCACATATTGAATGAGGCATTCTGGGGCAAACAAAATACATACCAAAAACGGATTTTAATGTCAAACGATATAAATACAAATATATATATGCAAACTTCTATACTACAAAGGCTACTGAAATAAATCTACGGGTTTTCCCCCAAAGACGACGGCCAAGAGACATAGCTTTTGTAAAGTGTAAATTGAGATTACACAACTACGATTTCCACATAGTTATTAATGTAGGAAACTCACGACCAGTTGTGCATGTAAGCGTTAAGCATTTGTACATGTATGCGATACTGGCCGCGGGTTTTCGACGACAATAATTATCATACAATGTAATATGCCACATTCAAACGACGCCACCGTCTTACAGTACTTTCAGTACTTTGATTTGTCTTTATTTCTTAACTTATTTTATTTTTTATAAGTATTCTATCAACTAACAATGCAAAATTTTTGTTTGTCATTGATAAATTCTTAGGAGCTAATAAGAACATCAAAGACAAGTGTGGCTGAATTCAGTTGTCCCAAGGGGGCCATTATCTGAGCCATGGTTTAGATGGAGCATGGGTTTAGGGAAAATTGATAATCTGTAAAATGGGCGGTGGTTTTGGGGTTATTTTAATACTGCTTCATGTAAACCAAAAGTTTCTATCATTATAATGAAATAAATAATATCATTATTAATAAAGAAGTTAGCTATTATTAGAAGCTGTTTAAATTTATTAGTCAAGTAAATTGATTAAGTGACCCTATAGGGCATTAATTTAAATGAAATTCAAAATTACTGATATGATTGTAGTGTTTTGGCAATTTTAAAATTGTTTGTAATATAAAATTTTCTTTTTTTCATATTTTTACATAGTATGCTAATTATGATAATGTTTTGGGATTTTATCCAATTTAACAAACTCATCAAAGAAAATCATAGTCCTATGGGATCAATTTTCTGATAGTGAGTTGCATTGTACCATAGGAGAAAGTGAGGAAAATTTGAAATAACTAATTGCATCTGTCAAGACTCTGATTAGAAAGATATTCAAAGTGTTATCAACAGAAGAGCATACCCCTGCGAGATGATCATGAACAATTCATGATTTTCTCTTGAATAATTCATGAATACTATTCATGAAATGTTCATGGAGAGTTCATGAGGATCCCATGAACTTATTATTGGACATTTTAAAGTCATGAATTTTTGTTCATGAGAAAATGTTGATGAATATTCATGAACAAACTTTTTCATGAATAATTCATGAACAGTTATATTCATGAAGATTCATTAATTGATGAATGTCCAATAATAAGTTCATGGGATCTTCATGAACTATTCATGAATAAGTTTAATGAATCTTCATGGACTGTTCATGAATAAGATTATGAATTTTATTCAGGAATAATTCATAAATAAAATTCATGAACTATTCATGAAAATTCTTACCTACTACATTTGGTATATAAAAAAGTAAAATCTCATATAAAAATGACTATAAAATACTTTATTATAATTGAAGAATAATGAGACAATATCTAAAGTATCACATAATATTCTTATGTACTGACTATCACTTTAAATAATCAGCAAGTTTAATAAAGTTTGCAAAACAACAGGTAACGATATCAATACTGAACACATGTAAGCTTTAAAGAAATGTTACAATATTAGAAATTGACATCCCAATATGCGATGATTTGAAATATATGTGACATAAGAATATGATAACTAGTTGCTAACTATCAATATGTCCTTTATGAAATCTTGCTTTGTTGCATTTTCCTTGCCTTAATTTGCTCATATAGTCATATTGATTTCACTTGTATGCCATATATTGCAAGGTGCATTTACTGCATGGTAGGTAAAATGCTCCATCCTTTAAAAAAAAATTTCTACAAACCCAGAGTAACTTGAGTGTTATTTTTGTCTTGGTGACAATTCTTCTTGGTGGCAATTCTTCCCAGGCTTCACATACGATATAGCTCCTTTGGTGGCAGAAGAGTCATACCTCTGTACTGTAAAAAATAATATGACAAATAGCAGTATAATTATGACATGTCGTTTAACACATAGTCATTTGAAACATCAACTAATCATTTAATCACGTCATATAATTTATTTTTTAATTCAAATATTTTTATTAAGTAAGATAACGCTGAAATTGCACTAGAGCTTAAGAGTGCGAGTGCTTACCCTAGAAAAAGTGATATCGCAGAAAAAAGAAAACAAGATGAAACCGTAACTGTTTTCAAATCTGTAAAAATTTATTGCCATTTTATTAGAAATTTTCAATTATTTGCAATAGCATTTATTTATTACTTACTGAAAGTTATGTTCCATGATCACTATCTTTAGAGCTGTCCAATATTCTGGGTTTTCTGTATAATTCTAGAGTGAAATAAGTTTGTATTCATTAACTCAAATGACATCTGCATTATGTATAACTTTATCTTGTAACTGCGCCGGTTTAGGTATATCAAAAGTTATAATCAACTTTGTAGTTAAACTTATAAGTTAGTCAGACAAGAACTTCACTACAAATTAAAAACCGCCATTTTGAAATGTTTGAAAAAAGCGAACAAATCTGAATTTTCCGTTTTGACTCCTTTACATAAAAGTTTATTTCGATATATACATACCAAATTACCTTTAATATCATTACTTTGAACTACATCTGCTGCATTATCTTCTTGCATGTTCCATACTAAAATTATGCCAACGCTCATGTGGAAGATCCGTCTGCTTTCATTCAAAATAAAATGCGTAATCACTGGGCGGAAGTGACGTTGTAGAATCAAAACAACTCGCTGAATGTATATTCTGAGATTCTTTTCATTTGGTTAAATAATTTTTAACATAATTGTTAATAATAATAAAAGAATATCTTTAAATAAAACTATATTTAAGGTGGTAAAGTTTTCATTATTATATAATAAGAGATTGAAGAAACGTACGATTTAATATTGTTTAGTTTACACAAGTTGTGTCTGTTAAATTTGAACCCCCTCCGTTTTTGAACACCTCAAGGTTATGGAACTTGAAAAAAATAATTTACACTCAATTTAATATTCTTTCATACTTTATTTCTATAATTTTGCATTAATGTTTTAAAGTAAAATTTTCATTTTTGCTTGACATTAAGTTTATGACAAATTAAAGTTCAGTGTGTTTTTGTAACGGAGGCGAATCGACATGACACCTCATAAACAATGGCGGACTCCTTGAAACTCGGAGCGTAGTTGTCGGAGTTTTTACAGCTAATCATAAATGCATGGTTGGAAGTTCTCAACGAAATATTAGCGCAACGGATTTGTAACTTCACAAAATGAATTGCTTTCAAATGTGTGCAACAATGATTCCTTTTACAAATAAACCGCAATGGCTCGACGGGGTCCAAATTTCAACCGAATGTGCTCGGAACATTTTCCCTGTCGTTCTTCCAGAAACAGACGCACTTCGTCTTGTTTGTATATATGCTTCTATGATAGACTGACAACCGACCACGTCTTTATAAAACTTGATATACTTCAAACAAGTTAGAAATCAATGTATACAAACATTTTTTTCCAAGAAACACGCAAATTTTAAAATAATTTCACCTTTGTTTTTGTCAACGAATTTACATGTTTTCAGAATTAAATAAGTAATGAAACTATAATATATAACATCTTTCTTTTTCAAAATTAAAGATGCCACATTTATATAGGTGTTTGAATATTCATGAATGTTCATGAAGACTATGCTTTAATAAAATTTTGAGATGTATACATTTTTTTAAAACATAATGTTCTGAATATTAAACTGTGTTAAACTTATAAAAGTATTTGAAATTATATAAATTTCCTAAAATAGATTTTCATGAAAATTCATGAATGTTCAATACCTAGAACCATTATACTGGAGGTATTTCCTGTATTCTTGTATGTTCATAATTTATTCATGAATTACATTTTAAGAATACATTCATGAATAAAATTCATGAACCACCTTTATGAACCAGTTATGAACCAGTCATGAATATGTCATGAAACTTCATGAACGGTTCATTAAAGTTCTTAAAATCATGAATTTCATCTCGCAGGGGAATGCTTGGCTATTTTCATTTACTGCAAAGGGAGGGGTTATTGTCACTTTGTTGGTTTTTCTTTAAAACAATGAAATAAAAAAATATCACCAGATACATAAATTTATAAATGTATTACTGTTATACATATGTATTTACAGTGAAGTTTTGAAAATTTTGATTTTAATTTTTCTTTGTTAACTACATGTGTAATTGAGTTTTTTAACAATTCTAGAATTTTTTTTTATTTATGTGTCGCAAACCTTTATTATACAATTCAATTATTTGTCCCATTTGAAATTAGCCTTGCGGGGGTATTAGTCCCAATAGGACAGTTCTAGTTTATGGTCTTACATTGAATTTTTTACAGATAAATGTTATTAAGGTAATGATCCATACCCCACTACATAAATATTATACCTACAATTTTTTTTCAAATTTCTCAAATATGTATCTGAGGATATACCCTTATCAAATTTTACCCAGTTGGCTGGTCCATCGGTATTATAAATGCTAGGACCATTGCTAAAAATAGAACCACTTGCGGAAAACGGTGTTTTTTTCATACATATAGAATATTAGTCTAAGCCTGAAATTTGACCTTCATAAAATCATTTTTGACTGATATCCTATGTAAAATGAACGAATTTATTTTTCAAAACAAATACTTTAATGTTACACATGCTTATTTATTTAAAAATAGATAAATTTGTTTACAAATGAGCTAAATTGAAACAAATTTTGAAAGAAAATTTAATCTCTTTTATTTTATTTACCTAAAGAATTCTCTGAAATGGTGATAATATTAACCCCTTAAGGTCCTTAAACAATAGAACATAAAATTATCCAAAAGACTGGCCTTTTTAGGATCACAATTCGCGTATTTTTGGTAAAATTCATTAAAATATATATTTTGAAAAAAGGTCATTAAAAATAAAATTTTGCATAGTTTCATTTCATCTCTCTAAAAAGTTTATTTAGTTTTTTGTTAAATAGAAAACATGATTTGAACAAACAGTTGATCAATCTGTATTATATAAATTGCATAAGATGGGTTTTTTTTATATCGGTAAGTATTATTGATCGAGATCGGTATTTAGAAATTGCAGTCACATACGCGGAAAACGCTAAATACCTGATATGCTTTTAAAACAAAACCTATATTCATATATTTTTACTGGTTTTAAAGACTGTTCTAAAAAATGAAATACCCTCTCTTTAACGTATATTTTAATTCTAAAAACAATTTTTAGGAAAAATATATTTATGTTCGTTGCTAAGCGTATAGAGTAAAGAACGGGCACGGGCAAGACGTAATAACGCGTGAATTACGTCATACGTTGTTTTGTGACGTATGGACATTTACCTTAACTGCATAATAACAAGTAATAGCATTAGTTTTTAAAGAATAACCTGACACAAATACTGTTGATTTTGTATAGATACACAAAGATTTATATTGTGTGCATATAAAAGTGGGCGATCACAAAATGTAGTAAATGTTTTACAATAACGGGAGGCGTTTTAGAAATCGGTGGGTACACCAAATATTTAAAACGTTGTACAAACACACTCATTTTTGGCTTGGATGCACCAAAATTACAACGATGGAATTCATGAATTGGTGGGTCCACCATGTTCCGTGGATTTTGTTCAAAGATGAATATCAATTGTTTGAATTTAAAAGAATTGGTGGTTGCACCAAAATACGAACATGCTTTGTTTTTCTGAATCAAGTGTCATTTTATTGTATATTTAGAAATTGGTGGGATCACCAACTATAGTTAATACATAGCATGAATTGATCAATGCTGGTTTGGTGAAAATAGTGCTTTAAAGATTATGTACTGATTGTAAAGAAATTGGTGGTTCCACCAAATATGATTGTGTATTAAACATAAAACTTTGTCATATCAAGTAGTGATATTTTATTAACAGAAAATGGTGGGGGCACCAAAAATGTAAATTCAAATTGTTTATAGAAGAAGTATCAACACTGAATTTTACTGAATTGGTGGGTCCACCAATTATTTGGTTTAGAAATGTAAAATTCGGTGAAACAGAAAAAAAATATATCAAAATAATGTTAATTAAAGAATCGATTTGTATCAGTTGGTGGTTCCACCAGGTTTTGTATCAAGTCATCTTATGAAAGTTTTATACTTTTAGAGATATTCCATGAATTTGTATATTCAGTCAAAGTTGGTGGGCATACCAAAGTTTGCGTCATTTTATAACTTTTAGATTTCCTTTTATAGAAATTGGTGGATCCAACAAATTTTGTTCCTATTATCTGTAAATGGTTAAGTACGTTTTTAATTTTATGTAATTCCTCCTGTGTCAATAAAGGAATATGAAAGTAAATTTTTATTCAATTCTTACAAAGAATAGCCTTCATTTTTCAATATGAAGTGTAAAAAAGATAATTGGAATAGAAAATCCTCTTTCTTAATAGAAACAGTTAAAGAGGGTATATTATCACAATTTTCATATTGCGGTGTTATTGCGATTAATTTACTCACACTAAGATGCAGTCATTTGAAAGAGAAGAAAAGACCAACGGGAATGTACAGTTTGTGCTGAAAGAGTCTACAAAATACGCCAGAGGACAGTATGCCATCCAACTGTCCTACTACAAGGGGAAGGTGTATTTGCATTTGCAAGGTAAGTGATATTTTTAATTAAATAACGTACATTTATGTCTATTACAACGACAATACTGGATAAATATATAAAGAGTTGTCTTTCGTTTAACGTTCTAGACAACAACAACGGTAAACAGGTGTCACTACCAGACGACATTTTTAAAAGTATGAACAATCAATACTTCACAATCAACAAAGCGGTGAATAAATCAGGAAGTCCAATCAAGGACCACCTAGCCCGGAACTGGTAAGTTAGTTAATTCAGTATCACAGACTTTACATTCAATTAATTTTCCTATTAGGGTATATCAGGGTACAATGGGAAGTTTTTTCTTCAATCAATAGCTTGTGATGACACCACGCAAAAAGAAGCGAGTGGTGGATTTAGACGGAGATGATGAGTTCTAAAGAGATAAAGAAAAAAAGAAATCCGGGGGCATTGAAATTTATTTTTAAAAAATAAATATTATTCATATTTAATCTGAAGATATTTATGCAGCACATTTGATCGATTTTTAATTAAAATATACATACCTGTAAAATGAATCTTTTCTATTAGAATGATTGCATGCGTTAATAATTTGTTACTGGTATAAATAACACAAGGAAGTTTAAATATGTACCTACTCTATACAGAATGTTTCATTAATTGTGTAAAACGATTTATTTATACTCTATATAATATTGAACTGTACTACTACTAGTAAGAAGAGTTAAAAATTTAAGGGATTATTAGGACAGTTTGAATGTAAATTTTAAATCGAAAATTTTCTTCACATATCATTTTTTTTTTTCGTTGTCAATTCTGTTAAATTGTAGAACTGTAACAGTTGTGGGAAAGTAAAGATGTGACTGTTGTTTATGATTATAGAAACATTGTCAGCTAAATGTTTGAGATTTATTTGTTTTTGCAACATTTGTTATTAAGACTATTAAAGATTTCAATGTGTTCATTATTCACGTTGTACTCAGCTATCCAATGATGACCTTCAAGGTTATGAGGATCTGTATTAACAATTAATCCTTGATTAGCTTAGAGTCTAGTGATCCGATTGATGTCTAATTATACCCGAGCTACTGGTATATGTAATGGTATATGATCTATTGATCTATGACTGTTTGCTTCTCTGAAAATAATTATCGACAATTATTTCACATTAAGAAAATCGTGTTAATGAGTTCATTGTTCATTTTTTTTTAATTATTAAGAGTGACAATTTAGATACCCTTTTCCCTCTTACTTCACTTGTTTGAACAATCGTTTTAAATATGACTTTGAAATAGTTAAAATTTGATTTGCGTAAATTTTATATACCGTTCTAGATTCTAATTCGCGGAAAAAACATGACGCGGAAAAAATGATGTACGGTATTTAGCAGCTTAAAATAATAATAACTAATTGTTTGTCCTATTGTCCTGCTAAATTCAAATAAAACTTATAAAATCAAATTACAGTAAACAAATCAAAAGTATGTCCAATAATTACAGACTACAGAAGTTCTTGAAACTCCAACATCAAGGAGGAAAATAATCACAGTCATGGACAAACCTGGAGAAATTGACGTTAAGCTATGGGGGGAAAAGATAAACCTTCTTAGAGCCGACACTGACTTAAGTATCACAATTAAAGGCCTCAAAGTTGATGTTTACAATGGACGTTATTCCCTCAACTCAACACCAACGACAACTGCTGAGGTAATTATATTGAAAACCAAATATTCCTATCACAAATCCACCTTAAATGCCAAATTTGATATATTGAAAAGGTTAAATACTTGAAAAAAAATACTTGTGTCCAATTTTTACAAAATTCATTGGAAGAAAAGAAAGAAAGAAAAGATTAGATAGAAAGGACGAATTTATCTGAGGCAATGCAATCATACCCCTCCCCCCTTTTGGAAATAACAGGCGGAGGGCGTAGATTTTCCCCCTTTGAAAGATGGAGTGTGTGCTTATGACAGAATGATTTGTTAACAAAATATTACCTGAACAAATTTTCCCACAAGACGCTACCTCTAATATTTAGAGAAAGAAAGAAAAGATAGATAGAAAGGATCAATTTATCAGAGGCAATGCGATCATGCCTCCCCAATCCCCTTTTGGGAAATTTTTCTTGATCTGTGCCTGGTGATAATTAGCGGAGGGTGTAGATCCCCCATCCCCTTTAAAAGGCGGAGTGTGTGCTTATGACAGAATGATTTGTAAACAAAAGATTACCTGAACAATGTAGGACGGGCGAATCTGTATACAGCATGAGAATTTACCGAATATTATTGTCCAAACAAAAATGAACATAATTTAGTATGGAACCACATGGACCCTGAATTAAAAGCTGTCCGATGTTTTCTGTGGAAATAATTTTTTGCACATAACACTGTACTAATGCATTATCGGTTTGTGTTCGACAAACAATTTCACCAATGCAAACCGAACGGAAAGTTTCCCTAGGACAGAAATCACAGGTTGATCCGATTCCAATTAGAATGGTACAAATCATAAAACAAATCATGCTAAAAGGAAAATTAGAGATTTGGGATGAAATATCTGAATGGATTAAATGTAAATGATTTGAATTTGAATGATTTTACTTAAATAGTACATGTTATCTTTGTTTAACGGATTAAAGTTGATACTGATAATGAGACATTTATAACATGTTATTGCATCGACCCGCATGACTATGCAATGCGATGTCAGGTTACCCTGATCACCTCTAAAACTAACGATGTATTGCTAAAGGTCATTAGTTACCCCCCCCCCCCCTTTTTTTAATGGAAAAATAAATGCTTCACTTCATTTTACATTCAAAGATATGTTTCCAAACGAATTCTAAGGAAAAAAATGAGGGACACGTAAAAAAGGGGTGGTATCCTAAACTTACCAATAAGATGCACCCAAAAAATCACTTCGGTTTGTTGTATAAAACTGAGGAAACACCATCAAATTGTGCCTTTTCCCTACCCTACCAAAAATGGTTAGGTATGTTTTATACTGTATCTTTATAAAAAAACGTCAACAATATACAAATGTTAACATATAAATGTTGACGTATTTTTATAAAGATACAGTCCGTTAAATGTAATTATTTTTTTTTTATCGTTACGAAGAAGGTGTATCTGTTCCGAAATTAGAGAACTTATATACAACTAGGATCGGATAATAAGTCAACTAAGAGCGTTGCCTTGTCCGTGAGTGCTTAAACTTTTTCTTTATGGAATATGGAAATTAACTAACACAGGTCTGATGGATGTTATTTTTATTATTATTATTTTTAATATTATTTAAAGACTAGAGTCACCCTCCCTTATTAAGTATGAAGGGGATAAAAGGAAAGCAAGGTAGGAAGTTTGAATTATTTTATAAATACATGTATTATTTTAATTATGTAATTTTTTTGTGATCTTTTTTTTTTATTTGCAAATGTGTTTTCCCTCGACATCAAAATTTCTTTCTCATTTTATTTTAGTGCCCCTCTCACGTAAATCATACATCATTTTAAAATTAATTTTATGCCACTATAAACATATACACGAATTATCATGAATTTATATAGAAATCTATAAATGTACATGTTTAAATTTACAGTACACCAAATAAACGCCCTCAAGGATTGGGGTTAGTAAACATTGATGAAAAATTCATCTTAATTGAATTTAAATGAAAATACAATGAAATGAAATTTCTACTTAAAAATTAAAAAAAAAAATTATTTTTCAGTTTGCCACCAAATGCCCCGAGAAGGCTAACGTTTTGTAAATGTTTTTGTTTTTGTGTGTGTGTATGTGTAATTGAATTTATGATTGATGTTAAAGCGATATATTTCTTTTATTTACTAAATCTATTTTTTGTTTGTTTTTAAATTTTATACAGCGGGGAAACGGATATTTCCGGGGTTTTTTAAGAAACAATGTGAGTGAAATTTCTAATATCGGTTTAAAGTTAGTGTCTACTGTTCTGTTAATTCATGTTAAAATATTGTTTAAATTTATGACGATTACATTTGGAATTTGTTTTCCTGCCTTTTTACTTGAATCAATTTTCTGTGTTCACAGGATCGACTCTCGCGAAGAAGAAAAGAACGAGGAGGAGGAGTCACCGACAGACCGCTAGTCGGTGACATTAGGAGACGAGAACCTTGGGTAATTAAGGGTTTGCCTTCATTACAGAAGACTTTGTAAGTAAATTATTTTAATTTTAAAAGAATAATACAAGGGATAAAAGTTAAAAAAAAATGCTTTTACTTATTCTCAGTTTGCACTTGCAAATATAAATTATTCATTTCACTTATTTTATTTTCAGTACCTTCCAGGTCAAATACCATCAGATCCAGATCGAAGTAAAAGTCACTGAACAGGAAGATTGGATTAAAAAAATCTAAATAAAAAAAAAATTATATATCTATTAAATTCGATAGTAGTGGTATATATGGTGCTCTACAACTCACTTTATAGTTATATAGTAAGACCCTCCCAATTTACTCTGTATTCTTACCAATTATGCTAATAAGATGAAAGGCTCTCTCTATATATTAATACCAAAGGCTCACAATAGTCCCACCCACTCAGAAAGGCTTACACTATATATTTATACCAAAGGCTTATAGAAGACTCCACCCTCTCGGAAGGCTCACCCTAGGCTTACTCTATAAAGTTATACTAAAGACTCACAATAGTCTCCGCCCACTCAGAAGGATATTCTATTTATTTATATAAAAGGCTTAAATAGTGTCACCCTTTAGAAAGCAGGCTTATAGGAGACTCCGCCCTCTCTCGAAGACACGTACAAAGAATGATAACTCTCAGCAAATTTCCGAATCAGTTATCTCCGTCAACCTTGATGATTTCAATCATCGGTTAAAAAACAAAACAAAACAAAATAGCAAAATAAACGAAATATATATTACATATAGCTACACATATCACCAAGAAGAAAATGATCAAATTAAAGGCACTTTATTCTGGAATTGGTCCGTAGTACTTCTCACCACGAAAAATTCGAAATCTCTCTACCCGTGTGAAGTTCAAGCTAAATTTGAAATCTGATTGTTTGTTAAACTATGAAGAAAACATGAAGGAAGGTTCGAAGTACACTTTTCAAAAACACACAACATTAACGTTAATACCCCCCCCCCCTTTCCCAGTAATAATGCAGAAGGTCTAAAATAATGTTTTCACTAAGTATTACTTTCCACAACAACAACTTCTTTATTCCCCGATTTCAGGGTGCATCAAAACAGGATTGTCTCTCTACCAAAAGGTCTATGACCCTTATGACTAAATAACTAAAAAAATAAAATCAATAAAAATCACAATATATACACAATTCTTAAATATGATTGGAGTAATTTGGCACATTTCTTTGTAAAGAGTAACTAAAAATAAGTAAATCACAGAATATAAAAGTTAAATTGTTTGAAAAACAAAAAATTGTAATACCCAACACAATCACATAAAATATTATCATATTATTAATCATTAGTATGACAAAAGAAAATATAACATAAAGGAAAGAAAAATCATTAATAACCAAAACATTTTTCATTACTGCACTGTAATTTGTTAATTAAAAAATAATTACATATAGACTGAAATGGTCTGACCTGGACTGCTCGTGACGTGTCCCATAGCGTGATCTGGACTGCTCGTGATGTGTCCCATGGTCTGATCGGGGACGATCTCCTTGGTCAGCACGTGAGATGATGGTGAAATAATCTACATTCACATGAAATTTACATTAAATTCTAACATTCCTATATTAACAATATGAAGAGTAAAATGAGTTCAAATTTTATTACATCCCCCGAATTTTTGACATCCTGGACAAAAAATCAATCTGCTATATAACTTGTCTCATTATGTAACTTTTGATTAGCATTCTTTCTTTTCAAAGTTGATACATAATCATACATTTATTTAAAAAGAAAAAAAAATCATTTAAATAAACTCTAGAATTTCTTAAATGAAACTGGTTGCAAAGCACATACGGTTGTTGACCATGTTTTTAAATTTGCACAAATAGTTCATAAAGATCATGGAAAGGTTGTGAACTTGTAATATAATATGAGAGCCATGATTCATAATGAAAGGTTCAACTTACACATTGAGTCTTATCATCTTGGTACATTTTAGGCATTTTCAATAATGGATGGTACATCATTACAGTCAAATTCACTTTGGATGAAAATTTGTCGCACGGATGCACATGTCAGGTCAATGCTGGAGGTGGTGTCGAAATACGAGAAACGTAACACATGTTTGTCAATACATCCAACAAATCTGCTGTTTTTATAGCAATTGCAGCTTTCGTTATCACATTCCTCATATAAAAACACATCTTTTTTACAACAAATTAACGTTAACATATTAAATAACGCAAACAAGAAAAGCATGACGATTACCAAGCAAGCGCGCGAATAATTAATCAGATGTCGAACCCGATGTATAACCTGATATAAAATATTAAGTTGACCTCAATATTTTCGATTTTAAAAAAATAGTATCAGTCTTTGAAAATTGATGATACTTTCATTGTACATGAAAACTGTCTGTATTTCATTGCTTATAAAAAGGGGTATACTGAAAATATACCGTTGAAAACGTGTCTTTTATTATCATGATGTCAAAATTTTAATATTGATAATAAAGAAAAGGGTTCGATAAAATATTAGCAGAGTTGTTACAGCAATATGCTGTACTAATACCCTAGTGAAATAAAATTCTGTAAAACTTATCTGAATGAAGTTTTAAAAATATGACAGAAGACTTCATATATAAAATTCATATATTTAAAAAAAAAGGGGGGGGGGGGTATGCCAAACAATTTTTTGTTAGCGATCTCAATGTATTTACACTAGATTATGTTTAAAAAAAACACTTCACATAATGTTATTAAATCTGTTCCCACGAATTCAAGCAGAGGTTAACTTAATCTACTCTTGTTTATAGTAAATAGACTGGTCTAAGCAGCTCTGGAATTAAGTTTTCAACTTTTTTAAGGATTGATTTTTTAAATGTCCTGCTAAGTTTTGGATCAACTAATTTGTTCAAGATGTGCAATTTCAAACTCTATGTTCTTGTTAACGTTAGACAGTGGACACACTCCTTTTAACACGTTAAATATGGCTTCCGATAGCACAGATAATTGCTCGTCTGAAATAGTATTGATTAACTGTCTCCTCTGCTTGACGTGAGTTGAAGTTAAAAGTTTTAAATAGTCTAAATGCTTTTTAACTCGGGTAGTCATCTCTCTACATAGGAAGGTAATATACAGTCTCTTCGTTTGGAAGAATATTAGTAGATAATCTGTGTTTATCGTCAGTACCAGGATAAAGTGTAATGCACAAATAAGAATGTGCTCTTCCCGTTGCCTTCTTATAGGCATCCATAAAGTAATTCGATTGGCTGGGAAATATTTGTCTTCCTAATGTTCTGACTTGCTGTTCGTCTCTATTATTTTTAAAAAGAATTATGTAGTGAGCATTTAACGATATAGTTCGCACGCATTTTCCAGGTGGGAAAATGTTTTGCAAGAGAAATAAACTCATCACATTTGGACTGCTTGTCCCTTGACTCATAACATCATCAAGCACCAACAGAATGTTAGAATAGTCCTTTGAGAAACACGAGTGAACATAGATATTGTCGCCATTTTGAGTTGTAGGCCTTTATGAGGTGCGTAGTTTGTTAAATGTATTAATGTTATTTCTGATTTTTGAAGATTTTAATCTAATGCTATAACAGAGTTGGCGAAATTAATTGCCTAAAATGTACCAGATTGGGAGTAGTTTTGAGGGAATCGTTAAAATGTTGATGTTCTTCCAAATTATCTAGCTTGATTTCTATTGGCTAGCATATCATGATACTAAAATCATCCAGTTATCTTTGTAATCAATAGGATAATGAAGATAAACCTTTCTGCTCTTTAACTTCTCAAACATTAAGGGGGATGTCTACACCAAATAAGTGTAGGGGATTTTTGTTGCATGCATTTGTTACCATTACTAGGCACAGTATTCATTAATAAAAGACCTCAAAATACAATATTCTATTTTCTAGAGAATTTTTAAAATATCAGTCCGGTTTCAGATAACCCCTTATTTATCAAATTTTTAAACATTTCTGTATTAAAATTCTTATAAAAGTGAAATGTCATTAGGTTTAGAAATAAAAGACAAAATAATAATGAAAAAAGTTTGTATGATTTTTATTGGAATCCACATAAATTTGAAACTAAAATATAAAAAAAAATCTTTTCAGGCAAACTGCTGGACAAAATCCTACAAAAATCTGAAAATATAAACAATATTTGTTGGTTAATAGGATGAAAAAAAGAAATTGAATAAAATTGAAAAATTAAAGAAAATACTGAATTATTGCAAAAATCTTGGTATAAAAGATCCTGTTTAAGAGTTGTCTTTCTTTATTTTACATGGTCTGAAATATCTTGGGACCAATTTTATAATTTATAAAAATCACGAAGAAAAATTAAAAAAGGATCAAGTCTATGCTAAATATGTAGGTATAAGATTAGTAGTGCTTATGATAAATAATATTTGAAGATGAAAAATTCGGATCAATTCAATAGATCGTACTACGTTTCATATTCATCATACATTTATAGTTTAAGTGAAAATATTATATCTGCTTACCTATATCGATAATCCGTCACAAATGTATTATCGTCTGTTGAAGATGACATGACAAAACTGTATTGTAAATAGCGTGGAAACAGTATATTATTTAAATTCCACGTTTTCCGTACAAAACAGCTGATAATCAATGTTAGTTGAAAGCTTTACACAGGAAGAAAATTGAGATATTTTCTAAACGTTTTTGTGATTTCATTCCTATTTCATCTCCCTTGTAAGAAGAGTTCAATTTAACGGTGTATAGTTAATTTGTACCACTACATAATGTTATCAATCCGGAACAAAATGGCGTTTCGAACGGATGCCAGACATGTTGTGACGTTGTAGCCTTCCACCTTAAATCTAGCACAATTCTTAAAGTTAAACTACCCAATCACATGATTAAATGCAGGAAACCTAACCAGGAAGAGTAAAAACCAAGGACATTATCGCCATTTTGATTTGGAGGTTAAAAGGTTTGTAATTTGTAAACTGTGGGTATCAATACATGTAACTTTTATCTAAGTTGATAATGTAAACCTAGTGTTTCATCTCTACTGGCATGCAACCAATTCTCGCCAAATACCATTTCTTGTCAGTGCGTTGTTACGTCATATGTCGTATATGATTTTATGTTGTGATAAAATTCAACAGTAAAGAACCGGGATGAACATCATTAGTTTGCCTTCCTCGCAAACCATTGGGAAATAACAAAAACCATGCCGGAACTGGAAACGTTCGTTCACTTTCAGGATCAAAATGACCACTTAAATTAATTAAGATTGTTGAGATGTTAGAAATATAACCCCGACGGATGGGAAAACTAGAGGGGGATACTCTCAAATGTGTTTTTATCTCAAAGTGTCATAAAAGAATATTAATATACTAGTATGGTGATAATTGTTTTTCTTGATAAATGGTGATATTTCAGCTTTAAGAGTTGTCATTCTTAAATATAGTCGTATAAAAAGTTTCCTGTCTACAGCGTAAAGACTATGCATTGCCGTAGAATGGATCAATACATAAAATTGTTAGATATAAAAAAAACATCCTAATCAAATAGAGTGATTTATTCTTTACCACCTAGAAAACTTATCCAAATCAAAGATACTTTAATACTTAACTGATGATGGATATATAGCTGGCGAACTAAAATATATTTTTACTTTATATTACCTTACAACATAACTCAATCAGTGTTAAATGTTTATTGCTTAATGAACGACGTTTTACACATAGTCAGTAACTCGGATGTAGATCATAGTCATGTACATTCCTCTACTGTAATGATGTCAAGGCCACCCCCACAGTAGTACTCCCTTACTCAGTAGATGTTATAGCCTATTATCAAATATTCCACGACTATTGTGAAATACTCCCCGATAGTATAACAATAACCATCTCTTTCAAGGTATTCCAAGGAATGCTCTATAGAAAAAAAAAACATCATTCAAGCCTTTAAAACTGGAATTATTTATAGGACTTGAAAAAAAATGCTACGAATATAAAAAAGGGAAAAATGTTTCTAAGCGTAGACATTTTTTTCACAAATGTCAGTTTCGTTAAAATGAAAAACTGTAACAGTTGTGTCAAACTTAGAGGTCCCTGATATGAAAACTGTTTGAAAATGTTTTTATTTAAACCACCAAAACATTTTAAAAGTAAACAATAGAAAATCTTTACATGAGCTTTTACCACAACAACATAACAACATTTATACATTTATACATGTATTCGCCTCTTAAAAGAAAGCAAATTATGTCCTCTTAAAGTAAATTGTTATCCTACAGTTCTATAAAGTGTAGTGTTGCAAGAAACTTATTTAGTGATTTTGTGCAATTAACCACATTTTGAAGTACACAATATAGTTTACTGCTTTAAGCTTTAAAATTATTATGAACATTTTGCAAATAATAATGCTTTTTTCTTACGATATAATGAACCTAGAATGGAACCTAGTTTTTTTTCATTTTCTGGTTAAACCACATCATCATATTACCATATTTGGTAAGAATATGCACTGTACCAGTTATCGACTAAAATTTAATGTTTTCTTTTCGTATTTCTTTTTTTCTTGATATTTTTTTATTAAAACTTGACATACTTTAAATGGTGAATTCCTTGTTTATGCACCTGTTAGGGAAAATCATTATTTAGAACCAAAAACACTTTGTTTGTTTGCTTTTTAGCACGCTCCAAATTTGCAGAGTTTTTACGATTTACTGTACCAGTTATCGGTTTCGCGATAATAATAACATAGTAAAATCACTGTTGATTTGATATTCTGCAAAAGGGAATTTGAACTGTCCCTTTTGGGGTTAGACTAAAGGTCGTAGGGGTTATGACACATAAACAAAACTCATAAATTTTTCGTTTGTTATCCAACGGTTATACTCAAAATCGTACACTTTTCAACATAATATTGTTCAACCAGTTCAACTGTGCTGTGAATTTCTCTCAAAATTTCGTAA
This sequence comes from Magallana ariakensis, assembly GCA_020458035.1. Lineage (NCBI taxonomy): Eukaryota > Metazoa > Mollusca > Bivalvia > Ostreida > Ostreidae > Magallana > Magallana ariakensis. Next base: position 8,920,133 of record CM035811.1, read on the forward strand.
ATTCCTCTTGAAACTACATGTTATTTGTAGTGAAGTTAAATGTCAAAACAAAGAAGAGATATGATAATGTATCACAAAGGGGTTACATTTTATTTTTAACTTATTACGTCACTTCACCCACTGTTGAAAGTGCATAGATGTAAATCAGCGGCAAACAATGATCGTTTAGGCTCATGTTTTAAACATATTAAAGAACGTTTTCAAGCAAATTTACTTTTTTTATTCAAAACAGAGGACTAAATTAAAAAATCTCAAACAGTCGCGTGCTATAAACCCCAACTCTCAGTTTACTGGTACAGTACTATGCTAGATGGGTGGGTCTGAAATCTTTATTAAGTGGTTTGTAAACAATATATACACCGTTTATTTCTCGTTTCTCTCCTTTTCTAACCTGATTTGCGTGTACTCAGTTATTGGTCAGTAATCCGTACTTATATATCTATGTTTTATACCTTTAATATTTCATTTTGTGAAAATAATTCAACGATTTTAAAAGGAAAAGACATACGGGGTAAACACCCTATATTGAACCATGACGCGTAGCTTTATTCTCTAACCGACTACATTACACATTGCCTTTTAAAGGCATTATTCCCTTAAAAAATAAACACTAAAATGATGATAAAATGGAATATGCTAAAATAAACTTCCAAAATTAACTTAATTTATCAAAAGACAGGTAACGCCAAACTGATTTTTTTTAAAAACTGCTTTCCTAACGAGCTCTCAGTTTAGAGATGATCACAGATTACACTCCTTTATTGGTCACTGACCGGTTTGTGTACGGAATTTTTTGTCATTCTTCTTTTTAAAAAACTTTAAATGATAGCATTTGGGTGTCAGGTAATGCGATACATTTACCTGAAATTGGGGTGTTTAAGGGAAATCGACTTGAAAAGTAATTTAAATAAAGTTTCCATACAAGTAAGTATACCTCAAATTTGTACACTTAATGGCGTTCAAAATAATGGAAATGAAATAATTTTTCCCAAGAAACAAAAACTTCAAAGAAGGAAAAAAATTAGCATAATCCGGAAATAAAAGTGTTGGTAGGAATAGTCGAAAACTAGTGAAAACGACATGTACAAGGTAACTCGTACCATTGTTGTTTCCTTCATAGTAAACTTTACTATTTGAAAACAAATAGTAAACTTTACCATTTAAAAAATATAATCAATCCAACATTGATTTAGGATCAACTATGATAAATAAAAGATGCATTTATAAACTAGTAGTAATTAACTTTTATTCGTATTGTCATGAATATTTAAAAGTTTGGATGTTTGTACAATTTACTAAGAAGCAGAGATGTAGAAAATGTTTACTCGCACAACGATTTTTCTTTTCACTAGACTAGTTCGCAAACTCTCACTAGAGGGCGCGTTTTGCATAAAACATGGTTTATCACGTGATAATCACATTGTTAACATTGTGTACTTTCTGGGAGAAAAGTTTTCAGGAGAAGTTGAACAACATAATTGGACAGACATATCAGCATGGATTAATACAATGGTTTGGAGTAAGTGCTTCTATAGAAAAAGTGTAAACATTCCACCCAATCTTTTTAAAGGTGCCTTACTACACTTAAATCAGCAGAAAATTACTTGATTATGATAGAAACCATGATGGATAAGAAATATATATGTCAAAAAGGCGAAGCAATGTGCATTTTTGGATAAAAAAAAATATTTTTATATTTCTCATTTTCATTCAGTAAACATTAAGTACTCGTCTCACTAAGAATCAGGCACCGTGGTTGAATGAAAGTACTGAAACGAGGTGACGCTATTGGATCCATAATTTGAATAATGCAATGTCTATCTTTGTGAAATACATATTGACATATAAAAAGGGGAAACTATAAATAGTCAAAAGGATTACTTAAGGAATAAGGAATCATTTTTTAAGTATTATGAGGTGATAATTTTGGTGGAGGCATGGTGAAATCCAATTAAGCCTTAAGGGCTCTATGATACATTGACCACGACAGAAATTATCATTTCACAATATTCAAATAAAGACTCCTTATTACTTATATCTATATTTTTTTCCAATTTATACAATTTAAAAACTACATTTTAAAACCACTATTAATAGCACCTGCTATGAATGACTACGCGGCGCAGCGAATGCGTTTTTTTTGTCTATAAGACACGCCCATTTTGTGTGTCGTTTATCTTTTATGAAAATATTGGGCTATAGGCATTAATCAAAGACAGTTGAAAATGTATATATAAACCGTTAAAATTGGTTTGGCATTTGGGAAAGAAAATAAAGTCGTGTAATTTAATTAAATGTTAATTGAAAACTACTGAAAGAGAAAGAATATTTTTGGCAGGAAAAGTTTTTGAAACAATACAAGATCTTGAAAGAGAAGAAGAAGAATGTTAAAATGCATGTACAAACGAAATTGGAATGAAATAAAATTATAGAATAAACAAAATTTAAAACAATTTTATAGCAGATATAGTTGTGCTAAATGTGCTAAATAACCAATAGAATATTACCTTCCTGGAATAAGAATGATAAAATCTATGATTTTGGCCACTCAAGTGGAAATGTTTGCACTAGAAACGAATGTTTATTTGTAAGGTCTAAGCGGTCGTCACTGGGCATGGATGAAATTTTCTGGACAATTTATAGATGCACATCTTGATACATACACAGGAGATATTTTTATCACAGAAACTTGAATCACTATGAAGTTGTTTTGGATTTTCAAACCATGCATTCTGCACCAGAAAAACCTTTACTACATAATTAATTTAAAGTTAAATCAACAAAAGAGAAATTGTTTCAACAAATGAGTGTAATAGAAAAAGACAAGAAACGGAAAAGAAATTTCAGACTTGATCCAAATTAAAGAGCAAAAGAAAATGAAAAAAAGGCTGTCACTTAAAAATAGACACAAAGAAAAGGTTCAGAAAAAAGGAAAATAATGATTCAGACAAAATGAAAACAAAAGAAAAAGGGAATTCCAAAATAATAAAAAAATGCCTTCATAAACAAGAAATCCGAATGAACATCAACCAAAGAGAAAAAGAAAATGTCGGAAAACGTTCATCAAATTTTAAACAGACAAAAAGGAAAGGGCTACAAGAGAGATATTCGATTATCAAGAGAGAAAGAAAACCAGGCGAAGCGGTCATCAGATTATAATTGTAAACATAAGGATATAAGAGACCGAAAGAAAACGTCAAAAAATTATCACACACCAGCAGAAATCATGAGAGAGAACAAAAAAGAACTATTAGAATAATTAAAAACTGTCATAATGCAATTAAAACTGGTCCTTTATATGTCTGTACAGTTTGTCTTCAAACACTGTACAGGGAAAGCGTAAAACTTCCAATCCGTAATGGACATTTAAAGAGTAACAAAACTTCGTTAATGGAATTGATGTGAACGGTGAACTATTTCAGCATAATGTGTTTGTTGCAAGGAATTTGTGTTTGATGAAAAAATGACAATAACAAACCGTCAACCATGTGTTTATAAGAGCTGATGTTATGAAAAAGTGGGTGCAGTTCTTGATATGAAGAATGGTTTTGTGAACTGGAATGGCCATTATGTTAAGTTTGTTGAGTGACAGTCAGAATACAAATTGTTCTGTACATTTGTTGAAAAAGATAGAAATACCTGCAAGATCTCAAGTTATGTGTGTTGCAAAAGTTAATTTTGAATTTCATAAAAAATTGGGAATTGTGAAGCCGAAGACTGAGTTTATTGAGAAATATAATATAATGCCAGCAAGAGTGTTAACAAAAGCCACTGAACAAATGACTATTACCGTTGTAAATTCATCAACTTAGCCGATAGTTCTACATGAGAAAGTGAGCATCGGAAGTTTTTGTGAAGTAGATGAAATTCATGACTTTTATCCAGTAAATGAAATATTAGAATCAATGGAAAGAAACGATCATGATTCTTTAGAGGATTTGACATAGACAAAGAAAACATGTACGTTGGACCATTTGATCGAGTAGCTGTTGATGTTTTAGGACCATTACTACCAAGTTTAAAAAGAAATCGTTACATCGTTGTGTTTTCAGAGTACCAAACAAGATGAGTCGAAGCATTCGCGATTTCAAACGTAGGTGCAAAAACAACAGGAAATTGTTCGTTTAAGAGATTATTTGTCGACACTCAGCTCCTCGCACATTACTTTGTGATTAAGGACGTAACTTCATTTCGAGTTAGATGAAGGAAGTTGGTACAAAAAACCCCTCAAGCAAAAAAATGCTACCAAAAACAGTCACTTAGGAAACAATGCTCCAAATAAAATTGCAAGATAATGTGATAGCATTATTGTGTCAAAACAAACACACAGACATACCTACAATGAAGAATACATGCCCTATTGTTTCTTCTGTATTTCAGATTCAGCCACTTGTTGTGTAAGCATGCAGCCATGACCCCGAGTAAGCTGATTGAGGAATTTGAGAAATGCTACACGCTGAGACCTACTAGCATCAGGACCTCCGTTAATATAACCGAGTGTCTTATTACCCATATAAAAAAACATTCTAAGCTAAGTGCAATCAATACTTTTGATCTTTTTTTCAGTTCTTGGAGTGTCAAATTACTATGTGATATTACACAAGATAAACCGTGTCAAATTACTATGTGATATTACACAAGATAAACCATGGCCTATCTTGGAAGGGAAAACTTATAGCTACGCCGCTGCATGCGCGGATTTATAGGGCGTTGGGGTCCGAAACCCCTCTAATTGGAAAATGCAAATTTACACTCATGTAGTAAATAGGCCTCGGACCCCCCCCCCCCCTTGGAAAACGTTAATGTCTATCGGACTCCGGTGTCCGAGAGACACTTTCCGAGGCCCTCTCCCCCGAAAAAAAAATCTGGATCCGCGCATGAATTGGTTTATACATAAACCAATTTAAGAGTTGCATTTAAATGTATCATATCGAGCTGATGAAAAAAAAACCACGTGAACTTAAATAATGTTAAATAGAAATATTGTTATCAATATTTTAATACTTCATTGTACCCTTTATTTTATTTGGGTATCTTTATTTAAAATATTACTGTAATTGTTTTCATCTTCCATGATAGGGACAGGATAGAGACCTGGCGAGATTTAAAAGAAAACCATACACACATATAAAAATAAAATATAAACTACCAGGTAGCGAATTTTTATGACATTGCGTCGTGCAAGATGAGTTATAAATATTCTGTGAAGTTGATTGTATCGATCGATATAGTTTAAAGTATTGAGTATGTGAACCACAAATCCCGATCGTGCCGTTCAAATCCACCTGCATGGGGCCGGTTTTTCTTATATTTACTGAATTTAAAGCTATCCTTGTAAAAGTTGTTTTAAAAAATTACTAGTTCTAATTGAAAATTACATAAATTTCTTATAAGAATGATCTATTTTGCAATAATTTGGGTTGTTTCATACAACTATAGAATTTCATCTTACAGCAAACACAACATTTTTTTCTTCGCGTCAATTGATTAAACGCAAGCGTATTAGAGTTTTGGCCTAAAGTGAAATAGAATGGAAGAGTTCACTGTGGATTTGGGGAATACAGGTTAAAAGGCGATCTGGGTTTGGGTATTACATAACGGTTGGTCGCTACCGTTGAAGCACAGGAACATCGAGGCCAAATGACTTAAAATTGTTACATAATTGTTTACGAAAAGCTCAGTGAGGATCCGTTGCAGAAAATGATTGCATTTAATATCCGTCGTTTGATTCATCGCTAATTAATGCATACATGTATATATAGAAAGTACTATCTTTACAATTTTGAAGCTATTAACAAATTAAAACATTAAAAGCTGTGCAAGAAGCAATACAAAATTTCTTTTGAATTTGAAATTAAAAAAATCTAATATAATTACTATTTGACGTTCAAGATTCCCACATAACTTTGAAAGGACAGACTGTACATGTTTGTACATAGGAAGGATGGCCACAAAAATGACCAAGTTTTAAATTTAAGAAGTATCGCGTACACACGAAAGAAAAGCCAAAGACCGCCTATACGCAGCCAATATAGATGCGACAAAATCTATCTCGATCAAAATACAAAATTATGAGTAAAGGTGGATAAATAGTTTTATTAGGTGTTTGTTTAAACAAAATTAACATTCATGCTTCATCAAAGCTAGACGATATTTTATGTAATTAATCGATCTTTACATTCTGCAAATTGAACGTCAAAATTCAAGTTATATTTTGCATAATCAACCTATGAGATTTATTTGTCTCTTGGAATAAAGAACTTGAACTTGTGTTTGCAGAATGGATCTTTTCTCATTGAAGCATACGCACGAAGCTTAATTGTGTGTTAGATAATTGTACCCCTTCGCGAATGATCCCCTCGACCACGTTGGATGGGTAAATGCGTGCAGTTTAATGACAATTTTTTTGTGTTTTATGTACAAATAAAAAATAACACTCATACATGTATACGCATATAGTCATAAAATGGTTCACTGATTAGTTTGTTCAAGTTCATTTTTTATATAACTCTCATATTGCCGTTTTCAAGCGAACCGTTTGCTTAGAGTCCCCCCGCAGAAAAAAATCAAGCGGAAAAAGAAACAACGAGAAGTTTTAAGTTTTAATACTAGTACATAATATTTAAAACAAACATATTATCTCGTGTTGTGAAATAGATTATTTGTTGAAATTTAATATCAGTTACATGCATGAAAACTTCTCGTTCTTATCCCGAATTTATCAGTTAAGATGCTAAATAGCATAAATTTACAGGTTAAGGTTAATTTTAAGGTTAAAAGTGAAAGATTCTTTGTGTTTGTGGCTAAATAAACCCATGTACGCAAGACGCAACTCTTGTGTATAAGATAAGCGACCGATTTTCTCGAGGAATGTGTTACGCAATGGTACACACAGCTCAGAACCCAGGAATATTTGAAATGCTCGCAGTATAATGACTATAATGTGTTACATAGAAGTATATTTTTTTTTATCTATAATGTGTTTCACTAGAAAAGAAAAGAATGTATATATTTTCTCTTTCTCGTTTTTGAAGGATTGTCCATAATACACGTAAAAACTAAATAAAAGTAACTCATAGTCTTCACGTAAAAGCTGTAAGAAAAGCATGGATACTTAAAAAAACTTTTTTGTAGTGAATTAAAGCATCCCGTATATGCAGGTACACTTACAGTTTTAAATTTACATCCTTCATAGGGGCAACGGCTATTCGTTTACTTGCCAAATGAAAACATCGTCATGTTAACAAGTCAAGCTTTTTACACTCATATTACGCAATATCCGAACAAAATAATAATGTAACGACATTGATAAGATAATAATGAACAACTTTTGCAGCGAAAACCATATCGAAATATTAACCGTTTTTGAGTTATATAGCGAAAAATTTTAAGGGCTCTAGCCCCTAATTTAAGGATATCAAATGAAATTTTTTAATGATATCAAATAAAAGTCCTTGAAATTTTGCACATTTTTTGTTCTATATGTGTTGAGAAAATATTTCAAACTTAAAAGTTACGAGGCAAACACACGACCAAAAATCAGCATTTTTTAAACATAAAATTTCAATTAATTTTTGGAAACTTTACATGAGGAAAATCGAAAAAAAAACAAAACTCGGAGGACAACGTTCAAAGTTTTTATTTTCAAGATTTATGACTTTGAAACGCATGCTATGTACGGTTTCTGAGCCTTTGCGTGCACAGAAATGCCTATAATTTTTTTTCCAAAGGGGAATAACTCGGTACCGGAAGTGTTGATTTTAAAGATTTTCACTAGATATTGAGAAATTGTAATGTCCAATATGCCCTGAAAATTTGAACTTTTTAGGACAACAAACAAGCAAGATATTCGAGTTTTAAAAAACGTCTAGAAGAAAAAAAAGAATAAAAAGAATTACCAACAGAATCAGTACAAGGTCTTCCGTTGAAAACGGAAGACCTTAATAAAGTTTCCAGATAACGTTATAAATAGACAATGATAAATGTGGCATTATTTTGGAACTTTCATTTCAGTGTGTTTTTTCTTCATATAGGAGAATTGGATATGCTCCTGGTTACTACTTAACTGTAAAAGATTGCCAAGACGAGAAGGCGAGGAGTTTAGAGAGATTAGAGGATGAGTAAGTCTTTTGTTCTTAAATGAATTAAAAGAATTCCACTATAATGTTTAAATTGTTAAATGTAGATCTCGTTTTTTTTGCAGGATGAGACAGAACATGAACACTGGAGTGGAGTACTTCCGAGACATTTTGTTCTTGCCTCCATTTTGTTAAATTTACCTGCAACAGAAACTGTTAAAAAAACTTTAAAAAGTCCAATAAAATAAAATTAAAAGAAAAATGAGCAATCACGGTTATGACTATCATATTAGAGCGTATCATTAGCCTAGGGTTCAGGTGTGTGACGGTTATAATGATCTCGGTAGAGTTTCAATAGCCTAGAGTTCGTGTGGATGACTGTTATAATGATCTCAGTAGAGCGTATCAATAGCCTTAGGGTTATGTGTGTCATGGTTATGTTGCTGTTGATAGAACATATCAGTAGCGTAGCGTTCATGGTTATGATGGCAGCCATAAATTATCATACCAATTAAAACCGCTTACATTGTAAAGTCTTTAAAATTGTTTGAAAAAATACTGAATACTCCACATTTTAATGTCGTTTTTACAAAAAATTTTAATCAAACTTTAAGAACATTGACTCTTTCGTATATAATTATTGATGAATATGTACATACGCTTCCGTACACAAGAAAAATATCCTGAACATTAGATCATCCCAAAATTATATGTCTCAGATACCTTTCAAGAAAAGAGAATAAGGCGCACAATGCTCTAAATAATGTACTTGTTCTTCATGGGCTTATATTATTTTGCATGAAAACATATATCTTGAGCCATTTCTTAAATTTTTGTTTTCGCACGTAGAGGACAGTTTACGATATATTTCATCGTAAGATACAATGTTTGATAACATTATCACCGTTATTCGATGTAACAAGCAAATGAATGCTGGAAACAAATCGCTGGATCGGGGCTTGATGATCTTACACGAGCTTACAAACACGGGAGGAGGGCTTAATGAAGGGGCATATCTTCTTTCGGAAAACGTGAAGAACGAAAATACAGATCTTAAATATTGGAAAATATCAGCCAGAAAAAAATTCTCAATGTCTGCTAATGAAAACGTTTACACATATTATACATATTTCTTAGACACGTTCTGTTGTCTAACTGCCCTGAGGGACCGCATGGTGCGATTCCTAAGGGGAATTGCCTACTTTCTACACCTGCCCCAAGAGAGCAGGGGTGATGAGCGGGCCCTCGATGATCTTAGAGCCCTGGCACAGAGGGGTTTCCGCCCTGTTACCTGGGAGTTCAGGGAGAGATGGTGCCAGTCTGCCAACGCTTTACCAGCGCAGTTGGGCCTAGTACCATTGACCCCGGTGGACCTGGAACGGGTAAAGCAGGGGTTAATTGTACATACAGGAATGTTGGCTCACCCTCAAGTGATAGCCGCACTACTCAACTGGCTGTTGCCGGTGGAGCACCAAAGATCACGCCATCTATGGCCCCGCACAAGTTGTCAACGATCACGCCATCTATGGCCCCGCACAAGTTGTCAACGTCTCCACACTCCTCGGCCTAATGTAGGGGAGTCTCAGTCAGTCAAATATCAAAGAATGTGGAGCCTCAAGATGCAGAGAATGTAGAGGAAAATTTGAATTAATATGGTTTTTATCATTTGTTTTTATCAACAAAATTTAATCACATATATAGTTAACTTTTTAAAATTACATATATCTTGACAGACAGCATGCTCTATTAAATCTTTAATATGTTGACAGACATCATGCTCTATTAAATATTTAATATCTTGGCAGGCAGCATGCTTTGTTGGGGTGCAGTTTACTTGGCGGAAACATCATCAAAGGTCCAAGATAATGCAAACAAAAATAAACAACGTCGGGTTACTACATTCATGCCTTGTTGTGCATAGTTACAAATAAGATTGTAATAATAATATTCCTCTGATTTCTGCACAGCTGTGCAGTGTGACATTTAAAGCTATAAACCAAGAGTTTGCAGCATTGCAGTTCAGTTTAATGGATAAATTTATCTTGAAGAAATGAGAGGTGAAAAACTATATAAATTTTTATAAAATTATAAAATTATAAATTATAAATTATAAAATTATATAAATTAAAAATGTTTTTCTTTTTAAATTGGATATAAACTCGTTAACATAATCATAGAACCCCCTTTACATACGGATGTTTTGTAACAACACTGATTAAGTTTGGCCAAGTAGTTCTAAAGAAGAAGAAAAATGTGAAAAGGTAACAGACGGACGGACGGACAACAGGTGATCAGAAAAGCTTACTTGAATCTTCGGTTAAGGTGAGCTAATAAGACCAATGTTTTAAAATAAAATAAATTATCTTCTTTTACTTACCCCAAAAAATTATCTTCTTTTACTTACAAAAATATGGAAGCAAATTAAATGTGACTAAAAAGATTAAAGGGAATTCATTGAGCTAATTGTGGTGTTTAAAATAATACTCCTTAACAAACATGTTATTATACAAAATAATAAATTAATCGTTTGAAAATAAAGTCCAGTTGAGTTCGGGCAATATGAACTTCAGTTTGGAACACACAGAGGCCAGGCATTTCGCTGGGTTTTATAAAATTGTCTTGGATATGCTGGCTGGTTTGTCATGATAGTGAAAAAAGGAGGCAGACTCATGCAAGAATAAAACAAGACTATAAGGAGCAGGCCATCAAAGAAAGAAAACTCGAATGTACATGTTGCACTTTCCTGAGTGAAGAGAGACAGATGCAGTGATATGGTCACAATTTTGTTTCACTGTTTTTCATGTTAACAGTGCTTCTGCAAGGCATTTTTAATAGACAACCAGAATTTTAAACTCAGTCGTCGAGTCATAAGTGGGAAACTGAGCCCGCAATTTCATTGTTATGTAAACAAACCTTAGGTAATGTTTTGTTTAGATTTTTAATTTTCCAGTTTTAGACGTAAATGTAACGTGATATATGAACCTAAACGTATGAAGTCACTGGTTTCTTCAGGTATATACATGTACTTAATTGATATACATTTAAACATCATGTTTTTATTGGTTTAAATAAGTGTGATTAAATATATAAGTAGAAAGATTTTACATTTCCTAATTTCAGAGATGATATTTTGATAGTCACTATTAATTTTGTTTCTCTGTAAGTTATAAAAATACTTGTTTATATTAAGACATCAGTTTATGTATTACAGAGGAATTTATCCCGTTACTAAGAGATCAACATGTGATGATGATATTTTTGTAAAAAGAACCATACTAAAACAGGCAGAGTCCAAGGCACTGGTAGCAAAATCACCAGCTGCCTTCATACGCAACAAAGTTTTGGATTTTTTTTCAGATCAAGAACTTGCAGCATGAAAGAAAAAAAATAGAAGACCACAAAATGGAGGTTGTCAATGGTAATATTTTAATTTTAATGTTTACTGGTTTTATTTCAGTTGATTATATTATTATGTCTTATCATATATAACATACGAAAACTATACTATAAGAGATTTTATTGTTTTCTTATTCTTCAATGTACAAGAATTGAGATACAATAAGCTGTCATTTTAAAAAATAAAAATCAGCTTAATGTTTCATTGGTTAACTCTATATGTGAAACGCTACCATTAGCTTTCTTAAAAAACGTAAGAAAAGAATGCGTGGCGGTTCCGAGTGGAAGCAACACAAGAGCGGCATTACAGAGAATTATAAATTCAGGTGAATGTATGCAAAGAAAAATCGTAGCCTTTATATACGATCATCTTTCAAAACTTTACAAAAATCACACTCTTGTTCTTGCATTTAAACATAATGAGATCCATGGACAATGTCAGAGCAATGTTTCCAAAACTGCTCTTCAATTGTTAGAACCATGACGGACAATCCCCGAAAACTATTTCAACCAGATGGAGATCACAGATTGCAGCAATCACGAACAAACCAGTAGGTATACGTTACCAGTTTTCATCAATATTTTTATACCAGCATACATGATAGTATTTGATGTAATAGGAATAGAGCATAACACATCACAACAAGAGGCCCAGGGGCCACATCGCTCACCTGAGCAACTTGCTAGGTAGAAGCCGAAATGAGTTCAGTATTGAAGTGAGTGCAGGGGAGGGAGGTTTTGTACAAACTGAAATCTATACTTCTTACCGATGCTTTTTGCTTGACAATTTGTAAGTATTTCTATGTACTGTAAAAGGTTGATCTTTCGACAAGCCTCGGCTTATTTCGTTACCTTTTTCTTACAGCATTTCAACCAATGAAATAATTCTAAAAAAAATTTTCATCATGCAATCTACCAATCTGAAAAGAGAGAAAATGCATAGGCCGAAGATTGTAATCGGGAAATAAATGGCAAATAGAAATTATAGAATACAGCAGGATTTACATTAAAAATTAGCTTTTAAATACAAGTACAATTATTTCAATCTGCATTTGAAACAAGATTACCAATAGTATGGTTGTTTACAAACAAATCCACAACACGTGCTATCTAAAATGCTTGACCAAATGATTATCGTGTTTATTTATAGCTTTCATTTAATTTGGAGACAGTGCTTGATAACAAATAAATTTACATTTCTAACTTTTTTTCTATCAGGCACGGTCTGCAATTAAAATGTAAACGATAAAGTAAAATAATATTTAGTTAATGTTTATTATATTCATTTGTCATTTTTTCATAAGCAAATATATACTTATGCAATGAGTTGTCAACAACCAGAGAGGCAAAGTTGGGTTGTTTTTTTTTTTACACAATTTAGTTGAATAAATGGAATAAAAATCTTGTAATAGGTTTCATTCTTTAAGGAACTTATTTCTTATGCGCATTTAAAAGGCAGTTTCAGAGCATGAATCTTTGGACAATTGCCAGAAACATGCTGAACAAAAACAAAAACTGTTGTCATTAGTTAGTTTCTCAGTATTCTAATTTACTATAAATATTTTTTTCCCCAAATTTTATGTTGCTATTTTTATGCAATTCAAAAGGAAGGGTGCTAGTTTTGCAGAAAAAAAATCAGTGCACTGTAGGGTGTATTTATTTTGGCAGTTATAAGGACATGACACTGGAATGAATTACGTGGCGGCGTCAAAAATGGCATGGGTCCGCGATATGCCAGTTTGCTTAGATTGAACATACGAACAACCAACATTACCGGAGTACTGTATGGTAAAACGCAAAATTTGTTAAAGTAATATATTCAAAAAATCTTTTGTAAACACATATTGGTAATAAAATATGTAATGTTTACCTCACTGTCAAGTAAGACGAATTTATCAAATTGGTTGAATAATGATTGATGAAATATGAGGAAGGGGGTTTGTTTACTTTTACAAATTTGGCAATCAACGGGAAATAACTCTTGCTAGAATCAGGATTATGTATACTACGTCCATTATCCTCTCTTAACTACTGATTTTCGTTGATAACGAAATCACCAAGTGATAGATGCACATCGTTAAGTAAGTTTTGTAACGAAATATGTCATCGGAGCAATTACTGACAATAAAAAAGTGCTTACTTTGCCTTCTGCATTTCCGTCAAGATTTGGTTGTATTCTGGGACAAAGCAAACTAGATCGCTGTACTTCTCGTGGTCCTGAAACACTGCGTTGAAGTACTTGTTGTTGTTTCTTGACAACTTGATGGGGGACACATTGTGAATGTATCCCATAATTTCCGATGGTTCTTCCTCAACTCTTGCTTTCTTCGCGGCAGACATTTTAGCGGGAATAATAGCGTCTACAGGAAGTCCACAAACATGGGTTAACGCATGCGTAATGATTTAACGAGTTATCGTTCTTCGTTCTGTGCATCAGCTTGTCCTTACCCCCACCCCCCACCCCCCCCGCCCTGTTCCTGTTCCTAATGGTATATTGAAATTTTTTTTTATTTTTATTTTTTACTAAAGGACGGTTTAATATTTGCACAACTTTTGTTAGGAGGTTTTGTGATCTTGTTAAAATTGATGTTGAGATTTTTATATTGTAAACAATATTTAAAATGGAAATTATATAATTAGATATAATGCAAAATATTACAAATTAGAGCAGTATTGTATACTTTGAAAGACCTATGACTTTATCTTTTCAATATTTCAAGTTTTTGAGGAGAAGATTTTTAAAGATTTTCTCTATATATTCCTGTGTAAAACTTGACCCCCCTCTTGTGGCCCCACCCTACCCCCAGGGACTATGATTTGAACAAACTTAAATCTACACTACCTGAGGATGCTTCCATTTTAATTTGAGCTTTTCTGGCCTAATAGTTTTTGAGAAAAAGATTTTTAAAAATGTTCATTATATATTCCTATGTAAAACTTGATCCCCCTCTTGTGGCCCCTCCCTACCCCCGGGGACCATGATTTGAACAAACTTGAATCTACAATACCTGAGGATGCTTCCATTTTAATTTGAGCTTTTCAGGACTAATAGTTTTTGAGAAGAAGATTTTTAAAGATTTTCTCTATATATTCCTATGTAAAACTTGATCCCCCTCTTGTGGCCCCTCCCTACCCCCGGGGACCATGATTTGAACAAACTTGAATCTACACTACCTAAGGATGCCTCCACAAAAGTTTAAGCTTTACAGGCCAAATAGTTTTTGAGAAGAAGATTTTTGAAAAATACCAACAAATTTTCAATAATTCTCAATTATCTCCCCTTTAAAAAGGGCGTGGCCCTTCATTTGAACAAACTTGAATCCCCTTCACCTAGTGGTGCTTTGTGCCAAATTTGGTTGAAATCTGCCCAGTGGTTCTTGAGAAGAAGATGAAAATGTGAAAAGTTTACAACGACAACGACGACAGACAACGGACAAATTGTGATCAGAAAAGCTCACTTGAGCCTTTGGCTCAGGTGAGCTAAAAATCAAAAACTGTTGACTGCAAAATTCCAAACAGCAAATATATTCCTCTCACTGATGGTATTCCGCGGACCCACCATGGCTTGTTTCTCTGTTCATATCGGTTGTTTGCCGTGTGTCCGAATATGCTTTGCAACAATTGGTTTGTATCTCCTGTAATAAGCGTGAAAGAGACAGAGTGTCATGTCTCAAGGACTGCTAATCATTTAGAACAACATTTTGCAATTATCGGTTTTTTACGTCTTGGACATCAAAGACTCATTGAGTTGATTTAATTATTTTATAACTGTGAACCTTTCACTCAGCTTACTTATATCATCACATGTCAATTTTTACTCATTGTTCAGATTCCTATATACAGTTATGTGCAATAGTCAATCGACAGTCCGGGATACGGCTCCACGTCCGACTCGAAGAGTCTTGAGTCCGGAGGCCACTATTGGCTATATCCGACTTTTTTTAAACATGTCTGTCTGTTAAATTGTTTTAAACTAATGTTGTCATCGTTGAATCTCTTCCAATAAATTCGGAATCCTGCATCAGTTGTCTTTTATTTCTCTGCAATAGAATATTGGTGGACCTTCGGGAATACGGCACACCTACCCTTCGTTTTTATCTTACGGCCCACAGCGCGCCTCAACCTTAAACATTGTATCTTCCTCACCCCGATCGTACTGCACACGACAGATGCAGTTCCAGGTGAATTACCTTGCACCGTACGAATCTTTACTGCACGTGCTCAATAACGACACCAGTGTCTGAAGAGCTTTTTTTTTTAATCGGATGCATCCATAATGTTTAAGTTGAAGTTCGTGTACTTGTTTCTATAACATCGCGAATCGGGTAAGTAAATGATAATTTTTACCTAGTATATGTTACCCGCATGATTTGGTGCGTGGTGAATTCAACGGGCACCGCTTGAAATCGCCCGTGCGCATCGATTTTCGAGTTTGAGAGTTGTGTAAATATACTCAAACCCTGCCTGATAATTTGTTGGTCATTCCAATATGTTTCCCACACTGGTGGATTTAAGGGGGGGGGGGGGGGCGTGGAGGGCGCACGCCCCCCCCCCCCCCAAAATTTTCAAAGTATGCATGACTGTAGATGATTTGATAAATTTTACATAGAAAAGTTAGCATTTTGTGTTTCACTTTATTTATAATTATGCCTGACTCAATGTTACACCTCATTGATACAGCAGCTGTAATTCTGCTGCTCAATAAACATATATAAACATCTGATCCTAATGCATGTTGACAGGTTCTGATAACAGACCAATTAAACTGTGTTTAAAACAAGCAGTGTTGGTCATTTCATTATGGTGGCTGCATCAAGTTTCCCAGGGCCCTGAACTTGGGGCTTCGACCAAGAATCAACTGGAATTTTTTTCTAGGTAAATAGACTATTTTAATATAAGAATATTGAATATTTCATGCATCAGATATTTCTAAAAGCTAATAGGGGGTCGGATATCGTAACGTCATTAGAATGTTGTAACTTTGATAACCTGGTTAATTTTGGGAGTTCATAAATGCCTAAAATATTTTGTTTTTAATCCGATACATGTATTAGGTATAAGTAACAATATGTGTCAAATTGTTATATATATGTTATAGGCTTTTGTGTAAAGGAAGTAAGCACCAAGGGGAAATAGTAGATGGCGGAAGTCAGTGCTGCTGTATTGCCTTGACATACCTGTCTTCGGACATACCTAAATCATCGGCCGATGTTGATCATATTTAGAACTGGGGACATCACTTTATCGCCAACGTTGTCAACATGGAGGGTATATGCTTATTCAAGAGTTGGAGGGAGAAATGGAGATCACAGGTAGAAAGCTGCTGGTATCTGTGGGAAACCCTAAGTGTGGCACTATTATGCAGACACAAGACAACAATGATGCGCTTGCTTTCACTTTGGAAACAGCCCTAAAACATATTATAGAGGAATCAAGCACATTCTTTTTAACCATCGGAAATGCACCAGGATCAACAATTGGGGTAAAACATCAGATGTCAAATTTTATCGCTATGGATTCACATAGCAGAGATGATAGAGGAATGTGTTGCCCCAATGGAAAATCCGTCGTAATTAAGTTTGAACATATATCAAACTTCATTAAATATGTCCGTGAGATGGCGCAATCTTTGTCCTCAAATGATGTGCAATTTGAAATAACGGGTTTATCATTACACAGCAGTCCTAATGACAACGGAATCCGCCCGTTCAATCCAGTCAACAGCAGACAAACCTACATGTGGATGATCAGCATCAAGAATCAAACGAACAGAATCCGCCCGTTCAACCCAGTCAACAGCATTCATCGAGTACAACAAACCTACCTGTGGATGATCAGCATCAAGAATCAAACGAACAGAATCCGCCCTTTCAAAATTGTTCTGCTACCGACATTTCAAGATATTTGAACAATTCAGATTTACTTACCGATGAAATAAAGTATTCCCTCATACAAAACAGAAAACCGGTGGCTGATTTCACATTTCCATCGCGCATTTATAAGGATAAACGTAGACGCAGTGGCATCATTCACAGACGATGTACCATGCAGCTCTTTGATACGTTTGATTTCATTACATATTCTGAATCAAAAGATGGGTTGTTTTGTCTTGGTTGCGTGCTTTTCCCAAACATGTGTCATAGACGAGCAAAGAAACTGATCACAGAACCATATTTTAACTGGAAGAATGCACGTGAATATTTAAAACATAATGTTTTTGAATATCATGTATCCTCCATGGCCCAATTCCATGCTTTTGTGAAAACACACACTGAACCAGGGAACAGAATTGACATGACAATTCGATCTACTGGAGCAGAGAGAATAGCAAAAAACAGAAAAATATTATCGTCTATCATAGAGTAACTCATATTGTGTGGCAGTCAGGGCATTTCTTTACGTGGTCACCGAGATGATGAAACTTGCAGAGAAGATAATTTCAAAGAGCTTCTCGCTTTTCGAGCATCTTGTGGTGACAACCTGTTGGACAATCATTTGAGATCCTGTAAAACAAATGCGACATACGTATCAAAAACATCACAAAATGAACTACTTTTCTGTATTAAGAAGTTCATACAAGATAAAATTGTGCAGGAGGTTCGAGATCAACCGATAGGTCCATACTTTGGCTATCAGTGTGATGAGGTGACTGACGCCAGTAACTGGGAACAGCTCGGTGTTGTAATTCGGTATGTTGTCAATGGGAAGCCTATTGAACGGCTTATAGAATTTATAGAGTGTGAGGAAATCCGGGAATGGCAATATGTGAATCCATTATCTCGTGTATGAATGCAGTTGGTCTTGATCCAAACTACTGTCGTTCCCAAACTTCCTTAATTTAACAACCACATTTAATGCAATGAAAATTGTCATTGTGTAAAAGAGTTGATGAATGTTATACACATTCTAAATGATTTTTTAAAGCACTTTGTTTTAAAAGCAAGGTAATATGCAATAAAGCTACCTTGAACATGATTTGAATCTGTATTTGACTTCAGTTCATCATTACTTCTTTCTTCATCTGTCAAGAGTCAATGAAACCAAATTAAGCAAGCAATGTTCACTATCTAAATAGTCGTTAAATTATTTGAAAACAAGGACACCAAATTTTTATCCAATATATCTGTAAGTTTATTTCTCCATCATCCATTTATACCTGGACAGGACTGTGGTGTGGCACAGGACAAGTTTGCCCGATTTGCAACCAAAAGCCCCAGAGGCTCTGCAGCACTAGTTTCATCATCTGTCACGTAGATTAACATGAAAATTTAAGGTTAAGAGTACAGAGATGATTAAATATGCTCTAACAAAAATTCCTTCACCTAATAGTATGACCAAAAAAAAATTATCAAACTAGGTCTGATATACTTGTTTATTTCTTTAAAACCTGGTTACTTATAGTAAAAGAAATATGAGGCCCCTGGGCCACAATGCTTACCTGATTAACCTTTATGTTTTGTAGATAAAGACTTAAATCTCATAAACTTTGAACCTCCATTATCACATCTCCCTCTATTTTTACACCCATGGTAAAGGGTCAGTTCGTGTAAAGAAAGCAGAA
The DNA here is from genome assembly GCA_020458035.1 of Magallana ariakensis. NCBI lineage: Eukaryota > Metazoa > Mollusca > Bivalvia > Ostreida > Ostreidae > Magallana > Magallana ariakensis. The sequence goes on from CM035811.1 coordinate 8,939,168, forward strand.
TATATACAAGAAGGTGCCCTAAATATAACTAAAAAGATGCATTTGTAAGATCTTGAAGGTTTTGACAATTGTCCTGTATATTCAATGAAAAAAATTACTTGCAGCAACATGGCCATAAAACTAAACTAAACTAGAAAACTGACCAGTCAGCAAGGGCCCCGCCGAGGGGTAGAAAATACGGGTACAGCTTACAGTATGAGAATTTTACTTGATTACAAAAAATTGAAAATACATGAAGAGGAAGAAAAACAGCAACTGTATGAAATTTCAAGATATTTCCTAAATATCCAACAACCTGAAAACAGATCTTTGCATTTACACAAGGCAGTAATAAAAAAAAACATCTATTAAAATGTCAGCCTTCAGTAGAATGCAAATATCACCCAGGTTTGACCTTAACTTCAAAACAAACATCAGTTCAAGACAAAGGTGTTAATTAATCTTAAAATGTCAGATAAAGTTAAACCTCTAAAATTTTCTGCAGCCGGCAAGATAATTAATCCCGAGGCATTAATTGTACTCATAATTAATCCCAAGGGATTAATTGTACTCCTCTCTCATCCTTTTCTTCCAAGTTTACAATAGAAACTTTTTTAGCAATAAGAATGAGGTTATTATCCGACTACCTATTAAAATTAATAGTATTTTTGAATTTACATTAGACGGCAAAACAAGGTCTTAGTTGCAAAATGAATAATATCATGTAATCCTTGAGATTTTTCTGGAGCCAAAGTTTGAATTAATAATACATCAGGATGCTTGCATAAGATTTCTTGAGTAGTTTCTGAGAGGTGGATTTTTAAAGAATATTTTCCTGTATACTCTTATATACATCTTTTGCACCCCTCCAGTGGCCCAACCATCAGTGTGATTGTCACAGCTTCACTATATCAGGATGCTTGCATAGTAATATTTATAAGTAATAGTAATATAATGAATGGAAGCATTGTAGTTCTTGAGATTTAAAAAAAGAATTCCTTTTTATCATTTTGTACCCCTCATGTACAGACAAATATCTATGAGAAAAGCTCACTTGAGACTTTGGCACAGGTGAGTAAATAATTGAGATGTACTTTCAGGAAATTTGAGGATGTGGGGTGGGGAGTTGGTTGGAATGCCACTGACTTTAAGAACACCCCCCCCCCCTTTAACACACACTTACACCTGTAGAAAGCGATATGAAGCAATGCACCAAGAGAATTTTAATTTTTTAAACACAGCTTATTGAAAACTCTTTCACTTCTTGGATAACTCTTGCAGGCTGGTCAAAGAAAATTAACATTGAAAAAACAAAAAATCAGACTCTTTATTTATATAGATATATTTGGTTTTTATTACACTTCTTTATAATTGAATTTGGAAGCTTAAAACTGGAAAGATCCCCACCCCAACAATAATACATTAAATTGTCTACCCTCACCTCCAGAATAGAAAAATAAACAACCCTATGCACATACAGAAAAGAAAAAAAATAAATCAGCACTCCACCCCTCCCAGATAATTTCACTGGAACAGCCCTGAGCTAATGACATGCATGTACATATAAAATGACTTCTGTTCAAATAGTTTGTCATTTAAATCCATTTTATGATCTTTCAAGGATCCATACAAATTTTCCGAACAGCCAGTGTATAATACTATGGTTTCAGCAACTCCAATTATGATTTGTGCTTAAAATTGCTAATTAATATCAACATTTATACTCAAGATACAACTCACTTTCAAAGTCACCATATATATATATATATATATATATATATATATATATATATATATATATATATATATATATATACATATATATATATATACTTAACGCAAATTGACAAGAGTAAATTGTTCCTCATCTTCATTTGACAAAGGAAAAAAGAAGTTCAATGTTTGGTTTTTCATAATCTTTGATTAAAATATGATGAGTCCTATTTAGAAATTAAAAAGAAAAATTCAGAAGTTTTCTTGTCACTTATTGTAGACAATTTTTAATCAAATAAATGGATTACATGCATGCAGTTAGATCAAACACTGCGTATAAATACATATACATGTGTATATACTCGGAAAAGTTGATGGATGATATCACACAGCAATAAATAATCCAGTAAAAAAAACATTTACTTACACGTTTGCCATTTTCTGTGTGCATGAAGTCAATGCCGTGGTATCGGAGGGCCCTCAACAATGACGGCGCGCAATTGCCAATTCCCCCCGTGCTTCTTCTCATCAGTACTCTGCTTTTTTTCAACCCTTTCGACCAATTAAGATAACTTGACTTTTGTGACCTCAATATTATCTGGTATTTTAATTGAACAATAAGTAAGATTTGCCCACATTTAAGATTTGCCGGCAAACCAAAAACAACTCGTGGTTACTATATGCCGGCATTTCAGGAAATGCCGGCAAATCAAACACAACTCGTGGTTACTTTTTGCCCGGCCCATATCGGCCATCGTACTGGGTTTATAGATAAAGGATGTAATAGAGTCTACGCCCGTAACGGTTCTATATTTAGATTGGAGAGCATGTCCTTGATTCTAAACGTAACTGCTGTAAAATGAGCGCTTTGTAATCAATGACAGCAAACTAGTATTTTTCATCGTTTCAGGTGTCTAGAAACCAGGTTATTGAACTTTGGCTTTGGAATATATACGACTTAGATAACTATCATGGTTATACCCTATAAAATTTAAATATTTTTAAGGTACTAAATATAGGTCTTTTTGAAAATACATTACATCGAATTTATGGATTATTTTCAAGTACTATTTTTATTCAGCGGTGGTATTTTGGGATATGATTGGCCAGTTCCAAAAACATCAATAATACTAAATATCTGATATTTAATCTCCATGCAGGGTCAATATTTTAAGAGACGCTCATTCATTACTGGTTATGTTGATTAAACTTCTTCGATATCGATTGCCAAGAGTCTAGTTTAAAATGATATTTAAAACCCTATGCATTTTTAAAAGGAATTCAATACGTTTCAATCTCCTGGATAAAAAGGCATTGAAACTCGTTAACATAATAATGCCCTCTTTAATAGATAAAACGTAATAAACCGGTTTGTATATCAAATAGCATGCATAATTGAATGCATTTAAAGGTTTTACAACCGTGTGCAAAAAACCCCCAACATATTTGGCATTATTGAACCTGCTTTAAATTGTGATTCTGTGGGCAAACAACTGTCTGCTTTGCGTTGAATATGTTATAAAGCTTTATTTTACAGTGAATGCAGATAAGGTTAGTTTCTATTTTGTTAACCTTTTACCAATAGTATCATTAAAAACTACTGCAAAGCAGCTTTTAACAATTTGTTTTATAACAGAGTTTATTCAAATATCAATCGATAATTTTGACGTGAAAGCGTGTGGCCGGAAATTAAAATATCATAACCTACTTATTTGTCCTGCAAACAAGACCTAGCGTTTTAGTTCACCTGAGTCACTCAAGTGACTTTTTAGGTCACCTGAGTAAACCTATTGCTATCTGTTTTCGTCCGGCGTCGTGCGTTAACAATTTACATTTTTAACTTCTTCTTAAAAACAACAAAATTGTTCCCATTTTTGGTGTGAAGCATCTCTATGGTAAGAGGAATGTAAATTGTGGAATTGGTGGCTCTACCACCCCCAGGGTACCACAGGTGGGGCCAAACATGTAAAAAAAAATAGCAAAATTTTCAAAAATCTTCTTCTCTACTCCCACACATGTGAGGAAAAAACTGATTGCATGGTTATGATGTCCATGAAGCCCTCTACCAAAATTGTGAAATTCATGGCCCCTGGGTCAGGGGTTCAGGCTCTAGGGTGGGGCCAATATGGTCATATAGTAAATATGTATTAAATCTTAGAAAATCTTCTTCTCTACTCCCATATATATTTGTTAAAAACTAAATACATGGTTATGATGTCCATGAAGCCCTCTACCAAAATTGTGAAATTCGTGGTCCCTGGGTCAGGGGATCAGGCTCTAGGGTGGGACCAATATGGCCATATAGTAAAAATGTATTAAATTTTGGAAAATCTTCTTCTCTACTACCATAAATATATGTTAAAAACTAAATAAATGGTTATGATGTCCATGAAGCCCTTTACCAAAATTGTGAAATGTATGGTCTCTGGGTCAGGGGTTCATGCTCTAGGGTAAGGCCAATATGGCCATATAGTAAAAATGTATTAAATCTTAGAAAATCTTCTTCTCTACTCCCATAAATATTGGTTAAAAACTAAATACATGGTTATAATGTCCATGAAGCCCTTCACCAAAATTGTGAAATTTATGGTCTCTGGGTCGGGGGTCAGGCTCTAGGGTTGGGCCAATATGGCCATATAGTAAAAATGTATTAAATCTTAGAAAATCTTCTTCTCTACTCCCATAAATATTTGATAAAAACTAAATACATGGTTATGATGTCCATGAAGCCCGTCACCAAAATTGTGAAATTTATGGTCTCTGGGTCAGGGGTTCAGACTCTAGGATGGGGCCAATATGGCCATATAGTAAAAATGTATTAAATCTTAGAAAATCTTCTTCTCTACTACCATAGATATTTATTAAAAACTAAATGCATGGATATGATGTCCATGAAGCTCTCTAACAAAATTGTGAAATTTATGGTCCCTGGGTCAGGGGTTCGGGCTCAAGTGTGGGGCCAAAATGGCCATATAGTAAAAATATATTAAATCTTAGAAAATCTTCTTCTCTACTCCAATATATTTGTGAAAAACTAAAGGCCTGGATATGATGTACATGAAGTCTTCTACCTAAATTGTGAAATTTATAACCCCTGGGACAGGTGTTTATGCACTAGGGTGGGGCTAATATGGCCATATAGTAAAAATGTATTAAATCTTATAAAATCTTCTTCTCTACTCCTGTATATATTTGTAAAAAAAATAAAGGAATGGATATGATGTCCTTGTGTTAAGTGGCATCAAATAGTATGTAGGGCATGGGCCCCGGGGGTGGTCATGTCCCACCTCAAACAGGAAGTGCACAAATATCTTGAAAACGGTTAATATCCCCACCCCTAAACCATATATATTCTTGTTCCTTGTGTTAAGGGCCATCAATGGTATGAAGGTCATGGGCCCTGGGGCTGGTCCTGACCCCCTCTGAAACAGGAAGTGCACAAATATCTTGAAAACGGTTAATATTCCCACCCCTAAACCATATATATTCTTGTTCCTTGTGTCAAGGGGCATCAAATGGTATGTAGGTCATGGGCGCCGGGGATGGTCCTGACCCCCCTCAAACAGGAATTGCACAAATAACTTGAAAATGGTTGAGATCCCCACCCCTAAACCATATATATTCTTGTTCCTTGTGTCAAGGGGCATCATATGGTATGAAGGTCATGGGCCCTGGGGGTGGTCCTGACCCCCCTCAAATAGGTAGTGCCCGAATATCTTGAAAACAGTTAATATCCCCACTTCTAAACCATATATATTCTTGTTCCTTGGGTCATGTTAGTTCACCTGATATATAGTAAAGGACCCCTGGAAACATCATGAAACTTTGTGGGTCATCCCTACTCTATATGATAGCCTCGTTCGTTTGGGAGACTTTATAATCGCCCCGATTATAATTACATCATATTTTCCCTTGCTTCTTCCTAATGGTGTTATCTTCATTTGCTTGTTCATATTTAGTAATTAATCATTGTAATTATAAAGAAGTTGTATGATCAAATAGTTATGCAACGCTTTTTATCATTTGAAACAAAAACAGTTTTTGAACTTTCAAAATAAACAAATAGACTTGTTAATGGTAAAGTAATAATTGGCTAACTAAAATCACTGATATAAAGGTAAAATGATTTTGGTATATATGCCAGATGGTGATTCTCAACGAATGTTGAATATTCAAAAACTGGAACAGGAGAAGTGGCTTTTATCTATAAAGCTGGGTGTTTTTTTTTTTGTTTGTTTAAATGCCCACAGGGAGAGTTTCTGTCTGCATCGGGGGTATGGGGGATGGGAGGTTGTTTTAGATAAAACATGAATAATAGCCACCTTGTTATTATTATTAAATTATTTTTATCAGAGTCTTGCACCTTTTCAATATCAGGTCATGCACTCTTTTATGATCTTTTAAGTTTTTTACTAAAATTAAAGGTTTAACAGTCCTTTTCGAAAGATTTCAGGCAGGGAGGTGGTCGTCATTACAAATTAAAATTTTCTATTCCAGAATAAAACTTAATTAAATGCATATATGAGACTCCTTGACAAGTGTGTGTATGGGTTATGCTACTGAGGTGACCGTTGAGGCCTATTGGCCTCTTGTTTCAATTGGTTTGTGTCGTGCTTCGAGTGTTCACATTTAAGTTCTTGCAAAATACATGGTCAGTTGACCTATATTTTTGTATGATGCATATTTTGGATAAGTAAAACACAAATTCGAAATTTTACGACTCTTCTTCCTCAGGGGCCCTAGGTGAAGAGCCAAGTGCTAAGAATTTGAGCATTATTATAAAAAGTACATAAAATGTTAATGTACATAATGTTTGAAATTTTTCTTTAAATTTGCTTATACCGAATAGAGAGTGACTGTACATTAAGAAAGACCATTAAGCTTTCTGTTCTTTTCTCCAAAACAGCGGTACCAGGGCGTATGAGAATTGTCACATGATGTTATTGCTTATATTGTATACAAATCTTCTTTACTTATACTGGCACTAAAAGAAACCGACTAAATTTGATAATCCCATATTGTAGGCTTTTTAAATACTGCATGGTCAGGCTTATTCTTGATGTTGTTGAGTTTATAAAATTAAAAAAAATACATATTTACATATTTACATATTTACTAAAGAGAAAAGATGAAGCTACCAAAGTTAATACATGTACATCATAAAATTATTTGCCCCATGGGACATGAGATCAGCCTTTTTAAGGGTGGGAGTGGGGGTTGGTTCTTTAAATATGCTGTCATAACTATGATTGCAATTTACTTCATATAAAAATAAGTCTCTATTTTTAATACAGGCGTTTGAGGAAGAATTTCTCTCTGACCTCGGGAAATGGCGTTGTTAAGGTAAAATATGTATACTAGCCAGTTTGATTTTATTAATGATAGCATATACATGTAAAAGCTATCGAATCAGTGAGAAAAAGTAGGGAAAAATTATATCCTAGCACCTTTACAATTTCCGGTTCTGCACTCGTATTATAAAAAAAAATTCACCACAGTTATAATATTCGTAGTAACTGTTACATGGTTTTAGGTAGGGAAACATTACCTTAGTTTTGACTTTTTAAACTTCAGAATAAAAAAAATTACTGAAGAAAAGCAGGATTATGTCTCAGTACCTAATGTAAGCTTTCGACATACATCAATTAAGATAAGTGATTTCTTTGGCTGCAATTGTTTTTCATTGGCCCGAATGATATAAATCGATGGTAAAGAGTAAGACGAATGAGGAAATGTCGTACGATGAAAAAAATCGATCTCTTTTTAGACATAAACATCTTGATTCTACGTAAATTTCGGTGTACGTTTTATTTCGTTTTTTTAAACACATGTTTGGAAAAAAATCGACACATTAACAAATTTTTTATTATGAAGCAGTACTTGCGCTTGGGGTAAACAAAATGCACGTTTTCTAAAAAAAAAAAACCCTTGCAATCCTAGATGAACGAAAAATGAGTCCCATGTGGTAGGTACAAGAAGTATAACATTCAGGCATTTAACCCACACATGGGACTCGAACTACCCATCTGATAAATATGTCTGTTAAAAGGTTTCATTTACATAACGTTCAATCCAGGCAATACTTTTCATCATCATAAGATAACTGATTTCATTTTAAATGAGAAACAAAACACGAGGAAACATTAAATCAATTCATCTTATTCTTTGCAAAACAATATATTTAAACGTTTTTCTTAACAATAAAAAAAGAGAGTTCAGATTGAAACATGCCTTTTTAATAATTTTTTCTCATTTTGCAGGCTTTGAATTGAGACTCAGATCATCCTTATTATGCACACAAAAAGTAGCCAACATAGAATAAAACAGTGCTCTATGTGTCTGTTGGAAACAGAGTTCGTGTGTGAATCGTGTTCATGTGAACTGTGTTCCCAATGTAAAGAGAACCATGTAAACGATCTAGTAACAGTTGACCATAACATCGAGACTTACCGTGAAAAAAATTACATAATTTCAACAAACGAGATATGTACGAGACATCCTAGTAATGATTATACGAAGTACTGTGAACCTTGTGAACTCCCAGTATGTTTCCATTGCACAGAGCATAGTGAACATAAAAAGCTAGACGTTAGAACGGCATTTGAATCAAAGCAGCAACAACACAACAAAACAATTCATTTTGTCCGAAGTCAGGGTTTGTTTTATTTAAATATTCTCTTGAAAGAAATAAAGTGTGATGTCAAAATCTGTCAAACAGATTTTGTTCTCTTCCAACAAAAAATGTTAACAAAGGCTCAAGGACTAAAAAATAGAATGTCATATGTATCGCGTGATGTTGATTTAAAACACAGCTGTTTAAAACAGAAGGTTAAAATGAACAGACATCTAGCCAACCTTCAGATATATGAGCTGGTATATGAACAATCAGCTCTCAGTCCGGTAAAATTACTATCAACTGTCAAAAAAATCCGAATTCCCAAAATACATCTTACACTCCACACAAGTCTCCTCTCCATGACTGAACCACTGAATATAAAGGGTCTGATAGAGTCAATTACGGGAATTCGATTTTCAAAAAGAGATAAAAGACGAGTAGAAAATGAGTGTCTGCTTAAACTTATGCCAGTACCTAAGCTCCATCTATCTGTTAGTGTGACTTACAATGAAATCAAATATTGTATTCACATTTCCTGTGTGTCTTCAGATATGGTCTGGGTCAGTGACGGACGCAATCTCATCTTGATCAATAAAACTGGTGACACTGTATATTTTCTTAAAGATGTATGGCGGAAGTACTTTCCTTATGGAACACATACAGTTAACAGTGAAATGGACTTGATCTATATTTCAAAAATGTTTAACATAAACAAGCTATCAAAAGATATGGCAACAACCACAATGTTATTAGACACAAGAGACTCAAAATGGAAACCCCTTTGTGTGTATTGGTCTCATTCCACTGGTGATCTGCTAATCGGAATGCATGAAAAATATAAACACACCTATAAAGTGGCAAGGTACAGCCAAACTGGACAACTCACACAATCAATACAACATGACAACAAAGGGCAGAGTTTATTTTTGACAATTAACTACATAACAGATAACAACAACGGAGATGTTGTGGTATCTGATTATAGCGCTTATCTGAAGAGAGGAGCTGTAGTGGTGACAGACCGTGGAGGAACTTATCGTTTCTCTTACAAAGGACAACCACCAGAATCAAAACGATCAGTTCTACAACCATGTGGAGTAATTACTGATGCCCTGTCCCACATTCTTGTATGTGATGATATAACCAAGACAGTGCATATGTTAGACAAAAACGGTCAGTTCTTGTCGCATCTACTGATAAGACCATCAGGAATATTCACACCACGCAGCCTAAGTTATGATGTTAACACCCACCGTCTCTGGGTCGGATCAAAGGTCAACAACTCAGTATGTGTCTACAGATATATATCCCGACAGGAGGCTCAGGCAGGTAATATTTTGTTTGCCATTTATAATAATTACAATTGTCTATTTTCAATTTGTGTCGATGATTATAATACACTTGGTTTTTTTTTACATCGTAAATTCCTCATCACACATTTATATCAGTACGCCAACAATTTCCAAAAGCAATATTTTAGAGTATTATATTTTCAAAATTCATACAGTTTTTCTTTTTAAAGGGACATGGTGACGCACAGACCCGTGATTTAGCAAATATCGAATTTTTACACGATTTCCACATATTTTATTTATCATATGAAAATGTGAACTTTTGAAAATTTACGATGTTCAAAAGTAAAAAAATCAAATTAAAAAGAGAAAAATAGAATTACACGTTGGGCCAACACCTAAATATTGAGTTTTCCTTCCGCTTCATAGCCACGCAAGCGCAAGGGAATGTAAATACTGCAGCGTGGCATACATCATGAACCAGAAGCCTCTCATTGAAACATGATGTCTTCAAGAACTAAATATTTATGAAGATGCATTTTCTATTAATGATATTTCTTACCATAGACATCGAATAGCTTCAAATTCAAATTCTTTTTTCAGTGTGTCAATCCCACTGTAACTATTTTTAGACAGAAATCGCAAACACGTGACACAATACCAATGTCCAAAACAACTCGGTTTGTTTACATGTGCATTTTCCGGATGAGTTTTAATGACTTGTAAATTGATAGGTGATAACTTATGATGCGTGAAACCTTTCGTTTGATGAAATTTTGAGTAGCTCTACTTATTTCCGTTGTCATAATCAAAAAGTAAAACATATATTTTGAGTCACCGTGTCTCTTTAAGATATCTTCAAAAAATTGTAATTTAATTTTTTTTTTCAATTCGGCTAAACTTTTCTGCATCGGATATCCCCCTAAAAAATACTTTACCAATAACGTTAGAAGTTTTTCAGGACATATTTCTGCATACATTACAAATAATTCTAAACAGCTCAAAATTTGAAAGTCATGTTTTATGTTTCATGTCATATCAAAATATTAACGTTTTTTACCTATACTTTTGATTTTTTTTTAATTCTGGCAAGCATGATGTCAAACCTTTTGTAAAATATTGCTTGTTGAACATTATTCCAGAATAAAACAGTTAGTGCAGAAAAATACCTTATTAATTGTGTGATGTTAGTTCTAACGTTTTTCTTTGTAATAATATTTAAATACATGTTTCAAATAGTGATTGTTCATTCATAAGTAACATTTAAAAAGCAAATTTAATAATTCAACAATAATGCTTAAGGACGTTGTTTACTCAGGGTTTGAGTTCTTAAATTCGAATTCATATAACGTTCAATGTCATGAGTAAAACTTGTTCTAAACACAAAAAGTATTTATGTAATGAATTATTATTGACATAACATTCCATATTTTTACTATATTATGGAATTAAGCTCAAACAAAGTTGTGCTTTTTGCCAAACAGAGGTTATTCAGATTATTTTTTTCAGATTTCGTTTTTCACTTAAATATTTTTGGTAGTCCTATATTATTTAAAGTTAAGATTTTATTTTCCAATTAACATAATTTTGCATATTTTCTTTGGTTTTTTTTCACTTTTTCATTTAGATAATCTTATGGCACAAACTACAAAAATATTGAAAAATGCTTAAAAACGATAAAAGACACCAATCTCAACATTTTGATCATTGACCTCACATAAATTTTATGCCTACAGAGTAAGGTCAAAATACTGAGTTTAATAATAGAAATCTTTTAGAATTATCATCACTGTTTTTAGCTCACCTTAGCTGAAAGCTCAAGTGAGCTTTTCTGATCACTTTTTGTCCGTCTGTCTGTCCGTAAACTTTTTACATTTTCGACTTTTTCTTCAGAACCACTGAGCCGATTTCAACCAAACTTGGCACAAAGCATCCTTAGGTTAAGGGGATTCAAGTTTGTTAAAATGAAGGGCCACGCCCTCTTTCAAGGGGAGATAATAAAAATCATTAAATATTTGTTGGTATTTTTCAAAAATCTTCTCAAAAACCATTCGGCCAGAAAAGCTGAAACTTGTGTGGAAGCATCCTCATGTAGCGTAGATTAAAGTTTGTTCAAATCATGACCCCGGGGGTAGGGTGGGGCCCCAATGAGGGGGGGGGGGGGGTCGAATTTTTACAAAGGAATATATAGAGTTAATCTTTAAAAATCTTCTTATCTGAAACTGTTCAGCCGGAAAAGCTGTAACTTGTGTGGAAGCATCCTCAGGTAATGTAGATTGAAGTTTGTTCAAATAATGATCCCCAGGGGTAGGGTGGGGCCACAATGGGGAGGGGGGTCGATTTTTTACATAGGAATATATAGAGTAAATCTTTAAAAATCGTCTTATCCGAAACTGATTAGCCAGAAAAGCTGCAACTTGTGTGGAAGCATCCTCAGGTAATGTAGATTGAAGTTTGTTCAAATAATGATCCCCAGGGGTAGGGTGGGGCCACATTGGGGGGGGGGGTCAAATTTTTACATAGGAATATATAGAGTAAATCTTTAAAAATCTTCTTATCTGAAACTGATCAGCCAGAAAAGCTGCAACTTGTGTGGAAGCATCCTCAGGTTGTGTAGATTCAAGTTTGTTCAAATCATGATCCTCTGGGGTAGGTTGGGGCCAAAATGGGGGGGTCAAATTTTTACATTTGAATATATACAGAAAAATCTTTAAAAAATCTTCTTCTCAGAAACCGATTGGGCAGAAAAGCTGCAACTTGTGTGGAAGCATCCTCAGGTAGGAAAGATTCAAATTGTTCAAATCATTATCCCTGGGGGTAGGGTGGGGCCACAATTGGAAGTGGGGGGTGTCAAATTTTTACATAGAAATATATAGGGAAAAATCTTCCAAAACACAAATTGTCTAGAAAATCTCTAATTTTAGTCAGTTCAGTCTTCAAATAGTCTAGATTAAAATTGGCCAAAATCATGTTCTTCAGGATTAGGGTTGGGCCACATGGGGGGGGGGGCAATTTCACAAAGGGAAACATTTAAATTGGTCACAAAAACTCAATTGTTTTATATATAGTTTTACTTAAATGTTTGAAAGAAATAACCCTTCTCCTTTCAGTCAATGAACATGTCAAGCTTTTCTGTACAAAATACTTTCAAGATAAATCTAATCCGAGCCTCGACATACTTTTCGAAATTTTTTGACATTCTCCTATGACACAGAAAAAGTGATTCCTGAGGACTATGATTTTCTATAAAGAGCGTGCTATATTGGAAAACCTCACAAACATAATAAGAATTTGCAGATTTTCATAATTCATTTAAGAAAAATGAGTACTGAAAATATCACATCATTTTAAAATTGTCAAGACACTATAAATCGCTCAAAAGTTTTGAATTATATTTACATTAAAGCCCTAGGGTCACTTTACAATTAATTTGACAAATGTAATAAGCGATTAAATAACATTTTGCAAACTTATTAATTTCTTTATAATGATAGAAACTCTTGATTTTCACAAATGTTTATCAATATTCGTACACTTCTTTAGCATAGTGAAAGGAGGAACCCTTTAAATGTTTATGCGAATTGCTTGACTATTTATTAAAATATCGTTAACAAACAACATTTAAAACATGATTTTCAAAAATAAAAGTAAACATATATCAGTAACTTGATTTTTTGTTGAATTTAACCTTGTTAATGTAACATAAAAAACCATTTTTAGCAATGGGAAGTAAGAAGGTTGTACAAAGAAAAAAAAAATGAAGCGGACAGGAGAATAATTTCATCCCAACCAATCAAAACAAACACCCGTCTGAGCTAATTTTAAGGAGTGGAACAGGTCCAAGTCCAGACGAGTCATTGACTAATATCCTCAACATCAATCAGTGGGAATTCATTTCATATTAATTGCTGCAGATCTATAGCCCTACTAAAACATATAGGTTGAAATACGACATGTTTACTCGTCTTTTCCCAGAAAACAGACTAGATATGCTAGATCATTTTAGCTATGTTTTTTATTCTTTATGAAACATCAATTTTCTCACACTAAGCGTATGTTTTAAATGTAAATGTATGTTACTAAAAAAAGCAAAATGATTTAACTTTAAATATGTAAGGTGTTTTTTCGCTAGTGTTAAGTGTTACCCCCCCCCCCCCCACACACACACAAATGTGTACACCATAGAGCTATGGGATAGGGATAAAGTAGTTATGAATTCAAAGTGGCTTTAAGAAGATACATGTATCATACTTACTTTGATCAAAGTTAATATAAAATTATAATATATTATAATGTAATGTAACGAATATAATATAATATGCCCCTTTTTTTCCACAAAACCAGTTTTCTCCTCAAGTACGTTTGCCTACATGTATAATGCATCCCCCCCCCCCAAAAAAAAAAAATGTTTCATGTCGCGAGAGAACGCTCATCTTAGCGGTGCCCTTGTATATATTTAAGCATTGAATCATTATTTTTTAAAGATACAGTCTCATACCTGCAGCGGTGTGTGCATACAAATTGAGTAAAATTTGTATGCACACATCGCTGGAGTTATGAGACTGTATCTTTCAAAAATTATGATTTAATGCTTATATTTACATTTTTTAACTTCTTACCTTGTCTGCTAATATGATTTATACCTTAAAATTCTGTTTTATCATAAGGGTAGGTTTATATTAATGGAAGAGCCACTGTTACAGCCACAAGCGTGAACTTTGATTTTTGCCTGTGACGTTGCATTTTACAGCGTTCAACGTTTGTGACGTCATAAAAAACTTGTTATTTTAACCTTTGAGTACCCTGTGCGTGTTACAGTATTATAACTGCCGTACCTTTGAACGCACGTTACAAGCAAAACATATGTGAAATGTAAATGTTAAGCTTTAAAACCCCATCTATGTGAAGTGTAAATGGTGTTCTGTTTTGTTTCGAATTGGTCTTTTTGAGTTGTTGGATTTCCAAAAGATAAACGCTTATCCAGACTATGAAGTCATTATTGAAGGAATTTTGTTTTGACAACACATAGTAAGAGATAATGTATACTATATAAGCATTTTTTCTACCTCATACATGTCACAAATTTTGGATTTAACTCCATATTAAGTTCCTAAGCTATGATAGTAATATATATTGTTTGTAAATGTATCGAGGTCCACCTATCTTAATATTTATTCAAAAAATCAACCAGTCTTGATTTCAGTTTTGGGTATGTTGTAAGATTAAATGTATTTTCTTTGTTTAAATAATGCAAAAATAGAACTTGCTATTAAAACTCTCTGCATTATCATCTACTTAAATATAATTTATCGATCTTAATCTATTTACAGTCGATGTAGTGAATTCAACAAACAAAAAACAGATCGAAGAAACAAAGAAATCAGAGAATGGAAATGAATGTCCACTGAATCTTACTTCTCCCCCAATTCTCTCGCTCAAAGTGACAGGTACTCACCATTGCCTTCATATTTCCTGTGTGACATCAGACCGCGTATGGGTTAGTGATGGAGAAAATCTTGCTTTGACAAACGCAAAAGGTGATGCTCTACATACTGTAAATGATTTATATAACGATTTCAATATTGGACCACACACGGTGACTAAAAAAGGTGATTTGGTTTATATAGCTACGGATGCTGACATAAACATACTCTCAAAGGATATGAAAAGAAAGACAGTTTTTGTAAAAAGAACAGATGAAACATGGAGACCAAGGTGTGTGTACTGTTCTTTAAACACTGGGAAGCTGCTGGTCGGCGTGTGTAAAAAAAAACCTTTGGCAGGCATTGTAGCTATTTTTAACAAAACCGGACAATGTACCCAAACAATAAAAAACGACAACGCAGGACTTGAATTGTATAGACAACCTAGCTATATTACTGAGAACAACAATGGAGATGTTGTTGTGTGTGACTCGAATGCTTTAGTGGTGACAGAGGGTGGAGGAAGACATCGTTTCAACTACACGGGACATCCAACAGGATCAGGATTACAGCCAATGGGAATTTGCACTGATGCGCTCTCACACATTCTGGTGTGTGATCATAAAAATAAAACTGTACAAATGTTAGACAAGGACGGTCAGTTCTTGCACGACTTACCAATAAGACTAGAAGGGATATACCTGCCACGTAGTCTGTGTTATGACTTCAAAACTCATTGCCTCTGGGTCGGATCAGAAAATAACAACGTGGCGTGTGTATACAAGTATGCTGACAGACAGGACGCGCTGACAGGTACGTGTAGATTTTATTTTCATATTTACAGGAAGCTATGCTGTAGAATATACGAATATACCTGCCTTTCAAGTTGCAAAATATTTTGATAACATTACTATTGCTATTTAAGGTAGCCTTAATTTAGCAAAATCAGGTTTGTTATGTATGGGTTTACAGTAGATATGAGTAACTGAATCCTGAATTTCGGAAAAGTTTCTCCTCAGTTCATTTTAACACAAAATGGGACATTAAATAATCTATTATCAACAAGAAAATTTAACACAACACACATTGTATTGTAAAGATATCGTGTTCGTATAATTCACATTAAATTATTCAGTTCGTCCCCACATAATATCATTTTTTTGGCAAATGTGTCAAACATAGAGTGTCATTTTAGTTTCTGTTAAAACCGAAAAGTAAATTATATGTAATCAAATCAACAAAAAAATAAACCAGAACTATTGAAGTGTATTAAAGAGTTGAAAAGAAAAGACCTGCATCTGCAAGTTATTTCAGTTCAGCTCTATCTCAAACAGGCACCTGTCGCTATATATTTGTCTCATAATGAAATAAAAGGTGTTAAAGAACCGATGGGAGGACGAAAATAATTGCAAAACAAATTTACCGATACGTTTCAAGCAAAACTTCCACATGATGCGACAGTTTTAAATAAATATACGATGGCGGCGATGTGTATCCTGTGTATTAGTAGGTAAATGTAGGTGGATGGGACATTAATTTACTGGCTATGAGGACAATAGCAAGATTATTGTCCCCCGAGACAGCAATAGTTGCTGACCCGGGGGACAATAAACTTGGTATCGTCCGAATAGTCAGTAAATAGGTATTTTATTATACCGAGAAAAAAAACTTTAATTGTCTGCGATGCAAATGATCTTGATTGTAAACAAATTGGTGTTATCAGACTTTGTTTAACGTAGTGACTCGGATTAAACCAAAGGTGTTCCGAGTTTAAAAACGATGGAAAGGAAATGCCGCCGGTGAATAGTTTCGATACTATTCACCACGGGCAAATGGCACGGGAAACTATTTCACGGTTAGATAGAATAGCATATTTATTCGTTGTAATTTTACATACAAAATATTCACAGAGGTATAATAGATATTTTATATACTGTGGTTTCATTAATATTCAAGGGTATCAATTTTCGTGGATGAAGTGAAAATCGCAGTTTCAAGGATACGTAAATTCGTGGCCAGTGACCCTATTCAATACAAAATGTTAGTAGAAGTTGAACTTCAATGAACATTTAATTTCATGGATAAACTTAAGAACGAAATCAACGAAAATTGGTATTCAACGAATATTGATGAAACCACAGTATAATATCAGGTGCCTGTTATTTCACAGAAAAATGCATGGCGTCAAATAAAACGGGTCGATTTAAATATGATTATTTTTTTGTTTATATATCTAGAGAAATTATTGATATATTTTTAAAATTAAAAAATAAATATTATTACAAATAGAAGTATTATTCGCGAATTGTTTGTATTATGTGATTAAAATGGATCCATTAACCAATATGATTGGTATCTGAATTGATTCACTTATTCAAAACAATACGCGCATAAGACCATTTTTTGTTTAAATTCCTTTTGTTTTGAAAAGGTGTTTGAAATAGAATACGATACGCCAATGCTGTTTATTTTACGTTAATAAATTGTTCATTGCGTTGCGTAGACAAAACGTCTCGTTGAACGAGACTTGTCTGATGCCAAATGTCCTACGCATTCTGGTGGCCAATAATTTTTTGTCTTGTTACCGTGTTTAAGATATGGTAATATTTTTCCGATGACTTGTAAACATAAAGCTATGTTTGTTAACATAACACATGAAGTGTCTACACGGTTTTTAAGCTTACCTGAGCTGAAAGCTCAAGTCAGCGTTTCTGATCAAAATTTGTCCGCTGTCTGTCGCCGTTGGCGTTGGCGTTGTTGTAAACTTTTCACATTTTCATCTTCTCCTCCAGAACCACTGGGCCAATTTCAACCAAACTTAGCACAAAGGATCACTGGGTGAAGTGGATTCAAGTTTGTTCAAATAAAGGGGCACAGCCTCGTTAAAGGGGAGATAATTTAGAATTATTGAAAATTTGTTGGTATTTTTCAAAAATCCTCTTCTCATAAACTATTAGGTCAGAAAAGCTGTAACTTGTATGGAAGCATCCTCAGTTAGTGTAAATTCAAGTTTGTTCAAATCATGGTCCCGGGGGGTAGGGTGGGCCATAATGGGGGGATGGATTTTCACATTAGAATGTATACAGAAAATCTTTTAAAATCTCAAAAAGTAATTGGCCAGAAAAGTTCAAACTTGTGTGGAGGCATACTCAGATAGTGTAGGGGGTATATAGGGGGAATATAGGAATAGAGAAAAATCTTCTTACAGGTACAACAACAAAAGGGGCTTGGTATTTACCATAAAAATATGTGGATAAAAATCGGCAGATTATTAAAATTTTTGAGCAAGATCTACTGTATATATCTGTATATATAAGATATTTTTATTCTGATACTGTGATGCTAATTTGATCAGAGTTAAGGCTATTGTTGCTCAGGTGAGCGATATGGCCACTGGGCCTCTTGTTAAAAATAATAAGCCCAAATTGTGAAAATGACCCTTTTCGAGAATTAAAATACAGTAAGCTTAGCAAATGTCAATGTCCTAGCCAAATGCTGGCCTAGATCCAGTTTTTAACTACATTTTATTATTTTAATAGCTTATTGTTATTTATTTATAAAGTGAATTTTTTTTAAGGTTTTGATTTTCAGGAGGAAAAGGTAACACTCTGGGTGTGCAATGATTAATTGTTGACTTAATATATGAACTTGAAATTTTGTAGATGAACGTTCTATTGGTCCTGATGGACTTCCATTTCTCGCTTAACCAATCTGATAATGGAAGAAGCTTGATTATAGACAGGTTGGAAATCCTTAAATACAATTATTAATCATTATTCCTTTCTTCAACAATCTCACCTGAATATGTCCTGTGCAAAATTAACATTGACTGGAACACTTACTTCTGATTATTTCACACTATGATTTGGCATGTATTTCATTAGCATAGGTTTAGTCTTTATGGTTTTAATTTGTTTAGGGTTTTTTGTCTAGAGATTTATACTTTTGTTTCCACGTTTCACTTCCACCTACACCTATATTCAGTCTTCGCAACCTGCAAAGCGAGAACGACAACTTTGGATTAAGAATATCTGGTTATTTTTGTTTTTAGAGAAGCAGTGATGTAAATTAAGGGTAATTATGCATAATAAAGAGAACCAATTGGTTCATTATGGATCAAACATCTCAATAATAGAAAAAATGTCTTCTCTTTCAATAAAAAAAAATCACAGGTCCAGGGGCCGTTTCACTAAAAGGCGTACGCCCAGCGTAACCTCACACCTGGCGTGAATCCGGACTTAAGTCAAATATTTGGACTAAGGTCCCTTTCACTATAAAAGGCGTAACTTTGCGCCCAACCTAAGTTAAGCTAAAAATCTACGCCTGGCCATGGGTAGTCGTAACTTTTGGCGTAAGCATAAAATGATAGCTAATTCTGTTGCTGAGAATATCGGTGCTGACTGTAATGTTTAATTGTACAATTTGTCATGTAAATTTGATTAAATTCATATGAAATAAAGAAAATAGGGCGTTTTGATAGGTGGTATCAATTCTCGTATAGAAACTTTCTTACCATGCTTTAAACACATCATTTATATTTACACTTTCCATATACATGTTAAAACGACATATTTAGACAAACAATCGATAGTTTTCATTCGATTATTTGTATTGAATAATTTGATTTACGTTTCATATTTCTTTAGTAGACTGAGCAAATGAATAATGCAGAAAATATACATGAACGACGTACATGTAGTGCAAAGGTGTATATGTATAAGAAATTAGTAGCATTTCATTTTTCTCCCCACCTTTCACGCAAAATATGTGTGATCGGGATATTTTGAAATTTAAAACTCACTAAATACATTTATTGGCTTTCATTTTTGACCCTTCTTTATTTCATGTTTGATGAGTGAAAGGTGTCGTGTACAGGTAGTTAAAAGTAAATCACAACTGTATCTTTCAATATTGTTGAAATGTAAAATTAATGCTTAAATATGACGAAAGCTCCAACTGTGTTTCAGACTTATCAAAAGCCTTTATTATACAACCAACGCAAAACACCGACTCCAGTTTCAATAGAATTTTCGTAGGTTTAATACACCTATATTACTATAAAATCTATATGAAATCTTATTCAATATACTTAATATACATGTAAGTGTACTTGGGCAGTTTATGTTGAGTTCACCATAGTTACATCGGACACATACATCTTTACCTTGGCTCGGACAACTTTGGTTAAACATTTACAAATAAACGTGCATGCACTTTTGTATTGTTTCATTTATTCCTGAATTAGAACTGATAAAAATTAACGTCATGAATTTGACAATCACATTGTCAATGAAATAGCAATATAGGCATCGTAAAATACGCCTTCATTAGAAACTTGGTTACACACATTTTACACAAAAGTGTAATTTCAATGTTCGGCATTTGAATGAACTAAGTGAAAATGTAGCCTCTTGCTTAAATAATTCTAAAAAAATAATTTCTAAAACTGATTGTGATAAAATATATGCCTTGGAATTTCATCAATTATTTCTTAGGTAACTTTTGTTCCACATATTACATCGACACAAATCTATATAAATATCTAATTAAGAAATATATTTATCCGATCCTCTGTTTTTTTTTGGGGGGGGGGTCGCAAGAAATAAGAAAAATTCGTTATTTTTATTATATAATATACGATAATATATAATATATCTATCCCGTATGGTTGTTCGATGCTTGCATCCTATTGTCCGATACCTCGTTAAATAGCTCATTACTCAATTAATTAATTGGCTTTATTTTCTATATATATGTTTAAACAAATTCACTGATTTTCTTTCAATGATTAAACTAGAAGAAACCAGAAAATTTAACATAATAATTTAAACATTTCAGCAAGTGTGATTGTGTCTCTAAACAGGATTAATTTTTAACAACAATGTACTGAACATAAATGAAACCAATGTGCGTAAATACTTTGGGTCTCTCTCTCTCTCTCTCTCTCTCTCTCTCTCTCTCTCTCTCTCTCACATAAAAATATAAACGACAAGTTTCTATCTTTCTATCTATCTACATTGATACATGTAAAGGTTTATATCTATCTATCGATCGATCGATCGGTCTGTCTGTCTGTCTGTATGCGCATGTGCATAAGCTCGTTCCAAAGTACGTAAGTCTGACCTTAACTTAGTCCGATACTAGTATTTACGGCCAGGCGTACGCCTCTTAGTGAAACGCAATTTACGCCGGACTAAATTTTGGCGTACGCCCTGAGGCCTTACTTAAGTTTCGTCGTATCTTACGCCTTTTAGTGAAACGGGCCCCAGAAGTTTGTAAATATTGAATTGACAATAAATTTATGACAATGAAAATTCTTAATTGTAAGAAAAATGGGCTTTTCACTTGGTTTTTGTTTTAAAAAATGCATTAATTAAAAACTGTCGATGCATTGTAAGATTGTCTGATTCGTTGTGAAAAAAATGTCTGAAGCAAAATGAACTTGAAATTAACTTATCAAAATATCAAGGCTAATAGAAATCATTTACTTGTACATGTATATGTCTAATCCAAGGTATGTGTCTTATATAGGCTATGCCTACTGTCTAATCCATTTATTTTAAAATAAATGTGCCAATTTGTTTCTTCAGTGTGTGATTTTATTTTGGCAATCTTTGTGCTGAATGTCTATTAAATGTTACAGATATACTATTTTTTACGAGCAAAAACTGTTAAAGGATACTTCGAAAGCCCACCCCTGTGAGTTGTTTCTTTGAATATATGAATCAAATAGAGGATCTAATACATTTACCAAGTAAACCGACAACCATCTGTTTAATAATGTTTTGAACATTTATGTATTAAAAAAACTATATAATTGT
The DNA here is from genome assembly GCA_020458035.1 of Magallana ariakensis. Classification (NCBI taxonomy): domain Eukaryota; kingdom Metazoa; phylum Mollusca; class Bivalvia; order Ostreida; family Ostreidae; genus Magallana; species Magallana ariakensis. The sequence goes on from CM035811.1 coordinate 8,961,012, forward strand.
GCTATTACCCCAAGTAATGTAATGATAGACAACTAGTTAGCCTACCTCGAATACATTGAACTTTCTGACTGGAGAGCGTCACACACAGATCGTCAGTAGTGCATGACAGGCATGCCTCTGGAACATGACCAGTCTACAAGAAAATCACGGTAGTTGATTTTAGGGGATAATGATAGAGAGGGACCTTGTTCAGATAAGCGGGTGCTCTAAAGCTATCCCCAATATTTCCTCTATCCAATGAAATGGAATCCTACCGCTCGCAAACACATGCTATGCAGAACACGCCCAAGGTGAACATCATATACATGACATTGATTGCTATTTGTTTTATAGTGTGCATGACATTGATTGCTATTTGTTTTACCGTGTGCATGACATTGATTGCTATTTGTTTTATAGTGTGATTTTTCGCGATACCATGATCATATATCACATTTGAAATTTGTATTATTTAAAAATTAAAACTGTCAATATCGGAGTACATTGTGCATATGTGACGCGCCAAGAAAAAAAAACTTATCTCAATTATGACGTAATGTCAAAATACGTGTCTAAATATCATACCGTTGTAAACGCTGTTTTCTCATCTGCCATGTGTTTCCTTTCCGTTTTCAGGCTTCCGTTACAACGTTAAAAGAAATTTCTGCTTAGCCTAAATTAAGTTTTGCATCACTAATGATTAATATCCTATGTTTAGAAATAAATAAATTACGTCTAAACAAGTTTTGAAATATATATCCATTTCAAATAAATAACAAGAATAGAATTCCTGGGTCCCCCGCCGTTCAAGCAGTATACTAGTATACTGTTCTGTGGAATCATTAAATTTCGTGGGGGCCAATTTTTCGCGGATTGCTTAAATTTTACAGGTTCGTGGGGACGCGACCAAGGCTGATTTAAGAACTTAACCAAGGTATTAGTGGTATAAACATTTGGTATAAATTTCATGTAAATCCATCAAAATTTGTAGGCATGAGAGCGCTTACAAGGTCAATTTTTGGATAAAACGGAGTCATTATTGTGGTCAAAGTCCCATACCTCCAGCAAAAAGTATCGACCAATGCTAATTTTCGAACTTGACCAAGGTAATAGGTGTATAAACATTTGGTATAAATTTAATGAAAATCCGTCAAAATTTGTAGGCATGAGAGCGCTTACAAGGTCAATTTTTGGTAAAACGGAGTCATTATTGTGGTCAGAGTCCCATAACTCCAGCAAAAAGTATTGACCAATGCTGATTTTCGAACTTGACCAAGGTAATAGGTGTATAAACATTTGGTATAAATTTAATGAAAATCCGTCAAAATTTGTAGGCATGAGAGCGCTTACAAGGTCAATTTTTGGATAAAACGGAGTCATTATTGTGGTCAGAGTCCCATAACTCCAACAAAAAGTATCGACCAATGCTGATTTTCGAACTTGACCAAGGTAATAGGTGTATAAACATTTGGTATAAATGTAATGAAAATCTGTCAAAATTTGTAGGCATGAGAGCGCTTACAAAAAAGTGTGACGGACGGACGCACGGACACACGGACCCACGGACACACGGACCCACAGACCCACAGACCCACGGACACACGGACCCACGGACACACGGACCCACGGACCCACGGACCCACGGACCCACGGACACACGGACCCACGGACGGACGCCCGGCATTTCTATGTCCCCGCTCCGCGTTGCGGCGGGGGACAAAAAAGAATGTTGACCGCAGTTGTGCGGAACAAGATAAATGTCGGGCTTTTAAGTTAATTTTTTTGTGATCTAAAAACACACATTATTTTTGTTTATTTAATCTAAAAACATATAAATCAACTAACTAAAATAGTTATAGATTTATTGATTAATCAATAAATTATAATAACTCAAATCTTGATTTTTTTTCTAAACAGAGTTGTTTGCAACTTTACTTTAAATAAACAAACACATATATTGTCAGTTGAAATATGAATAAAACATCTTTATGTCAGTTCATGATTTTAGTACCCACATGTAGATGTGTTAAAGTATATAACAACCCAATATTACCAGTGACAAGAATGATTTGTACTTTAACTATTACTGTAGCAATAAATAAATAGAAAAATCACTCTTATATGATTAATAATATATACATGCATACATGTACAAACTCTAGATAAATTAAATTCAAGCAATTTGATCTAAAAATAATGCACGCATTTCTAGAAAAAAAAAAACACTTTCAAGTTTAATTCCTGTTTTGCTGGTTATGGCGTTGCGATTTATCAGAGAAAAAAAATCACTCGCGAGATCGTGTACGAAAGCTAATCAGAGATACAGCAAAGCCCTTTTCATCTTGGTTTCTATACAAAGTTGGTATTACATTGTATTCTTAATTCTTTATCGATTGTATTTTACAACAACATGTAACTTTGTATGTTTCGACGCTTCAACATATGTACACGAGATGTCGATTATCACACCTTTCACACCTGTTACAGCAACTTATTACAACTTGTTTAGGTGTATAGTCTGAATATGTCTTACTTTAACTTTGTTAGTTTCATGATTGTTTTAAATCTCTAACAAAAACTTCACAAATACATCACGAAAGAAAATACTACACGTAAGACAATCGACGCATGAAAAGAACAATTATGATCGGCAAGCATGCGCGGATCTAGAGGGGGTCGTCTACAAACTTTTAGTCATTATGTTGAAATCATTGATAAAAACCATGAGTCTAAGATATATAAAATTCAGAGAGAGAGAGAGAGAGAAAGAGAGGAGAGAGATAGAGAGATTTCTGTTAAGCAACGCAGTATTCAAATAAAACGTAAGAATTATCATCACAAAACATTGTAAAAAAAACTTTATTGTTTACACATATTTGTATTTTCTTTTCTTTGGACTTGCCAAAATAATGGAAGAAGTGGCTGATTTGATGGTAAAGCAAGTGGACTATATCTGGTGTCTAACGCAATGTGTATTGCTTTAATGAACATATCGAAACACATTTTTAAAAAAATCTTAAGTAAATTACAAGTTAAATGCACGTGAATTAACCCCTCTCTCTCTCTCTCTCTCTCTCTCTCTCTCTCTCTCTCTCTCTCGTCCATTAAATAATCGAACATAAATTGATGCAGTTTTATTTGTTTCTTGGAACAAATGGTGACTAAATCAAATGTTTAAAGTGGCTTGATGAAGTCAAAAATTTAGTCAAAATACGAAAGACTTTTATCACCGATTCAACGTGTTATAGAGAGATTCAACATGAGAATGCAACATGAGATTGCACAATGTACTTTACAATTTTAAACATGTATTACAGAAAGAAAATAGATTTTAAAATTGCACTAAATGATACATACATGTACATAAATATACGAACTTGCCAGGTATACTAGGCATATTTTGGTATGAAAAAATGGAAACGAGGATGAAGTTTAATCAATGAAATTTTTATAAAAAAATAACTCTTTAATTGGTTTGGACTATTTCAATGTTCCTATACAAAACTAGCAAGTTATATATCGATAAAAAATTAGAGTACTATTAAAGGCAGAGAAAATACTTCCGAAAATTCTCCAGAACAGATAAAGGGGCCAAACAAATATTGCACGAACATACTGCAATGGCGAATTTTTTTTTTTTTATAAATTTTATCTAAATTCTAAAAGCATTGTTATTGATAAATTCAAAACAAATTTATTAATGACTGCAAAACATGTCCATACCTTATACATTTAATAAAATGCTGTTCAGTTTTATGTATTCCCAAAAAATAACTTTATTTCTATATGAAATGATAAATCGGAAACATACACTTAACGTGTACAGATGTATCCAGGTAATATGCAGCCTTTGGATGTATATATAAAACATTGAGTTACTGGCTTACCTTACTGGCTTACCAGAAATATTTTCTTAAAACCTGAAATAAAAGTATTTGGGGAAAGAGTACTACGTAAAGCGTACAGTATATTTTTAACCCCCGGGGAAAAACGAAAGTTTACACCCAGTTTACGGGGGAGGGGGCTACTACATTCTACTGTATGCGGAAAAAAACCTGCTATTATAAAAATAGTGCCTGTTTGGGAGGGTAACAGTTGAAATTGACACGCCGAGAAAACTATTGTCAACCGACGCAAGCGGAGGTAGTCAGCGGTTTTCGAGGGGTGTCACATTTAACTGTTACTCTCCCAAACAGGTACTATTTATTTTATTATACTGAATGTCTTAATTTTAGAGAACATTTTACTGATTTTATAAAGAAATGATGTGAATTCTACGGCGAACCGTACGCGCATAATTTTCGCGCATGTAGCAATTCGTTGTGTTACCCGTTGCCAAGTGTGTTGATAACGCTGAGGGTAATATAACGGATTATCAACTGCGTCTAAACGAATCAGATTTCAGTATTTAACATGAAAGTATAATTAAAAAAATATGTGTGGATTAGCAGATTCATCGAAGGGTGTTTCATTTTGACTTAATAATAAATTTTAGTGATGGTTAGGCGGTGTCCGTAAATCCTTAAAATTTGATGTATGATGCAACTTAACCAGGAGTTTACACGTATATGGTAGACAAACATGTATTCTTCCATAGCCGAATCCGATCTATTGTGACCAATCTGTGAAAAGATGTTAGTATTGTATTTGTTTCCCGGCTCAGAACGAATAATGAAACTTTTAAATAGGGTTATTTGTAAATCATTTTGAAACATTACAACGTAAAATGCGCTTTCCATCCAATTTTGGCAAGGGGGGTGGGGGCGATGGGTACATGTATCTATAATTGTAAGGGGTGGGGGCAGAGGCCTATTCCTTGTAATTTTACTATTTGAATTAAAGAAATTTGAAATTTCCATGGGGAGGGATCCGTATCCCCCTCCACGATACATCTGCGCGTGATTAAAACCTATAACACCATCCTAAGTTTTCAGTATCTGATAGTGGGAATTATTATGCTTCCTGTCAGTTTTTCATTAAATATTCATCTACTTTTGCATACCGGTAGCATACAAAAAATGTATGTAGCGTAAGCATACTATGCCAAAATAGAGCACGGCGAATGTTCTGTAGGAAAATTTTAATCTTGCTCTTACACTACATGTATATATCGAACCTCGACTATCTTTACGCATTATACACACACAACACTATTATATAGAAATATGAATTGACATGTGCTTTTAATTACATGTATTACATGTATTTACATTATCTTCAAGAAAAATGCGGAGATTCAATGTATATATTTTTTGATTGATTAATAATCATTTCTACCATTCCATATCTCAAATATTATTATTGATTGTTTGAAGTACACTGAACCAAAATAAGACAGTGAATATGAATATATTGCTTTTAAAATATGTGTAGTTATTAAAGCAACAATTTCTGTGGTCAATATTTACACGGTCGGCGTCAAAGCATATACCTCTTCATTTTAAATCGCTCTTGTAGCACCTTAATAACGAGAAATATATATATAATGCTGTATATCATTAGAACCAGAAGGAAACGTTCTATAAGAATCAGTAAAAAAATGAAATTGTCCAAAAATTCAGTTAAGGGAGGTTTTTGCTTTGCGGGTCACATATTATCCTACTTTGTTTTGATGAAATAATCAAGATATCACATTAAATCCCATTTTCTACAAGAAATCTGAGACATATAGGATAAAAACAACATTCTGCATGATATCAGAGCAAATAATTATCCATAATTTTTTTTTGTACATCATGTAAGACACATTTTAAATTAAGAAGAACTTACGTGATCGAGGGAGAAAGATATAAAGACAGAACTTACCTGATCTAATTCAGTTCTAACATAGTCAAGTAATGATTTAATGCTTATATTTACATTTTTTCAACTTCTTACCTTGTCTGCAAATGTACTTTATACCTTAAAAATCCTATTTTATCCTAAGGGTAAGTTCTTAGAATGGAAGAGCCACTGTAACAGCCACAAGCTTGAACTTTGATTTTGGCTTGTGCCGTTCAATTTTCAGCGTTCAACGTTTGTGACGTCATAATAAAACTCGAAATTTTTACCTTTCAGTACCCTGTGTGTGTTATATATTTATAACTGCAGTAGCTTTCCATACACTTTACATGCAAAAAATGTGGAATGTAAATATAAGTCTATAACATACAATAGGTGTTTTTTTTAGCATCATCAGTGGAATTTTTTTTATTCTAAGTAAATGTCATCCTTAAATCTAGAGCTGCCGGAATTTTAAAAAAAAATGTGCCCCTGCTTCCAAATATTTTGCCATTAGCTACGCCACTGTGGTACCCTTTCATTTTTTACACAAACAAGTCACGATACAAGGAAAATACTTAGCTAATAGTTCATATCGGTTACTTTTGTAGAAAAATAATACTACTTAAAATTGTTAACTATTCCGAATTGTGGACAGTTTAATACTGTTAGCACTCTAAACACACATATAAATAACAAGAGGCCCATGGGCCACATTGCTCACCTGAGGAACAATAGGTATGATAAAATCAGCTTAATGAAGTCGTAATAGAAACTATCTGGACAATGTACAATAATACATGTAGATCCTGTATAAATAAAATCCATTTTCCCATACATGTTAACCTCCAGTGATAAAAAATAGGTAGATTTTGAACCGAAAAGCGGTAGCATTGCACGCGGCCGCTTTCGCGTATATTTTAAAGCACAGATTTTTATGTACTACATTATGTAGAAAGGGTTTTCAATTAGTAATTAACAATATCAACTAAAATATAAAAGATTTTTGAAACTTAGTAATATCAACACATGCAATAAAAGTGTTTGCATGCATTTACCATCATTTTGATTACCGGTATTAATGCTATTTTAGGGGGAGGAAAAAAATATTTGAGTGCAGAAACTTTAACAATTGCCTTTGTTCAGAAAAAAATATGTTAAGTTGCCAAAATTTAACATATAAGCGAAGTAAGGACTAGTAGATTTTCAATATCAAAACGATGTTTACTTGCTTATCACAAATCATGCAGCTTTGCAAGTCAAGTTTACTGTTATGGTCAAGTTAAAATATATAATCAGTCATCGTTAAGGCCACGTGTGGAATTGCAAAGCTTCTTTTTCCTTGGCGAGGATAATATCGACATGTCTTGTAACTAATGTAATCACGGGAAGTGTGACTTCTTTCATCGTTCAATGTCAAACACATGCTTGAAAACTTGTCATTCACCAGACTTAAAAAAGCGTTTGTGTGCCTCCGATTCAAAGTCACGCGCTTATTTCAAACCCGACGAGATTTTTTGACCACAATGGCTTCCAAAATGGCTATCTATCAAAACAAAGAACGTATTTTGAAGGAAAGCGGTAGATTTTTAAATAAAAGCGGTAGGCGGGAGAAAGAGCTAAAAAGCGGTAGACTTCAGCGTAAATCGGTAGAGTTAACATGTATGATTTTCCCCCCTGGATATTCTTATGTTTACAATCATTAGTCCCTTTTCTAACAGGATGATTTTATAGTCATATCACATGTTGAGTATTGCAATTCTCAAAAAAGATCCTTAACAATTGTTTATATATGGGAAATAACCTACATCAAACTCTGAACCTTCTTGTGAGGCCAAAAAATTGTCCTGGGGCCAAAGTCTTTACAATTATAAAGAATCATCTCGCTGATTAGTTTCTGAGAAGAAGAGTTTTAAAGATTTACTCTACATATTATTCCTATGTAAAACTTTGACCCCCCCCCCCCCATGTGGCCCAACTTTACTCCCGGGGGTGTCATGATTTTCACAACTTTGCATCTAAACCACCTGAGGATGCTTCCATACAAGTTTCAGCTTTCCTGGCTGATTAGTTTTTGAGAAGAAGATTTTTTAAAGATTTACTCTACATATTCCTATGTAAAACTTCGACCCTCCATTGTGGCCCCACCCTACCCCTGGGGGTCATGATTTTTACAACTTTGAATCTACACTACCTGAGGATGCTTCCACACAAGTTTCAACTTTCCTGGCCTAATGGTTCTTGAGAAGAAGATTTTTCATTAATTTCTAATTATCTCCCCTTGAAAAAGGGCGTGACCCTTAATTTTCACAACTTTGAATCCCCTTTGCTTAAGGATGATTTGTGGCAAGTAGTGGTTGAAATTGGCCCAGTGGTTCTTGAGAAGATGTTGAAAATGTGAAAAGTTTATGGACAGACGGACGGACAGAGGGACGACAGACAAAATGTGATCAGAAAAGCTCAGTTGAGCTTTCAGCTCAGGTGAGCTTAAAATGACAAAATAGGCTTGAATCCCCACAAATCATTGTAAAATTTTATTGTCATAACGACCTTGGTTATTACAAATTTACAGATATAGAAAATTGATTTTGAGTCCCCTAGAGGTGAAACATAATAAAATTTACTTCTTTAACAAATCGTTTTAAAGTAAACATTGCCAAATGACATTATTGTTTGATTGAATTTATTTCAACATAAATCTCAATTAATTTTACACTTAGAATTTTTAAAGGTTTCCAAAAAAAGATACTCATTTTCTGTTGCACCATTTTGAGTATTACCGTATGATAACAAACGAATAATTTTATGAGTTTTGTTTATGTATCTTAACCCCTACGACCTTTAGTCTGACCCCAAAATTAAGGGATATAATTAAAATTATATTTTGCAGAATATCAAATCAACATGTACAGGGATTTTACTACGTTATTATCATGAAGCCGATAACTGGTACAGAAAATCGTAAAAACTCTGCAAATTTGGGGCGTGCTAAAAAGCACACAAACAAAATGTCTTGGGTTCTAAATAATGATTTAACCCAACAGGTGCATAAACAAGGAGTTCACAATTTAAAGTATGTGTCAATTTTTATTAAAAAATATCAAGAAATAAGGGAATACGGAAAGAAAACGTTAAAGAGGTATAGCGCACTTAATATACGATTTGGCCTCAATGTAGCACTTTTGCATACATCAGACATTTTCAATATTATACAATATACGATTTGGCCTCAAATATAGCACTTATGCATACATCAGACATTTTCAATATTATACAATATTTAGTTTAAATATATTCAAAGAAATGCATATTACACAATCACCATGCTCTAAGAGTCTTAATTATCTTACACGACATCATTAAAATATTCAGGTTTTGTTAGGGATATATAGGAAAGTAGTACTTAGTATACGATAAAAAATTGGATATTTGACTATTTGAACCACTCTAAACCAAAGATAATCGATTAAAATAATGTTCTACAGGTATTGTAGTACACATTTACATTGAATTAGTTTTGGTTTAACGTGGTGTTCGTACTGAAAATTAGACAAATATTTCAATTAGTGTCTTTTCTAATACAATCATGTATATAGCCATATATATTGAAAATGCATCTTCTGAAAATGTTGGATACATTGCCCAGTGGTAATGCGGAGGTCTTTTTGATTTTGTTGTCGCTGGATCGAATCCACCAAGTAGTAAATTTTTTTTTTCACTTAAACTGAAACATGTAAAGAATAGAGAGGTTAAGTTACATGTATCTATTCTTCTCTGTTTCTCTGTTGTTTTTTTTCAAATCATCTTGTTTAATTCAGTCCCAGTATGAGCACACCCAATATATATATATAGATCTCTTCATTAACACTATACATGTACTCTATTTCCACTTAGATCCATTGTATTTTGCTTGAACTTATCACAGTTCAGAATATCAACTACTATTATACACAGAGTTTCCCAAATTTATGACAAATCAGTTGTTACAGACACCATTATACAATCAGTACAGTGTATCTAGGTTTCGAAAATCATATTGCGACAGCTAGGTACCTGAAGCTATTTTTAGTAACAGGTATTTTCCGTCCAAACACAGGTGTAGGCGAAATAATGGGAAAAAGCACTATACTTCTTTTAGCTGATAACAACTCATATAACCTGGGTTGGAGCAATTTGGAGATTAGAATTCTTTCTGGTTTGTGCAGTCTCTATCTTCCCACGAATTCATACCTTCCAGTGCAAACAATGAATGGCGTAATACGTAATATTTCAATTATTTGATAACCTGAATGAACCAAGACCTTCTTCTCAAATCAAAAAACAATTCCACACCCATGAAAATAGCGACTGGGTGTGGGAATATATACCCACTAATCATAATTATTTTATGTTTAATGAGTTAGGGACAAAGCATCTGCACTAAGTCTACTGTAAAGGAATCATATTACCTAATAATATGGATTATTAAAGCTAATGTAAATATTAAAGGGTTCTGACAAGGATGATGTAACAAGGTAGTTTAATTAACATCAGGCATTAATGTTCTATTAAAAGTCCTGCTTTGACATTTTTCCTATCTTTTACTTTATTACAGACCACCCCCTTTCCAAATATCAATTACATGACATCATTTGAATGTTATTGCATGTGTTTTGGAATATACAGTATACGTCGGCATCAGAAACCCATGGCAAACCTCACATAGATTTAATGACCATGGGTCAATTAACTCATTAAACTCTTCTCATTCTCATGAATATTCATTATTATTCTAAATTCACCAATATGAGAAGCAAAACTCTTTAGTTTGTGGAGATATGAAAATGATAATCATGTTAAGAAAAGCAGTTGTTGATAGATGCATGCATCTATACAAATAAATAGGATTTGTGAGATTTTCTCCACAAAAGTGTGAAGGAGCTAATCTGAACAGAGCATGAATTACTGTGGAATCATCATTGTTCGTGGGGGACCAATGTTCATGGCTTTCGTGGGTAACCTGTGTCCATGAATTTACATTAACAAGAACCTATACACGTCATTTGTTTAATATTTATTCAAATTATCCCGATTACATTAACAACAAAATTACGTCCCCATGAACCAGGAAAATTTTGGGTACCTACGAACATTGACCCCCACGATTAAAAATGATTCCATGCACATTATTCATAAGAATGAGAAGAGTTCAATAAGTTGGCCAATAAGGTCAGTAAGCGAATGCGAGATTGGCCGTGGGTTTCCAAGGATAAGTATACAGTAACAGCCAGTAAACTGTATTACTACAGATATCTTACATGTGCATATGATGAAAGTAAAAATGTACACCATGAATCCTGCTCTATTTTTTTTTCAATTTATCATATCATAATTAAAAAGGAAACGGAAATCGTTTATAAATCAAACCCACAAAGCAAACCCACAAAACAAATTCTTAAATGAACAAATCTAAGAATGCATGAAAATAATTTAAAAAAATTGTTATGAATTTTCAAAGCATTTCAAAAGGATGGGCTTCCAACATGCATGTCACAACCTTCATTTCCGAAATTTATGTTTAAAGCTTATTACTCAATAAAAAAATGTGTAGCAAATGCTTCAAATTCATTAGTGGACTTGTTAATTAACTGTCAAAACAAGGATGTGAATCATGGTAAAAGACAGGTTATCATGACGTAAGAGACACCATGCAGAAACGTGTTTGGTTTCTACAAAAAATTGAAAAAAAAAACCAAATCAAAAATAACAATCATCATGCAGTCAATGCTGTGTGGGGTTTGAACATCTAAAAGGACATATTGAAAAAAAAAATGTTTTTTTTACTTGTAGTTTCATAAGCCAATAATAAAGAATAAATAATCCTGGCATTTGTAACAAAGTGCATATCTACAACTTCCGTAAACACCAAAGAATGCCTCAGTGACCGAGGAAGCTGTTGTAAATTACCCCCTCACACTGAAGAATATATAAATCTTCTAGCATTAAAAATGACTCCTTAGGCACAGAGATATAATCCTGAGTCACAGGAATTATCAGGGAACAGGATATTCTGGGTGTATAAGGCAAACACAATTAATCATGTCGCTTATCTGAGGAAGCAGTGTTCTCTGAGGAGGATACCCTATAGCTACCACCTGTTAGACAGGACAAAAGTCAAACTCTAACAGAATGTCACAAACTAGTACTAATACACTTGCATATATGTATGACAACTTAGTGGTATATGTTATATAAGATATAACTTACTATGATTACTTTACAGTACATTATTTATATATTTCATCCATTACTTGTTATAATCATGTTGTTTTATTGTTTTAATGCATATGCCCCCCCCCCCCTCCCCCTCCATCGGGCCCTTGACTGGTGATTAAACTCATATAAATGTACAGTTTAGACCAATTATCAATGAGAAGAACAAAAAATGTGGAAACCAAAAGGGGACGGTGAGAGAAAGAAGACATTGAGAAAACCTTTATACCTGTTTAAGTTTCATTGATAGGGAACTATATATATGTAAACACCCAAGGTCTGGAGATTGAACTGACAATTTCTTAATCTATGGTTGTATTTAAACAATTTGCTGAAGAAAGAGAGGTGTATACCATCAAAAATTTGTTATGTTTTAAAACATGCTAGACTTTAATGAATGATATATTTTGATGATAACAGTAATGTTTATGTCTCTGTTGAACTTAATTGTTCTCTCGATAGGAATCAGACTTCAGTGGAAAAATGATTAAATTTGAAACGAACTTCAACTAATACAGAAAATGCATTGCATTCTGTGTATTGAAATGCATCAAGCCATTAGTATTCAGAAAATCTGACAAGTTGAATCATTAGCTTTGACCTAAAGCAAATAGTTTCTTCATGCAACAGCATCTTTAACCACATGATAATGACAGAACAATTTTTCAAATAAAATGTGTTTACTCAGTGACATCAAGCCCTACCTTGCTAAATACCTAAATTACAAATGCACATCAATTTATGTATATTAATATCACAAAACACCTCTCTAAATACAATGCATGAGTACTTCGAAATGTTGTAATTTTAAGTCTTTTGTTTATAAGAACATTACCTCTATACCTCTCTCTCTCTCTCTCTCTCTCTCTCTCTCTCTCTCTCTCCTGAGCTAGCTTCCTGCTCAGAGGGAAATTCATACACCTGGTAGGATCTCCCTTTTCACAGGAAGCCTCTTGTTAAACTTAAAACAATCCTTTATCTAAATCGATGTAATGAATTTAAAGTTTATCTTTCAAGGACCTTGGTCTCAAATCAAATAAATGACCTTAAGACTTGTCTTAATTACAATCTGACCTTTTGATCACTTAATTGCAAGAAATCTGTCCAGGAAACAAATAAACCATCATCTCCAGAGAGGTCTAAGAACAAGTTACCGTGGTATCCTACACATTTCTCTTTAATACATACATCATGTACATCATTTGTAAAAGTGACCAAACACAATATATGGAAGAAAATATCACGTCATGTGTAAAGCATCTGCCATATTAATATTTAACAATCCATTTTTAACGGCAAATGCAGCTCACATAATTAATTCTTACAACAATTTGATAGGACAATTTATAATTAGGTAAAACTCCAAGAATAAGTGAACACTTGGTCCATCTGACCTATATATCAGTATAAGGGTCCTCAACACCCCGTGACTTCCTACTTTTTATAGCAGTACATCACAACATGGCGATTTCAACCATGGATTGTGAAACTGTTTATATCTCAAAACTTGGTTTTCCATCTCCCTAGAACAATGTGTACTGGCACTGTACCAGTTATCGGCTAAAATTTAACGTTTTCTTTTCGTATTTCCTTATTTCTTGATATTTTTGGATAACACTTGACATGCTTTAAACTATGAACTTTCTATTTATCCATCTGTTAGATTATACCATTATTTAGAACCAAAAACATCTTGTTTTTTTTGCTTTTTAGCACGCCCCGAATTTGCCGAATTTTCACAATTTACTGTACCAGATATCGGCTTCGTAATAATAATATAGTAAAATCCCTGTACATTTTGATTTTATACTCTGCAAAATGTGATTTTAAATTATGTCCCTTGTTGGGTTAGACTAAAGGTTGTAGGGGTTATGATACATACCGGTAATCAAAACTCATAAAATTATTCGTTTGTTACCATACGGTAATACACAAAATTGTGGACTATTCAATACATAATTGTGCAATCAGGTGTTCAACTGCGCTATGAATCTCTCGGAATTTAGTGATTTTCTTTTGTTTATACATGTTATATGTAATGATATTATTTGTCAAACCAAAGAAGGAATATAATAACGTATCACAAAGAGGTAATATTCTATTTTTAACTTATTATCTCACTTCCCCTACTGCTGAAAGTGCAAAGATGTAAAACAGCTGTAAACAATGCTCGTTTAAGCTCATGTTTAAAACATATTCAAGAAAGTTTTCAAGCAAACTTACTTTTCTTTATTTGAAACAGACGACTGAATTAAAAAATCTCGGATAGTCGCATGCTATTAACCCGAACTCTCAGTTTAGCCGATAACTGGTCTTAGCCAATAACTGGTACAGTACCAGTATAGCTTTAGTCCATTCATCAGCAATTCTCGAGTTCGAATGCTGTAAGACTTTTGTCTCTATGACTGTAGCAATACATTTTTAAAAGTTGATTTCCCCCCCAAAATTGAGCCTTTTTTCTGTTACCTTTAAGTCAAACACATTCTACAGATTCATATCTTTTAATAAATTTAGAATTTTAGGCTTGTATGTGAAACTTTTCCCAAAAGTATAAAGGACCCTAACATGGCGATTGGAAAATCAACAAACAACCCACTTGACCCACCAAGAAATTATAATTAAAATATGACTTTTTAAGCCATAGACTTTTTTAACTAGAGAAAGTACCTAAATGTTTTGGCTTTAAAATTAAAATTCAAACGAAAATATTCCTGAATTTGCAAACCAATCTAGCTCTTCTTTTTAATAAGGTTTGAATAGTCTTGCTAATTTTTAACTGTCCATGACCATCCATCCAGATATACACAAAAAATACACATTTCATTTCATGTAAGTGTATATCTACAGTTTGTCCAAGAAAAAATGTAAACTTGTGTACACATTGCAGTTTGTCCAGGAAAATATAAGAACAGGAAATTTGTAAAATCTAATTTAGACATAGTTCAGTTGCAGGGTTACACTTGTAAAGTAAGAATTTTGAATAAGCTGCAACAAAAAAATAAGACAATGTACCCACTTAAAATTTTTTACAGGTGCTCAAATGTATGGTATATTAAAGAAGAATTTTCCTCTCTTTGCCTTTTAAGGTTCCTCACTACGCCTAGACTAAATACTTTCCAAGACATTATGTTACAAAATGGCAATTTTAATGTTTTGTTAAATTGTTTGCTTCAATCCATTACGTTGAACATCATCATAGCTCAGCTAGTGGTTGAAGTATATGGAGCTTGTGAATCCAAGTGGCTTCTGTTCATATTTACTGAATTAAATTTTTAAAAATCATAATTTTTTTTTTAAATTGCATAATTTCTGGCCTATTTGACATATGCTTCTTATGCATCATGCTAGATGTATTTATCATAATCAAGTAGTTTTCTGCTGATTTGAGAAATTATTTCAAGGTGTAGTGAGCCACCTTAACCTTTTGGGTTGAAGTTGCAAAGGGACACCACTCAAAGCATTTTTTGCAAAGTTTACTGAACCTTCCAATGAAAAATTGTCTTGATTGAAGGAATTCACTGTTCATCATGATAATTATTGAGTTATCTATACGTTTCATTACTTCTCTTGAGTTGATTTTATGGAGGTTTCCAATACCCTGTAAGAACTTAAATATATGATAAGGATCCAAATTAATTAATTAATAAGTTTTGGTTGTTATTTCAGTATTTTCACACAAATTTATTTATTTTTAAGGCTTGTGTCCCTGCATGATGATCAGAAGATAACCAGCAAAATGCCAATCTTTTTAAGTTAATACATATGTACAGAAATGGTGCTTTGGTTTGTATACTTTACCAAAAGGCAATCCACATAATTAGAAAATTCTTAATTAAAAGCATAGTACATATACAGTGTATCAAGTAGTTTTAAGGTCAGGAATATTACTGGCCAATTAATTCTCTATAACTAGCCTGAAAAATTGGTGCTTCGTATTTTGAAGTAATTCCAAATGTTTAATTGTCATATTGTGAATACATGTATATGTCATTGAAATTTTGACTAATTACATTTTTGGTGAATTTCATCCATCTGCAAAAATAGTCTCAATTTCTAATGCACCAAATGTATGCTTATGTACAATACATCATGTTGCTTTGTTTCTCTGAAAATAGTAACTATCACAGTTAATATGGTATTCATGCAGACAAGTCATTAATTTCACTGATGGGCTGATATATAAGCCCAGAAGAATAATTATACTAGAAGCATATCAAAATTTCTCAGGAATTAAGACAAATAATTTAGAGAATACACAATGCCCTTTTCAAACCAATTATTTTCCTACACAATTACTGCTCTCATGGGTTTTGAAAATGCCACAAAATCAGGAGGTGGTACAATGTACCCATACTTATTAACCTTTCAAAGCTGCTATGTGGGAGAATCTCCCCTTACCAAATTGGCTAAGGGGGAGATTTTGCGTAAACGATGTTTTCTCACATGAAATACAAATATATAAAAAAACTAGACACGATCTCGTTGCTAGCAACGAGTGGGTCTTCCGTTTGATTATGAATTAATGATAGGGTTAAATTAAGATGCTGATATTTGGTACGAGTTACTATAATAACTTCCTTTTAAACTAATTTTGGACCTACACTGCAAAATTAAGATTTCCGGAAAAGGTCATTTTTAAACTTCAATATCTCTGCAAGGCGTTGTCCAATTTCAAAACGGTTTTTAGTTTTTTATTCAGTACAAAAATGTCTACAAAACGTATATGCTTTAAAATTCCAAAAATCGAAATTTTGGAATCACTTTCGGTGACGACCGGAAGTGACGGACGACCTGCTCATATTAAAATTTGATAAGTTTAAAACATATTCTGATGGAAAAAAAAATTGTAAATTTTTTAATTTAATAAATTTTAATAACATATTTCCAAAAAATGCTGTTTGAGCAGACCGGAAGTGACGGATGATCGTGTTTTTACCTGATAACACCTAAGAATTCAAAAATCTATCATTCCTAAAAATTTCAATTTTCTGTCCTTAATTGTTTTTGAGAACAAGAGGCCCATGGGCCACATCGCTCACCTGAGCAATAGGCTTAATGGAGTCATAATACAAACTATCTGGAGAATGTAGTATAATACATGTAGATCCTGTATAAATAAATAACAAATTTTTTACTTTATATTCTTATGTTTATTATCATTAGTCCCTTTTCTAACAGGAGACCATTGCAGCTCTCAAAAAGATCCTAAACAATTGTTTATATATGGGATATAAACCTACATCAAACTCTGAACCCCTTGTGAGACCCAATCGTCCAGGAATCATCCAGAAGCCAACACCTAAACAATATTAAATAATCAACTGGCTGATTAGTTTCTGAGAAGAAGATTTTTAAAAATTTACTTTTAATATTCCTATGTAAAAAATTCCACCCCCATTGTGGCCCAACTCTACAACCAGGAATCATGATTTTTACAACTTTGAATCTACACTACCTAAGGATGCTTCCAAAGAAGTTTCAGCTTTCCTGGCTTATTAGTTTCTGAGAAGACGATTTTTTAAGATTTACTCTATATATTCCTATGTAGAAATTCGATCCCCAATTGTAGCCCCACTCTACCCCTGGGGGTAATGATTTTCACAACTTTAAATATACACTACCTGAGAATGCTTCCACACAAGTTTCAGCTTTCCTGGCTGATTAGTTTCTGAGAAGAAGATTTTTAAAGATTTAATCTATATATTCCTATGTAAAAAGTCAACCCCCCCCATTGTGGCCCCACCCTACCCCCGGGGGTCATGATTTTCACAACTTTGAATCTTCACTACCTAAGGATGCTTTCGCACAAGTTTCAGCTTTCCTGGCCAAATGGTTTATGAGAAGAAGATTTTTAAAGATTTATTCTATATATTCCTATGTAAAAATTTAAACCCCCATTGTGGCCCCACCCTACCCCCCGGGGTCATGATTTTCACAACTTTGAATCTACACTACCTGAGGATGCTTCCATACAAGTTTCAGCTTTCCTGGCTGATTAGTTTCTGAGAAGAAGAATTTTAAAGATATACTCTATATATTCCTATGTAAAAATTCGACCCCCCATTGTGGCCCCACCCTACCCCCAGGGGTCATGAATTTCACAACTTTGAATCTACACTACCTGAGGATGCTTCCACACAAGTTTCAGCTTTCCTGGCTAATTAGTTTCTGAGGAGAAGATTTTTAAAGATATACTCTATATATTCCTATGTAAAAATTCGACCCCCATTGTGGCCCCACCATACCCCCGGGGGTCGTGATTTTCACAACTTTGAATCTACACTACCCGTGGATGCTTCCACACAAGTTTTAGCTTTCCTGGCCGAATGGTTCTTGAGAAGAAGATTTTTGAAAATTTCTCAATTTTTTAAAATAAATTCTAATTATCTCCCCTTTGAAAAGGGCGTGATCTTTAATTTTCACAACTTTGAATCCCCTTTGCCTAAGTAGGCTTTGTGCCAAGTTTAGTTAAAATTGGCCCAGTAGTTTTTGAGGAGATGTCAAAAATGTGAAAAGTTTACAGACAGACAGACGGACAGACAGACGGACGACAGACAAAATGTGATCAGAAAAGCTCACTTGAGCTTTCAGCTCAGGTGAGCTAAAAATTGAGGGTTGTCCAGATGTCTGTGTGATTGGATTATTCAGAAATGCACTGAAGCGATATTGCTCCTTTTAAATGCACGGCACGTATTTTACACATTTGTCATTCAGTTTAAAAAAAAAATTGGTTTGGGTCCGATTGAAGCTTGCGTCAATTTGTTCAGTTTATATGAATAAGAAATACTCGCGTGATTATGTGATCTCTTGCGGCCTTTTCATCAATTTATCATTCAACACAAAGTTAAGGAACGATAGCAATTAATCACCATGTTATCTCTTTACACCTTCTTCATCGGGTTAATGAACGCAATGAAAATTTTAAGTTGTTTGATAAGTTATCAATTCTACTTAGAAATCATGCGCACTTTAATTATGTTAATTCTACATTTTTTTACAAATTGTTTGATTATTTTTCCTGAGCTTATTTATTGCTTTGCATGGAAACTAAAGTGAATTGCCAAAAAAGAAAACGTGAACAGGTTTGATCTTTTATAAACCAAAATTTATTTTAAAAGTGCTGACATAAGTCACAGGAGAAAGTGATTTGCATAAAAGGCAGAACTATTGTAATTTGCAATGTTTCTTACATAAAACTTAAAAGCATATTCACTATATCTTAGTTGACTAAATTAGCGACTGTCAGAAAGAAAGCTCAACCACTTCCTCGAAACATGTTACAGAAAATCACCTTTATAACGTGTCTAACTGTTAACGTATTATTTAGCAACGCAAGACAGTGGATGAATTAGTATGGTGTAATAACAGACAATTATCCGAAAACTTCATGTACAGAGATTGCTGCTGTTTTAAGCGCACCAGGCTGTTTTCTTAGATGTCTGAACACAAACAACGTCAATTATGTGTACAGTTACAACAGTTATCAACGCATGTGTATGTGTTGCAACAATTTCACCGGAAGTGACCTCTTAGGTCATCAGTGGAATTCGTTTGTTCCACGTAAGTAAAAGTCAAAACTTACAACAGATTTTCATGTTTAACATAATTGGCAGAATACGACGACTCGTACATCGACTCAGAATTGATATTTTTAAATGCTATCTCGAAATAAAAGAAATATAATCTTAATGTTATGAATTTGACATGTTCAATATAATATAGTATATACATAATATATATAATATATATAGATTATTACATGGCAATTTTTATATCGCATCCTATATTAGCCCGAGGTCGATGTATATCAGCCCGAGAGCCGTTAGGCTCGAGGGCTGATATACAGCGACCGAGGGCTAATATAGGATGCGATATAAAAATTGCCATGTTATGATTTTTATATCATATACTTATAGAAAATATTAAAGAAACAATAAAAAACATCATGTGATGAATGATTATTGTTAACAAATCGCTCTGTGTCTATGTATTCCATCTCTGATAAACTTGCATGAAATTTTTGCGCCAGCTGTTTGTATACCAAGTTGACGTCAACGTAACTATTTGACGTCATACTCGGAGATCGGAGTTGAACGACGCATACCGAACTCAACGTCATAATAGCCGATGATTAACGGAAAGGGGTGTGATATAACATCCGAAGATTGCCGGAGAGGGGTGTGATATAAATCTTATATCACACCCCTAGGGTTTATATCACACGGGTAGGCGAATTTTCTGTTTATATCGCACAGGGCGGAAAAGGGTATATTTTCTATAAGTATACGATATATATAATATAGCTCCAGCATGTTGTTGCTAATTCAATATATTGTTCTGTTGCATTTTTGTTGACAACTTTGTTCATATGTCTGTGAGTGGATTTTTTTCTTTACCGCAAAAATTCGATCTTCGATTTCAAATATTTTCTGGTTC
Source organism: Magallana ariakensis (assembly GCA_020458035.1). NCBI lineage: Eukaryota > Metazoa > Mollusca > Bivalvia > Ostreida > Ostreidae > Magallana > Magallana ariakensis. The sequence continues at coordinate 8,981,439 of CM035811.1, forward strand.
CGATTCCGATCCTATTGTTAATTTTAAAAAATCCGACGCCAACCCATACTTATTTCTTGTTTATGTTTTTATATACGTAATAATGTAACTTGTACGTTCTTTTTAATGTTTTAAAAAGACGATAGACACCTAAATAGCGTATAACTCGTATGCATCAGGCCCACCCCTTGATACGATACACAGAATGATGTTTCGATTGACATTACTTACACGGTGACGCCCGAAACTTCCGAGAATGTTAAGGCGCTAATATTCAAACACATGGAAATCTTGCGTATAAAAAAAATCACCAGACCAACAAATTATCATACTACCCAAACATACTTCAAGTTAATTTCTTTATTTCATTAAAAAAAGTTTAGAATTTTTGGATCAAAAACATCTTTAAACGCATAATCACAACAAAAAACATTAACAGGAGTTACATTAATTCCGGACCATATGGTGTACAAGATATACCGAGAAGTGAGTGATTTAATCGATATCTTTCCAAATCGCTGAATCTTAAAAATAAAGTAAACGAAGATAAGGAAAGAATCTAACATAGTTATTGATGTAAACATATTTCATATTTTGTCATGCTTTCAATATACAATCACAGGAAGCTTAAGCGAGGTAGACAGACGTCTACGAAAAGTTGCATACCTTTTCTCTTTTTATATGTCAGTCTTCAGTTTTAAGCGAAAGCCTAAGAACCCCAAACGAAACCATAAGCTTTTTGCGATGTATACGAGAGAACTGAAAATGGCATTGACATTTTTCATTTCAGTTGTTGCAACAAACAATGTTCTGGACAATAAAAAAATAGAGAAAAGAAGATACTCGTTTAAAAATTTGCAAATACTAGCGGAAAAAATAAGTATCTTAGAATATTGTTATAAGCATTTGAAAACTGAACTATTTACACCTTTAACCAGATACAAGTCGTGATAGTGTTATTAATATTCGCTAAATATATAAGCCTATTATTCATTTCTTTTCTATAATTTCTTTCAAGATATTGATTTCTCATTTTATCTCCTTGTGCAGATGGGTACGTTACCTTTAATTTTACTGATACCCAGATCTGTTTGAAGTATGTCACGACCCCTGCAACCTACCCGGAAGCTACGAAACATTGTCAAGCGGATGGAGGGGATCTTATCAGACTTGACAGTAATCTGAAATACGATATACTTACAGACTATCTAGGTATATGATTAATATTTGAAATTTAAGATCTATATTCTCATTTATGGAATTAGATAATTTAATTTAATTTTAGTTTTTAGATTTAAAATCCAGACCCCCCTGCAAAATTCATTTTTTTTTTTAAATTACATCATAAAATTACCAAAACAATAAAAATATGATTCGGACCCCCTAGCAAACTCAAATAACTGTTTTGGATCCGCGCAAGTATGTTTATGGTAGGGATTATGAAGGAAAATTGTCACATCCATGACACTTGGTCAGGGGTTTAGGTATTGGAAACTATTAAAGCAATTGGTGGATATATTAATCCCTCTAGCCCCCCCCCCCCCCCCCATTGTCTTATTTTGATATCTTTAACAACTTTGTACATCTCTTTATCTTCTATAAGCAGAAAAATGAACTTTTGACTTTAAAGTTTTTTTTATATTATCTTTATTTTGATAGTAGTTGATTATATAAATATATCAAATTGCTACTGCTTTTATTGATACTTGAAAATCAATTTTTATTCGAAGAGTCTGCTTTGTGTTTTTAAGCCATAAACTTTTAAATTAAAGATTCTTTTTAAACATGCTTTCTAATGATTTTAATGTATTATTAGATTTTATAATTTTATGAGAAACATTTTAATAATTAAATCTCTGTATAACGCTTTATTTCATTCGTTAAATAGGTTAGTTCACACTTGGTAAAACTTTTTATTCCAGAGTCATAAAAAATTGTTTTAACGATGTCAACCCGTATGACATGCCATTCAACCCTTGTAAAAATTATTGTTTTTTATGAAGATACTTTGTCCTTAGTTCTTTATCTTACTTCTATCACATAATATACGAAGCATAAAGTCTGAACTTTCGAACATGACATCGAGTTAACAAAGAGAATTAAAATGTGAGTAAATGTTTATTTTATTATGTTTAAGCTCCGGTTGCCAATGGTTTACTGATTGATGTTTGGATCCAAGGAACAAAATCTGAGGGCAAATGGTTGTTCCATGACAGGTCCCTAATGCCAATCATTTGTCCTAAACCTAAAAACATCCAATCTACGGGAATTCATCTCCGGGCGGCACGAGGGCCTGGGTATATTTATTGTGTGGACACGTATCCATCTAAATTATACGGCTACATGTGCGAATACTACCGTCATTTTTTAAGTATATATAATAAATGCATATTTCCCCAGGCTTCAAAAGGAATTCCTTCATAATATTTTATAAAGTTCTTTCTGTTATATTCTTAATATCTTGCCTGTATTAAGTCGAGGAAATGACACACGATGTTTTTATCAAGTATTTTTCTTTTTAATGGGAATCCCCATTTTGTCTTGAGTTTTTCTATTTCAATAAAATTCAATAAATAATTTTTATCCCAAGAATATGTAAGGCTGACTACATAAAGCAACATCTTTATGATTGCCATGTTTTGCATAGGTGAATGTGGCTTTCAAGAACCAAGTACGGTTGTAAAAGTATAAATGCCTAAAATTCAAACATTGTTCATTCAAGTTATGAAAAGTAAAGATTCCGGGGAACAAGAAACTTCGTACTGGACAAGTGTCTTTCTTTTTGAAACATTTTGTGTGCTGGAAAGAAGAACATTGTTCCAATTGCTAAAAGAAATGAAAAATACCATGTTGTTCAGGCAAAGATAATTGGAAAGAAACTTTTTCATGCCAGTGTTGTTAGTAAACCGCTAGTTTATGTGAAAGATGGGGACTCGCTGTGGATTCTAAATGCTTAATTGATGACACAAACACGATGTGCATGGAACGTATAAACCATACTGATTGTTTAATAGCAAATATCCAAATGACCCTTTAAATGCTTCATGTTGTATTTTTCAATTGAGTTACGTGACGCTTTGATAAATGCACCTCTTCCATGAAAAATAAAATCAATGCTTTAGAACATGCTTGTTTTATATTTATTTACATGTGTATTAAATGTATATCTGATGAAATTTTCTTCACAAATATGTTGCTGTTTTTTGACAATGAATTATTGTGTCAATCATAAGGAAAACTTTCAAAAAGTTGTTTCATTTGGGTTTTTTTTAGATTGAAAAAAAATTAAGGGGACAAAACATGCATTCAAATTCATTTTACACTGAAATAAACATTAAACTTAATCTAATTAGAAATAGTCCAAGTAATAAATATAGTTATAGGATACTTTTATTTACTTAGTACAAGAAATCACAGAGTCCATCTGATTATGGAAGGATATGAAACAAGCATAATTTATACCCATGCCTCTTCTATATTAGATTGAATATTCTTTATAATATTTTTATTTTAAGAATACATAAATATCCATAGGAGCTGTGAGTTTCTGGTGACATTTCACTAATAAGCTACATATAAGGATAATAAAACGACAGTCTATTAATACATGCCTGTCTCTAGAAATCTGTCTTAAAAGGGGGGGGGGGGTGGGCCACATGGATAATTTTGTTTACCTGGGGAGGGGGGGGGTCTGAGGCTAATTGAATCTATAATGTTTGAATTTTTCAGGGAGAGAGGGCTACGCATTGAATTTCACATGCTGCTTATCTATAGTCACAAGCAGCATGTCAATCAATCAAGCGGTAAATCATGGTCATGAACAGACTACGATTTACATCCGAAATTTATACCCAAAAGTAGATATGTTGATTAATGTTTACATACCTTGTCTGGCAATGAAAAATTAAAAATGGTGCTTTTGGTATTTCAAATGACAATTTATAATGGATCTTGATTACTAGCATTGTCCGTTGGAATTAACAATTTAATCACGGAAAGGGAATTATTTAATTCAATTATACATTAATGACCAATACATCATTATGCAAAATGAAAAAAAAGGAACAAATTCTACGATTTAAAAATTTGAATATAGTAACACAGTGACAACTCTTATTTGAAATATGAAATTGTATACATGTCGAATAACAGAATTGCAAATCATCAGCTGGTGATAATTATATGTATATCGGAGAAAGAAGAAAATCTCGAAAGATATTTGTAAAGGTGATAATGATTACTATTGCAAAACCAGGGATATATAAAGTAACAGGATAGGCACTCTCATCGGAATCACGCGCGGTACGCGATTTCGTAAGTCAATTTTTATTTTTAGAGATCTAAGAAGTTACCAGACAAATCGTTATGACACCTTTAAAAATTTATCTTAAAATTATTCAAGAATTGTTATTTGTACATTAAAAACCTAATATGATCATAATTACGACAGAGTATTTAAAACCCACGGGCCCGTTTATGCCCAATTTCTGTGTTTTGGTAAAAATCGGTGTTTTTCTTCTTTTATATCTAAATAATTTTACATCATATGATTAAAAATTAATGAAAAACCCCTCCCTGTTAAGCAGATGAAATAAATAATCTAGTTATCTAATATAAAACTAATTAACATCGATATATTTTACTGGGATTGAACAGAGTTTCAAAACCTTGTCAAAGCTCGCGTGATAGTTTGCATGTAAACATGGCGTATATAGAAGTTGCCTATGATAGTATATACGTCCCTAGCACAACATATTAGTTCACGATTTAACGAATTTTAACTACTCAAGAAATTAAAGAATGTTTAACATCTAGTGTAGAATTTGCAGGCATGTATTCACAACCGATCGTGTTTTACTCCAATTGGCCGCGGGGATTTACGCTTGTCACACTGGCCTAAATCTCATTAAGACCGTAGCCATTCCCTTTAAAATATGCAAAATATGAACAAACTTAAAATTTAGTAATCATTTTTAAAAAAGTTAGGCTAGGATTAACTAAAAGAATTGATATATTGTTGTAAAATCTGATATAGAAATACGTAGTTTTTTTTTGTAAAATCGTTAAATCGGGGTCCGGGAGAAAACAAACAACTTTCTTTCTCTTCGCAGTCTATTTGTCAAATAGTCAACAAGAGGCCCATGGGGCCACATCGCTCACCTGAGCAACAATGGGCGTTCAAAAGATATTGTGCCATATGGCCCCTCAGTAGAATAACAAAAAATAAATATTGTAAAGTATTCGAATTTTACACTTATTTTTGCATACACGTAATCTTTGACATTGTATCTTTATGTTTATGGAATACTATTTTACCCAGAATAAGAAAATCCTACGCAAGATATAAAACTAACATTTGGTAGGGGTACACTGTTAACTTCCAATTCCCTATATTTTCGTTCTGCCCCCACCCCCTTCCCCCACTTTATAAAGCGATCAAAATATATGAGAACATATAGGTACATTTTCTTCCTCAACTACTTACTAGTTATTGTATTTTTTAAAAAATATCATATAATAGTTATTGCATTTTATTAAATATCCTATAGATGTGAAGAAGAAAATTGTACTCCAATCCGCTCAATTCCTCAAATTAAAAACATTCAAAAATTTAATTTGTCTTCTCCGTTATAATTAAATGACTGTTGTTTACCTGGCGTAAACTCGTGTGACTTTTATAACTTTACTCACATTTGAGTGCTGAATACACTGGAATGAAAATTGTTGTCACGTGACATGCTAAAGAACTATAAAAATCAATGTTACAGTATTGACAGGCACATCACTCTATTTTACTAAGGCACACCCATTATTTTCATCTTTATTCAAAAATAAAAATGGCTACAGACCAGGATAATTTTCCGCTGTAATATTTTCTTTGGAATAGAGATAATTCCTTTATCCCCGCAAAAGAAATGTGTCAGAACTATGGAAATTGTTTAACGGTGTCGTTTTTATTTACTCATGTCTGAAAAACTATCAAAATTGATGTAGATTTCACATTATTCATTGTATAAAGAGGGGCCCCAGAGAGTAGCTATATACAGCATATCATCCGTTAATTTTTTTGTACAAGTATTTAACATTTAGCAAGACATTTCTAATGATCAACCAAAATTTCAGTGTCAATCGTAGAATTATAAGCAAGATACAGAGCTTACAATTCTGCTAGGTTTGAGTCATATTTTGTTCACATGAGTTAAAAATTATTACATTCAGCTTAAGATTTTTAACTTGGTATTTCCTATTCAGCATTGAAAGTGGTACATAGAATTGTGAGCAAATCTCTGTATCTTGCTTATAATTCGAAGCTTAACACTCAAATATAGTTAGTAAATAGAAATTGTAAACAATTAAACATAAGAAACATGCACTATAACAAATAAAGTGCACAATTTATTTTTAAAAATGAATCATATACATGTATATACCTACATATTTCCGTCAGCGATATTAATCTCTATTTAAATTTATGAATAAACTCGAGAAAATGCTAAGCATCTCAACAAAACATATTGCATTAATCTAATATTACGCAAAAGATCATACCGAATTACCGATAGAATGAATAGTATTTTAGTACTCTTTTAATACATCAGATTTTGCTTAATTTGAGCAGGTAAACAGTTAACTGGCTGATTTACCGAAGTCTCTGTTTGATTTGATACGTAAATATTTACAAAATACAGGCGATAGTTCCCAGGTTACAAAGCATAGATAATGAAAACGAAATGAAAATCAAAACAAGGTAACACCACCGTCATATGTGAAAACTGTCAACGCATTGAAATATTTCACCTCAATTTACTTCACAAAATCGGCACCAATGTATTCTGCATGTTTCAAAGATCCCCTTCGTACGCGAACTGTTGCACAACATTGTCAGATCGACCCGTTTATCTTAAACACGAGTCTTGGTAAAATGGGTGGGCAAACCCGGGCCGGGGCAAAATAAAAGCCGGGGCAGATCGGCATTCGTCAATTCCAAAATACGCATTGTTTTGCAGCAATATTTACAGCGAATACAAATATACTGATCCGTAACATATCCTCATAATTTTAATGAGATTGGCATATTAATAACTGCCAAACTTTTGTTTTGCCCCGGCCCGCGTTTGCCTACCCATTTTACCAATCTCATCATGCTCATGGACTACCGAACCCGAAGCTATAAACTGATTAAAACACGCCTTTCCTTTATTATTATTTTCGTAATAACTCAGATTTGAAACAGAATTAGCCAATAATTTTTGCAATTTATATTTTCCTTTCCATAAGGATTATTTATGCTAAATTACATTGAATTTGACTCGGTAGTTCTTGAGAAGAAGATTTTTAAAAATGCACCCCCCTTTTTCTACAGTTTCGAGGTTTTCTCCGCTTTGAATAAAGATCGGTCTTTCATTTTCGCAATTTATATTAACCTTCCCATAAGAATGCTTTGTGCCAAATTTGGTTGAAATTGGCCGAGCGGTTTTAGAGAAGAAGTTCAAAATGTTAAAAGTTTACAGACGGACAGACAGACAGACGGACAGACGGACGGACGGACAGACGGACGACGGACAAAAGGTGATCAGAATAGCTCACTTGAGCTTTCAGCTCAGGTGAGCTAATAAAAAACTTCATTCGTTCCGAATAAAAATAATACTTTGTTTAATATTAAAAAAGTACAGTGGGGTACAGTGCTGTTCAGTGACCTGTACAGTGGCGTACAGTGCTGTTCAGTAGGTGCGTACAGTGGAGTACAGTGCTGTTCAGTAGGTGCGTACAGTGGAGTACAGTGATGTTCAGTAGGTGCGTACAGTGGGGTACAGTTGGACACAGTAGGTCTGTACAGTGGATATACAGTGGTTTAACAGTGAGGTACAGTGGATGTCCAGTAGATGTCAGACAATGTCAGTCAATTTTTGGGAATATCAGTGGATTTTGAGGCCAGTAGGATATGCATCTTTCACTGTACGGGCATTTAATCTCCTGTACTCAACGCACAATCTCCAGCTGTTGTCCTTCTTCTATACTAGAACTAATGGAGACGACCATGGACTATTTGATTTTTCTATAAGCCCATTCTCAAGTAGATTTCCAATTTTTTTTGTCCAGAATTTCCCTCTTGAATATCGGAACTTTTCTTAGTGGTTCCTTAAACGGTGTGTCATCTTCAAGTTTAATTAAATGCTCTCCTATCCTCGCCCTTTCCATCGGCTTATTAGGATCAGTAAACGCAGTTTGGTGCTGTATAAAAAACCTTCGGAATTTTTGGGACTGCTCAGGTGACAAGAATTTGCATCCATCTTTATACATGCCGCACAAATGATCCGGTAATTCCTCGGAAATTCCTGCGGTATTTACACTATACACATTTTCCGGAAATAAAGCACTCGATCATAACACAGGTGAAAACAGCGCTAGATAAGTATTCTTTTTCTCCTTCACATCGTTATCACTTGGATTAAACACACGCACTTACACATCAATTTCATTACTTTTCACTGATATCAAAGCATGAGCAACCATCATACCATGCTCATGTATAAACTTCTTTAACGACACTAACATTCCTTCGCCATTAACATCTCTGCTGGCCAGTCTTCCTTTCACAATAGCTTCATGTCCTGCTGGAATGTCACAATCTTCCACAGACATCACTCTGGAACTCTTATTCATCTGGTTTCTTCTCTTACCAAGTACACAGCTAAGCACTAACGATGTAGTCTCATAGTTCTATACACCTCTAAATTCTTCCATAAAATCTTGCCCCAGTAAGTTGCATTTCACGTTTCCCACAAATACTCTGAAATGTATGTCTAAATCACCAAATGAGAGTAGCATTATGTCTGTACCGATAATATCTAAATCTCCGCCATCCGCTGAACGAAACTTCTTGAGTGCTCTCTCCGGTACAGGTCTATTTTCTGGTAGAATACTGTAATGCGTATCTTCCGTTGTAAATGTGTTTATCGCACCAGTGTCAATTTGAAATTCCAAAGGCGTTCCTTCGACCAATCCTGGAATCTTCATGCCTCGAGTTCCCTTTACGACATGCTGACTTTCTCCGGAACAATTGATGCAGATTTGTCGCCTAATTCATTTCCAGTTGAAACGTTACACTGTTTTATATCTGTACTAGGCCTCTTGCGAACCACGACCGACGCACGGCCTACTGCCTCGGTCCTCTCCCGTTTAATTTTAAGTTGACTTTATTTCCAGAATTTCTCTTAGGACAGTCCCGTATCACGTGGTATGGAGAATCACATTGATAACAATTTTGGCGAGCGCTCGTGAGTGCTTGCTCTGTTGAACATGCCTCGGGTGTGTTTAGGTGGACTGCATGAAGATCAAGTCTCACTTACAATGTACCTTATTGTTCCCAACAGTTTTAAAATGTTACAACTTCTACAAAATGGGTCTGTCAACAACTAACGTAGTTTACAACTTTGCAACTTTAATATACACAAATTTTGCATGATAATCCTGAATATTTTAATCTCATGCTCCAGTGTTTCAAGGAGCATGCAGCAAGCTCACAAATGATACCCCGCTTAGAAAATACTTTAAAACTCAAGTATGCCTCTACTAGAAAGTAACAGATGCACATTTTTTTACAGTGGCCTCGAACATGCACAAATGACCAATTTGAAAGCGCAAAGTCAGGCATATTTACAGGTCACAAGCAATCTTTGTGTCAAATTTTAGTTTCTAGTCATTTTCCATTACAAGATATGGCCTGCATGTTTAAATTAATATCAGTGTATTCCAACAAGACTTACATCATCACTCTGCATGGTGGAACTCTTGACTTTTCTCCCAAATGGCATGTTTTCTCCACTACATTTAGAGGACTGCAGAAAGAAAACATATTAAAAATATACGAAATATTTCTCATCAAAATCTGTATGAAGACAATGAATCATTACCCTGGTCTCTACTTTATCTACATACAGTAATAAAATATACTTTCTGGTAATGTAACTTTGGCCAATTCCACATCCGACTCCACAACCTTTGAAAAAAATAGTGTTACTCTATTTTTTAAAAAATGCTATTTTTTTTAAAGAATACACCAGTGAGAATTATGAAATGAAGGATGTATAACAGTTTAAGTTCATTGTCTAATCACACACTTAAGAGATTCCAATTTTACTCAATTCTCAATCTGTATTAAATATTTCTGACAGTTTAGGTAAACTAGAGAAGAATGAGATGGTGACAATCCCTAAAGACCCCGCTTAAATGATGGACAATAGGATGAAAAACATATCTGAGAATTTAGCTTTGACCTTGACCTATAACTTAAAAATGTTCCAGCTGGCAAGAACTTTTAAATCAATCTTATTATAATGCGGTATTATACAGGCATTTTTGTTCAATCTGAGTAAGATTAAGCCAATGGAAAATAATCTACTGTTAAATACCGATTATAAAGAGATCTACTTTGCCCTTCAGATTGACTTCGTTCAAAGTAACTGCACACAACCCAACAGCTCTGCATGGTTATGTGAAGAATGAGCCAGATAGGGCTGAGCAGAGAATATATATGCAAATTTTTGTGTGATCAGATATGACTTTGACACTTGACCTTCAAACATCATTTAAAGTCACAGCATACTCTTTGATCTCATACAATTCTGCTATGGCCTTAACATTAGACCAAGAAACATGATTCAAGGTCACTGCACACCCTTAAGCCAAAGGTACTCTGTGGGTAAAGTATGAGCCAGATTGGGATAAAGGAGAGAAGATATGCTCATGACAAGAGATCTCAGATGGACAGACAGACAATACGGTTCACTATAGGGGCGGGGCCCTAATTAATTATTTTAAAGATGTTTGTGAAATGAGCAAACACAAATAATGTTACCTTTTACTTTTTTCAAATTATTAATCTATACCTATTTACATGTACAGTAGACTTGTTTTCCTCTTGGAAAAAACGTTAGTCAACACAACATAAACTCTGACTTCATTAAAATCATATCAGAGTAATTTATTCATAATAAAGATTACTTGCATCATCACTCTGCACAGTAGAAATCTTTCTTTTTTTCACAAATGGTATGTGTTCTTCACCACGTATAGAGGACTGCAGAAAGAAAACACATCAAAAATATACATAATGCTTTTCTTCAAAATCTGTATGAAGACAATGAATCATTACCCTTGGCCCCACTTTACCGACATACATGAACAATAATAAAAAAAAATGAAATTCATTCCTAGATGCAATGTATACATTAAAAAGTCAGAAACACAAAATATACATGTACTTACTGGTAATGGAACTTTGGGCAATTCCACATCCGACTCCACAATCTTTAAAATAACAAATGTTACAATATTCTAGAAAACACTTCTTTTTGAAGGAATACACCAGTGAGTAATATGAAATGAAGGATGAATAACAGTTTATGTTCGTTGTTTAATCATAATGAACAAGATATCTGTGAGCCAATGCTCACTAGTGATACCCCCGCTCTGATGTGAATATACAAAATAAGCAAAGTCGACATTTAACAGAAAGTTAGCATCCGATTGGTACAAAAATATATCCCACAATATGGCATGCCTGAACAAATAGTGTGTTAAAATTTCAAGCATCTGTGATAAATAGCTGCTGAGAAATCTTTGACGAAAATTTGTATTATGAAAATTCTTGTAATAAAGACTCAAACTCTGTTGGTGATGAGGTAGCAGGTTGAAAAGGTTTATATACAAAAGAGGGTAATGCTGATTCTGATTTTACTTGTTTAACTTGTTGAAGAATTGAAATGATTGCTAATATTTTCCGAACTTTGAAAAACATGAAAATGAATCCTAAAGTAGCAAGAATGGCTATACCAAGAGCTACAAAGTCTACAATATCACTAACTGTAGGCCATGATGAATCAATTGCTATGTTTCCTTCGAGTAAGGGTTCTGCTAGAGATTTGAATATAATTTGATCTTTCTTTGCAACATTAACCATTTTTGTCAAATTTAAGTGTGCTTTTTGATCTGCAGCCAAAAATTGATTATAATCGTGAGTAAATTTTGAAGTATGGAAGATTAACTTGAATGGGGTCTAAAAATGTAGTGTCACCTAAAATGGATTTCAATGATGAATCGCTGAAAAATTCATGAAGAAGTGCTAAATTAACAGGGTGTGAGATGGTTATATTTTCTAAAGTTTTATGACAATCAACAAGTCTTGGAGAATAAAACAAAGAATTTGTGGTCAAAGTGCACCTACAAGGAATGTGCAATATGCAGAACTTGCAACCTTTCAAAATTTGTTGTTTGTTTGGACAATTCATATCAATATTCCATGTGTTGTAGGCTAAAACAGAAGTACTGGAAAGCTCAATAATATCTGACTTTATGGCATTTTGTAAAAATCTAAAATGACAAAAATCTTTGATCCACTTTTTGTTGTTTGCAAATAGGCCAATGATACAAGAAGGTGAACCAAACCTAAACTGCTTGCTGTCGCTCATTTTTCGAGAAAATATGCACCGATATTCCGTCCGATTGTCTTTTACTGCAACCAACTAAAACCCAGATACGTCCTTTGCTTTTACTGGCCATTACGGGAAGAAAATCGCAACCGTTCTGAACAAATTCTGTATTAAGAATGGCGCCAATGATGTTAGTTGACGTCACTTCCGGTTGAGCCCATTTTCGTTATCGTAAAGGTGTGAAATGGCTAAATTCAGATATTTCCTGTAATAACTCGCTAATAAAAATACATACAGCGCTCGGACTTGATTTTATACGTATCTTATTTTGTATCCAATGTTTTAAAAGACACTTTACAAATGACTTTACGGACTTTTTAAATCTTGTTTTTGTTTAAAGTTAAAGATATCATCTCATCTCACCCATGTTGAATATCAAAGGTGTAATCATTTACTCTGGTGAATGCATTTCTTACTTTTGAGGCAAAATATCTTCAATAAAACCCCACAAGCAAAGTTTGGGATATATAGGGAACACGTGTCCGTCTGTCCCTCTGCCTGTGCGTGTTCTGTCTGTTTGTGTAATTGTGACCGATCAATATTTTTTTTTCTTATGGAGAAACATTGTAAGTAAGTTCATACTTAACTCAAAGATTGTCTATGACCTGAGGATGTGTCATGATTTTGTCCTTGTCATTTGGGCAAGTTCAAGGTCACTAGAAGAAAAAGCGCTAAATTCGTGTCCTGTCTATATCATTCTTATGAAGAAACGTTGAAAGTTATTACGATATATAAAGATCTGAAAGTGTGTCATTATTTTGTCTCAAGGTCATTTGGGCAAGTACAAGTTAATTTAAAAAAACGGGTCATAATTTTTGTCTGCATTTAACCTTTTTTTATGGAAAAACATCGGAATTTTCTACTTGTTTATGACCTGAAGATGTCATAAACTTGACCTAGTCAAATTTGCAAATTCAAGGTCATTGTTAAAAAATAATAATATAGTTCAGGCCTATCTTGTTCCGAAAAATGATTAGAGTTTGATCATAAGATTGCGTGTCACTTTTAAATATGCCTTGACCTTGAGCTTTCGTCACAAGTGCAAGTTAAGCTCACTATAAGAAAAACGTTCATCATCTAATAGAGAAACAATTGAGTTTTTTTTATATATTTTATTGGCGGGGTATAAATTGTGAGATTGCTCATAGTACCTTCTCTTCCTTAGTTTATATTAAGAATTAAGCGTTTTCATATCTCTCAGCTATTACACAACTTCGTGTCTTACAGTTTCTGTTATTTGACAGCGCAATGTTGAGCATTACAGGTACAATTTACATGTCAGTCATATTCTTCACATCGCTATGAAATAAATCGTTTATTTTCAATTAACTTTAAGATATCTAAAATGGATCATATGTTGTACATGACAAAAGGATTGTATCTGAAAAAAGAAAATAAGTTTACCCCTGAAATTTAAAATGGGGTTTGAAAGGGCAACTACTAACTTATTAATGCCATATCAAGTCTTTACATTACACATTTCATATTACACATTCAAACGAGATGATTAAATACGTTATACTATGTCTTTATGTTACTGGTATAATAAATGATAACGATTAACAATTCCATTTGAAATAATAAAGTAATTGAAAAAACCTATGCTAAATTTAGTATAATTTTTAAGAAGAGGTAGTAAACATTCGTCATGCCGTTTTAGGAGTCTTATTTTGTAAAACAATATACAGAGGCATACTTTCGGTTGTCTCGTCTACGCATTAAAACAGTACATTTTAATTAACAGTTAGTCAAGTAAATGCTATATCTTTTTATCATTTACGATGTATGTATTGTACTTTATTAATATTATAACCGCCGGGTATGGGGTATTTTCCGTACCGGACGATTACTAGGGAATTAGCTTAACACTCGCTGTATTTTCCACATTTATTCCATTTCATTACACAATCATATAAATAGTTACTCTCCACTCCGTACCCATTAAAAAGGGGAAAACTAGATTATCAATAATTCTAACTTATTGTTAACGTACAAATGACAGTGAGGGAAAACGTAACGGATTAACCGGACGACTTTTTATCTTGACTCTTAAACTCTAACTATATACCGAACTTTTACTCTCTTCTTAGACTTCATATATATAACATACGATAATATTTTACTGGCATGACCCTCTAAATAATTGACATGTATAAATCATCCAATCAAAAAATTTTTCTTTATCCCTAAACTGACCATCGCCCAGGTAAACACCCATTTATTCACCTGCGTTAATCCGCTTATTGTTATGTAATTGCATTAACTTTATTAGTGTCAATAAACATTTGTAAGCTGAAACCATTGTCCTTCAATCCTGTCTTTTTATTAAGTATATTTCCTTAAGCTACAATTGATTACTTTGATGTCCTATTTCTTTGTTACAGTTAAGACATTTGTTAAACATTAATTTACATTCTATCACATTCAGTCAAGAGGAATTTCAAGAGAATTAAAGAGAGTAAATAATGTTAATTTACCAACAAGCTAAAACTATAGAAAATGTTCGCAACATGTAAAATATACATTTTACATGGTGATAATATTATCACTAAAACTCTACTTATCATTTACAGTTCCGTTGGAGCTTGCATTGAGTAAACCTGCCGAACAGTCGTCAACGTATTTAACCTTTGTAGCCGAGTTTGCAGTAGATGGAAACAGAGGTACAAACCTCGTCCACGACATGTGTGCACACACAGGGTACAATGACATAAATCCCTGGTGGAGGGTGGATCTGCAAGCTGTGTATTCAATCACATCTGTCAGAATACTCAACAGAGGAATGGATTCGTACGGAATAGGTAGGCGTACATAGTGACAATATCGCAACTCGAAATATCCTAGGTGTAGATAATACTTTTGTTTTATTTTTCTCATCATTTGTTACCCTTCTCGAAAAAAAAAGTTACGATACCAATTTGATTGATCGCAAATATTTTCGTTATGAAGAAGTTTATATTCTAATAACTGCAACATGCAAAGTAGTAACATATCAAATGATAAATTAGAATTTAATAATAATGCAGTTCTTTTAACTCTTTAAAAATAATTTTTATTGAAATTTGTTATTTGACATATTTTAGACGAGTCTGGCCGGCTGCGGGATGTTACCGTCTCTGTAGGGCTGACAGGATCAGGCGTCAACACTCCCTGTGGTTTCTTTGCTGGTCCCGGCACTCTGTCACAGGTGGTCGTCATCAACTGTCCGACATCACCACATGGTAGATTCGTTAAGATCTTCAAGACAACTGAGTATCTCACTCTTTGTGAAGTTGACGTGTTTGGATTCTCCGTCTAATGATTTTCATACAATAAAAATTACGTTTATTTAGAGTTTCAGATTTTAAAAAAAATCTAGTCTATTTAAACAGAAATGGTTCAAACGTTAAAAACTAAGGCTAAAAGACATATTATTGTTCGATAACAATAAGTGTACGAGTGAATGTTTTTATGAAATATATATGATTGGTTATTTCATTTCATTTGATTTATATGAAATATATACATGCATGTATCATCATACACGTATAACAAATAAGTCAATGCATGTATCTTTTAAAGGTCAAAAAATTATAACTAAAACATGTATATGTACATGTATATGTGATATGATAGAAAAAGTGGTTAAACATAGGTCTTTCGTCGTGCCGCACTAAAGTGGCGAAAAGATTTTTTGATTGAGTGGGAGCTCTGACCCCCCCCCCCCCAACCCCGCTGACTTTTTCTTTCAACCAAAATTTCCGTGAATTTACATTTATAAAATTAAATTTTTGGGCATTGACACACCCCTACCTCACATACACTTTTAAGATGAAGGGAAAACAATTATTGGCATATTTAAAACGATATCACATTAAAAAAAAATAGAAGTTTGAGCTGCATCGGTGCAAATACCAATGTTTAAGCTTTAATGCATTTTATGCATTTGGTATTCGTTGGTGTATATATGTCAGGTTTTATTAACGACACAGTGCAAAGAAATTTTAATATGACAGTTACTCAACGAATGTAGGTACAGGAATTTAAAGATTACATGCTATCGAATTATACGAACAACGCACAAATAATTATATAACGTACCTGAAATTCAGAACTGACAATATCCATAGCGGCGACCATGAACAAAAACGCTAGGTTGAGATTCATTAGATTTTCGTCTAAACCATGCTTTATGAAAAAGGAGCGTCATTGAAGTTGCAGACGTCGCGCAACTTGCCTGACGTTTATGACGTTTTCCACGCTTTGTGACGTTATGTCATAAGACCCCTTTTCTCATACACTGGCTCATTTGAAGAAAAAATATTTAAAAAAAAAATAATACAGAAATGCAAAGTATCACAAAGTATCAAAATAGCAACAGTCCCAAATTTATAAAGCTACAAATGGTAAAAGCTGACAAGTTTTTGTGATCGGCTTCGGCCGATCTCAGTTGTGTCCATATGAGGCTTCCGGCAAATTTTACTATTTGCGCACGCATTGCGCCTTGCACTACTTTATTTACTATGCCATGCCAGCCTCATGTAAATCTTTAATTACATGTAGATTACTAAAAACGATATTCTAATGCGTTTGCTTTAAGAGTAAAACATGTTTACTGTTACATAGGTATTGATCAAATCAAGTTTTTTTTTCTTAACATATGCGTAAGAATATTAATCAGAAGTACAATTCGCTTACTAAAAGTATAGCTTATTCGCTTACTAAAAGTATAGCTTATTCATGCCTTGCTATTTCGGAAATCAATAAAACGGTGCGACATATATTATTGCATATACCGTAATGTTTTCGCATTACATTAATAGAGCTGACCAGTGATATAACATGCCGATCATTCCTTTAAAAGGAATATTTGTTACTGAATTGCGTATAGTAACTCGTACCGTAGAAATCTCAACTACATAACGGACACTTCGCAGCTCACAGAGGCTTGTGTAAAAAAAAAGTATCGTTAAAAAAGTGGGTACCTCGGAGGAAAAAAATCAAAGGAGGACGCCATCTTGGATACCACTTCACTTCATCAGCTAATTTCTCATTTAAGTTGTTAAACTAGACATATGCGCCGATTCGTATTCCTTCATAAAAGATTTTGTACACAAGCACCACAATACAGCAAAATACTTAGTACTACTCCTACTGGAATGATAAACTATGTTTCAAAAGGGTGGGGTGATCGTATTGGTGATAAATTTATAACTGTAAATTCTGGTTTCCTAAAACTCATTGAACCATATGATAAAGTCTGGGCAGACAGCGGGTTCCAAATAATGGAAGAATTTTTACTGTCAGATACCACCTGATAGACGTGGGGCATTTCAATTTACAAAGCAATAGTTGTCAAGTTTACAAAAAAATTCAAATATTGTAGCAAAACTATCAAATCTTTTTAAATACTTCTTATAATAAAAGTTAACATTCTTTATTCCTGTAGTAGCTTATCTTTACTTTTAAGAAAAAAATACCCCAAAATTCCAAATAAAAGAGAAAAAAAGTTTGTTAAAAAAAATCCTGAAACCTCCCCAACCATCCAAAAAAAATTAAGTCTGTAAAAAAAGCTTCCTTAAATCATTCCCATAATCCCAGAAAATAAGCTATAAAAATTATTCAATCTTTTTCTTTTGTGTCATTGCTCTTGTTACCCTTCGATTTGAACTCCCAAAGGTTGACATTTCAATTTTTTCTTCATAATATGGCTTAGAAGAAGCTGCTGCAGGAACCGTCGAAACATCAAATAAAGTTACATCTGACAGACTTGATGTGGTACTTGAAACCAGTGAAGGTGTATGCAATGGCGTTGACATGTGGTGAAGGTGGAGTGTAGATGGGGGATTCCTGCATAAATGGTATTGGTGAAGGTAATCTATGGATTGTAGTGTGGCGTTTTCTTCTGATGACAATAAATATGATGGTGATGATGTGCACCCGTCCAGGTGGTGGTAGTGGCATTGGTGGCGGTTGAGTGGGCACCCGTTCAGGTGGTGGTAGTGGCGGTTGAGTGGGCACCCGCCCCGGTGGTGGTAGTGACCCTCGTGTCCTTGGTGGTGTTTGATCCTTTGAAAAAAGACAATCATTTAAAACCTTTTATATATTTAGTAAATTCTGCATTAAATTTCAAAAAGTAGAGCTTATATATTTGACACGGTGTATGAAAATCATGATGCGTATGTTATTTAGAAATTTGGCTCTCCAGGTGCGCCATCTTGTTAAAAAACATGATGAAATTCGAATGGTAAATCGGATTGGAAAATATATAGGTATTTTTATGATAAAACACAAAAGTGTTCTCTTCTTTATACGTCAACTTTCTTATGTTTACTCATTCCCCTCTTTTTTCTTATGCGATGCATCAGCCAAAAAAAATGTGACCTCGTGTTCCGTAAATTAAATCGCGGGGGTATGACACTTTGACAGGTAACCGTCGTCTACAATCCGATCTCTTAAAGGGAAAATAAGTGGATCGTGAGCTAAGTACATCTAACACCTTTCACAATGTAACAAGTATTTTCTTTCCATCAAGCCCCCCATTACAATATAAAATTTTAAGTGTCGGGATGACAATCCACATGTCATCTACCTACCATCTTCTTTGAAAGTTGCGCACTCAATAAAGTTCAATAGGTGAAGAATGATGACGTAACATCCGAAATTTTTCCGAAATACTCCCCTCACCCTAAATTATCTTTTACTTATAAAATAGCATATGTTTCTTTTTACTCAATTTCAACATAATAATTTCTGTTATTTCAGATTTTTATTCGTTTCTTTTTTAAGCAATTACAAACTCGTAACCCCATCCCCTTTCATGCATTTTTTTTTACATAACAAACATGATATCTGTGAATAAATATTATCAAAAACATACCTTGACATGGCATCCGTGTATAGATGTTGCTCTCCTGGTGAATGATTAGCCTCGCGGAAGCAAATATTCTATGGGTGGCTCGGCCAATGTCCACAATGGAGTTGTTGGCCACCCCGCATAGAGAATTACAGGAACAAGGGTCCACCCTTAAATCGCAATCAAACCCGCGAGCAGTTTCCCGACAACAACGGTTCACATTTTTACAATGTTGGGCCGACAGCCCAACAATTCCGAAAAGGAGAAAACAGCAAATTGCATTTTTACAACTCAACACGAAATAAAAGATACTCGGTGTGAAATAAAGACAAAGTGCGGTACTGATAAAATTTTTACCTTTACTTAAATAGTTTGATTGTGACCCTCATAACATTAGGGGTCAAAAACGATAATGGAAAATCGGGTGTATCAATTAGTCCTATATTTGAAGAACTCCCAAAGTTTCAAAAATTGAAAAGAGTTGACCTATACATAATGACACAAAATGCGTCTTTAGGCCAACAGTTCATTGTATTAATGGAAGTGTAGTAAATCCGTGTTTAAATTAATTGAATCAGCACTTTTGTTTGTCAACAGAAATCACTAATAAAAATTTATACAGAAAAGTAGAAATTAATTTGACCCTTAAGGTCAAACCAGTTTCTAATCAGGTTGATTTTATTGTAAATGCAATTATTTTTAATGGGTCAAACCTTTCCAAAACAAGTTTTAAAAAACATACTTTAAAAAAAAATACAAATTCAGCATCTTTTTGCCCTTTTACCAGAGTCAAAACATATCACATCCAGGCCTCTTCTTGTCTGTGGGAGGATCATGCTTGGCAGAGGAAACTGGAAAACACATTAAAACTATGCAAGTAATACATTTATTCAATCTTTACATTACTACAACTTAATACTCGTTAATAACATATTATTTCTCCGTAAGTTAATGAAATAAGTTACATTTGACAGGTACTACCTTTCTTCCTTGAAGAATCTGTTGATGATGCAACCTGTCCACCTGTAAGTTTGTGTATATATAAATATATATGTATATTTACTTTTTAAGCTTTAAATCCTTTTCTTAGTATCATATTGTAAACAATGTTTTCATTTTAATTCTTAATATGTGCTATACCTGTTATAGGGGAAGAGTTCGTCAAAGTTTTGTCTGGATCCGACTCCATCAACAGTCTGTCAACACTATCAAGAGTTGATGTCTGCAGGTGCTGTTCCTTGCGAATGCGTAAAGTGTTGTCACTGGCTGTTTGGTTTCTGGCAAATTCAAAGTCGTCGCTGTCCGAAATGATTATGCAACCATTTGAAGTGGCTCCATCGCTCAGACTACTGAAACTGCTTCCATCGCTCAAGCTGTCTACATCGGATTGGGATTCCGCATCAGAGTTTCCTAAATATTTGAAATTTAACACTAATTTTTATGCTATTGTTATTGTACAGATATTTCAATGTTTTTCCACCATTTAGTGTATTTTCAAATTTTTTTTCATTTATAACTTACCTGGTCTAATATCCCAGTCAGATAACTGGAAGTCTGGAAGGCAGGCCCAAGTGTCAAATAGTGGGGTTTTGTACACGTATGTCGCAGGCTTTTGTAGGGGATAGACGTACTTCACAAGGTCAAAGAATGATGTATAGATGTTCGACCTCCACATTATCTCTGCCAGATGTCCCTCAAACTGGTTGATTTTCGTTCCAGACGTCCTCTTAAAATGGTCTTTCGCATGTTTCCAGGCTCCCTCGATTCTGTTTGTATGAACTTCCACCTCCTGTCGTGTCTTCGTGTTAATGTATGTTTTCTTGAAAGTGTACATGTGTGTAACTGTGAAATGTTCATACCCTATGTCATTCAGAGAACAATAAGATGACCACCCATCGCTATATATGGTGCTTCCAACTTCCACATGCCTTTGTATAATGGGAATGAGTGTCTCCTCTGTAAGATCTCCAACTGGATACAATATAAGCGTGTTGCTCTCTCTCTCTCTCATCCATTCCAAATATCCATATCTGTGTGAAAAGTAATATTACCGTATTAATTTTTATATCTCTGCATATTTCCTGTATATTTATTGTTATAATGTCATGTACATAGTTTGTTACTTTTAATATAAATGTTTTTTACATTTTTCTTTTCCAAGTTGCATTTCAGTTCGTGTACTAAGATAAGTTTTTTGATATTAACATCTTTACCTGACCTTTTCATGTACATATTTTTAAAGTTGCCCTGTTCTCAATTAAATTTGACTTTTTCTACTAACATAACCTTTTAAATATTAACATTTGTTTTACGTTACCTTTAAACCTCGGTTAAGGTCACCTTTATGATGCTTTACGCGTTTCCCAAAGAGGGACTCGTCGATCTCCACTGTCCCAGTAAGCTTCTTGGTCTTGATGTGTACCTCAAAATACTCCTTGAAGAGTTCTCTAATAAATGAGCCCCAGTGAACAGCTGTAGATTTGTACGCAACCCCGGAAAATCTTGCGCATTGACTTAGGGAAGGTAACTCTTTATGAAGAGGACGATGTCTTGCAATGTCAAATTGATTTTTTCGAAGGAGTGGGTCCTACAAGCCCTAGTGTGTAGGCGATTCGCCATGCATCTAAATACTGCACCACCCACGCTTCTTGATGACGATTTCAGCACCATTCTCCCTTCACATCCGTCTGAGTTGCATGAAATTGTCGTCGCCAGGAGACCATGCATTCTAAACCACTGGTATACTTCATCATCTGACAGCATCATTAAAGAGAAAAAATTCCAAGGGTTGTTGAAATCGCTCGTTGTCATACCCATTAAATTCTGCCTTTTCCTCTCTCTAAAATTTCCACCGCTCTTTCTTGAGACATCCATTGTTAGGAACGGAGAAGTACCAGTGTTTTAAGCAAGTTAAACCCTGTATTAAATACTACTTACCTATCACGTGATATCAAATTAGTGAAAATGACGTAGAAATCGTTCAGAAGCAGAGAAAAGCAATCGATGACCAATGCCTTCAGGACTGCGTAATAAGTGAGACTAAGATTTAAATTACCTAGTCAAAAACAAAACCTACCATATATATATATATATATATATATATATATATTTATCTATATAAATATATGAAATTGGGAAAACAGGACAAATATAGGGTTTAATATACTTTATTTCCTTTTTTGCTTTGAAACATAATGCCTGGGCCTGCCATCCAGGAATTGATATTGCCCCATTGCAGCATTCCAACCTACAGTTTGTAATTCCTACCACTTTCGAAGAGTCTGAAAATTTAAAATGTGCTATTACTGTACCATTTTATTAAACATAATTTTACTTCAAGGCCTTCTGAATTCGTTACTTTACCTGAACAAGGCTGAAAAATGGTTCTGAGCAGCCTTGTCCCGGGCTAAATGCATTGTTTTAACCCACTGCATGAATATAGTTGGATTTAATCCATTGATGTACACAAATGTTGCAATCAATATCCTTTCACAGTGTTTCAAATTCTTAGTCCAAAAAAGACGTCTAATGAAGAGGTGCCATAATTTAGCTGGACCAACAATGTCTTGAATGCACGACCATTGGTTGTAAATTTCCTTGCTCCTATTCGTCATTATTCAACGTATTCTTAATTTGTGAAATTGTGTTACATATATTTCTTGTATGCTTATTAAATTGTAAATATTCCGTGTACCTTATATTGTATTGTAAAACATTGAATTCTTCTCAGGAAGGAATGCCATTAAGGACGGTGAAAATTTTTACCTTGACTAAGAACATTTCATGTGCCTGCGGCTCATGGCCAATTTATTGCGCTAGTTTTGATTACATTTCAATGTCTTGCGTTGGTATTTACTCCTGTTATTTGCTTCGCTTTGAGTTTTATAAAGTTTATAATGTTCATTTCCCCCCAAAAATACCATGCCCCATTTCTTATATATCTCTCCCCCAAAGAAACCCTTTTCCCGGAGAAATCTTCCTCTTGGAGTGCTATTTAGAATGAAATGCGTCGGTATATATATATACTTCGCCCCTCTCTATATATACCTCTGTTATTAGCTTCGGGAAGCAAATAAATTCCAAGGTTTTGCGTTCGTATTTACTCCTGTTATTCGCTTCGCTTTGAATTTTATAAAGCTTATAATGTTCATTTCCCCCCAAAAATACCATGCCCCATTTTTAGCTCAAGTGAGCTATTCTGATCACATTTTGTCCGTCGTCCGTCTGTCCGTCTGTAAACTTTTATACATTTTGATCTTCTTCTCTAAAACCGCTCGGCCAATTTCAACCAAATTTGGCACAAAGCATTCTTATGGGAAGGTTAATATAAATTGCAAAAATAAAAGACCAATCTTTATTCAAAGCGGAGAAAACCTCGAAACTGTAGAAAAAGGGGGGTGCATTTTTAAAAATCTTCTTCTCAAGAACTACTGAGTCAAATTCAATGTAATTTTGCATAAATAATCCTTATGGAAAGGAAAATATAAATTGCAAAAATTATGGGCTAATTCTGTTTCAAATCTGAGTTATTACGAAAATAATAATAAAAGAAATCAGTTTATAGCTTCGGGTTTGGTATTCCATGAGTCATGGTAAAATGGGTAGGCAAACCCGGGCCGGGGCAAAACAAAAGTTTGGCAGTTATTAATATGCCGATCTCATTAAAATTTTGCGGATATGTTACAGACCAGTATATTTGTATTCGCTGTAAATATTGCTGCAAAACAATGCGTATTTTGGAATTGACGATTGCCGATCTGCCCCGGCTTTTATTTTGCCCCGGCCCGGGTTTGCCCACCCATTTTACCAAGACTCGTATACGAGGTTCTTTGTTATATAAACGGGTCGATCTGACAATGATGAATTAGTTTATTGTGCAACAGTTCGCGTACGAAGGGGATCTTTGAAACATGCAGAATACATTGGTGCCGATTTTGTGAAGTAAATTGAGGTTAAATATTTCAATGCGTTGACAGTTTTCACATATGACGGTGGTGTTAGCTTGTTTTGATTTTCGTTTCGTTTTCATTATCTATGCTTTGTAACTATCGCCTGTATTTTGAAATTTTTACGTATCAAATCAAACGGAGACTTCGGTAAATCAGACAGTTAACTGTTAACCTGCGCAAATTAAGCAAAATCTGATGTATTAAAAGAGTACTAAAATACTATTCATTCTATCGGTAATTCGTTATGATCTTTTGCGTAATAGGCCTATTAGATTAATGCAATGTGTTTTGTTGAGATGCTTAGCATTTTCTCGAATTTATTCATAAGTTTAAATGGAGTTTAATATCGCTGACGGAAATATGTAGGTATATATTTTGAAAAATAAACAAAGCGCGAGCAAGAATGACAATCTTAGTTGTGTAGAACATTTTTGCTCAGTATAGGAATGTATTCTGATACGTTCTGTGTGAATGCCTGCAGGGATTCATTTACCCGTGTTTTCATATCGTAAAATCTTCTGCTAATACGTGTATTATATAACTCTGGGGAAAAACTTAATAAGTAACAACGGGTAGAACCTTCTTTCATAGTGGAATTTAAATATTAACATTAAAAGGTCCGACCCATTTTACGTGGCGGACCTAAATTATATGATACCGGCGTTTAACGTTTTGAATTTATTCTTTTCTCTCTCTCTCAGAATTTGCAAAGATGTGTTCATGATGTTACCTAACCGATGTAGATGTTATATTAGTATAAATCTTCTTTGGGATATTTTATTCCTGCATTTATTTTTATGTTATTTTTTCCATTTTCTAATATTTTACTTGCTTTGTCTTACAGATCTATTCTTTTCTTTTCTTTCTGATCCTTGATTTCTACATATTTTGATGATATATAGTCGGTTTTGGGGGTTTTTTCACACACGCTCTGTTATATTGATTAATAACGGTCCAAATTATATTTGTACAGCAATAGATAATTACAGTGTACATGTCCCCATCCAAGATCTCGTTTACCAAGATTATCTCCAGTTATCGCGTTGCATGCATGACAAGATACTCCAGTAACTATTTTTCAAGGCAGTGTGCACACCCCTACCCCTCCGAGAAAAAAATCAGTGAGGACGTCGGGCAAAATATTTTCTTAAACTTTTTAAATGTAATGTAATAATGCTATATTATTGTGTATTAATTAACACGTGAACGAAGTTCTCACTCTAACTTCAGTTCCTTTGTGTATTTTAATTGTGTATTCTATTAAACATTAAAGAACTGCAGTCAGTTGCGGATCCAAGATATTTTGTAATGCGAAGTGTGGAGGGGTGCAGCAGAAGGCAGAATATCTGAACTGCCTACTCAATGCTTGTACAAAATTTCTTTAACTAAAACGGGAGAAAAGGGGAGGAGCGGAGAACAGATTAACACATACTTTTTTTTCCCCGCTGCACAGACAGACATATATGTCCAGACAAAAGAGAAGAAGATGGATCAAAATGTCGATCACGCTGAAAATATAAATGCACATTTTAACTCATAAAATTATCCGCAGAAACGATCAACCATCATTCTAAGTTAATGGCGTACATGGACCAAGAAAAGTCTGTCTCCGCGCGTTTAACACTTTGAATGATGAAAGGATAATTTCTGGATATTTCATTTAGGCTTACATTAAATATATATTTTTTGTCGTAAAAACATTTCTTACGGATTAATATATATATGTGTATATAAAAACAAAATATCTTGCTGCTTCTAAGGCGAGAAAATAACACTGAAATGTGAATTTGAAGTTGGTTATAGACACAATATGCTACCCCCCCCCCCCCCACCTTCCCCGAATTGGATTTTCACGACTTTTAGAAATTGTAACTTTCCCCTTTTTTCTGCTTGTCAAGATTTTTAGAGTTTGCCCTCAGCTCACTTTAAAAATTTATGCTACGTGCTTCCATGGTTTTCAACATAATCTAACGGAGTAGGTAAAATTCATCCCCACCCTCCCCCAATCTTTCGATCCTATGACAGAGCATTAGTTCATACGTCATTCAACGAAAATTTACCCGCGAAAAAATCCCGCGTTCACGCATAGTTCGTGCGGAATACTTTATTTCCGAAGATTGCGGGGCTTCGTCTAAAGGTTTATGTGATTGCAGATGCCAATATAAGGAAAAGTGATAGAGGAACATTCTTCACTATAATTTTGTATGAAGAAAACGGTAACACCATAAAAACTGTTCAATACCCGGAAAAATTCCGTCCACTAAGGGAGAAATTTTACCTTTTAATAAACGTATCAGTTGTTGAGGACACAAAAAGACTAAACGACACGTCGAGGGTAAGTAACTATATCCATTTATGTAAAAAAAAATTGTATAGATAATACGATAATATTTTATTGTTTATAAAATGAGATTGGGTCCGACATAAGATTGCATGGTAACCACATAGAGGTTTCATTACTTTGTTGATTTTCCTACCATGCAAGCGTATTTTTGTCCTTAGATGATCGTGCTTAAATTACTCTTGCAAAGTTTCAGAAATCCATGTTCGATTCCAAAGGTCACAATTTTTTAAGGCAATTCTACAGTCATATTTACATGATTCATAAACTTCCAATTAGATATATTTTATATAGATGTTATAAACAGCCATTGCATTCCCAGCACCGATTATATATTTAATAACTGTTCTGTTATTAGTTATAATAACAAAAGTGCTAATCATTTTGAAGTGAATAAAATTAAGACAAGTTCAAATTTAAGGTCAAATTATTCAATCACAAAATATACACTACTTATTAAGGGGAGACAAGACACGTATCACGTGACTTTTATTGCAATGATACTTTGATGTGCTAACTCTATTATGACGTCATAATTGATTTGATTGTATGATGCTATGATGTGATTTATCCTTTATGACGTCATAATTGATTTGATTGTATGATGCTATGATGTGATTTATCCTTTATGACGTCACACAGGATTTGATAGATCTTTTTCCTGTATCCAACGGCTCTAAAGTAGTCATTTTCACAACATGAGATGGGGGAAATTTAAAATTTTAATTTTAGAAATGTAAATGTATAAAATCATAAGCGGTTAATATAATCAGGTATATATTCTGATAATGATCCGTTCATGTTAATTGATAAATCTAAATAATGCATTACTTTTTTGATAGTTTAAAACAGAAACTGTCACAAAAGGTCATAATTCCAGAATAAATGGTATGGGCGATTCCTATTGTAGTATCTCTCTTGAATGGCAAGAAAGTGGCCATGAAAATTTTATAAGAAATAAAGCCCATGCTAAGGTTGATATATGAAATTTTGTTCAAAAATTAATTGACAGTTTTTTTGTGCCATCACATTTTGTTCAAATTTAGAATAAAAAACTTCAAAATTTGAAGCGCTGATTTAAGCAATATTTTGATAAAATTATGATATTGCTATGTAAAAAGGCCAATGTACAATAGTACACCCCAAACTGTCAAGTACACAATTTACACTGAATACTGTTGTCGTTAATCGAATTTAACAATATGACACCGATCATAATGATCAGTGGGACGCCACGATCCATTGTTCTGGCCATCTTCACATTTATGCCGCGAAAGTTGCACGGATTATTGCAATATATATTGTTAGATTAAGTAATATTGCTATTTGTTTGTTTTTTTACATAAAAGGTAAATCTGAGTTTTTTTAAAACATGCACAGAATATTAGAGAATGCACTGTTTACATTTTACCATTAGTGTCAATTTTATATTTTATTAATAGGCGATCGAACCCTGAAAAACTACGAAAGTTGGAAAAAAGATGAGGGTGCCAAAGCCAGAACAAGACTTTAAGCCTCAATTAGAACTTTTGAGAACTCTGATTTCCAGGGTGGCTGAGGATGTCCAACAGATCGACATAATAACGAACTATTTGGAGGACAAATTGGTAAAGAAAAGGAACGCTAGTATTAAAAGAGTGAGATTTACAACTTTATAACAACACGGATCAGAAAAAGTGCCGGTACGTGTAAAATTTTGCGAAACAGAACAGTAGTTTTGTGATAGAAAATATCAATAAAATTAATAATCAGCCAGAACAAGACATCAAGCCTCAGTTAGAACTTTTGAGAACTCTGATGCCCAGGGGTGACTGCGGATGTCCAGCAAATTTACATAATCACGAACTATTTAGAGGACAAACTGGTCAAGGAAAGGGACACTTATTAAAAGAGTGAGGTTTATAACTATAACAACACAGATGAGGAATTTCATTATGATATTTGCAATTGATATGTACATGTAGAAATTATTAGACTGAACAATTTTTTGGGATGGAAATGTTAATAAAAATTAAAATTCATTAACTTTGTTACTTAGAATGAGTTTCAACTTATGCCTTGTTGCATATTGTACTGATATCTTTGAGAATAGTTTGCGAATAATTTTTTTCTGATATATTTACCTACAATTTGCTGCAATGCTTGTCATTCTCTGCTACCTTACAAATCATGTTAAAATTCGGAAAACGTTGGTCTTTTATACTAAATCTGGAAGTCTTACCCAGAGTGTGATTACAAAGAAAGCCCTATAATTAACTCAGACTGGTGACTGTTTCTATGTGAACATAACTTCAGATGTTCCTTAATTAGATTAGTACATAGACTGTTGCTATGTGAACATAACTTGCGATGTTCCTAAATTGGCCTGCTGCATAGACAGT
Organism: Magallana ariakensis; assembly: GCA_020458035.1. Lineage (NCBI taxonomy): Eukaryota > Metazoa > Mollusca > Bivalvia > Ostreida > Ostreidae > Magallana > Magallana ariakensis. The sequence continues at coordinate 9,010,415 of CM035811.1, forward strand.
TGCTATGTGAACATAACTTCAGATGTTCCTAAATTAGACCAATGCATAGACTGTTGCTATGTGAGCATAACTTCAGATGTTCCTAAATTAGAGTTGCTATGTGAACATAACTTGAGATGTTCCTAAATTAGACCGCTGCATAGACAGTTGCTATGTGAAAATAACTTCAGATGTTCCTAAACTAGACCAATGCATAGACAGTTGCTATGTGAAGTTCCTAGTTTAGACCACTGCATGAACCTGTTAATCATGGCATGACTTTGATCCTAAACAAGACCAATGTATAGACTGTTGCTGTTGTTACATTTTGTGACGTCAGTGACTGTAGACTCCCCTTGACTGCAGACTTCCCCCCCTTGACTGTGACCTCTATGACCTGCGTCATTGACTGTCAAGTGACTGCTCTATCCTTCAACTGTTGCTGTGTGAACTATGATGACTCTAATAGCACAAACATTGAATCAAGAAAAGTGTGTTCATAGTATCTTCCTTTAAGTGTTGCTATGCAAACTAGGGTGACCCTGATGTATGTTTGGAAAATCCCATGGCGTCAGTGACTGTAGACTGCCCCTTGACTGTATACTTCCCCTTGACTGTAGACTGTCCCTTGACTATACTTCCCCTTGACTGTAGACTCCCCCTTGACTGCAGACTCCCCCTTGACTGTAGACTCCCCCTTGACTGTATACTTCCCCTTGACTTCAGACTCCCCCTTGACTGTAGACTGCCCCTTGACTGTATACTTCCCCTTGACTGCAGACTCCCCCTTGACTGTGGACTGCCCCTTGACTGTATACTTCCCCTTGACTGTAGACTCCTCCTTGACTGTAGACTGCCCCTTCACTGTAGACTCCACGTTGACTGTAGACTCCCCCCTTGACTGTGACCTCTATGACCTGTGTGGGTGGGGTTTTGGAAAAATCCACGACGTCATTGACTGTCAAGTGACTGCTCTCTGTCCCCCTTACTACTTAGGAATTCCTAATTGAGACTGTGATTATGCGGTTAAAATTTTAAATCATTAAGCTGAATTTATTTAATTGTTTGAATATTCTAAGCACTGTGAAATAGTATAAGAACATCACAAGCTGTATTTATGCATTCTACGTCCACGGACCCTATCGTTTGAAATATGTCAAAAGCAGATGAGGATGTGTGTATACAGTCTGTATTGAAAGATAATTAAAGGTACATGTACCAGTATGGACAGTTTTCAGTGCAACTGTCATACTTTAGAAGAAAGGTTTACTATCATCCTCAAAGTAAGTAAAAAAGAGACATGATAATTTTAAAATAATACTGATTTGTTTACTTACAAGTGATAGCAGTGATAATTTAATAATAATATTAACTATCATAAAAATGTTTTAGGAATTTAAACTTTTGTTAATTGTAGATAATAAAAAAAGTAGTCAAACAAGCATTCCCATCGATGTCATGATTACAATATGGAAAGTTAAGGCAGATCAACAGGCCGCCGCAGATACTCTAGCAAAAGATAATGATGTACCACCATCACACTACTGGGGAGTCATTTTTGTTGTCGAAAAAAAAATTGTAAGATTCCTAAAATCTGACTTCTTTTTAAAGAAAGAGACCTCCTTTTTTAAAAATGAAAGCAGCCCCATTTACTGATGACGACACTGATACTATTTTAGAAATATAAAATCCATTCTTAAAGATGGTTTTACACCCTGTGATAATTACCGAGAAACGTTTACATTTCTTCTCCATTCTGAACTACTTGGAATACTTCACCACACAATCTTTCAAGCGAAAAGTGGTGGAAGCAATAACTCGGGACTGAGTATAGCTACTGTAATATAATTTTAAGTGGGAAAATTTCAATTTTATATGAACACAAATATACTGATATCATCTATGTTAGAGGATTTTGATGCTGAAACTACGAATATTCTCACCTACCACAAACACTATTGATGACAGTACAACCATACATGCCCCCACCTCTCCACCAGCCACTTCTCTGACCGCACACACCACCTCAAACCCTCCATCTGCCTCAACTTTCTTATATGGTGACACAGTAAGAACCAACATTTTGGTTTTCTATGAAGCACACAGTACGATTTATTATTTCTCTTGTTTTATTTATACATGTATTCTTATTTTTTTTATTTGCTTTATAACTGAATGACTCCACTGACGATGGCTCCCACATGCACGAGCATTATCTTGACTATTGTCATCAGTAAGTATTCAAATCTGTAATTCTTTTAAAAATATGTTTTCTTTTAAAAAGTGTATGATGGCGATAATGTACAAATTGTGAATAATAAAAAAAAATGTTTTATTTTTTCTAATTGCCCACATTTCTAGTCCATATGGTCAGAAATTAATTTATTTTTATGCCACATTGCCTGTTTATATTTAGGTATATAAAAAATAATTCAGATGACAACTGCACGGCCTATAAAGCCAAGAGTTCTACTTAAAAAAAACCGCGCGATTCCGCTTGATGACAGTGACGATGAACTTATCATCAAATTAAATAAAGACGAAATGATTTTAATCATTAATTGCAATAAATTAATGGAAAGCAAGGCATGTCTTTATAAAATGTCCGGCAAAGTTGCTTTCAACCCAAATAATTCGATAACCAGTATCTTTTATCATCAAATTATAAGAAATATTTTTTGTTAGATTTAGATATATTGATTTTACTTGAACGAATTTGTAGTCTCTAAAATGGCAGTCCGGGGAACAATTCATGTGGGTTTTTTTTAACCACAGATAAACCTTTGGTTTTGTTTACTTCACTGTTTTCATTGTTTTCATCGTGATGAAAAAATAATCCATTTTTGGCCGCAATCTTATTAATTGGTATTATTTTTTGTACTAATACAAGAATAGAATTCCTGGGTCCCCCGCCGTTCAAGCAGTATACTAGTATACTGTACTGTGGAATCATTAAATTTTGTGGGGGCCAATTTTCGCGGATTGCTTAAATTTTACAGGTTCGTGGGGACGCGACCAAGGCTGATTTAAGAACCTAACCAAGGTATTAGTGGTATAAACACTTGGTATAAATTTCATGTAAATCCATCAAAATTTGTAGGCATGAGAGCGCTTACAAGGTCAATTTTTGGATAAAACGGAGTCATTATTGTGGTCAGAGTCCCATAACTCCAGCAAAAAGTATCGACCAATGCTGATTTTCGAACTTGACCAAGGTAATAGGTGTATAAACATTTGGTATAAATTTAATGAAAATCCGTCAAAATTTGTAGGCATGAGAGCGCTTACAAGGTCAATTTTTGGATAAAACGGAGTCATTATTGTGGTCAGAGTCCCATAACTCCAGCAAAAAGTATCGACCAATGCTGATTTTCGAACTTGACCAAGGTAATAGGTGTATAAACATTTGGTATAAATTTAATGAAAATCCGTCAAAATTTGTAGGCATGAGAGCGCTTACAAGGTCAATTTTTGGATAAAACGGAGTCATTATTGTGGTCAGAGTCCCATAACTCCAGCAAAAAGTATCGACCAATGCTGATTTTCGAACTTGACCAAGGTAATAGGTGTATAAACATTTGGTATAAATTTAATGAAAATCCGTCAAAATTTGTAGGCATGAGAGCGCTTACAAGGTCAATTTTTGGATAAAACGGAGTCATTATTTCTCTCTGTTACGTCTGTCATTCCTTGTCGACGTGGCGTAAACTAGTGAACAAACAACAGGTAACCTCATTAACATAGGGCAGTCATTGACATTGGTAATTGTTCATCAACGGAGGCTCACAAAAGGTGAAATTCATTTAATTGCACGCATCGGTAGTTATATGTATATTTTTATTAATTAACTGATTATTCATATTATTCAATTTTTGATTTTATATTTTTTTAAAATAAATTATTGAAGTCTTTGATTTAGATTAGCCTTTTCCGGAAATTACAAAGATCTGCCGCTTAAACTTCTTTTTAGTGTTAATACAAGCACTAAATCTTTCTTACTCAATTTATTCGATGGAAAAAACATCCCATGCACGGGTTAACAAATTTGCGAATCTCTGCGTTTTGTTCAATCATGCAATACAACACATAATTTATGTAGTATGTATTTTTCATCGTTATAAACGTACACGTCATACTATAGTACTCTTATACCTAAAGGAAATTAATACTTGAACATTCATTGTTGCTCGATCAAGATACATTTGAGGATTCGTCTAAATTTAAACATGTGGCTCATGGGCCTTTTCGATTACCCGTGTAGCTTCAGTGTAACATCATTGTGGCTTTTGTAATGATCATTCTTGTGCATTATAATTACAGGGCTAATGAAATGATGTTTGTAGCTTTATGGTGCAGTGTATTTATCTATCATAAGTTTTACATGTAATTAACAATGTTAGACAAAAATAAGATATATCATTTTTTCAACAACTCTAAATGCAACAATAACATGTAATATTCAATTCCGTATGGGTAGCTTTTTGTGTCGTGAACGTTCGATTTTTTCAATTCAAAGAGAAGAAAACTTTAAACTTTTTTTTCCCTCTGGTTCACTGCCGTACTTATCAGTAAGATAATTAACAACTAGAGACGAGCTCATTGCAAAGCAACGAAGAGGTCTTCCGTTGCAGCTTCCTGTCGGAAAAGGATTGTCAATCAGTCTGATTAAATGCACCCTCTTCTCCTTACAGGGTCTGACAAGTATTGATAGGGTGTCATTTTCACCGAGCCTAAAATTCTGACCAATCAGGGCTTTAGAAAATGTATTGGAATTTTTTAAATGGAGACAGGCAAATTATTTCAATCCTGCTTTCTATGTAACCCCCAGACTGAGTATTGAAGAGTTGCACCTCTCTGAACAGATAAAGTAATGTATTTGGTAAATGAGATATATATTTAGGTTGTGTGCAAATATAGAACCCAGGTAGCACAAAACGTTTTCATAACATTGTATTCTGGTTGTAAGGTTGATTTCCAAGAACATTTTCATCAAAACATTTTTAAAACGTTTTAAAAACATTTTATATTTGTAGTAAGGATGTTATAAGAAAACATTATCAATACAACTTTTTAAAAACATTTCCGGTTAGTTTTGACAACGTTGTAAAAACATTATGAAAAATGTTATGATTATTTTGCATAAAAACATTTCTAAAATATGTTATAAAAATGTTTTATTTGTGATTTTTATAACACTGTCAATTAGAAATGTCTGACCAAAATTGCTTTCATTGTATTGGTATCTCAAATTTATATTTCTTTATCGTCAGAAAACTGCTTATCAAACAGAATGAAAATGTTGTAAAAACAGCATAATAAAAACATTACCCGGCAATGTTTGGAGAACGTTTTTAAAACATCTAAATAATCGAATTGATTTTTCTCTTTTAAATGCTAAAGATTGGCATACCTCAGTTATGCATGCTACGGACAAAATAAAAGTTAAGCAATAACTACATTTTAGAACACTGTATATTAAATATCATTATTAAAAAACCCAGATTAATTAATTTTCATATTTATAATATTTATACTGTTTGTTGGGTTTTTTTAAATTTAAATATTAAAAAGAAATAGCATGATAAACATGCAGTTTAATTAAACATGCATCTAACTTTGGAAAATATATGAAAATACTTAGAGTACAGGGCATTGGGTTTTCCCTTTCAATGTATTTATTGCGAGTTAATTGAATGTCACAGCGGGATGCCATGGCCAGGGTGAAAGCAGCCGATCCCAGTTATACAGTTTCCGCGCTATTTGTTATCTAAGTGGGTCAGAATTTTTGAATTATCCACGCCATTATACAAAGAGCAAGGAATTAGAATGGGGGATATTTTCGGTAAATGTAAGTATTTTTTATCTTTCAATGCAGAAAAATAACTTGAGTAGTGTGCACATGTACATTTAACTGCTTTGTGCTTAAGCCATATCATATTTGTATACTGCCTGTGTTATTTAATTGGCAATACATGTGTACATATGCTAGCAATATGCAACTCATTTGTGGTAATTCCAATACCATGTTGTTTTCAACTTTTTAATACAGTTATTATATTTTACCATTTACTAGGGGCTGCTCCCAAAACTTGACTACAGTGTACCATTCCAGAGTGAGAAGTTTAGTTTGATTGTGTTGATGTTAGCCGAAGATATTTATATTGACTTTCATGGAGTATCAAGCATATTATAGGTATTTGAACTTATTCCCCAGCATTATATATATATATATCTTTATATAAACCACATGCAATTGTTGATTGAACTTGCTAAATGCATAACAGGAAAAACAATTTTAATGATTCAATTCCACTGACCAGATGTTTTATTTTTGTTTTTTGTTTTTGTTTCAGGGCTACGAAATTCAATGAAACACATCTGTTGCGACTATAACATCCGAAATGTGTGACTCTTGATATCTAATGACAATGGATTATACTGTGGATTTATATCGTTCATTTTGTGAAATATACTTCTGTGATAATACAGTTGGATAATTATAAATGATGTTGTTTTGTTGTGTATGAAAATGTTTAAGGCTCATGCCTTTAACATTTAAAACTACTGTTTTTTAAACCTTAGGTTTTAAAAGTGGAAAGAAAGTGTCATAAGGATATGAAAATGATTTAAAAACGTTCCCGAAATGATAACAAACAATGTTTAGAAAATGTTTCTTTCAAACGTTTTGTAAACATTTCATAGAAATGTTTTTAGAAAATGTTATTACAACGTAACAAAAACCACACAGATTCACGTTGTAATAACGTTTTTTAAAAATGTTTTGTAAACATTTCTTAGAAATGCTTTTGAAAATGTTATTACAACGTAACAAAAACCACACAGATTCACGTTGTAATAACGTTTTTAAAAATGTTTTGGTAACATTTCTACAACGTTTTAAAAACGTTGTGAAAACGTTGTTGTGTTAACTGGGAGGTCATGTGAAGATGAATTGTTTGGCCATGCAAGCACTCAGCATCGTTTTTGCTTCGGGGAAATGTATTAACAAGCCATCGTTTTTGCTTCGGGGAAATGTATTAACAAGCCATCGTTTTTGCTTCGGGGAAATGTATTAACAAGCCAATAAAAGAAAAAATATTCTTCAAAATCTAATCCGTGATAGTGGTAGGGGAGGGGGGGGGGAGTTGTGAGGCAGCTATAACTTTTGTTTAATATAATTTGTTTTCAATTTGCCATAAAAATTTATATTGCCTTCTACTAAAATGTGTTGGGGGAGGGGGAACAATGCCCCAAAATTCAATATCCTTTAAGTTAATTTAAGGTGAATTTTGGTTGCGAGAAAGGGGAAGAGCGCTCTCAGTGGACTAACTGGCGGTTCTGTGAGCAACCTCACAAATAATTCCTCCCCTCCCCACTAAGAGAAACAAAATCATAACTAAAGTATTTATCTATTAGAAAATAATGGATGCTTCTTTTTCTAATAGTGACACTGAACCTGCACAGATGATCAAAGTTCAAGTCGGGACATATTTAAGTACATGTCACAAGCAATCTTTGTGTCAAATTTTAGCTTCTAATCATTTCCATGTATATTACATGTAGATATAACAGACAAGAAAGAAGCATTTATTTTTCAAACGACCTTGAACTTGCACAACTGACCCTGCGTCAAGTTCATGACACATCCTCAAGTCATCAGGAATCTTTAAATGAAAAAGCAATATCCAATGTTTCTCCTTAAAAACAGTATAAAGCAAACACAACTTATGATATTTCTTCCAATGACGTTGAACTTTACAAAATAATTTTGAAACATTGGCGCCGGAAATCGGTGTCACTAGTGCCTAATTTGGCGCCGAAATCCTCAAAGTATTACCCGTCCCCTGAGGAATCCGGGCTCACCTAATGAGCACAAGTCCTAGTTTAAGAGAAGCGCGCTGTTTAGAACGCTACATTACAAAAATAATTTGTTTACTTAAGGTCTACTTCGCGCCCTGGCGCCGGAAATCGGTGTCACTAGTGCCTAATTTGGCGCCGGAATCCTCAAGGGAATCCCTGCCCCCTCAAGGAATCCGGGTTCACCTAATGAGCACAAGTCCTAGTTTGGGCGCAGGGCGCCTTGTTTAGAACGCTACATTACAAAAATAATTTGTTCACTTAAGGTCTACTCTGCGCCCTGGCGCCGGAAATCGTTGTCACTAGTGCTTAATTTGGCGCCGGAATCCTCGAGGGTAGACCCGTCTCCTAGGAATCCGGGCTCACTTTATGAGCACAAGTCCTAGTTTGGGTGCAAGGCGGCTTAATAATTTCAGTTGTTTAACATCGGGATCGGAAAACGCTCGAAATATAATCGATAATTTTAACTAATTTTTTGTTAGTGCATTGGAGTTAGTGCTGGCTAGCTTGACTCTGGTAGTGAACTATCATGGTACATGTATTTCAAAGAAACTAGAAATCTGTCGACACTTGCACTACTTTGATGATTTCTATGGCGACCGACTGCGTTGCATAATGTAGTTGTATTTCATAACTTCTTAATCCGAGAACAATTTTCCTTTGACTTAAAAAATTTTAAGTATAATATATTATTCCGTTCATATCTGTAGAAGTTTAGCGTGTTCAACATTTTGATTTATTAGCAACATTATCCGATTACGATTTCGCACCTACATGTATAATGTGAAGATGATTGACTTCGAATAATAGCCTTGACCACTGTAGTAAAAGCACACTTCGATACTCAATAATATTCGATAACGTTACTCAATTACATAACAATTGATGATCTGTAGCCATTAACATAACCCGGCTGTAATCTGTGAGCTGAAGCGACACAAGATTTTCGGTCGCACGCTGCGATTGAATTAACATAGACTGACCGAATAAACAAACAGGTGGAAAAGTGAAAATGTTACACATAAGAAGAAGTCGCCAAAAAAAAAAACCCCCTGATTTTCGTCAAATCTGATTATCTTTTTGACAATTAAAAAAAATCCGAATGCCTCAATTCGGGACATCCTTTTATCGTGCCAGCACCTACCACAAACATTAAACATGGAACTTTGATTATAATAAACTACCTTGTGCGCAATCGTATTAATCATTGCTAAATCAACTTATCTTTTCATCTTAAACCAATATCATAATTGAAATCATAATAAAAGAAAATAGTTGTGTTTGTACAAAAGTCTGAAACATGCACGCGTGATAAGGTACATGTAGAAGAACACAAACCTGTCCACTCGCACGGAATCTCCTCGGCCATGTGCGAGGGATGATCATCATTTAAAAGTTTTAATATTTGTGGGTTGTTTGTTGATTTAAAACAATATTTGTACAGATTTAAAAACATTTTAGACCTACAAACCAACCATTAATTTAAGTCTGACGAAGTTTCCGATTTGTAGTAATATCGCCTTTATAAATTTTCAGAACGTCTTCTTAAATTACACTCTAATGTTAAATAAAAACAAGATGGACAAACTCTTATAAAATGAAGATCTGTTTTTCAGATTTAAATTCAGCATGACATACTCTGTAACACTATTTTTTGATTTTAAAAAAGTGAAAATTTAAAAAAATCGAAACTACTTCCGGTTTCTAGCAAAATTAATGAATAAAAATTGAAACCCCCCAGTACACCATACTATTGATACATCTTTCATCTGCGAAAATTTCAAAGCAATATTTTTAACGGTTTTGAGATTTCCTCCGGACAAAATCACTTTTTTAAAAATAAAAAATGGCCGTCAAATTTGAACGGAAATGACGTTATCTCTGAAACTTTAACATCGTTGAGGCAATGTCACTTTACAAAAGCTCTGAAAATTTTATTGAAATCAGAAGAAAACTTTTTGAGATATAAAGCCGAGAAGGTGTCAGAAAAAAAAATAAAAAATAAAATAATAATAAAAAGAAACCGAAGAAAAACAATACGGAAGACCCTAAAAATAGGAATAATCTTACAAGCACAATAATAGTAAGGTCTTCCGTTGGAAACGGAAGACCTTAATAATTTCACGCTGTTTCATATCGTTTAAAATCCGTTTTTGCAATAATTTCTTCACTTGATATCCTCTCGTTTATACAACACTAGGCTCCGTTAAAGAGTTTCAAAATTATCATACTTCTTTACGTTGTTTCTTTTTTTTAAAAAAATATTAAAATACTATGTACATGTCCATAATTAAACGGATAGATACGTTCTTTATAATTAGTAAACATAGACATGTTTACATTTCCATAAGCTTATATACCCTTAGAAGGTAGAAGTCGTAACGATATGGAATCTAGAGAATTAGGATAAACTTCTAATTAATCACTTTGAACGATTATCGTCGTTTACCTACAGTACCTGTAACTATGTTTCTCCGAGACCGCAGCAGCATATAGACCCTTATAGAGGTGGAGGTATAGGTGATGACGTAACCACTATTGGGGTCTCATGGGGGTTATTTTTAGAACAATAAATTTATAGAGGTCGTGTTCTCATTGGCGGATTGAATATAGAGGTGATGACGTAGTTACTTTTGAGGCCTTATAGAGGGGAATTTTTAAAACAAGTAGTAAGGGGTAGATCTGTGGGCGATAGGGGCAATGACGTCATATCGACCACACCCTCCAAATGATTAAGGTCAATGACACCCCCAACATGTCAGGGTCAATGACATCCCCAAAGGTCAATGACAGTTCTAGTAGGTCAAGGTCAATGAGTCCCCTGTTCAAGGTAAAGGACCTAACCCATATAGGTCAATATCAAGGTCACAAACAAGGTCAAACTCCTAAGGGCACACCCTCTGAGGTCAAAATTCTGAAGGCAACAATGACAGAAAATGACAGAAAAGTCAATTTCACTATTTGGGTTCAATGACGACCTTGATAATTAGAACCGTCTGAGGTCACCATCACGTTTACACGATTTTTCTCTGGTTCTCCGTACTTGTTCGCTAGATAGATTATAATTATTTCACTCTGCTGGAGATCCATCGTCATCCGCTTCTGCAAGGATTTTTATACTTGGAATTCTCTCGAAGCGACGACCTCTGGCTCTGAAAACCTCTTTTCCAGCGCTTCAAACTTCTTGTGATTATTCCTCCTTTAAAAATAAATAAAATAAGTCTATTCTGAATGTAATAAGAACGAAAAGATATTGAAACTTCCAATAAGTTAAGGACGTGTTTTTTTTAGTACTTCCATATCAATTACCTAAATATAGTAAGGATTGAGTCCTCAGCATTCATTAACGAGCAATTTATTTCGTCATGGTCTTCGGGGTCTAAGGTTGAAGGCCAGTTCTCATCATGTGCTGGTGAATAAGATGACGACTAAGCATTGGTAGTGCATGTAGCGTAGCTATTGAAGAAAATACCTGCACGTTTTTAAGTACTTAAGACCAGTTCTCTGTAAAAATCAAACTTATTCAAAATGGGTAGCCACAGCATGTCTCAGAATTTCTATAAACTTGTCATATGGTATCATTTTAGGTTGAAACTAAAATGTATGACATATTTTTTTTTCAGCAACCCCCGTTACCATGGTAACAGGAATGCACAATTTTTGACCAAAATGGACGATTTTTGCATAGCTATTTTGTAAAATCTATGCTTTTTACACCATTTGTTATACACCCCTGTATCAAACTAAACCCCGATTACTAATATTTTTTGAAACTACTATAACAACACTTTAGAATGACATATTTTATATTTTGCATGAATATTTTGAAACATTGTAATACAAAGTAATAAAATTGTAAAAACATGGTTTTTAAAATGTTGAAAAAAAAAATGAAAAATTGAATCAAGTTGGTACAGAATAAAAGGAATATGCAGGATCATCAGTGAATATCACTCATATCATCTAAAACTAGAGGCCACATAGAATGAAAATCATTAAAAGTATTTATGGGCAAATAATTACAAATGTTTTTTGCAACCAATAGAAAAATCGTCAAATTGGCAATATGCCAAAGTTAAGTTTTCATGCTTAGATCATATAGCATCATACAGAATCATTCTATAACAGTAAATAAACCAATTTAAGCTTCACAACTGAACAAATATGACAGTGTTTGAAACAATATTATCATAAATGAAGGTAAAATAGAATTATTCTGGAACAATCCAACCCCACCCCACCCCCTAGATTCACCAATATGCCAAATACATTTAACAATTTTTGTACATGTTTAATGTAACGTGTCATACGGAATCTTTCTATAACTAATTCAACAAGGTAAAGCTTCACATCTGAACAAGTATGACAGTGATTAAAACAATAATCATTAATAAAGGTATTATAAAATTATTCTGGAGCACCCCCCCACCTGAATTCGCCAAAATGCCAAATAACAAATAACAGTATTCATACATGGATCATGTAATGCAGCATACAGAATCTTTGACACTCTAATTCACCAAGATTAAGCTTCATATCCAAACAGCTATGACAGTGTTTAAAACACACACTGAAAAAATATAATCAGAAATGCAGGTATAATAAAATTATTCTAGAACATCACCCCCCCCCCCCCACCCTTAATCTGGATTCACTAATATGCCAAATAACAGCTTTCATACATGGATCCTGTAGCACAGCATACAGAATCATTCTATAACTTCAACAAGCTTCATACCAGTTATATGATTAACTATGACAGTATTTGAAACACAAATCGAAATAATAAAATAATAAATAAAGGCATGGTAATGTAATTTTGGTACACACCCAAACCTCAGTAGAATTTAGAATATATATGTGTAATGACTACCAACAGAAATTTGTACTCTGAAATACAAACAAAAATGGTATAAAAAAGCATATACTGATAGATACAATAAATAAACCATTTCTGTTCTGTAAAATCAATTTTGCTATAAAACTCACAATTACAGTTGCATTGATATTTATAAGGAAAATATTTCTCCTTATACATGTATTAACAAAACTAGAGCAAAATATTAATTTTTAGGCAAACTTTTGTCAAGACTTCATATTTATGACATCACAATGATCATTGTTCAAGTTGTAAAAATGTCGATTTTTTTTCGACCATGGGTGGAGGCGCGGCCGGCTGTACCTGTGCATAGACGAGTAATGTTGCCGTTGAATAACAACATGCAGGTACGCAACTACTTGTTTATGTTTATGAATGATCCACAGAGTCGGTGATCAATACGTTAAAGTTATCCACCCAATAGAGTGATAACTATATTTTAGCAAATAAATTAAACCGATATACTTGAATAGTGAATAGTGAATATTCATATAAAAGTCAATGTACGTGTATTTGACAAATTTATAACTTTATCAATATTGTACGTGATTGAAGCTTTATAATGTTTTGATTATTTCGTATGTTTTATTGCAATAGGACCACTGTGGCACGGAAAATAACAAAAGACCACGCAAAGTAAAAGGATTTTTTGATCTGAAACATTCTCAAAGAGGAGAAAGAAAAAGAAAATACCAAAGTGCTTTTCAAGAAGCTTCAAGCATTGTTCACAGTGATGTTTCCTCCATCAAAGTTCAGTTCAATTTTGAAAATTGACATGTTTTATCCTTTTTTCCCCGCAAAGTGTCCCCTGATGAAAATGCTAGTTTTGAAAATGAAGGTGTTAAGAAATCCCAAGACCTTGCTGTAATTCAACAGGTTATTGCAGTTAAGGACAAGTTCAGAATTTCTGACGAAGCTTTACATGAACTTCATATGATTGGTTCAATAATACCAAGCAAGTCAGCAATCAATGCAGAAAAATTCCGTCTCAACATCACGCTTGAAATAATGAGCCATCCAACAGTAAGTACATGTACAGTGCATTTAAATGTGTTGACCACGGAATAATTTAGCACGTTTTTTTTATCTCATCATTTATATGTCAATTTTTAGAAACTGATCGATAATAGCACAAGCCATTTTCCTTTAATTCTTTTTAAAACAAAGGCAGACTGCAGTACGAGAAAGCTAGAACACATTCTAGAGTTTGTCCTTCAACACCAAAAATACCAAAAGTATATTGAGAATGATACTGTTACCCTGCGTTTTTCCTGTGATGGTGCCAAAATTGCCCAAAATATCTCCTCTGTAAGAGGGGTGTTCAAGATTTTAGCACCAAGACAGTCATTGCCGGATAACCTTGAAGATTTAAGCATGTGTCCAGAAGATGAGTTTACACTTTTCTTTTACATTGGTGGGAAACTGTATTTATTGAAATTTCCTGTCATGATATGTATTTTGGAATTTTTATTTAAATTATCACATGTTTATTCCAATTTATTTATTTAGGAGATGAAAATCGGTGCAGCTTAGAGGAGTTTGCCTCTGGGACATTTAGAGACATGGAAAATATTCAATTAAATGGAATTGTCATCAATGAAAGTAAAATTTCAGTAAAATGGTCAGGTTATCTCATCATCTTTGTATATGTTTTTTTTTTATTCTGTACCTTATTTGTTTTATCATTTCAAATTCTAAACTGGTATAATTATGTATTTTGTAGGATAATGACTTGTGATTGGAAGGCACTTCCCTTACTGAGGGGAATTAATGGTGCTCAATGCGAATTTTTCTGTATGTGGTTCCACTGCTCCAAAAAGCAGATATGTGATTTCAGTAGTAAGTAACTGTTGTAAATTGATATTGTAATAAAACAATAGCAATTTCTGGACAATTAATGCGATTCCATTATGTATTTTGTAGTCCCATCTTGGTTGATACAGAGATCTAAAGAAGAACAACAAACTGTTCTAAATTCTGAAAAGAAAACGCTCGGGTACAAAGATAAAGATATCTGCCCTTTCATTTCATACCATGACATGCCTATTGATAATCTTCATCTGCGCATAAGGATTTCTCTAAAGCTCTTCAATATGGTACACTGTGTGTAATTAATATACATGAATGTATACTTTTAATGACTCTGCTAACTATCTGCATACACATGATCTCCTTGCTTGATTTCGACAATTTTAAATTCAGCTTGTGACCTGGGCAATAGACCAGAAATCTAAAGACAATCTGAAAAGGGAACTGAAACGCGTAGGTGTAAGTTTCAGAATGTGGGAGGAAAGGGGGGATGACAATTTGAACACCAAAGTGAGGAAATGGTCTCAGCCAACAGGTATATATAAGCCTTTCCTTAAAAAATATTGACTATAAATGTTTGCACTTGTAGCAAACCTTCTGAAAATATTTGCCATTTCATTTGTAACTGATAGAGTAACTGGCTATTAGCTGATGAGAAAGCTCCAGAGCTCATTTTTGAACAATACTTCAGCTTGCACATATCTGGCATGGACCGCAATTCAGCATGATCATTTTTGCAACCAACAATAAGATGGGCATCAAGATTTGACGAAGTTTTGAAGGAGCTCATACATCCTTCTTCTGGGCAAACAAACACTTTCCTTTGTTTATGTACAATGTCTGATACATCTTCGTCTGTTTCATCTTAAATGAAAGATAGTTCAAGGTTACTGTACATTCCTTACCAAGAAACAATCTATAATCTATAAATATACATGTATGTAATATTTGAGGTTAACTGGGTACTTTTATTTTCACATAATTATAAATATTTAAAGATTGCTAGTTATAATAATTATTTATAATATAATATACCATTATCAAAATCTGTGTCTGATTCCACCACATCTGCTGGGACCCCAAGATTGGCATCAAACAAAATTCTAAGAGGGGTTGTGCTAATTTTACCTTGGATGAGAAAATCCCAAGGATACTGTTTTCCTGTAATGAAAATAAGAAATATAAACTATATATACTTGAAAATAAACAAACTTTATCAAAAACAAAGAAAACAAAATCTATCGACTGTCGACAGTCGATTGATTACTCCAGAGCGATTAGCCGCATTGGCAAAACCTTACCAACATTGATTATCAAAACTGTATAACATATAGTTATTATTTTTTTTTATAGTTTCTTTAGTAGTGTTAGTTGTAGTGCCAGATTTTGTTTTCTTTGTTTTTACCTATGTTATATTTTTTCTTATGTCCTGAAGAAGGGACTGGTTGTCCCGAAAATTTGACAATTTCAATTGTTCGTGTCGTTAGCCATTCTCAGTGCTTTATATTTTTTTTATATTAAAATAAAACTAGCAATTATATGTATCAAATTTTATCAAATTGAAAAACTTTTACAATAAATATTTTTCATACTTAACTTATAATACCTTGATTTTAATTTTTCCATGTTTATACTGAACAAATCTTGTTATTAGTACTAACTAGTATCTATAGTAGTAACCAATTGTTAGTATTAACTTTCAAGGTTTGGCTATATACCTGTCCCAATCTCATATGCTTTCCAAACAGTGAGGCCAGGGGCATCAAACACAAAATTGTGAAATTTTGTGAAGGATGGAATACTTCGGATGGGCTTGTCTCCATCAAGTACCACAGTAGGACTAACAACCTTCATTAAGTACTGTCCATGTTGCTGTGAATCTATAGCCTACAAACAAAATGCAACAATGTATTCAGACATACTATATATCTGAATTTGAAAAGTTTATCCTACACATTCAAGTTTACTTTTGTTAAGGTGATCAAAAACTAACCCTTTTCATATCTGCAGCACAAGTAACATCATGTCCCTCATTTATGTAGCGCTTTATAGAAGATTTCAAATGCGATGCCTTTCTGTCACACACTCCTTTACCGGCCTGAGCTTCACAAAAGTTGAATGAGTTAAGACGACTTCCAAGCTCTTGATGAAGAATTGAGAAAGTGAGGGAGCTCTTATAGCATCCTGCGTTGTCTGTCCAAAAGTTTATTTTGGAAATGCCATGGATACTTGCAACAGTATCAACCAGAATAGCTGCAGTTACTGATGAATCCTGTGAAAAAGGACCCTCAAGTATATGGACACATGTAGATATTTCTGTGTCATGTTTTCCCTTCAAATAAACCACACTGATATGCCAGCTGATGCCTCTTTTGGCAAACCAATCTGTCTGGCCTTCTCGGTACTTTCTGGGAAGAGATTTCATAGCCCAATCTCCAACTATGAAAGCTTCACCATCATCCAAGCACTGTGTTATTGTCCGCTGTGCACGTTCCTGGTTTTTGGACCTCATGATATGGCATCTCCACTCACATATGTTTGAGATAGCATTTTCTACCTGTAAAAGCGAACATATTATATATTCTTTTTACCCAATTTTGGTATCAAGCTAGAAGCTTAAGACATTAAGCAATTATGCTAATACATGCACTAGTTATAAATATACAGTTAAGGATCCTCGACACCCCATGACTTCTACTTTTTATGACAGTACATCACAACATAGTGATTTCCGTCCATAATTAACCCGTTTATATTGCCAAGTGAAGTCTTGTTGTCTATCTCTGTAGCGCAATGGTTGTCGCTTTGATCTACTGACCTACAGGTCCCCATGGCCAGTTCAAATACTGCAGGGAGTTTTGTTTTCACGAATAGTGATAAAATTTCTCCAAAATTTGATTTTTTTTTTGGTCATTTTCAAGTTAAGCACATGCTAGAAATCCATATCTTTAAATAATTTAAAAGTTCTGGCTCCGATTTCACAAAAAACTTAAGTTTTTACCTAAGTTTAATCTCAAATCCTGAGAATTTACTCAGCTGAGATTTTTCTCAAATTGCATTTCACAAATCAAACTTAGTCATTTCTCAGCTGAGATGAATTTTTACATAGCTGAGTCAAGAATTTTCATTGTCACAAGTGGCCCCATATAACTTCTCCTGTTTTTTTTATTTATTCTTAATAAAAACAATCGTCTGCTTATGTTTTCAACAGAGGAAAATCGGATTAAATTAACAAGAGTCATAAAATGTTAATAAGTCATGAAATGTAAACTTTGTTATGCTAAGTATAGATGACATATCTAAATGATCTTATATATTATATAGCAAACAAAAGACCACATTAAATACATTATGGTTACCTTAAAATCATTAGAAAGTAGAATCACTGCACAGTTATTCCATTTAACACAAACAAATGAATTAGTTCCCTTTGTTTACATTTTTGTCAAGGGAGATAACTCCGCCAAAATTATTATTTTTTAATGAAAAAAATATTTATCAAACCTGCATGAAATATTGCATATACGCTGATTATTGAGTGGAATAGATCTAAGAAATGAACATTACAGACAATATGATACTATATTAATGATGTTAATGACATATTCATATTTGAGATTTGACTTAAGTCTGCTATAGAGGTAACTTAAGTTTTTTCTCAAATTGAGTAAAAAACATGACTAAGATTTGTTTGTGAAATGCAGAGATTTGAGTTTTCTCAAATTTGAGAAAAAACTCAAATATTTGAGAAAAAACTCAGACTTAAGTCTGAGATTTGACTTAAGATTTTTTGTGAAATCGGAGCCAGTTTCATTTAAGAAATTCTAGAGTTTATTTATATGATTTTTTTCTTTTTAAATTAATGAATGATTATGTATCAACTTTGAAAAGTAAGAATGCTAATCAAAATTTACATAATGAGACAAGTTATATAGCAGATTGATTTTTTGTCCAGGATGTCAAAAAATCGGGGGATGTAATAAAATTTGAACTCATTTTACTCTTCATATTGTTAATATAGGAATGTTAGAATTTAACGTAAATTTCATGTGAATGTAGATATTTCACCATCATCTCACGTGCTGACCAAGGAGACCGTCCCCGATCAGACCCTGGGACACATCACGAGCAGTCCAGATCACCCTATGGGACACGTCACGAGCAGTCCAGGTCAGACCATAGGACATGTCACGAGCAGTCCTGATCAGGCCATGGGACACGTAATGAGTAGTCCAGATCAGACCATGGGACATGTCACAAGCAGTCCAGATCACGCTATGGGGTACATCGCAAGCAGCTCTGGTGACGGCATGGTACACATGAGCAGTCAACATGTGAGTAAAGGTTCCAAGCAGTGCTCGCTAACCTCAATAAGTGATGAAATAGCATACATGTACAATAATACAATTGTAAAAATCTTCCACAGTCGGATGAAGTGAGCACTGACCACGAGACGAGTACCACTGGATCCACCCAAAGTTCCTCACATGATGACGGAAATGGTGTTCCAACGCTAACCATCCTCATAAGTAAATACTTATCCATTTCTTCATTTTGTTTATCTCTATTTACAACAATTTTAACAATGATGATAGACATTTGATTGAAGATGTGTTTAAAGGGTTTCATTTTCTCTTCCGTCACTTCCGGTTCTCTCCGGAAGCGTACAAGCAAATGAAGTTTTTAATAACTTTATACTTTTTTCTTTGATTATTTTTTTCACTCAATAAACTGTTATGTATTGTAAGTAAATGAACTAAAAATGATTAATTTTAATTTCTTTAATCACTTCTGTTTGTCTATTTCCGGTCCCGAGACAAAAAATCTTTTCTCAACGAGATCTCATTACTGACAAAAACATGAACATCCAAACTTTAAGAAAAGACAGACAATGTATGAAGATATGTTTACCATGTTCTGTTTGATCCAGCGTAACTTCCGGTCGGCAGAGCAAGTACTCAAAAAGTACTTTCCTCTATTCAACACAGATTCATAGGGTTCTCCATAGTAAAACATCTTTACCTGACCTTTTAGAGGTCAATTATTGTTCAACCTGCCTTAATAAGAAACTTTTTTCAATACAACATACATCTACATGATATTATCATGATAAAAGCATCACATCACTTAGAAATACCCTTACATGTATACCCACCCCCTATCTTTTGATTTTCATAAAAATTCATGGTTTGAAATCTTTTATCTAATTTTATGAAACTTGTGGCAGTTTCTTTGAGTCATTTCTCACACATATTTGAAATCAATCATCAATGATACTAAAATTTAATCTTTTTTTGTTTATTAAGTGATTTGTATTATTTGAATTAACAAATAGACATGCTTTCCTGCATGTGATTCTTGTTTTCATGAAAAAAAGTAAGCTAACAAACATATTTAGTGAATATCTAATATATTCTG
The DNA here is from genome assembly GCA_020458035.1 of Magallana ariakensis. Taxonomy (NCBI): domain Eukaryota; kingdom Metazoa; phylum Mollusca; class Bivalvia; order Ostreida; family Ostreidae; genus Magallana; species Magallana ariakensis. The sequence goes on from CM035811.1 coordinate 9,030,357, forward strand.
GTTTCTAGTCTCCTTTTAACCATGTTAAAACAGTCCTACAAGTTAGACATGTGCCTCAAATTAAAATTAAATTCAAACACACCTGGGTAGCTGGAGACGGAGGAGAATTCCATGAAAAATGTTCAAATTTTACATGTTTTCCTACATTTTTATGTATATATACATTAAAAAGGTAAAAATATGTTGTATCTTGTTTATTTCAAAAGTAATTATCATAGCAAATGTTATTTCAAGGTAGTGATGAAACGATTGTCGCCGATGATCGATTATCTATCGTTCTGAGGCCCACGATGCTACTAATCGATTTCAAAATACAAGTCGCCGACATCGCTAACAGAAAAAAAATTCCGGATTTTGGTTAGTTGTGGTTCAGATTTTTTTTTTCTGCATGTCAAACCCGATCTATAGGGTTAGGAAAAGAAAAACAAAATGGCGGTAGTTGATTGCGTGTATGGAAACAGTAACAATTCTCTGACAAATAAAGGAGATTGGTTTGTTTATCCATCCTCAGGAGTTACAATGTCAAGTATCTCGGAGTTTACAATGTTTTACAGATTAAAAAGAAACCCTCTTAACAAAATAAAGTAAGATAGCATGTCACAAACAGTGTAAAAATTGCACGCGTCAGGAAAAATACTCTTGCATTTCAATATTCAAATACATTCACAGATTTTTACATTTTTAAATTTTTAAAACATTCATAACTGAATCTGAGTTCTGCTCAATCACTGATCCAAACTCCACTGAATTCTCTTGAGGCTTAAGTGTGACTTGGTCAAAATTACACATAACGTCCCATCCGATAAGAAATGTATCGTTGTCCACATCAATTACATGTAAGGAACAAGGTACTACGTGATCATCAAAACAAATGTAGGTTTTCACCACACCACTAGTCTTTAACGGCAATGATGACGGACCAGTTAAAACTGCAGAAGTATCGGTCAAGTCAAAGCCATGTGGAAATGCCTCACAAAGCATCTTGTATGAAATACATGAGACGGATGCTCCTGAATCAATGACTGCATTAGTGACGAGTTGTCCAATCTTCACGGACTTTGTCAGATATGCATCATTCGAAGTTGAATCATGAACTTCATTGACTTTTCCATTTCTCTGTGGAGCACGGTAATCTTTGTTCGGACAGTTCTTGGCCAAATGTCCACGACGTGAACAAGAATAACACTTAGCACTTTTCACCCAGTCGTCTGGTTTTCTCTTGTCCTGTTTGTCCTGTTGATCCCTCTGTCGTTTGTGACACTTCTTAGCATAATGTCAAACTCTGTGACAGTAATTACATCTCACGTGAAACACATTCGAAGAAGGTTTAGAACTCTGAGTGTCCGTATCAGCTAGCCGTCTAGCTACATCAATCAGATTGTCAAACTTGGGCATCTTGGGCTCCTGACAAATCACAAGCTGTAGCTGGTCCTTCAACTTTGGGTTGTAAATACCTTCAACAAATCGATGTGCACAAAGTTCGGAACGGTTTCCTTTAGCGAAATTCGGGTAGGCCTCCTCACATTTACGGTACATTCTATGTCCATAATCATCAATAGACTCACCGGGTTTCTGTGCTATCTTGTGGATATCCGATGCAGCGGTCTGTCGTTTTTCGTCCGTGCGATCAATGTCCTTGATTAACGCTGCTTTCAACAAATCGTATGACTTTTTATTGTCACTGTGAATATCACGGAATACTTTCGTGCACCATCCGGTAGGTAAAATAAGCGCCAACTGCTTCAGTTTCTTGTTAGCGTCCCAATCAAATCCCCAAGACTTGATTTCAAAAACATCATCAATGTATTGGGCAAAAGTCATAGACTTCGGATCGAACATTGGCATCTTCTGTTCACTGGACGCCGCCATTGCTGTCGTACTCCAAACGTTTCACGCACGCAAGTTCCAAGCTCCACGCTGCCACCAAATGTAAGACTTGAGAATCAAGAATAACTCCGGTTGTGAAATAGATGTATTAAATGAAAATAATGATGAAAACACAGAGTATGACAAAGTTGATATATCCGACAGACGGACACACTTGGTTGAGACGACTAACGTCCATATACTTTTATCACACGCGGTTCTTCTCAGCAATCCCGAGAACCAGTCAAAACTCACACGTGACCTCTGGTCACACTAAATACCAGATAACACAAAATACACACTTACAATATCTTCTAATATTAATAATGCACATTCAAAATAGATATGCCATTCAGGAATAGGAAAATTTTATGTACACTGCATTATGTAAATTTTCTTGTAGATTGATGAAGCAACAAGCCATTTTGAGAAGAGGAAGAAGAAGAAACTTGAAAGGACTAAATCCATGTTTAGCTATATATGGCCCTGTGATATCTCAAAAATTAAACTAGACCAAATTGAAATAAAATTGGTGTTATGTGTTAGTCTAGACCTGATACGATTTTCACATGCCAGAATTTCCCCGCCAAAACGTCTGCTTGCAAAAATATGTAAATGACAAAACCGGTATCGGGCCTGTTTTGGGGTAAAATCACAGCATTTTCGTTCTTTGGTTGTGTTTTTCAACAACAGCACACCCTCTGATCTGAAAAATGTTTTTAAAATATAAAATTGTATCAATAAAAAAAGATGTTCATAGTGAAAGATTTTAGATCAGAGGGTGTGCTGTTGATGAAAATTTAAATGTAAACAAGATGAGGAGCAATCCGGATTTACTTATTTTTTTAACAGTATTGCATGTTTTTTCACAACTTTTTGTTTTAAAAATATAAAAACACAAGAATTAAACACATTAGTTCATTGTCATTTAATTCTGACAAATAAAAAGGTACATTGTGTTGTTAATGAAACGTATATGTGTTCAATTTTAACACTAAATTTTGCGCATGCACGACATTCCATACATGCTTATTTGCATACGTAAACAAACAGAGGCTTTTACTTTGCGTGATTAATCTTAAAAATACACGAACGGAAAATCGACAAAACTTAAAGAAAATGAAGAAAAAACAACTCTGAAGGTATGTATATGAAGTTGATTGAATACGTAGATTTCTGATGAATTTTTCTTGAATCAATATTATTGTTTGCGACGTTCGTCTGCATGTCACTATTTGACAGATGAACAGATTGGCCTATGAATTGTTCAATCCGGGTGTATTTTATTCAGCCTTAAAAACTGTTTTTATATAGGCATGTAATTTAAAACATACAAGAATTGTTATTAATCTAAAACCCATAAATATTCGGGTGCCGATACTACGATACATATATCTATAACAGATGTCATGTAGGCGCAGACTGTCACTCTAACGTTATAGAAATAAAAATGTAGGACGCAATATACATGGAAAATATATATTTCTATATATATTTAGTAATTAAATCAACCTGTATGAATCATAATTATTTTCTTAGAAGGAAAAACGGCAAAATATTTGTTTTTATAAAGCTTTTTAATTGTACTGTACAATATATAACTTCACGTCATTAAAGTGTAAATGGTGTAGCGGTAGCGATCCCGAGAGCCGCCACGGCGACCCGGGATCGATCTCAGACCGGCGCTAATTTTTTTTTTTAATATTGACAATAAAAACATATTGAGTGCACCTTTTTTCAACGTGGTACTTCTTATAACCAACAAAAATTTTCATCATAATATAGCAAATTATAGTTAATCTAGAACATCATGCAATATGTGTAAATAATAATATTGATCGCATGTCTACAACAACACTTGTAACACAGCTGTAAGTCTGCAGCTACACAAAATGTTAGAATGACAGCTCCATTAAATACATTGTGGGGGGGAGGGGGTTACTGTAATTCTACAGTCTGTCAATCTGAGTTTTTCTGTATAAAAGTTAATTAATATTTGATACGTTTGCAAGTACTTGCTTACATAAATATACAAAATACATGTAAAATGATATTTTTATTGTTTACTGAAACTTAAATTTGTGTATAACTACATTTTTGTTTTGTACGGTATTTTCAGAACATAAAAATGGATGAAGATCTAGTGAAAACTGAAAGTAAAAAGATTTTCCCATGCATCCTTTGCAAAAAAAGAACAAGACCAAATGACAGAAAAAAATGTAAATCAACAGCAATTCGACGCTTTCTCAGAAAGAACTTTCTTGTTGAGGCAAATTCAAATGATATTTTGTGCAATAAGTGTAGGCATCGCTACCATGGACACCAGAGAACCTGCCACCAGAAGTCCAGTTCCCTTTCTGTGTCTCAGCCGCCACAACCAGGAGTGTGCAGTCCACCATCCATATCTTTGCCTCTCCAGAGAACACCTTCTTCACATGCTTACTGCTTTATCTGCAAGCGCCCGGGTCCTAAACTTGTTGTCGTGTCTTCAGCAGCTAGATTTTCAGCCTTTCTTCACCATGAAATTATCATCCCACCTGGAAGCAGATGTTGTCCATCCCATGTTGATGAAGGGGAGTTCAGACCTGGTGTTTTGAACAACATTCAGACATTTGAATCCTCACTTATAAACAAGTCAACAGTGCTGGAACTAATCCAAAAAATTCGAAATTATGCCCTCCAGACCTCAACAAGCAGATTTTCTTTTGAACTTTCAAGCATGAGTAACACTGACTACTTAGCATTGACTGGTATTTCTAAAGAAAACTTTGAAGACCTCCATTACTTTATTTCCACTGATATTCGAAACACACAAAACCGAGGCACAAGGATGTCACTTGGGATCTTTCTTCTGAAACTGAGATCAGGAATGTCAAATCAACTTCTGGCCTCAATTTTTGGAATTTCAAAATCTTCCCTCTGTAGAGCAGTAAAATCAGTCCGTACAGCACTCATGAAGTCATTTGTACCAAATCATCTTGGACTACAGCATACAACAAGAGAAGAAATTATAGAAAATCATACAAGACCTCTGGCACAGGAACTTTTTGGCAATTTTACAAATAAGAAAGCTATTGCTGTTTTGGATGGAACTTATATATATATTCAGAAAAGTAACAACTTCCAGTTTCAACGGAAATCATATAGTTTACATAAAGGCAGGCCCCTTGTTAAACCCATGGTTGTCACATCCACAGATGGATACTTTCTAACAGTTCTTGGACCCTACCTAGCTAGGAATAATGATGCAACCATCCTCAACCATATGCTTCATAACAACGTAGAAGATCTGAAGGGCTGGTTCCATGAAGATGATGTCTTCGTTGTAGACAGAGGCTTCCGAGATTCAGTCGAATTGCTTGAGGAGCTGGGAATAAGGGCCGAAATGCCTCGCCTGATGAGCAGAGGGCAGAAGCAGATGACAACTTTAGATGCCAATGCCTCTCGTCTGGTCACCAAGGTCAGTTGTTTTCATATTTTGATTACTAGACCTAAAACATAAAATCAATCATCATGTCAGAAAAACTTCCAATACAGTTACATTATACAATAATTCTATATATCTGTCATTATCTGAAACACAAACAAATGCTGATCCAAATCATTGATTTTATGATTTTCAACATTTTAATTTTTTTTCTATCAGTAAAGAAATATCCACTGTTAATTTTATATTAGGCACTTTTACCTTTTTTATTAGTGGTGCTTGTTCTTAACTTTACAGATTCGTTGGGTCGTTGAGGCAGCCAATGCAAGGATAAAGCGATGGAAGTACCTTGCACACGTTCTTCCAACCAATCAAGTGTCATTTATTGGTGATTATGTGCGCATCGTGTGTGCCCTCTCCAACCGATACTGCAAGCCTCTGTCCACAGGAAATGAAGATGAAGATATGGCCCTTGCATGCAAAATGAGGTATTTATCAACAAAAGTTAACTCTTTAAAGACATTTGTTGAAGAAAACTGTCTAGATAAGAAGTCTGTAAAGTGGGAAGTGGCTACTGATTCTTTGGAATTCCCCAACATTAGTGAAGATGACATTCGAAATCTGACTTGTGGAGTTTATCAACTCAAGTTGTGTCCAAGTTATATTCAGGAGTATTTGGAGGGGGATGTGGATATCTTGGTTCACAGTGAGTTCCATGGGCTTATCAGGGTCAAGCTACAGAGCCGTCATGTTTCTTCCAGACAGTATCTGCTCTGGATCCAGTTTTCCGAGTCTGAGATCACTGCATGGTATTGCAGATGTCGAGCGGGTGCCCGTGTTGTGGGAGTATGTTCCCATGTCGCCTCAGTCATCTGGTTTCTTGGTGTTGGGAGACACAACAGGGAGGCTATTTCGTCTATTCAAGACTGGTCTGAGTTTGTAACTGATGCAGCTGTCATTGACGAATCTGAGGAAAGTGATGACAGTGAGGTAGAGGAGTAACTGAGTGAGTTCATTATTCTTCTTCTTGTGATCAATCAGACTCTTTTGGTATCTTAAAAATATAAACATGCATTTATGATTTATAATATCAAATATTCATTTATCTTAAACATAATACAGATCTGGTTGCATTATTATCACACAAATGTTTTGTAATCAACAATTTGTCAATCATTACATATTATGACTTAAATTAAGAATTATATCATAATTATTTTACATACTATTAGAAAATTCTAATACAATGTCAAAAGATATTTTATTGTGCATTAATTTAAATAACTTGTTATTGTTGTCTATAAGTATATACAATCTATCTAAATCATGATGAAAGCACAAAACCCAGTTGTTATTATGCAATTTTCTTGTCAATTACAAAATCTTCACTGCAGATAAATTGTACCATGATTACATATTTTACCTACATGCATGTATAACTTGAAAACAGTGTTTGTACTAGATAGGGGGATCTCCTCTGTATATAGACTAATGTCAGTCATGACAGTGCATTTTGCACGATTTGTTCTGTTATCATGTTTGTTTAATATTGAATCATTTTGTCATCTGCTTTTTAAACTAACTGACAATGTGCCATAGCATAGAATATATTACTTAATGATTACCATATTTGTTACCCATTATTTGCTATGTTAATTTCTGTCAGTTACACATGTTGTTACATGTAAATATATTTTTATATATTTGTTGAATATATGAAATTGTTGGTTGAAAATGGTAGTTACATATGTTATGTAGAGCTTGAAAATGTTGCAAACAGAGCATAGTTATTGTTTGTTTTTTAATAGCTCTTCTTTGTTTTTGTGGTTTTGCATTGAATCTATAAATAACCTTGAACATTCTTGGTCAATGCGTCTCAGATCAGCTGATGAAATAATGAATCCATAAAATGCATGATATGTTTTAATAAATAATATATATAATAGCAATTAAACAATACTAAACCAATATATAGTGAAGTGAACTTTTTTCAGTAATGAAATGGACCAACAATTGAGACGCTGCTAGCACGCCATACTCAATGCGGCGTGTTGTACAGTACATGTGACTCGATCTAACTCTTTGTTATAAAACAATTCAAATATTTCTTATTTTATATTTCCTTACGCTACAGAGAGAATATCAAGATGTTTTATAACACTTACTTTACAAATGTGTTGATTAAATCCTTTGCATTCGTCGCTGTAAAATCCTGTTTGTCACCTGCGAAATCGTGTCACAATGGCCGACTTTATCGAAACTAAGGTGTGCCATGCGGGTTAGAAAATATGAAGGCCGTTTCTTTCTCGATTAAATTCTGGCAATGAACTTATCTTTAACTTCAATATACTGACAATTATATTCAATTTTATCGACAACAATTTAGTTAATAGTAATATGTAATTTACTTGAATAATCTTAAGACGAACATGAAACGTCATGCTTGGCGCTATAAAGTCCAACTCATTTTTCGCTATTATAGTGTCTTAAAATAAACATCGGAAATAGAATTTTTGAATTCTTAAACATGAAAAAAAAGTTACATAACGAAAGAAAAAATGTTTTAGAATATTTTTAATACAATATTAATTGCTTTTGACGTTAGGCCGATTTTGGCTAAACATGGATTTAGTCCTTTGTTCTCATCTAAAGAAAATTATCCTAAGAAGATTATTGTCATTGTTTTCTGTTAATTCTGTATGAACCAAATCGATTAAGACTTCAGTTTTCTTTTTCAATAACAGATTATATTCTCAAATTTAGATGAAAAAAGATCATAAAAGATTTCAAAATATTAAATGAAGCTGCATTGTATTTTGTATGAAAATAGCATGATATTTGCATGATATTCGCATGAAACGACAATGAAACATAAGATATACATTTTCGCATGAATATCGTGCGAAATTTTAATCGTATGATATTCGCATGAAAATTATGTCAAAATCGCATGAAGTTTTCGCATGAAATTCATGCGTGTTACTTTTCGTCTCTTTCTCATGCGAAGAATTCGCATGAACTTCATGCGAATTTCATATGAGATTCATGCGAGCCACTTTTGCCTGTGTAGTATATATTTAGTGCTGCCATACGAATGGTGTAACATCACATTTGTGAAGCATTGCATATACACCTTCTTTACTGATCTCCTGTGTTACTAAATTGTTACAGGTATGTTTGCGACTTCAACTTTTGTATAATTGCACAATATTTAGGTTGTTAGATTTCTTGCATATTGTATCTTTATGTTTTGGCACGTACTCTTTTCCCGCCATACCCAAATGTTATCATTTTACCATGTTTACGTTAAAATAATATTATCTGAAGGTTGTCATTAGTGCCATGATTGTTAAATAGCCTTAACCTGTAGAAAATGATACTGTAGTAAGCTATCCAGATTTTATCTGATAGTTTTACGTATTTTGTGATGCACGTGTGTAGTATTCCGGAATAGGCTTATTCGTAAGGTTCCGCACGTGTCCGGTTCAGTATTTAGCGACCGAAGTGAATATCCTGTTGCATTGTTTATGTCTTCGAGAATGTAAATATTATTGAAGTTAGTTACATTTTAGACGTTTAATTGACCGTTCACGTTTAACTTCAATTTGATCTTATAGTTTTTACTTAATTCTAGTCAGCATGTCAATCACAGGTTGCAGTCATTTAGGCAGGATTGTGTTTTAGAATGTTAATTGTATTGTTTTTCTTGACTTGCCATAGGGTGCAGTGATACATCTGCGGTAGTAAATGTGACAGTATGTCATATGCCATTTTATAGTCAAGTATAATTCAATGAGCAATAGTTATATGAGGTTAAACATCTGGTTCTTTATAACCTAGATCAGGTTAGGTGTAGTAGTACGTGTGCCATCTTCTTTTGTGTACAATAATAGTGCATGGAGTATGGTAGGCTCTTGATGTTTATACTACTTGTACCTTGTTTTACTAGACATTTGTAGACGGGTATTGTCTAGTCTAAATTGACTACATTTATATTATATAGTCTGGCCACATGTTCATACTTATGACGTGTACTTTACATTCGCCTTTGTTCATTGTAGGGTACTGTTGCCTTTTTGTTTTGGAATAAATATATATACCCTCGGTTACAAATACATTAATTCAAGGCAACGTAAGAAAAGATTTAAAATGTTGAAAAGCAAGAAACAAATTGAATGTTTAGAAAATGATTGTACAGACATATTCCAGTCAAATTTAATTGATTATTATTGTTGTAGACCAACAGAGTTAGAAAATATGTGTGTATTTAGATTTTGCTCTTGGTATTCAAAATGTTATGACCCTCTATCAAAACGAGAAAGGTATCAAAACAATCGTATCTATATTGCAAAATATGACTTGTGGATGCGAAAAAGTAAAAGATCATGTGTTGTACGCACACCAACTTTTCCTGTATTTACTGATGATTATTATTATATTTTTTGGTTTTATTAATCCCCCAAAGAGCAGAGGTGGAACTATTACAACCTTATGAAAATGCTAAAGATGCCTTTGTTAAAAAAAGAATGCAGATGGATAGTTCTTTGAATTTTACATATTTTTCATTTGTAGAACAGATTGAAGATGCCAAAGAAAATTAAATATGGTTGAGGAATTAACTAATGCTGAAATTGCTAATAATGATGATGGACTTATTGAATGTGAAGTGTTTTCTTATAATCAGATGGAAGAGATGTCTTTGAATGAAAACTTGACATTAAACATTTTTAAAAAGGGACAATAGGATAATTGCAATCAAGCTGATTCTGAGGACTTCCAGTTCCATGATGATTTCCATTAGCATTCTTTGCATTGCATTATGTCTTATTCCGAGTTTCAAAGTAGTACAAAAGAAGTGACATTTTCCCAAGTAAATGCTTTACGACATGTTCAAGGATTGCTCAGAGAAAAACAACTGCCATTTCAGATTTTTATAACAGGTTGGGCTGGTGTTGGAAAAACTTTTATGACAAGACTTTTGATAGCTTATATTCAATTGTATCAGGCAAAGATTTTTAATTCAAATCCTGTTATAATATGTGCTCCTACAGGAACTGCAGCAAATGACATTGGAGGAAGGACAATTCGTTCAGTATTTAAGATTCCTGTGGGAAAGTATTTACATTACAGCAGTCTTTCATCTTATGCTTTAACAATTTAAAAAAAAGAATTTCAAGATGTTCACACTGTTGTCATAGATGAAATTAGTATGGTCAGTCAAGAGTTGCTTATGTTTGTAAGTAGAAGACTGTCAGAAATAAATCAAAGTACTGAAGTACTGAAAACCGGGCTTTTTTGATAGTCATTATGCATATTGTGTAGTAAAGATTGGCAATCTCTCTCTCTCTCTCTCTCTCTCTCTCTCTCATGCTTTTAATGTCGACAAAGCGTCTGAGAGCGACTAAATTTTGTAAACGGGAATTTACAAAAATATGTCTGTTTAGTAGAAAAAAATCAACAGTGCATTGAATTTTGAAACAAGCGTATAAAATCAATCCCCCATTCCTTCGATGTGCAGCCGAATACCAATGCTTTGTGAAGTAGTTCATGGAAATTCATGCGCATTGTATATGTGCCCAAAATTCATAGTCTTGTTTTAAAAATACTTAATTAATAAGAAAAAAAACCATTAATCGCTAAACTTATTCGCAAACAAAAAAAAACCCAATAGATTTGACAAAACATGGCTCTCTGTTTAACTATTTGGTATAGCGGAAGCATTAACTTTGACGCTGTTCGGTTTTTGGTTTACTTTTAAAGTTGTGCTATTTATAGTAACATTGGCGATTTGCCTGCCTATAGCCAGGACTCTGCTTTCAGCAAAGCCCGGCTAAAAACCCAATGATAGTGTGTTTGGAGGATGTAATATAATACTTGTTGGTGATTTTTATCAGCTTAAGCCGGTTAAAGGATCATTTTGCTTTAAAAATAAATTACTTTGGCATTTGTTTCATCCAATATTCTTGACAGAAAATATTCGTCAAATTTCAGACACTTCTTATTCTGGATTATTAAATCGTATTCGGATTTTCATGGAATATCCTTAGAATGTCATAGAGAGCAGAGCGGATAAGATGCCCCTGTGCTCCACATATTCTTTTCAAATGTAGCTTTGCTTTTCAACGCGTTAAGGATTAAAGTTCATCATATATAACATGCATTAACTGGCGGATTTTGGAGATTGGTAGACAGCATAAGCTGCATTAATGACTTTAATTAAAGAGACAGTACAGCTGAAAACATATGTGTGAATAACTTCAGATTGACCCATTGTATCATTAGGAAATATGAAACTAGAACTGTCCTATTGGGACTAATACCCCCGCAAGGCTAATTTCAAATGGGACAAATAATTGAATTGTATAATAAAGGTTTGCGACACATAAATAAAAAAAAATTCTAGAATTGTTAAAAAACTCAATTACACATGTAGTTAACAAAGAAAAATTAAAATCAAAATTTTCAAAACTTCACTGTAAATACATATGTATAACAGTAATACATTTACAAATTTATGTATCTGGTGATATTTTTTTATTTCATTGTTTTAAAGAAAAACCAACAAAGTGACAATAACCCCTCCCTTTGCAGTAAATGAAAATAGCCAAGCAATGCTCTTCTGTTGATAACACTTTGAATATCTTTCTAATCAGAGTCTTGACAGATGCAATTAGTTGTTTCAAATTTTCCTCACTTTCTCCTATGGTACAATGCAACTCACTATCAGAAAATTAATCCCATAGGACTATGATTTTCTTTGATGAGCTTGTTAAATTGGATAAAATCCCAAAACATTATCGTAATTAGCATACTATGTAAAAATATGAAAAAAAGAAAATTTAATATTACAAACAATTTTAAAATTGCCTAAACACTACAATCATATCAGTAATTTTGAATTTCATTTAAATTAATGCCCTATAGGGTCACTTCATCAATTTACTTGACTAATAAATTTAAACAGCTTCTAATAATAGCTAACTTCTTTATTAATAATGATATTATTTATTTCATTATAATGATAGAAACTTTTGGTTTACATGAAGCAGTATTAAAATAACCCCAAAACCACCACCCATTTTACAGATTATCAATTTTCCCTAAACCCATGCTCCATCTAAACCATGGCTCAGATAATGGCCCCCTTGGGACAACTGAATTCAGCCACACTTGTCTTTGATGTTCTTATTAGCTCCTAAGAATTTATTAATGACAAACAAAAATTTTGCATTGTCAGTTGATAGAATACTTATAAAAAATAAATTAAGTTAAGAAATAAAGACAAAAAACCTCCATCTGGATGTATTAATATAAATATATTTTAGAGTGTTTACTATTAATTAATTAATAACCGAAAGTCTGTAAGGATTACCTCCCTTACTTTTCAACATCAGTGTATAATATATAGAATAAGGAAAATGAAAACTGTCATAAAATCATAAAATCTTGTCTGATCTTAAAAAAAATTGCAGGTGCACATCTTCAGATGGTGTTCAACATATGTACAAATTTTCAGACTGTTCCATGCAGTAGTAAAAAATTCTATAGGGGGGACAAAGTTGCGTCTACAGACAGACGGACAGACGGACAGACAGACAGACGGACAGGGTGAAACCAATATACCCCCCTAAACTTCGTTTGCGGGGGTATAATAACGTTGATTGTGACAGTTGAAGTACAAAAAATCCCTTTTACATACCTAATTAATGTAATTATGAGCTTCCGGAAATTTAAGGGTTGTACAAATCGAAATGTTTATTTGTACCACGTGGATTTTGATTGACAGTAATTGACACGGCTGAAACTACAAGATCTTCGCCCGACTACGGTCATCATGGTATACGAGGTAAAAGGGACTCTCTAAACGGAACATTTCATCACTTTCTCGATAATTTATTAATTGTTTACCAATTTCAATTCATTTTAAAATTAACAGACATAAATATGTCAAATTATCCCTCAAGGGGCCTCACTTACAAAAATGAATTTAGGTTGTAGCAACTCCTATGATAAACACGCAAAATACTTGCTTACAAAATAATAACTGTGGTTAATTAAAAACTTTGAACAATTATTACCTTATTTTCTTTGTCAATTCAGTCAAGTAAGCAGGCCTACCCGGTCTCTTACTCGCCATGCTGGTTTGTTTATAGTAAATACGCATGCGTAATGGTATAAAAAGTGGAACCCCGTAACACGTGGCGATGTATATATGTATAGGTTATACCTAATTATTAATTTTAATGAAATAATTAGATTTATTTCACGGAGAAATTTGTAATTTTCTGAAAGTTTATACATTTATGAGTAGTACAAAAATACCGAACCCGATCGGAACATTTTTTCAAGTCGTTTTTTTAATAAAATGCGCCATACTGTCTCTTTAAATATATAATCATCATCAGTTGACATGTTTACATCTTCTTGATTTGAAACCAAGAACGTTCACAATTTTACTGTAATTTTCCTAAATTCGAGCGACAATATTAGATTTTTTGTATCCCATGTGAAACTTTCATAACTGTTTAAATGATAAAGGTAGTAATACTTACATGAACTTGTCCACGAATAACAACTGAACAAGGCAAGAACGTGGCGGCGACACATTTGTAGCAAATAAAAATACATCCAGATAAAAGGTGGCAGTCGTAGATCAGTCTTTGTTGTGTAGTTGATGTTTCTTTTCTTTAATGCCATCGCAAAAATTAAACATTGTGTTATTCCACATTTGTTTAAACGATCATGACGTTTCTTTCGAAGACACGACTGTTTCACTTTCCACTATGCTTCCGGAAATCCGGTTTCACTAAATCGTTAAAAAAGCCAGGAAAACCTCAGATGTTTCGGACTAGACAAGTATATACATAGGTGGAGGGGGGTAAACAACTTTAATTAAAATAATATATACTGCTACATTGAGTTAAAAATATATGACTTCAAACTAACCATTTGTAAATATCATTTTCAAACACATTTACACCTATCAAACACAGCTGAAATTTGTTTTGGACCTATTTATAACTCACCGCAAATGCGTCCGTCATCTTTGGATTTTCCCCTATGACGTCTGCTTCTGATGGTGTCCGTAAGGGATGTGTTATTGTCGTGTATCTTTGATTTGCGCATTATTTACTCCCAGAAAATGCATCACTTGTTGTGTTTCATTTAAAATAAACTTTTATAATATTGGTTAGTTCTCTTTTTGAAGCGTAACTGTGTGAACGCAATAGTGCGTCAATGAAAACTGCTACATCCTAACGGTTCTCGGTGAAACTAATGAAAACAATGATGGTGGGCGCGGATCCCGCAGAAGACCTGAATTGCCATGTATGCAATTTTCAAACAAATAGAACTGAAATTTTTACCGGCATATACTATCTGAGAGACATAAAAATATGGTATTTCTTCAAATTGAACAACATTCTCCAGCAACAGAGGACACCGTATCTTCAGAAAAATGCCAATGTGAACTTTCCGCAGTTCTACTGTCAGAAGACGAGGGTGAATTACCGTCCGATGAGTATAGTAATTACGGAAACAATGAATCAACCAACGCTGGACATGCTAGATCATACACAATGTCAGATTCGCAAATCCAAGGAGATTAGTATCCCTTTACATTAAAGATTAAGATGTTGTGCTACATTCCGCATCTCATCCCGTGATAAGTTTAATTAAATGTGACTTTCTATATGCACATTATCCTCCTTCACATAAAGACCTGCATGCGCACACCTTATTTCATGGCTATTTGCTTTTTTGATGTATCATAAAATCAACAAACCCAATACTTTTTAACTACATCTCTTTCTGACCTCTTTCTCGCTAGATTGATCTCTCTCTCTCTCTCTCTCTCTCTCTCTCTCTCTCTCTCTCTCTCTCTCTCTCTTCGGTCCTTATATACAGAGAACGCCAAAAAACTCCAGAGAAACATAGAGAACTCTGGGATTATTTTACTTTCAATTCTTAACTTTACTTCCTACAACCAACTTTATTAACGCTCTTTATTTCTCTCTTTCTAAAAAAAAATGATTGGCAAAACTCTTCAGAATATAATAAAAAACATAAGTATAGTTGCAACGAGGTATGTTTTTTTAATTAAAAGGCAAATTTTTTGTAAATCATAACTCATATTGTTCCAGCGTGAAGAAATTGTCAAATTTCTGTTGATTATTCTGAGAGAAGCAGGTGTATCTGATGTCCCCTCTTAAACTCAAAAACCTTCAGTTTGGGAATTTGAATAAGGAGAATATGATGACAAAGGTATACATATTTAGTTTAACATTGCATGCAAAATTTATGAAATGATTAATATCAAATATACCTCTAGTAGATGATATAAAAAGTAAGAGATTGATTCTTCAACACCATTACATAATTTATGGAACCAAACATGGCATATATTTTTAATTATAGAAAGGTCATTTAATCTTTTTAATCTAAGGGAATCGATGCCGTTAATATAAGCAATATTCTTAATCACAAAAAAAGTTCAGTCTTGCATTCCGCCATATTTCAAGATTACAGTGGATGCTAAAGAAGTTAGAGATGTCTATGTTACGGATTGAAACATTAATAGTGACCGTCATCGGCGATGCGGCGCGGGTGTTCATTCGCCCTTTAAAGTCCTCGAATGATTTCACAGTGATGTGTATAAAGTAATTTGTCTGTACTTCATAAGATATGACGTCATAGTTAACTTTGACGTCACGATTTGCATTCCATTCGATCGTTCTTATGGAATGTATCGTAACGTAATAAGTGAATTTGATTGTGCATTATAAGACCGCTTCATTCCTTTACATAGACGTTGTTGTAAATACTAGTGATACTAAACTCAATATCGCCAATATGGAGTATCAAAAAATCAACAGTTTTAAAGCTTTGTATTAGGTAAATAGCTAGTTATAAACTTATGGTTTTGAGACTCCCCCTGCTACGTGTAAACTAATGAATGGTGATATGTATATGCATGTAAAAACAGCTTGGCGCAAGTGAAAGATCAATACAATCTTAGTATATTTTACGTGAAAATGGGAGAGAAAATAAGTACCAATGCGGATCTTGCTGGGGGAAACCTACCAATTGACCCGATTTTGTGTAAATCGAGCTTAAAAGGTAAAAATGTGCCTAATTTCGATGGCAGTGCGAACGGTTTTGACAATTTTTCAAATAAACGAAATATTTATATGAACCCCCAGCAAAAACTGCAAAATACATTACTTATCGAAGGATTTTTCATAAAAATATTTTTGATTCAATGTCATTATTCACTTGCGCCGATGCAATTTATATAGATTATATACCGTGTTAGGATACGCCTGTCACGTGCTTAAGAAAAATATATGACGTCCCAAAAATGCATCAAATATAGTGTTTGATATCACTGTTAATTTATGTAATAAAAGTTTAAACAAATTCGCTGGGTTAAAGTATTTTTTCGATAATTAAAATAGTATCGTTTTTAGGTATAAATTTTGCTTCGGACAGCCTTAACATAGCCGCGTAATAATAATCTCATTTTTTTTTAATTCATTGGACTTTACTAATCATCAAACAATATCATCGGGTTCATTATCCGGAAATATCTGCAAGGCTTCGGGGACCAATTCAAAAGCTATTAGTCTTGTTTACGTCTTTTCCCATGACATTAACAATCTTTTATTTTTATTTTTTTTTTTGCAGAACCATTTCAAGTGATACATCTGAGCCTGTCAACAACTCAGCATGATGTGCCTACCCATCCAACAACTCAGCATGATGTGCCTACCCATCCAACAACTCAGTATGATATGACTACCAATCCAACAACTCAGCATGATGTGCCTACCCATCCAACAACTCAGCATGATATGACTACCCATCCAACAGTGACTACCCATCCAACATCCAAAATGAAGCACACAGCTCTCTGTAAGTTATAATATTTCTGTTTTGTTATATTTGTAATTTCATCATTTCCGACATGTCGTCTTGTTATCATATGCGTTAATAACCTGTATTGTGAAAATTGCACTATAAAGTTATTTTAGTTAACCCAAAGTTTTTCACTGGTAACATTGCATTATATACAAGTCAAATTTCCAATGCCACAGGCGAGTGTTTGTATCCCGCTGTTCCTAATTCTAATTTTTTTGCCATGACAATGATTAAATATAAAGAATAAAGTAGGTGTGTGTCATGTACATTTTGGTATAAATATTATTGTAGATTCACTGGAAGAGGCCGCCAAAGAAGAAGATGCATATTTCTTTTGGAACCTCGAAATAAAAGGTTTCACAATCATTGTTATTTCAATGATAATCTATGTCTCAATAATTTTTTTTTGTCTGCATGTTGATTTTAATGAAAGATAAGAAATTTAAGATTAGACAAGTAAATTACCAACACGTTTAGAAAAAAAAATTGAAAAGAATTCTTTTAACTGATGATAATGACAGCAATATTTAATGAAGACTATAAGATTGAATACTTATGTGTGTCTGTGTATATATTATATTATATATTTTATGGTTTTGATAGGATTGCTTGCATAGATTGCTGTAACGACAATCATCATAATACTGATGATATTTAAGAGATGGCTAATGGTAGTATTGGTAAAGTGTAAATGTGGGTGCTTGGCACCAACACACACCACTACACCGCAGGCAGCACAGACAACACCCGCCGCTTCATCCCAGACAACAGAGGTAGCACTCGTCACAATACACCCCAGACAGTCCAGACAACACCAGCCACACCATTAAGTTAGTAATCTTGACCTTAATCCATTATTTACGCGAGCGAATATATACATTTATTATACCTCTGTGTATATTTTCTATGTAAAATTACAATGAATAAACATGCTATTCTATTTAACCGTGAAATAGTTTCAGTGCTATCTGCACATGGTGAATAGTGATCGAACTTTTTCATCGGCGGCATTTGATTTCCCTACTTTTTAAACTCGGAACACCTCTGACGTAATCCGATCGCTGCATTAAATTCAAAGTCCGATAACTCTAATTTGTTTATCATAAAGAAATTCTGCATCGCCGACAAATAAAGTTTTCTTTGGTATAATAAAATACCTATTTACTGACTATTCTGACTATAGCAAGTTTATTGTCCCCCTCGACAGCAAACTTGCTATCGTCCTCATAGCCAGTAAATAGGTATTTCGGTGAATAGTTTCGATGACTATTCACCATGGGCAGATAGCACAGACTATTACCCCTGGCTCCACAAAACCTTTGATAAGTTTTGAAGATGAGGAAGGTTCGGTGAGCACCCGCACCAGATCCAAAACTCGTGCAGCTAAGAGACTTAGCCTGTAATGTTCTTTGAGCAAGCCAATCTTGTGCAGCTAAGAGACTTAGTCTGTAATGTTCTTTGAGCAAACCAATCTTGTGCAGCTAAGAGACTTAGTCTGTAATGTTATTAAAGCAAGCATTTAGTTCAGTAGTGTAGATGTGTTAAGAATGTTATAATACTAGGTGTGTTATAAACAAGATTTTGTTTTGAACAAGAAGAAGAAAAAAAAAGGTTGAATAATTTTTTATTTACTCTGAATTTTTTGTTAATGAGGGTAACAAATGTATTTACTATAACAAGTATCATGTAAAAGATAAAAAAAGAATACCCATATCTTAATACATGCCGAACTTAAAATACCTATTTATGATCATGTGTTATTTTTTATGGGCTGCTTTTTATTTTTTTATTTTCAACATGAATAAGTAGGATAACAGGGTTCTTAATTTTGTATGGACTGAAAAGGGGGATAATTGATTCATACATTGGGTAATTAAATTGTTTTTCTACTGGTGCTAAAGGCATATTTTTTATATGATTAACTGAAAGTATTCTACCTTTTTTTTTTCATTATACTTTATGTACAATCAATTTTTTTTCTGTAGAAGCATGCATGCATCTTTATGTAGTAAATATTTTTGTATTTGCTATCCATTGTATCAAATTATGATACTGATTCATGAAATTATTGTTATATACCTCATCATTTACCTGCGTGTATAGCAAACTAGACATTTTATTTTATATAAGGGGAATTTAGTTTTTTTTTTTTATATATATTTGGTATTACAAGTATTATGGGGGAAAAACACAGAATACTCATATTTTAATGCATGCCAAACTCTCTCTAAGAAAAAGACGTTTTTTATGATCATGTGTTATTTTTTATGGACTGCTTTTTATTTTTTGGGGTTCTTATTTATGTATGGACTAAAGGGGGGGGGGGGGGGTAATTCATTCATTCATTGATTCATACATTGGGTAATTAAATTCTTTTTTACTAGTGCTATATGCCTATGTACAATCAACAGGTTTTTTTTTTAAGAATTTTTTTCTGTAGAAACATGCATTAGAATGTTTATGTAGTAAATATATTTGTATTTGCTATCCATTGTATGGATTCATGAGATTATTGTTATATACATATAACATCTGACCGGTCACATCCGCCGTGTGCTCTTTGTCGTAATCGGGAAAATAAAAACCGCAAATGTCCGTAGACAATTAGGTAATTAATTATGGTCTAACAATTAGTATAAAAAACGTCAGTCAGCATGCGACTCTGTGGAAGATTGTATTTGCTGACAATGTCGTTGTATCGATCATAGAACTTACGAAAAGATGACTTTAAACGAGACTGTTGATAGTCCTGTTTTATCAACTTGTTTGTCAGTAGCTTGCCCCGTCTTAGAAACTGTTCATACGAAGAGCATGCCCTTGCGTATCGAATTAACTGAGAGACAAAAACACCATATGCAGGTGATCAATATATGTATTTATGCATATGTATTTGTATTTATAGCATATGTATTTATATGTATATGTATTTATATGCATATTTATGTTCTCCTTCGTTTCACTCATCCGAACATAAAGTATTTCTATTCTAAGTATTTTACAAATAAAAACAACACAGGTATTAGAGTGAGTGAGCTATCAACCAGTTTATTCGCTGTAATATACATTTAGCACGCGACTTTACTAGCGATGAACTGGAATCAGGCCCAATAATTGTATCATTTCCAAATAGATCTACATAATACAATGTAAATTTTAATACAAATCAAATATACTGCAACGTACGCATACACATGTACCGATAAACCAAAAAAAAATCGCGTTCGAAATGGTTGATTGCTCTTCGATGACCTGTCTATACCTGATCGGTTCTATTTATACTAAAGCCAAACAACTACTTGTATAACTGCGCTTAAAGAAGTAGTCCGTAAAATACAACTTGCAGAAATTAATTTATGTTCTCCTTCGTTTCACTCATCCGAACATAAAGTATTTCTATTCTAAGTATTTTATAAATAAAAACAACACAGGTATTAGAGTGAGTGAGCTATCAACCAGTTCGACACCAAAGGTATACTAATTATGTAAATAAGAAAATAAAGATATCATAATCCAAGATTTAAAGTAACAGATAACTTTTCTTTAAGACTGTCCAAAACATATCCATCTTTTGCATTTTCTGAACGCCATCTACCGTGTACTTTAAAGAGTCTGTCTGGAACATTATTATTAGCTGATGTTGTAGCTCCCCCACTTCTCAAACTATGTAAACCATATTCTTTGAAATCAACTCCAACAGTTTTAAGAGCATCCAACAGAAGTTCTCTTGCTCTAGTATATGTCAAAGGCTTGTTTATTTTACTCAACCTGTAAACATTATCTTTCTTAAAAAATGTAACTGCTCTGAAAATAAATTCTTCAGATTGAAACACAAGACCAGCGTACGATATATATTTTTCAAGATAACTAACAGGACATAGATTATTTCCTGTTTTAGCTATAACGACTATGTTACCTTGTCAAAACACATCTGTTTTTACTTTTTTCAATTTTGATTTCAATATGTGAACCAGATTGATGAAACTTAATATCAGACATACAAGTTCGTCGTACCTCAGAAATCCAGCATAACCCAATAGTGCCATGCATACAAGTCTGGAGTGATACAAATTTTCAACCTGAGAAAACTTATCCATAATTTTCTCTAAAATTTCTGGTGTAATAGGTTTCTTCTTGACTATAGGTTTAGACCTTAATCTTTTCCCGCCTTCTAAAATTAAATTCACAAGACTGTTATCACACGGATTCTTACACAGGTTTATGAGATGAGTCCATTGAATACTATAGTATGCTGCATTAATAACCGCTGCTGAACAATTAGTCTGTATCAAATAAGATAAATAAACTGCAACTGTGGAGGGTAAAGCAGGTAAATCCTGAAAATTAAATGTTTCACACCAAGCCTTGAATTGCAGAAAATAAGTTATATACTTTTTATAGGTATTTTCAGATCTGATGTTCAGTACTATATTACCCATTCCCAATACTGTTTTCTTTAGTCTTGGATCTTGAATCTCTCTAATTTCTTTCCAATACGAGAATTTACACGCAAGCTGAAAATATAAAATAATTAATTATGTTTAAATAATGTTAAAGACATAAGTCAAAGAACCCCAAATAGAATTAACATTCATCCTTCCATACGTTTTAGTGTTTCAAGTTAACATATCATTATTATATATTATCTAATGTACCATAAAGACTAAATTATTATTATACAAATTACAATGCCCAATCAAGGCTAAAAAACAATATGCCCCATCAAGGCTGATTAAACAATATGCCCCATAAAGGCTAAATTAAACATAAAGCCCCATCAAGGCTAATCAATGTGCCCCATCAAGGCTAAATCAAACACAATGCCTCATCAAGGCTATATCAAACATAGTGCCCCATCAAGGCTAAATTAATCACGCATGTGCCCAATCAAGGCCAATCAGTCCATGTGCCCCATAAAGGCTAAACTAAACGCAATGCCCCATCAAGGCTAAATCAATCAAGTATGTGCATATGCCCCACAAGGCTAACACAATCCATATGCCCCATCAAGGCTAAATAGTGATATTGCCCCATTAAGGCATAAATTGATAAAATTATGAATAGCAATAAAGCATAAGGTTTCAGCAATCTCTACAATCAATTCGAAGTACTAATACGTTACTCTGAAATTGTGGTTTAGCAAACACACTCTCCTCATGAGACCCTTTCTGAAAAAAACATATGAGGCTTATAATATTCCACCCATTCTTTAACAAAATCTTGAAATTTTCCAGAAAATTGTTTAACCAAAATAGACCAAAATGTTGCAGTCTGCCACTTTGGAACAATAAGAGTCCCTCTTGCTTTGCACAATTTCAAATGATTAATTGCTCTTGCAATCAAATTAATCAAAATAAACTGTGTATGGAATCCAAAATCTGGAATAAAATTTTTCCAATTTATTGTTATTACAATCTGCAAATAAATCATATTCATAAGGACCCCATTTCCTATTAAACAATTGAAAAATATGATCTCCCACTGCCCAGTCATCAAAAATCTTACTGTAAGCATAGGCAATTACATTCTCATATCTTGGAATCCATTCTGTTTCTAATCTAATTTTGCTCTGCAAACAAACAGTAAATATTGACACATTTTGGTTATCAGTGTACAGCTTAACTAACCTATTACTCAACGTATCTTTAAGGCTCTCTAATGTAATTTGTACGGCTTTAAGTTTTCTCCATGTAGAACTTTGACACCTCTGGTCATGTGTCCACATGTAATGAACTAAAGAATTAAACGTTTTAACAGAGTAACCTGCTCCTGCTGTATTGCTTGCATCTGTATATAAAATCTGCTCGGGAAGATTATCACTTACAAAATGACACACTCTGGCTAGAAATCTACAATTGTTTAACCAAAACATAATTTCGTGAAGCATATTATCATTAAATAAGACATGATATTACAAATATTACCAAGGCTAAATGAAAATGAAATAATCTTCCCTGTAACTTGAGCCATTTGTCTTGCCGTAACAGAATTTTTGTTATGAGCAATAAATTTGATATCTTCTTGAAATTTTAAATATTTTTCGTCTGGAACTGTAAGAGTTCCATTGTTTGTATCCCATACAAAACCTAACCACTTAATAACATGCTTAGGTTTAAAATCGCTCTTTTCTTTGTTCACTACAAAACCTGCACAATGTAAATCTTTTCAACTTCGTTAGCAACCTTTACACAGGTAGCATAATCTTCAGCTATACCCCATCCGTCATCTAAATAAACAATACATTTGAATCCTTTACATCTCCAAAATTTGACTAATGGTCTGAGCAACTTTGTAAATAAATATGGAGCACTTGATAATCCAAAAGGTAAACATGTAAAAATAAAATATCTGGTTTTGTTTTCAAACTTCCATGAAAATCCTAGGAATTTTTTTATGTAATTTATGAATATCAACATGATGATAGCCAGACTTAAAGTCAAATTTGTACATGAATCCATTTTTCATAACCATTTGTAATGCATGCACAATACCTTCCATTTTAAATTTTCTTTTGTCAAGACATTGATTAACGTGTCTAAGGTCTAAAATCAACCTACGTTTACCTTCCGAGTTAACAGCTACAGATAAAGGATGAACAACAAAAGGTTTATCTATCTGCTCCTTTGTTTGAAAAAAAACGACATCAATCAACCCAAACTTGTTGTAAATTTATTAAGACCCGACACTCTAGACCATATTATGAGTGCACGTTATACAATGATATCGTTATTATGGATGCATAGAGTGTTTCGGCGGTTTTTAATAGAGTTATGATTTTAACTCTTAAGGCCCGCCTCATCAGGGGTCTACCTATTATTTATTTATGTTTTAAGTTTGAAGTCTTAATGTCAAAAAGTATTTATGTTACGACCCAGACAAAATTTTATTATTTTTTTCTTAATTTGACATTGAGTAAAGACAAGGTCAAGGTCAAATATAAAACAATAGTACACCTCAGTGTATTATTATTGTTCTTTGTTTAAAGTTTGAAGTCCTTCTGTCAAAGTATATTCAAGAGATGAACAATAACTTTTTTCTAAATTAACCTTGAAAAAAAAAGGTCAAGGTAAAACATTTTGGTGGGGTTTAGCTACGATATATACCATCTATCTATGATACAAGTTAAAAGTCTCTATGTTGAAGGAGTCTTGTGTTATGGTCTGTACACTGTTTTTCATAAAAAGCTTGACCTTGAAGGTCAAAATAGGTCAAGGTAAAAAATTATGGTGACGTGCACTCTTACTCAATACCATCTATGTATGTTTTATGTTTGAAGTCTTAATGTTAAAGGGTATTTAAGTTACGACCCATACAACATTTTATTATTTTTTCTTAATTTGACCTTGAGTAAAGACAAGGTTAAGGTCAAATATAAAACATTAGTACACCTCAGTGTATTATTATTGTTCTTTGTTTAAAGTTTGAAATCCTTCTGTCAAAGTATATTCAAGAGATGAACAATGACGTT
Source organism: Magallana ariakensis (assembly GCA_020458035.1). Taxonomy (NCBI): domain Eukaryota; kingdom Metazoa; phylum Mollusca; class Bivalvia; order Ostreida; family Ostreidae; genus Magallana; species Magallana ariakensis. Next base: position 9,055,034 of record CM035811.1, read on the forward strand.
CTAAATTGACCTTGAAAAAAATATTAGGTCAAGGTCAAAAATGTTGGTAGGTTTAGCTACGTTATATACCATCTATCTATGATACAAGTAAAAAATCTTTATGTTGAAGGAGTCTTGTGTTATGATCTGGACACTGTTTTTCATAAAACGCTTGACCTTGAAGGTCAGAATAGGTCAAGGTCGTGCACTCCTTCTCAATACCATCTATCTATGTTCCAAGTTTGAAATTGATAATTGAAATTCATATACTTGTAAAGAATTGTAAAAATAATATATTTTATGTAAATTTTATTTAAATTAAGATATGATAATTGACATTATTACTACAAGTAGTATTATATGGTACATGTTTCATTTAAATTTTGTTTTTTTGGTAGGTTTTCTCGTCGCATCCTTTGGTTACGAGTTGCTAGAACTTTAACAAGATTCCAGCACACCTACGGGGACTGTCATCAATCGTTAGAACGAGAAACTTAAATTATATACATGAATGACTGATTTCTGAAAGGAAATGACTTTCACGACGTAGCCGATAATATTCTAAGTGAAGTACCGGAACGTATGAACAATTGAAGACATCGTTTCGTCTCAGCAGAAAATCGGGGGGGGGGGGGGTTCGGACATTAAAGCGTTCCGATAAATAGATTTTTTTTGAATTATTTTCTTATATTGACAGTTAAAATTGATACTAGTCCTATGAACAATTAAATATATCATTTTATTATTCCATAATCGATTTTTTTTATTATTTAATTCTTCAGTGCACCTATTTTAATAGGTTTTATGTTAAATTGAATATTTTATTAGTAGTACTGGGACTGAAAATTAAGAAGTATAGTGGTTTTCGGTGTTTTTTTTCTAATAGCGCATTCTTGGTGGTAGTTTTGTTTTTGTAATTATAGTAATCATAAACTGAGGACAGTTATATTAAAGATGAAAGGGGTGGGGAGAATTATGAGTAATAAATTAATGCGTATTAGTTAAGGTGGATGTGCGGGCTTGTACATTTGAGGGTAAGAATGTAAACATTTCTTGAACTGGTTTGTTATGCCTAAAACTGGAAAAAAATGTTGCCAAAAGATATAAAAACAATTAATATGAAGTCATTAATGTCATTTTGTTTGAAAAGTTTGCATACAAGAACAGGACAAAGCATTTTCAATCACACGGATCAGTTGCTGAAATGCACAGGTACATATCTTTTTTGACGATTGAAAAATCCGAAAAAAAAATTTGAAGGGGGTTCATTTGTGTCCTCTGTACAAAAATGTGCTTGAACTCATTTACCTTATTTATACGCAAATTCTGTAAAAACAATTAGTACCATTAAATCTTCAAGCAGTTTACTACTGATATCGTCTCTTTACTTGACTCAGACTTTACGGAACACCCCACCGACCTCGAAAACTCAATAATTGCCTGACGTCATGACGTCAGGCATATCTAAGGTTTAAAAGTTACAACATCCGAAACAGTGCAGTCAACAATGGAAGCTAGCAATATCATTTTTCATTGAACAAAGATTTATCAATGCATATTAATAATGTGACGACCTTCAAATTCGCAATTGACGAAAACGTTACAATGGTTGTAACAATTAAGCAATAGTGAGCAAGTGTTTAAAGCAAAAAAGAGGTTCACTGTGCACGTGTGTAATTCGGGCTGACTATTATTAGTTAGGATGAAACTTCAATTGCGCTTGCGTAAATTGGAATTCTGGGAAGAAATGAGACAGTTCGTGTTAGAAATATTCGAAGACGTTATGAAACCGGTCAGTTTCTAGGTCAAACTGCGCATCAATGTATTGGAAGACTGTCATTGGGAATCGTCTGCAGCCACAGTCCGGAGTCCGCGTATATCTTCCCAACTCTCTTAGTGAGATTGAAAAGTAAATATATTGGAAGTAGTTTGCCACCAAACCATAAAAATCAGAGAGCTATGTCAACAAAATTACAACTATAAGTATTAAGTAGGTGTGCAGTCATACATTGCATGTACACCGCTACATGCATGTCTCGTCACCTACATGTACAGCCATAAAAATAAGGCTGCAAACTAAATGTGCACCCGCATATTATTATATTGTTCTGGAAACTATTTACCTAGTATTTTAAAAGATTGTGTATTCACTTTTGCCCTAACAGTAAAATTCCGCTGGCTGACTTTCTCAGTTAGCTTTTAAAAAAAGCTAACCTTGTCATGCTTAAAAATAGATAGCACTGTTTGAACTGTTGAAGGGGAGGGGGTGTCATCACAACAAGTTATTACCTAACGAGGCAATTAAAGGCCGGCACATTAATATGCATCGGTTGATATTATTTTTTTTTTGTTTAAAAGAAAAACAAAATTGTTGTATTGGATGTAAAAAGCAGCATTGAGCAAGTTCAATGTACACGTGTGCAATCCTACATTTGAACGGTGAATGGGGGTGGGGGGCATCGCCATTTTTTACAAGTTGTACCTAATGATTATAATATTACACGGTAGAATGTAAACTATAATTGTGTTCGGTTATCATTTTTAAACAAAATTGCCAGTTTGTATTAAAGTATTTACTAAGTATTGTTACGTTAGCTTAATATTCATTAGAGAAACGAAGCGGGCATGGTCGTTTACTGTGCTTTGAGGGATTCCATTCATTGTAAAGGGGGTGTAACTTCCGTGTTTTACTCAATGTAAATAATAAGTGCATAGTTATCGATTGATTCTTGCTAAACTAAAGTAAAATTAATATATAACAAGTAAAATTTGTTACTAAACAAATGCCAAAAAGAGTTCTATTGACTCCACAGGAATGCACCCAAAGGAGGCACAGGATTAATTCTACTCCGCGCCATATCGTCAAAATCTTAGGAGCAGTCCATAGTTTTACGCGCCACTACAGTGGAATAATTCATGATAGGAAGCTAAGCTGTATTGTGTTGGTAATTAAGTTTTAATTGCTATATTTTTATTTTGTTGGCGGCAAATAAAGTTTTACGAGAAAATTACATGTACGCAAAATATTTTAGGTTTAAAATAAATAATATGTAAAATTCATTTAAAGTATCCCCCCCACCCTTAGAGACGCGCATTTGGAAAACTGCGAGAAGAACGAACTACAAATCAAAGACAGATTAAAATTCATAGAACCAAGTTCTTGCAATGAAATAATGTTTAGTCAGGTAAGCTTTTTGGAAAGCTATTACTTGTGTCAAATTTACATCGAGGTCTAGAGTCGCCATGTTTACACATAAACAAACTGCTCCACTTAAACTTACGGCGCTGGTGACTGTGTTTAAAAGACTGTCGGAGGTTAGTGTTTAAAACTGACCGACTATTTTATGCTCGGGTTAACCAAATAATACTTTGTTGCAATTAGGTAACTTGTTCTTGAATCACCCGTTATCAAAATAAATCAATAACTGTTCTTTTCAACTGTTAAAAAAAGATAATAACAAATAATGAAATATATACACATATGCCAAATGTCATATTAAAAATAAAATAAAAATAGTCCTTAATAATAAAGCTACAAATAGCAACCACTAACCTTTTTCCACGGAAAAGCATATAGTAACTCGTACCGTAAAAATCTCAAATGAAACACTAAGTGAAGAATTGCACTTATATTAATGATGTTACATTGTATAAAATGATATTTCTCCCAAAACAAAGATGTTAGTCGTTTAGGTCTTTTCACCGTTCGACCCTACATATCTTCGGACCTTAGTAGTTCCGGTCCTTATTGGTTCCGGCTTTGATTCGATTCTGCATGTGTAATTGTTAATATATGGGAAATAAACCTACATCCAACTGTGAACCCCTTGTAAGGCCCAAGAATCGTTCAGGGGGCCAACGTTTAAAGAATAAGCAATATGTCAAAATGATTGCATGTAAGTAAAACCGTATATTATAACATTTCAGATTTTGTAAATAAATAAAATATTTTCCTTTGTAAAATTTAATACCAAATGTGGCCCCACCCTACTCCTCAAGATTTTGATTTGAACGAATTTAAATCAACATTATCTAAGGTTGATTTCACTAAAGTTACAGCTTTTCTAGGCAAATGATTTTTGAGAAGACTTTAAAAAAAATTCTCTTTACCATCGTAGTAAATTTTAAAATTTCGACTACCCCAACCCCCCAATTGAGGCCCCATCCTACCCCCGGGGGTCATGATTTCCACAACTTTAATCTACACTACCTGAGGATGCATCCATACAAGTTTCAGCTTTTCTGGCTGATTAGTTTCTGAGGAGATTTCTAAAGATTTACTCTATATATGCCCATGTAAAAAATCGCCCCCCCCATTGTGGCCCCACCCTACCACCAGGGGTCAAAATTTTCACAATTTTGAATACACACTACCTGAATATGCTTCCACATAAGTTTCAGCTTTCCTGTGATGATAATGATTAGGCAGATGGAACAGGAAATTTGTGTTTTTCTGTGTAAATCTGAAAAGAATGACATGTCTTTCTTTTTACTTCTACCTCTGCCTCAACTATCACACTTTGGACATTCTTTTATCAGTTCAGTATTCAGATCATTACTGTAATAGCTTGGTAATTTTAGAATATAACTGCCACATAATTGATGGAATTTTTAGTTGATGGGAATGAAACAAGTATATCTTTTAATCAAAGGGCGTCCTGATTTCAGTATCTAATAATATCTCTGGCTCAATGTGTTTTTTGATGAAGTCTTTCATTAGCAGTAACCTTGACCTATTGTTGAAAGAAGCAAGATTTAATGTAGTATACATCATTACATGTGTTTTGAAATAATTTTGTTCAAAACATAAATATATGAGTAATATAGTACATGAAATTTGTAAACACAAGACAAGGAATTATGTGTCATCTGTATTTCCATAAAGATTACCATATATATTTAAAAATCATAGGTAGGTAGCATTGATTTGACTATTTCTTTATAAATTCAGTCGAATACTGCATTTTAACAATTGAATAAGTGATTCATATTGAGTGGTCATCTTTTTGACTGAAACCTCTTATAAGGAGGCATTTCCCTGGTGATTTTCTAATGTGGTCTATATATTTCATTGTAAGGTAGCATTGATTTGACTATTTCTTTATAAATTCAGTCGAATACTGCATTTTAACAACAATTGAATAAGTGATTCATATCGAGTGGTCATCTTTTTGACTGAAACCTCTTATAAGGAGGCATTTCCCTGGTGATTTTCTAATGTGGTCTATATATTTCATTGTAAGGTAAAGCTAATGTCTAGTGTTAAAGGCTGTTGTGGATGACAAGACGTATGTAACGGCATACTCTGTCCCATCTGTTTAGTTCTTTCTTACTTCTGGCCTTTCCATAATGTACAATTTCTGCTGTGCAGCTTGAAACTGAAATGCAGCTACACAACTCATTTATGTCAGGGCGTTCAAGTTGAACTAAACTGAAAGTATTGTTGTTTATCAGAAAATAAATATTACATATTCCATAATGCTGCGGTTTACATTGTTGTTGGAAGTTGGGGTTAAAGTTAGAAAGATAAGTGTTTGATCATTTTATTTATTTATTGAGTGTATTGTAACATTGATCAGGCTTTGTTACATGTACATGTTCACTAAATTTCCAAATTATGTTTATAAATTGATTTGTTCTGTTCTTAGGTGAGTGAAAAAATTAATATCAATAGACTATTAAGATATGAAAAATAGTTTAGAGTGTGAAAAATTGCTATATTTGTTTTCTTCTCATCTTGATTTGCAGAAAAGTTGACAATGACCTAGAAAATTTATACTACTACTTGGTTATTATACTCCCGCTCCGAAGGTTACTGTTTTACACTTGTGTGTCTGTCTGTTCGTCCTTCTGTCTGTCTGTCCGTTACAAAATTTTTTTGTCGCATTTTCTCAGCAACTATTTATAGCAAATTGTAACACAGTATTTGTTTAGGCATGCTATTTCGTGGGATATATATCTGTACCAACCGAACTTCCTGGTAAATGACTTCTTCGTTCGTTTTTAGCATATATTTTAAAACACATTTTCGTCAAAAATTTCTCAGCAGCTATAATTGCAATTGCTTGAAATTTTAACACACTATTTGTTTAAGCATGCAGTACGTTCGGATCAATCTTTGAACCAATCGGATGCCAACTTTCTTTTAAAAGACGATATTGTTGATTTGTAGTCTAAATTTTCAAACATATTTTCGTCCAAGTTTTGAAATTTTACAGCACAAATTGTTTAGGCATGCCATATTGTGGGATATATTTTTGTAGCATCGGTCGTCAAATTCCTGTTAAATGACGACTGTGTTGATTTTTAGCCTAAATTATCAAACACATTTTTGTCAAAGATTTCTCAGCATCTATGTATTATAGAGGCTTGAAACTTTAACTCACTATTTATATAGGCATGCACTACGTTGGAATCATTTTTTGTACCAACCGAATGCCAACTTCCTGTTACATGTAAATTTCGACTTTGCTTATGTTGCATATACACATTACAACGGGGCATTATTAGTGAGCATTGGCTCACATATATTTTTTTTAGTATAAAATAGAAAAAGGAAAGTATAATTTATATAAGAAAATAAATTTCTTTAAACATATACTCATCTCATTTTTAGAAAATATAATGAAGCGATATATTTAAACTAAAGATTGGACCATCTTTTGAACTTTTGAAAAAAAAGTTTCAAATAAGCTACGGTATATTGTTTGTTTCAAGATCTAAAAAATATTAAATTTTATTTATACATATATGAGTCAATATCTTTTTGACGTACATCGAGATTTATATTTGTTATATTGACAATTCATGAGAGGTCTTAAAAATAGATAGTATGTATTATTGTAAATATAAAAATGAATGTTGAAGGGGTTAAGTTAATCTGAAATCTTTATTTTTTAGCTCACCGAGACGAAATCGGGGGGAGCTTATGCTATACCCTCGGCGTCGGCGACCAACCTGGTTAGAGTTTTTGTTGCAGGTCCTGTATCTAACTTATTACTTGTCCCATCTTCACTAAACTTACATGGAAGATGCATCTGGACCTACTCAAGGACTTGAGAGACTTGGATGCTTAATCTTGGCCATGAATTTCAGTGGCTAGAGGAGGTTAAGGTTTTTGGAGCAGGTTAAAGTTTTTGTTGCAGGTGCCCTTTGATAGCCATTTCTAAGTTACTACTGGTCCTAACTTTACCAAACTTGCATGGATGGTGCGGCTTATGATACTGATGCACCCGACAGGCTTGAATGTTGAATCTGAGGTTAAGGTTTTTAGAGCTGGTTAAAGTTTTTGAAATAGGTGCCCTCTGATGATCGTATCTAAGTTGCTACTTCACCAAACTTGCGTGCGTCGTATGATACTGTTGTACCCGACAAGCTTGAATGCTAAATCAGAGCGAAATGTTTCGGATGCTGGATGAGAGTAAGGTTTTTAGAGCTGGTTAAAGTTTTTGGAGCAGGTGCCCGCTGATGATTATATCTTAGTTATTACTGGTCCTAACTTATGATACAAATACACCCGACAGGCTTGAATGCTGAATCTGAGCCAGAGGTTTTGGATGCTGGATGAGGTTAAGGTTTAAGGAGCTGGTTAAAGTTTTTGGAGCAAGTGTCTTCTGATGATTATATCTTAGTTATTACTGGTCCTAACTTCACCAAACTTGAATGGATGCTGCGTCTTATAATACTGATGCACCTGACAGGCTTGAATGCTGAATCTGAGCCATAGTTTTTGGATGCTGGATGACGTTTGGTTTTATGAAACAGGTCACATGTTTAATAGATAATAGTGCTATTTCAAACTTGCATAGTTGATTTAACTATGATATAAATGAATCGCAGAGGTATCTTCAGATGCAGAGCCTGATTTCCATTACCAAGGATGCTAAAAGAAATCCTACGTCATTCATACTAGATTGATAGATGTGTTTGTTATTAAATAATAGACATGATTCCTATTATTTAGTATTGTATGATATGATACACTATTGTTTTATATGAAACAATATTATATCATATATTGTAAAAAACAATTATATGATATGATATTGTATCATTTTTTTGTATATTATGGTATTGTTATGGTATTGTTATCTAAACTAACATTAAATATAAAAGTAAAAGTTTGTGAATAAAAAAAGTACCAGCAGCACTATAAAACAAACATTAAACGATTTCCTCTGGTATTCGTTAAGGATGTTTTTCAATGCACTGGCGTTTAAAATATAAATGAGAAATGTTTACATCTCCAGTTCCATAAAAAAAATTGATACACACCTTAAATAAACATCGTAAATGGCTTCTTTTTCAAAATGATATATCTCTTCTAAACAAAGCCCATAAAATTAAAGAAGGGTACAATGTATGTCCAAAACATTTGAAAGATAATATCACAGAACTATACTTCACAAAATGAACGATATAAATCCACAGTATAATCCATTGTCATTAGATATCAAGAGTTCACAGCATCCAAATGGTCACAGTTTCACAATTGTCTGAAAAGTTTTTCCACATTTCGATTGTTATAGTCGCAACAGATGTGTTTCATTGAATTTCTTAGCCCTGAAACAAAAACAAAAAACAATTTTTTATACAAAACAAAAATAGTAAGATTCTGAGAGATACTTTGAGTCTTCCTGCAAGCCATAGTTTTTCTCTTACATGGGAGGCTTTCTTGGGCTCCAGTTTTGAGAATTGTGTTCGTCCAAAAAGTAACAGCAATGGGTCCGATTTCACTGTTCTGCTTATTTCATCTGAATGCATGGATTCTACAACACATGATTGGAACTCTGAAGCATTGTCTTCATCCAAGTTAACTGCACCTTGCGATAACATCTTAGCAGCTTTCATGCACTCTTTATATGGAAAGTTCTTAATTTTCGAAGGATCATGCGTATTTCGTTCGCAATCAACATTTCTTTAAATGACGCCAAAGGTCAGTTGCAACATAAAAGGTTAGACTAGCACGTCTCTAGTTACAATCTCCTTTTGTTAAATACCACCTATAATACAACAATGATCCTATTTAGATAAGGGTATCCCTTACCCTTCCCCTGTCATTTGATATGGGTGACCTCTTTACCCTCATTATTTTCTCCACTTCAGGTATCATATTACGTTTCCCGTTGTTCAGTACCCCGCGAAGGGTCGCTATTACTATTATATTTCTCAATTTAATAAGCTTTATCAATAAACATGCGCGGATCTAGAGGGGGGGGGGGGGGGTCCCGACCCCCCTGGAAAATGAAAATTTATTAAATCTACATAGTAAAATTATCGCAAATATGCCTCGGACCCCCCCCCCCCGGCAAACACTATTATAATTCGGACCTCCCCTGGAAAAATTTTCTGGATCCGCGCATTATAATTGTTGTTCAAGTAAGCAATATGTGTCCTCTTAATCTCTTGTTTAAACCAGTTACATGTAATATTAACTAATTTACATTTTTTTGTTAAAGTCTCCCCTAACAGTAAGCGTAGGGAATTGACCATCGAGTCCATGAAAGGTCCATCACGAGTTGTTTGCAAATCTGGGGAGACCATGCAGACAAATATTTGCCTGACATTGATGAAGTTGTCACAATATGCAATGTAGAAGACAGCTACCTTTAAAGAATACTATCTTTGAATTCCACTCTTCTTACTTACTTAAAGGTAAGTTCATGTCATATATTTCTTCATCTTATATTTTCAAAAATTTGAATTTGTTTCAATTATCAATGCCCACCATAGGTAAATTTACATAAACATTAATCAATCAACTTGTGAAATGAACGGTAAATTTAACCGTTTTTAAAATATTATGAGATGAAGAGATCATTAAATTATAGTGATTAAAACACACTTAATTAACATACAGCCAAGTTCTGTATTGTTTAATTTGAAGTAAAGGAGCAAAATCTTCGAATGTTAGACTATCATTCTTTGTTATAAACTATACTTTTGGCTACTATAATTTTAGAAGCAAAATGACCAGAACAAAACTTTCCGGATTTTTTTAAACTTTCGATCTCTCGAACTCTTGATCTTTCGAAGTTTAATCATTGTCTCTGAAGTTTTAGTTATCGAGATTCACTTGTATCAAGTTTAGGTTAAAGTTTCATTGTTAAAAATATATAATATCTACAAGTTTCTTTCATTTTACATTCTGAATAACCTAACAATAAAATCAAAAATTTCAATACAAAGAACCTGGGGGAATAAGCCGAGGCATATGCCCACAAGTGGCCACAACCCTATCACTAGTATGTTTCAAATGACAATCACGCATTAAGTATAATATGTGTTTTAACTTCAAATATTTTTATTCCTGTGCATATCTCCGGATAATTTGTTATGTGCGTGTACATAGAATAAAGAATTCCTATGTTTTGTCTTAAAGTCCATAATTTGTACCCCCTCAACAAAGTAACATGTTTATTTTAAAAAATAATACTAAAAATAACTTATTTAGCAGTGAACTAAAAAACTATTAAATGATTAAGTGCATGCATTTTATTCATAATAACGGATTTTTTACTTTCTTGACGTCGAATGAGTTTTTCGAATTTAAAGGGACCTGGATACGATTTCAGATGAAAATTTTATTTTTGATTTTTATGTATTAAATAGTTTACTTTTGTATTTTGAATGATTTACCAAAATTTGAATGTTAGAAGTCGTGTTACAAGCGAGATACAGAGGAAAGAAGTCGTTGTTATGTAAACAAAGCTCGAGTCTTATATTTGTTTACAAATAATTTAAAGTAAAGAAATTTCCATTTCTTTGACAAAATAACTTGTGAAAACAAGATAAACTTATTAAATGTGTTCATAAACAAGTTTATCAACAAAAAAATGCAACATTAGATTGAAACATTTACCAATTCAAGACATATGTAAACATTAACATGACTCGAAATTTGTTTACAAAACAAAGAATTTTAACCTCTGTAACTCGCTTGTAACTCGATATTTGACTTTCAAATTTTGACAGAGCATTAAAAACATCCATATTGACCATTCTAGACATTAAAAATGAAAAAAAATAAATGTTGAAAAAATTGAGCTCAAATCGTGTCCAAGTCCCTTTAAACAAAGATACAAAAAATATTTACAATACGATTCATTGGAATCGAACACCTACTTCAACATACTTATGTTCCAAGAACTCGTCGCTAACCGCTACACCACGGCATCACATGTTTTAATCCATTTAAATAACAAACTCAATTTAGTATTGCGCTAACATAATTCGGTCTTGGCCATTTGATGATTATCTTGAAAATCGATTTATAAAGGTTTTGGCAATACTGAATGCAAATGATTACATTTGCTTAATAGATGTAACAAAAGTGATATTTGTAAGGAAAAAAATAGGGTTTTTCAAATGGACTTAAGTGGGTTTCTGCCTCGGCTTGTTTCCCCACGTTCTTTAATTTACAATAAATATGACATCTTCCATTGCGCATATAAACATAACAAACCTTTTACATTTTTCTTAACATAGGAATCCCATGAAGACAACCCAAACCCAATTCAGAAGTGGAAGGCATATATTTCAGAGAGTAAGTCTTAGAGAGCTTGCTAATATAATATTTATATTTAGATTCTCATTCTGATTTACAAAACATATGGGACAGGTGGATGGATTTTATCATTTTTAGCTCACCTGAAGTGAACGCTAAAGTGAGCTTTTTTTTTTACAACTAACAGCTGATTAATGAATTATCCTAATCCTTTTGAAACAGAAACATCCTTTTCTTCTTTGACAGAGCATTAAAAACATCCATATTGACCATTCTAGACATTAAAAATGAAAAAAATAATTTTTTCACCAGCCAATATAAAAATTAATGACTTTAAAGCAGTCGGAATCAGTATTTGATAAAGAACATTATTTTAATGATATAACGTTCATCAACTCAATAACAAAATTGAAAAGTAATAGAGGGGAAAACATTGTGTTAACATTATATATATGTATGGTACTATTTTTAAAAAGTTTATGGCAAAAGCGACGTTATGCGTACATGTATACTGAGTCTGAAATTTTATTCATTGATTTTGTTCCATCTGATATAATTTATTGAATTTATTTTAGAAATAGATATCCTAAAGAGTGATACAAACTTTTTTTTGTATATGTCAATCGTCTCGTTTTCTGTCTGGTTTTATCTGCGGAGCATATTTTAATATGTGGTTGATACGATATAAGAAAAAAAATCGTTTGATTGCATAGCCTTCTTTTAAATTCGAAGATTAATTTACTTCTAAATAATTGTCAATTATTAATGTAATTGAATAACTATTTAAATACATGTATTACGTTTTTATTCTCACTATCCATATCAAAACAATTCCTACATGTAATGTTGAAAAATAAAGCCGCCGAAAAGAGAAAAATGGATTTACGTTTGTAATGATACGGATTTCAATTTTAATGTTTTAAAATTAATAAGCCATTTACATTTTCTGTATTTAAAGAGGTTCGCTCCTCAGGTTTTGGGTAGCTATTTTGGGTCACCTCTAATCTGAAAATTCTGCATCACATATTAATTCTAGTAGTATATTTATTTCTTACAATGTCAAATAAACTTTATTGAATAAAATTGTTTAAAAAAACTTTCATTTTTACAGAGTTTAGTAAGGGACTATATTTTGTGGCGGAAGGTTTTCAAGAAAGAAATGAACAATTTTCATAACTCATTAGTTTTAGAGTACTGCTACTTTAGCTTCCTAATTTTCAGCACAGACCAAACTTCTGGATAGTTTGTGTATTATGATATATTCATGATGTTCTAATAAACATATTTAAACATTATTTTAATATTTCTATCGATATATTTGGCCTTATTTAGCTTATATTTCATAGAAGTTAAGAAAAAATTAACTCCAATTTTGGCCTGAAATTAGCTTATTTCATGCTATATCTCAAATTTTTGAGATGTGACCCCTACTTGTTTTACTTTTAAATAAGACAATAAATGTATGTCTATTTGTATGCAAAGTTTTGGAAAGATGACATTACTATAATTTTTTTTATTTGCGTTATAATTTGATTACTCCAAACTTTTGTAACATCTGTTGTGTGTTCTTTATGTACTGGGCTTTGAAGCCACCAGTAGAGCAGGAATTTTTAAACTTTGACTTAGATTTTACTTTATAGTCACTACATGTATTCAACCTCATACTGTATAAAAATCATAACTAAATAATAGTTCAAACTATAAATATTTGTTTGATTTCTTCAAATTATCAATTTCCATGTCAAATTTTAGCAAAAATTTCAGGGAAATTATCATTTCTGTTTGGAGCCAAATATTTCCAAAAAATGGCATGTGACATGGGTCACGAATAAAATAAATGAACATTCTAGGTCCCCATCTTTATATCCAAGTGGTTTTCGGATGATTGACATTACTATTATTTCAGGTGCCAACCTCCTTAATATTATTATTTTTACGGAACAATTTCATATTTCCTACGACATTAATACGAGTGATATTTCTTTAAAGCAATGAATACATGTACGTGCATGTTCTGTAGCATTTTTTTTTATTTCTGTGATTCAAATATTTTTCAATAAAAATATTGCCGATTTTAAAACATCTATTTGTGAAATATCATTATTTCATATTATATCGTACCATTTTTAAACAACTCTTATCATAAAAGAAAAAATCCGAGAGAACCCGATTGAAGCAAAAATCGAAGCGTGTCCAAAGCGTGTGCAAAGCGTGTGAAAAGCGAGCAAACCGTTTCGTGTGAGAAACGTTTCGTGTAAACCGTTCAGCGTTTCGTGCAAACCGTTTAGCGTTTCGGGGAAAGCGTGTAGCGTTTCGTGTAAACCGTTCAGCGTTTCGTGTAAACCGTTTAGCGAGCGTGTGGTGTAGTAGTACGTTTCAGGGTGTATATATATATATATATATATATATAGACACACACACACACTATATTATAAATAATTTAATGATATTACGATTATATTGACGACATAAAACAGCAACGAACACAAACTTCTTGCAGCCAACAAATGGGCCGCCATTACGATTTTGTAAAAAAGAGATGGTTACGGAAACCGGCCATTTTCTGGGGGAAAAAGTGTAGGGTCAGGAAATTGGCTTAAAAATAGGGTGGGTCGGGTAACCAGAAACATACATATTTGTTTTGGCCGTCACAACATAAATATAATTGTTTATTTTTCATGTCATATCTCCAACTCTGTCCGTGTACAAGTAGTTTCATATTTTTCACCAGATTTTGTTTTGGAATCGAAGCTTTATTCTTCTCTTTACAATATAACCCTTTCGTCGTCTGAATCCACTTAAGGGTCAGCTCAAACTTAGTAATCACAAAGTCCAATTGTTAGTTTCCGTGTAGTTTATTAACAAGCGTGATCCTATTGTCAAACTTTCATCAGTTAAAACAGCCCAAATCAAAGATCTGCTCAACATTATTTTACTTGGGTATATATAACATTATACTTATGAAGAGCAGTCCTGAGTAGTTCGGCCCATCTACGATGATCATGAGTGAACATTTAGTGTTCAATTTCCAGAGTTATAGTTTATTTCTAAATAAAGCAACAAAACTGTAATAGCATTGTAATGCAGGTTTTGAGTCTCCGGTACAAAGTCTCTGAGTCCCCCACCTGGGTATGATGCATCGATTACGCATAATTCATTTATTCATACATGGCTTTAAGGTTCAAAGGATAAATAAATGGAACAAGCATTACATGGCTAGCTTGCAGTATTAGGGCCTTCATTGCAGACACAGGATCGCCAAATATGACAATTTGTTGATAACTTGTTTTTTTTTAATAATCAGTTTGGATTTTACTGTGCCCGATTTAATTAACCTCATTTATAACGAAGAGTATTGGGATACAGTCTTTTGGTATCCCGCCTTAGTACGACGCATCGCTTGCGTACAATATTAAAATGTCCTATATGAAAGAAAACATGAGTTCGTGGTTTAAAGGGTAACAAAGGTTATATAGAATAAGCAATACATGACTCAGTGTAGAGTACCAGAGCTATCGACGCAGATAAAAAATCGCCAAATTTGACACTTATTTATAAACTCTCAATTTGGATATTTGTGCCCGCATTATGCACCTGGTTTCATAACATCATATAGGAATACCAAGCATTGCTAAAATAGTCACAGAGTTCATTCTGTTAGTTATCATTAGCACAATTCATGGCGCAGTATCTAGGTATACATAAGTAACATAGTGACCAATTTGTGATACTAACAATTCAAGGTCATGGCATGGCTATCAGGTTACAACAGTTTAACTATGTACTGTTTAGATATACGTATCTTTTATTAATTATACTGTCTTTCTTGTAAAACCATTTTTGCTAGCTTCGTAACTGTAACAGTCAACTGGATTTTCATTTGCGTAGAAAATGTTCTGCCTCTTTTTGCCTCTTTTCATAAGTATGTATGATAGTACCCGCTAGTTTTGCACTTGCTAATGATTTATATCATATCCTAATTTAATAGCTCTGCTTGGAGACGAAAGATCTTGTTCAATGATGTTGTCTTGGCTTGAACATTCAAGAGCAGCTTCTGTCCCATTTACAAATTGAGAAGGTTGGAGGAAAAAAATAAGCTTTTCATCATGTCATATTGTTCACTTCAGAGTGATAAGGTCTCATAGTCTGGCTGGTATAATTCCCCATTACACGGTTTCCTCTGTTACGGTCCATCAACTGATTACCAAGGCTTATGATAAGTGTGTCTGATTGGGTCACTTGAGATACATTGTCAGGCTGCTAATATAGTGAAAACTTCTTTCACAAGTCTTGTAGTCTGGTCCGAAAGTCGTCCCTCTAACGTCTTACTCTGTTTATTGAGGGTGTTGCTAAAACGCGGAACGGAAAACGGAACGGAAAGCTGAACGGAACGGAAAACGGAAAATTTATCGCTTTTAAAGGGTATATACTGGCCAGAAACGATTTAATTTGTATCATTTATTCATATCTAGTGAATGATTATTAACATATGGCTGTCTTATTGATATTCTTACAGGTATGAATGTCTATCAAATATAGAATTGCATTCGATTTGCTTTACTGTTGAGTACAAAACGGAAAAAAATCAAATGTACACAAATTGTGAAATATTAAAGAGAAAACTAGTTACGTGTATAACTTTTAATAATTATTTTTCTTATATGGTATTGCTGACATAACAGCGTCAGCGTAACGCAGTTAGTGAAAGCGTTTCATGTGTTTTATGTATATTTTTATATTTCAAATATGATGAATATACTTAAATCAACATTGAATTTTCGGTGTTCTATACGATTTTGAATAATATAGACGATACAGTACCATTGAGATTTTAAAAAACCCTGTACGACTGATGACATTCATGATCATCTTTACGAAGTCTTGTGCATCATCTATATGCAAACATGTCCCGCTATTGTAAATATCATTTTACCCCAAAAAATAGCTTCATTTTATTGGACCAATAACGTTGTGGATTTCATGTCATGTTTTATTTTGTCTCTAATATCGGCGTTCGTTGTCTACATCTTCTACAAATAAAAAATACCTTGTACTTAGTGAAACTAGTACTTTTAGAAATGCAATTTTGTTCACGTTTGCATTACTTGACAGTTGTTTATTTCTATATACATAGAATCCAAATAGAGAACTCTAGACGTTGCCTGGTTTGATTTTGCGATTATAAATTGGGACTATAGTCAGTCGATCCCAATATATTAATATTTATGCAACACATTTGGACGATTTTTAAAAACAAAAAACACATACCTGTAAAAGATGCAATTGAAATAGATGAAACGGGAAATATCCAAGAAAACTTCATTGACACATTATCAATTTTTAATTGGAAAAATTCACAGGATCGAAAACAGATTTCTTACTGAGATTTATAATGCGAAATGATGACATCTTTTCTCCATTCGGAAGTCACTTAGAAGACCTCGCACAATTTTTCAACGTTATCATCCGGGTCTGTTGAAATGCAAAACCCCGTAGACTTCTTTATTTATAGCCGTGTATTGAAACCTGATGAGCAAGAGAGGACGTTTTAAAGTAGAAATCATGAGAATTTTTCATGCTTCTGAAAGAACATCGCTTGAACCCTGAGGTATATATAAATATTACGTTATTCAGCAAAATGTGAATCGAGGATATTTTAGGACAGAGAATAGTGGTCAATGCATGTACTATTAAATTTTAGGGAAATAATCATTCTTGAATAAATAATCACATATTGATAATCTTTCAAAAAAAAATTAAAAATTACATAAAGTATATCGTTTTTAGCATGATTAACAAATCTATCAAGTAAATAACATTAGATAAGATTTTCCGTTTTCCGTTCCGTTCCGCTTTCCGTTCCGCGTTTTAGCAACACCCGTTTATTGAGACTGGTTTGGCTTGAATATGATTCATCAGCATCATACTTTGCGCACAACTTTTGTTGCCAACGATCACGTAGGTCAAGTGTCGTCCGGCTCTTTAAAAACTCCCATGAGAAATAAAACTACGCGAAGTATACTGTTTTATTAACTGAAAATGCATGACGATCTGAAATAACACATTTTATCTGCTTCTCAAAAGTTTTACTTTGATTCTCCCGAGAACATTAGGACGCTATTTGCAATGCTTAGAATTGCATTGTGAGTCGAAATTTACTAACTCCGAAAAATTTTGTCGGATTAATGGTCAAGAAATCCATTATGATGTCACTCGATTGTTGTACAGAAGTAAAAGGGCGTTAACGCCGTTAGTATTATGTAATGGAATTTCATTGTAAATTTACATTGCTGAACATAGTTTGCTAATCGAATAAAAACAGGTCATTACTGATCTGATTAACTGACGCCAGAACAAATTCGTTGAAACAATGGGCAACTATTTTTGCAAAATCGCGCTGCAAAACTTGTGGAAGTCGACTGATAGCTCTACGGGGGCTCTTAAGCGGTTACCCGTCTACTTTCGAATTAGAATTTCTTATACGTGTGCTTTTAAATAAATATGTGCATTTCAAAAACCCTGTGAACTCTTCTCACACAAGACAATATTGACATTTTTAATTATTCTGCATGTAAAACAAATCTATGGGGCTCAGGTAACACTATCCATTCCATTGCTAAAATATCAATAAAGAAATAAATACTGATGCACAATATTTATTGTCTCACATAATAATATGGTCATAGTTTGATGTGTAACAATTACAATACTTCAATACATTAATTGCAATTTGACATCATTATTAGTTTCTGTTAGACAACATCTGTGTAGTTCTTTCAACAATCTGTTGGAATTTTCCGTGAGTACAAATTGTGCCCTATTGTTCGCAGACATAATTTTGTATTTAAAAAACTTTTAAGTGATAAAAAAATAAATCACTCGCTGTGGCCTTCAACTCAACATTCAGGTAAATCGACGACATATTTATTAACAAATGTTACTTCCATACCTATGTTGACTCGATATATTCCAGTGAACTTGAAATAAAAGTTACCACAGAGTCTGCGTCATCCGTTTCATATTTTGATATTCTACTGGAGATGGACAATCAACAAGAAAATAAAAAAAATGTTTTCTAGCCAGCATCTTTCAAGATAGAGATTTCAAAATATTTTTCATGATGTTAGGTAAATGGAACAATATTAATCTTTAACTGATATCATTGAGAGAGAAAGAGAGTGAAAGAGAAATCTGATAAATTTGAGATGGTGTGAATAAATACATGTAAATTTTTTTTCTAACCAGAGAGAGCATACTCGTCTTCGTCATTATCATCATCACCAAGTCCATCATTTCCAGCATTCAACTGATCTTGGTCTTGTTTTAGCATTGTTCCTGAAAGTAGAAATAAACCTTTTTAAAATCAGCTAGAAAATAAGTCATGAAGTCGTACTTTAATATATAAAGTTCTTTCATTTAACATTGCGATTCTCAATTTGGTCTGTACTAGTGCTCTCCATGGCATTTGTGAATCCAACGTAAACATGTGAAAAACTGTTCATCCACTCTTTCACCAATTACGCATCACCGGTAAAGCAATGAAGATGTATTGGTTGGTCACTTTGGAAAAGATTAGACGACGATTTAGTGAAGACTGTTATGGAAAAATCGTTATCTATTCCAGCACGCTTTAATCATACGTCACTGGTACTTTTCTTTGCCTATACATGATAAGCTGAGTGCATACGCTTCCCAGGATTGTGGAGAACTAGTATGGGCTCAGAGGAAAAAGACGTCCTGTGACAATCAAATTAGTTGATGCCACAATATAACATTCCTGAACCGCAGGGAAATCTGCTTCGCCATGCACTTTGGAAAAGTTTTGTTGGTCTGAAATTTCCAAATCTTGGACGTCAAAATCCACTGCATTAGCATAAACTACCACAAGATACGGGCGTCTTTAGACGGATGTCAACACACATAGATAAGGCAGTAGCTTCAGCGGCACACGGCAGAGTTTTTTTCTCTGCCTCTATATCGGTACAAAGCAAGGAAGGGAGGTGATCATCCACCCATCGCTCAGGACATAAAATGGTGACAGCCTCCTGTCAGATCGCCTCCATCCATTTAATATTTCCCAGATATTTGGCGAGTCTATACTTGCAAGCCAATAATTGACTTTCCATATGAATTGTCCTCGTCCATATACCAAAACTGCGATTTTGTGCACCTGATTACATCACGAAATTTCTTTGGATGGATCCATCCTTCTCGACATCTTTGTCCTCATCAACTTTTCTGTTTAGCCAATTCTCTCATTTGCGACTTGCATGTGAATATAAATGTGACAAGTGTCCATGCTTCTGAAAAAAAAAAAAACTCCACTACTTTCATGTTCTGATGTCATTTCTTGCAGCAATTTTAAAGGCCGGGGCCAAGGTATTACAAGCAGCCAATCAAAAAATGTTAGGGAAATTCAATTTTCTATGCAGCTTTCAGATTTGAGGCAATTTTGAAAAAAATAGCTTTTCTAGCCCATAATAAAATCTCATTTTTTGCAAAGAAGTAGTTACCTTGTTTAGGAATAAAGTCTCAATCTTATAATGGTTGAAAAAAATTATTAAAAGAGTATTTGATCTATAAAGTTCTGAAGCTGTCCAGAATTTTGAACTTCTGCTCAGTGAATGACATTGTGGGCGGTGATAACCAATGTTTTGTTTACACAGGAAGTGGCTGTGGTCATGTGCTCAGAGGAGCTTATAAACACTGTTTTCATGTATCTCTCCTTTACTTTTATTGCTAAATGGAAAAATTAAACCCTTGTTATGTATCACAATGTAGAGTGAAGAATGGTTTACTTTTTATTTCTGACTATGATATCACCCTGATGTCATTCAAAGTTTATATTTGTGTTCAATTAAATCAACGTACCTTGATATTTGAATTAAATCCATAACTACAATTCCAGATGCAAATAAGCGTTTTAATTGATATAAGAATGATAAAAAAGCACCATTACAAAATTAAGAAATATAACGGAAATGAGTGCAAGATTATTCCCACATGAGACCCATGTAAGGTTGGTCCTTCAGATTTGGAAGCCAATGTCTCCCTAAATCAACTACACATTTAGGCATAATACATGTATCTCTCCTATGGTACACATGGTTTCGTCTATGGGTGTCATGCTGCAAAATTCTTCTTTTCGCTCCTTATATATTGGATCTGCCCAAACATTTCTATGAATAAGCATAGTCCAGAATCGTTTATATTTATCTTTTCTTCGATGGGTATTTCTTCTGTGTGGCATTTCAGGTTTCTCAATCCACCACATTTGTCTGTTTGTTTAAGAGGTAATACAAGGGCGACTTAGACAATGCTGAATCTCCTCTGCTTCCTGATTTTGATCAATGATAAATTCTTCCAATTTCCTGATCATTATTCGACAGATTACTCTGGTCAGCACTCTCTTCTATGGGTACCTCTTGGAAATCCCAATCATGATGATTAAAAAGATGACGAATTGTTTCTCTTTGAGTTTCAGTGACTTGGATTGCTAAAATAGATCTCTCCTCAGTTCCCTCCATTTTGCTAGAACTTTAGCCCATACTCGGGGGTTGATTAGGGGTATGATGTTTATTTTCATGACATATTTTACTAGTAATATACAATACTAACATGCAAAAAAATAAATTACTTATGTATCTACAATATTTATCCAAAATATGTTTATATGTAATCAACCCCTGTCTTCTATCAAGTTTTTAAACAAAGATTGATTTATTCATTATCCCCCAAGAACCCCTCCTAAAACTGCTCTAAGCTTGATTATGTCACCTACAGATGAAAAATCAGGAATTTGGCGGGGAAATGCTAAATGCTGAGAGGATTGAGCCATTTCCATTAGAGGGGTGTCAATATATTAAAACAAAAATGTGTGCAATTAATTTTGACATTTGAAAATTAAAACTACAAATCAAACTATTGAAAAGACTAAGATTTGTCTCTTTTGATAAAAGAATACAAAGTTTATTTACGGTAAACAATACTGCAGTTCATAAAAGTATGACCCAGCCATTTTGCTTCAGACAATGTAATATGGAACATACACAGCAAAATGTGACACATATGTTTCACATACGTTAAACGTGTGATACGTATGTGACCTCACGTACGTTTAACGTGATTTAAGTACCACGTGTGTTTAACGTACGTTAATGAACATGTGAAACGTATGTTACACGTGTGTTTGACATACGTAATACATGCCATACGTTTAACGTATGTGGATCCAACGTACGTTTTTCAAATGTATTACATACGTATCACATGTATATTGCTTAAAATTAAAAGACTTGAATATTTTTAATTTTTCAGTTCATTCTTGATATACTTCATCTTGCAACTTGAATCACTTCAATTGATTACTCAGCTACTTCAGTGGATCTTTGGAAACATTCCATTCATTTCGATTTCCAGCTACTTGTTTAAATTAGAGTTAGAGAAAAAAGACAGTTTCGAGATTAATGATAATCATTAAAAATAATTTCATGAATTTTAGTGACACTCATAAGCCTTCAAGTACAGCAGCTCTCAATTTTACAAAAATATTTTATCAATACTTTATCCGAAACTGTTCCTTGCTACCGAAGAACAACGTTACGCGGAATTATGTTGAGTTAATAGAATCAATCACCCAGAGCGAAGAACAAAGTTACGGTGAGTTAATAGAGTTAATAGCTTAATGTGTGTTTAAATGTTTGTTATTTGAATTTAACACGCATAAATAAAGTCAAGGAAGGTTTAGAGAAATTATATTGAACTGGTCACTGTTCATTATTGAGGACACTCGGCGACCACCGAATTCGTTTTCCTTTCACTATCCTCGGATCATCAGTAGAAATTGGGTACTTGCAGCTTGCATTCAATGCACTTTGGAGCATGTACATTCACCAAATCTTTCTGCTATCAGAGTATGTGATCAAATATACCGGGCTTGTGTGATGAGTATTGTGCTAGTGTATGTAAGTGTGTACATGAAGGAGGAGGGAGATTCGATACATTAACCCATTATTATTGAAATATACAGCTAAATTTAAAATTTGTAATAAATCTTGCTAATACAATTATCAGAACATATATTTTAATTTATTTGAAAATTGTTACTCAATGCAAAAATTAAATATACTGTATGTAAACTATATTTTAAAATCAAAATGTCAATCCTAATTGAATATGCTGTGGGTTTCTCATTAAAGCCAAGGACCTTCTCCTCACTTCATAATATGTAAATTACTGTGGAATCATTTAAATTTTTTGAATGACAAAATTTTACTCATTTGTTAACAGTGGATAACTTTTCAAACAGGAAAACGACCATGAAACACAATTTGAAAATCACATTCTTGGGATATAAAATCTTATGTTGAAAACATTAAAAAATCCACAAACATTGGTTCCACAATAATTACCGATTTCACAATAGTGTTTTAATTCTAATTAAAAATTTATGTCGCGAGTGGATGCTCCGCTTAGCGGTGCTCCTGTTTTAGGATTGTACTGCAAGATTACAGTTGTAACGTATTAATTGCTAAGGATATCTGATAAACACATTGATGTAAAGAGAAATGTGGATTTCCCCGTGTGTTTATAAACACTGCTGACTCGGGCACTCTGCATGCAGAGCCCGGTATTGTCAGCAACACTGACAGTGATGTAGATAGTAGTAGGGGGGTGGTGATACTAGCACACATCAACTCCACCCACTGTACTATATAATACTACAGTGGGTGGAGTTGATGTGTCGAAGGCTCTGCATAATAATTATGCAGAGCCTTCGAGCCTTTTGGTTTACATTAGTACTATATACTATATAATACTACAGTGGGTGGAGTTGATGTGTCGAAGGCTCTGCAGGCTCTGCATAATTATGTAAAATTATGTCAAAAGGCTCGAAGCTCTGCATACTACTGTACTATATATATGTAAATTAACTCAAAAGGCTTGAAATGTCATCCGCCTACTGTACTATATAATACCTTTGCAATATGTAAATTAACTAAAAGGCTTGAAATGTCACCCGCCTACTGTACTATATAATACCTACGAAATATGTGAATTAAGTCAAAAGGCTTCAAGTGTCGATTAGCATACTGTACTATATAATGTCTACGAAGTATGTAAATTAAGTCAAAGGCTTGATTGCTCTGCATAATCAACCTCACCTATTGTAATATATAACATCTACGAAAAATGTAAATAAGGTCAAAAGGCTTAAGATCTAACTCCACCCCATATGATAATATGCAAAAGGCTTAGACTTTACTATATGTTCTTACAGATCTACCATAAAACAGAACTCCAGCTAACAGGAATCATTTAACATTTATTAGCGCAATACTAAAGAACATTAATATCAGTACATCTTTTGTATATAAAAAAAAAAAACAAAAAAAAAAAACAAAAAAAAAAACAAAATATATATAATTAACAACAATTACAAATGTACATAAAATGATTGTATAATTGCATCATAAAAATGTCTATTGCAACATGCCTCATGTATATAAAAATAACAACAAAAAATAAAATAAGAGCATTAATCACTATTAATCACAAATGTATATCAAATGATTATTTATAATGCTGGAATAAAAACATAAACTCACTATCAACTGTATCATAAACAAAAAAAAAGTTTCCATGCCTCATGTACATGTAAAAAAATAAAAATACATAAAATCACTATCAATCACAAATGTACATCAAATGATTATTTATAATACTGAAATGAAAATGAAAAAATTCAACAAAATTTTACAATATTACATAAAATGATTGTTTGCAACATTGAAACAAAAATGAAAATAAGCAAAACTAAAATACATGTATTAGCGGAACTTAAATATAATTTTGATAAGAATTCATACAATTAATAAACTACGAAAAGAAGTATTTATCAAAACATTAATTAAGCATACTAGATGATTGTGTATATATGGAAAGATATGAAGTTATAAGAACACTTTGGAAAAATGAGCAGATTAAGCATTTGAATATAGTAGTTAGTGAATATAAGGATGTAAAAAAAAAAAAAATAATAATAATAATAATTATGATACAACTGACCAAGTTTAGGTCTTTTTATAAAGCATACAAGTATAAAAGATTGAAGAACAAATCTTGCAAGAGCAATGAGCTATAACTATTAAGCATGAAGCGGAAAATATAGACACAAACGTATGAGTAAACAAGCAATGTCATCCTTCATCATTGTTTACTTATCTCACATATATTCACATTTCCATATAAACCTACTAATGTGTCAACAGAAAATTTAAATTTTGCTTAAACATTTAAAATAGTCTTAAAATTATGCACCCACAATAATAGTATAAAGAATGATATATAAATTTAAATTGTTGAGAATGTAATTTAAGTAAAGAAAGTACATTTTTGAACAAACAAACTACAATGATTCAGAAGCTGAATCAATTTCTCCGAACCCTAATCTATTTCCGTATCTGTATATTTCTAGTTCATCGTCATCATCAATATAGTGAGCCAAAATGTCTGCTTGTAAATTATGCTGTCGCCGTATATGACGTTTACAATGATGAACGATACAAAAGATGAAGATGCAAATGATGGATGTTATTAAACTTGCTGAAAAAAACAGTGGAATAGATTTGTAAAGGTTTTTTCTATCAAATAATATCAGCAATCATTTCATGTTTCCTCAACCACAAGAGGTACACTTAGCCATACATTAAGGTGACTCTATACATCATGGTTTAATATGATAAATTGTTAAAATGTGATGTTTGAAAATTGAAATATACAATTATTGTAATTGAATGCAGGGAGAATTTCAGATGAAATGACATTTAGATAAAATGTACTTACTTAACAAAAATAATATTTGGCTATAAATTTGATGCATTTTGAATTTATATTCATTCCTAGATCAAGTTCAGTTCTTTTTCCATGATCAAATTATTCATATAAAATCTAATGTGTAGAATCTCCTTAAGTACTTGACAGATTTCCATTAGTACACACTATAGTCGATGCCAAAACGTTGTGTTCTTTTTCTAGTTCTTGGGGGTAATATTTTCTGATTTATTGGCTGAGTAGACTTATTTTTCAATTTCTTTTTACTTGACTGTTTAACTTCAAATACTTTTTTCACAAAAATCTTCAGTTGAATATAAATGTGTTTGAAAATATCATATATCTCTGTTACTTTCCTCTTAATAATAATGATTTGATTGCAAATAAATGTTAGGAAGCCAGCCACACCTACAAGCAAAAAAACAGCACATATAAAGCTGTGTATTTAAAATAAAGTTCACAGATTTTCATCAAGTATTTCTTCAGTATGAAGATTTGCAGTTATCTCCCTCCACATGCTATTGTAAGTAATGCGTCTGTATAAAGCATACGCGGCTAAACTCAGGCAGGATAAAAATGCCAAAGCTGACAGGCAAATAGACACTGCTGAAATATAATGAAGACTTTCTTATGTAGCTATTTGTTTACCTAATTGTATAAAGTTAAATAAAAAACATTTAACCAGTTATCCCCCTCCACATGCTATTGTAAGTAAAGCGTCTGTATAAAGCATACACAGCTAAACTCAGGCAGGATAAAAATGCCAAACCTGATTGGTAAATACACACTGCTGAAATATAATGAAGACTTTCTTATGTAGTTACTTGATTACCTAATTGTATAAAGGTAAATAAAAAACATTTAACCCAAATATTTACTTATAATGATGGTGAAGGTCCTTCCATTAGTGAAGTCGTTCCCATTTTCACTCTACAAAGTACATAAATATATAATTATGATGATGTTTATAATCCATTCTTGATTAAATTGTATTATTCTGATTGGAAATACATCCTTTTGGTCTTTTGTAAAAGGCATATAAGTTATTTACTTTAACTTTGTAATTTATCAATTAGTATAACTTTACCATGGTTATTTGTTAAACAGAGAAATGGATTATATTCCTTTTGTTTACCTCACTGCTGCTTATGCTCTGCAGGGTGGTTGGATGGAGAATTTCAGAGGAGGAAGAAGAATGCTGTAAAAATGTAATTCAGAAATTAGTCTAACTTTACTATATCATTTTTATTTTTTAAGCAGAGAAATGGATTATATTTTCATTTTGTTTACCTCACTGTTGTCGATGCTTTGAAGAGTAGTCTGATGAGGGACCTCGGTGGAGGGAGAAACATGCTACAAAATTGTTATTTATAAATTAGTCTATTTTTACCATGTTTATTGTCTACCCAAAGAAACAACAATAAATATTTTCTTTACCTCCCTAATCTGTGTGCTCTCAAAGGTGATGGCATGGCTGGCAATGGCTGGGGAGGTAGAGGAATGCTGTAAAATAGTAATTCATAAATTAGTCTAACTTTAGCATGACTATTAGTCACTCAAAGAAATCGACATGTATTCTATTTTCATTTTTACCTTACTATTCCTTGCGCTTCCAGTTGTAGTGGGAGGGAAAGTGTCAGAGGCATGCTGTAAAAATGTAATTCAGAAATTAGTCTAACTTTACTATATCATTTTTATTTTTTAAGCAGAGAAATGGATTATATTTTCATTTTGTTTACCTCACTGTTGTCGATGCTTTGAAGAGTAGTCTGATGAGGGACCTCGGTGGAGGGAGAAACATGCTGCAAAATTGTTATGCAGATATTAATCTAACTCTATAATGTCTTTATGTATTAGTTACCAAAACATGAGAAACATGACCCCCCCCCCCCCTCCGTTTAAGAAAATACTCAAATGCTTACACATTCGGTTTTTGCCTCTCCCAAATAAAATGTCACTCCACTATCTGTAACAACATGCTGATTCAGGTCCTTACACCTTAATGGTGTAATATCAATCGCCACAACTTGTACTGAACAGTCTCGGAGATCCAAGAGTCCATCGCCGTCGAAGCGATCAAAGTAAAGGATGGGGATGTCATCAATACAGCCCCTGTACCATCCTCCACCATTCCACATGCATTTTCCAGCACTATCACAAACAGAGTCCAAAGGCTTGCCATGCATGCGAGCAAACAGCATGATGATAAGAATGAAAGAAACGCTACACATGTTCATGTTCGCCATTTTCTTTTCACTTCGGCGCGTTCGTTCGCATTTAATGAATTTCGAGCTCGATTTTATTAATGAATTTCGAGCCCGATTTTATTGTTTCAATTTAAATGAGATATAATGGGATATATATTTATTTATATATTTATTTATATAAAACAGTCCGTTTGTGTTCAATTCCATTTAATTTTACGATTTTATATATATATTTTGAACTTAATAACTTGATATGTTTTGTTTACTTCTTTATTAATAAGTTCTTAATTTGCAATCTTTTAATCTTATATTTAGCTTAAATTAAAAATTTAATGCTGAAATATTGTTTATCAGACAGTACTGTTTTCAAGGACGAGTCAATGGTCGAGAAGTTATTATATACATTAAAACTTTATTGTGTAAAAATATTTATCATATCAAATTTTCATCAGTTGTATATATAAAAAGTTCGAAGTCTGACATTACCATAATATTTCACCAACCTATGAACTCCACCTTGGTAAGTCCAAGCAAATAAGAAAATGGTTTACGTTTACATAATCTTTAAAAAAAAAAACAGAGGCAAAAGTTACGAACAACAGGGTAATTGGCAATACACATCCTTACATACGTTGAGTAATCAAAATCAAGAGTCATAAAATTTGCAAGACTAAAGCTGTTTACTTCTTTACAAGACAATAGTTGTTTGCTATATTTTGAACTTTTCAACTATAATTTATATATCATATGCTGAGTAATCAAAATCAAGAGTCACAAAATTTGCAAGACTAAAGCTGTTTACTTCTTTACAAGAAATTTTGAACTTTTCAACCTAAATTTATTATTGAAAGGGTTATTAGAGAGTGTATATATAAATGAAAAAGTTCAAACACTGACGACGCATCTAAAAGCAGTCATGGCTTCGAATGCAAGAGCGGTCTTCTCACAGCAAATTGATGATGATGGTGAAACACCTATGTTTGTCATAGAGAAAAATGATTCTCTAAGAATTAGAAAAGGACAGTACTCTATCAAGATGAGCTATTATAACCGGAAAGTTTACTTCCACATTCAAAGTAAGTTATAAACCTTATTAAATAAACCTCTGTTTTATATGGTAATTTATCCAGAAAACGTAAACTAAAATATTCATGATTTTTAAATTATTTGGTATTTTTGATACTACTCTTTGTTTTTATTTATTTATTTATTATTTTGTTATAATTTTTTAAAGTATTGATATGTTACCATGTAAAACTTTTACGTTTACCTGTTATATCATTAATATATCCATTATTAAATTAAGATTAGATTAAAGTGATTTTACGTTCCTGATGATACTTTAATGTAAAATTTTAACATTTTTCTTTTCTGTTTCTTCCTGACAGACAATGCAAAAGGAACATCGACTTCCATCCCCGAGGAGGTCATGCTAGCAATGGCAGGTTTGGGGGAAGAGATTACAGCAGTGCGAGACTTTGTAAAAAGTCTACAACCCCCGAGTCCACCAATGGTAAGTTTTCTTGAAATTTGTCTTTATGTTTAGACGATTAGATACATGTATATAACCGTTTAAATAATTCATACAGCTGATATACATGAATGTCGGATAGGTAAAATTCCACAAGTGTTATTATTTTTTTAATATAGCTCAGAATCACCCTTCCCAA
This sequence comes from Magallana ariakensis, assembly GCA_020458035.1. Lineage (NCBI taxonomy): Eukaryota > Metazoa > Mollusca > Bivalvia > Ostreida > Ostreidae > Magallana > Magallana ariakensis. The sequence continues at coordinate 9,084,229 of CM035811.1, forward strand.
AAAAAGGAAGGTAACAATTGTTGAATCAGACGATAACGAAGATGGGGGAGCTTTTTAAGATTCATGACCATCTTGGCTGTAGATAGAAATCATTTATTCAGGAAATGTGTTAATCAAGAATATTAATACTCGATCCAAGAAGCGGAAGAAGTTACCCTATTTTTAATTATTTTAACAAGATCCAATCTTTGCGGCATTCCTGCGTGGTGGAATTACAGAATGTGGCGGTCAAACTTAAGTCATCAGCAGATGTTCTTCTAGAAGGAATTGACAAAAAAATAAGTGAAGTTGAAGTAGGCGAACAACAATTAGAAATAATCAAAAATCGTATGGCCGACATTTGTTCCATCCACTCATTGCGACCTTCCTCCGTGGTGGAATTACTTAATGAGACAGTTAAACTTACGTCGTCAGCAGATGTTCTTCTGGAAGGAATCGAAAGAAAAAAGAAAGAACTTAATGCAGATAAACAACAATTAGAAATAATAACAAATCGTATGGCTGACATTTATCACTGTCTATGTGTCATGAAATGATCACCTTAAGGTAAGGTCAAAATTAAAATGTTTGTTTGCAGTTGACTATCCTACCCATTAAAATATATGCGATAAACATTTTAACCTATTATTTGTGATTCAAAAGGAAGCAGTAAAGTAATATTGTTATAAAATTGAAAACTATCCATTCATTCTAAAAATTACAGGTTGACAATTGCAAACAATTTTTTTTTAATTTTTGACCTAATGTTTTGTAGCGTACTTCCGACTTGATCGAGTATTCATTACTTTACCCATTTTATGTGCTCATATAATTGTATACTGTATTAAGATTTATCAATTAATTTGTATATTATTTTGATTTTAAATTATGGAAAACTAATTGCCAACATATTTAATCCTTTCACGATAGCAAAGTCAAAATATTAAGATATGTTAACACAGTATTGATAAATCTTAGGCAAATCATTATACGTGTATACTCTCTTGATAAAAACTCTTCCATTTTATACTTTATATATTGCCTACTGTTTTCATTTAGTAAACGTTAATGACTCTGCAACGAAAAACGTGATAATTGGAGAGCTATTGTAAACAATATCATGCTTTATTCCATTACTCATTTAAAATAAATTGTTGGAACGAAGGTTTTATGTTTATTTCAAATACAGAACACTGATTTGTATCAAACGTCTCTATCTTAATTACATGTTTACATTCATATGCTAATAAATTTAATCAAAATACATATTGTACAGTTTATTCATCGATTTGAGTTTTGGTCGCATAGTGTCCATATGAATATCCCTCAATGCCGTTAGGCTCCAACCACCATCGTTTATCGTCAAACGGTGACAGAGAAATTTTGTTGATGTTCTTTAAATACAGGTTATGATTTTCACTTCGAATAGAGTTCATTGAATGTCTATTCAATTTACTGTCCATTAGACAGTTTACGTAGTTTTGATAAGTTAATTCTTTTTTGACCACCGATTTGGAAATTCCTTTAGCTTTCTTCACTTGCGTTTTTTTCTCATCGTAAACAATGAATGAATACATTTTTGGTCGTAAACCAACAAATCCAAGAATTGGATGAGATGCCGTTTCATCTTTCATCTTTCCAACAACTTTCTTGTGTTTTTCACTGAACAGAGGATGATCTCTCGGATAGTTTGACGTGTCAAACAAATCCATATGTTTGTTTATCTCCTCGTACATGTCTTCAACTTCAAATCTACAAAATTAAATAAGGTGAATAACAATGATCGTTTGAATTAGTTAACAGACTTTATCACAAGAAATAACTATACCTACCTATAAAATAGAGAGTCAGTGTCCGTCATCAGTAACTTTGCATTTTCTCTATACTGTTTTTTGACAAAGCCGTAATGGAATTCATACATGAAAAGCTTGGAAAGATCCAATATGCTCATCCCAGTGTAGATTGGTTTGTTCAGTAAAAGCTTGACCTTTTTGTTTTTCACTCCCACAAGATCGCTATTGAAGATGGTAAAACTCTCAAAACTTGGTTTACTAACCAATCTCTGCAGTCCCTTTTTTGTATGAACTAAGTTAAAGTTCAATCTATTTCTGATATTTTCCATGGTTTTTCTGTAATGATAAACGAAAATAAACATATCTTACTGTATAGTGTCAGAAAACTATGATCATATGACAATCTGTACATAGATAATTTTGAAAATGCTTACCCAAAAACTATATTGTTGTAAGACTTGTAAAGAGAGACTTCAAATTCATTCTGAGCTTGCTGCCTCATCTTCGTGTTGTATTCTATGTAGGGTTTTAACCAGTTTTCCTGTTTAAAGCTTATTACTCTATGCATATCTTTCAGAATAAGTCCTTGTTGAAGATAGAATTGTAAGTTTCTGTAGTGAACAACGTATTTGTGCTTTGTTCGAAGTGTAGGAACAAGTTTTCTCGAGATCTCACCCTCGATTTTCTGTTTATGAAAAATTTTATACAGTTCTTGGCAGTAAGGAGATAGATCTTCAATTTTGATAGATAACGATTCCGGTGCTAATGGTAGATCATTATGTACATCATGCAAATGACTTGGATATTCAAGTGTGACCTCTAAGATATATCCATTTTTGGCATTTTTATCTACATTCATAATGTCAAGCTCTGATATTTCATTCGCACTCAGCCATTTAAAATCCCTAACAGGGAGGGACTCAATCATAGCTCCACCATATAAGTTGTTCATATCAAAATATCCAAGGTAAACATTTGGTTTGCTTGGATTATAATTCTGCTCAATATAGGGGTTGTTAGCTTCAGCGAAACGTGATGTTATCATTGCCACACCACCACGCACACCCTTTTCAATCATCAGATATTGCTCTATGTCAGTAAGTAATTCTAACTCCACACCAGTCATTTTTAAACATGCACTCCAGCACATACCAGCGAGGGTGTAATACTGTGCAGGATCTAAATCAAAACTTTTCATGGAAATATCTCTGAATCTTTCAAAAACATCCGCTAAAAGTAATACATCACAAAGTATATATAGATCATGATATTCCCCCATTGTTTGGATATTCATCTCTCTCCAAACTTCTTTCGCATGTTCATACTCTTCATCTGATATGTGACATTTGCGTATAGTATTGTAGAATTCATGTTTGGGGGGTAATTTATTGACTAAAAACTTTGAACTGTCTGTAATGAATGAGTATGGATAAATTCCCTTTCTTAATAAAAGATTTTTACAAGAATCGGAGGGTAAATGTTCATTGAATTGTTGAAAATGTTGTACACCGCTAGATTTCAAATTCTTCACCAACACATCCAAAGATGTTGTAAGAAATTGAAAAGAGTCTATAAACCTTAATTTTGAAATTGTAAAAGAGACGTATCGTTCATTAGTATTGGCGATGACATTAATACGTTTTTTCTTGAATTTTCCAAGTCGTTGCATGATAAGATGAGCGTCAAATCCTCTAAGATTGTGTAAAATAACAGGTATAAACTCTACCTGCTTAAATTGTAAATTACAATTCCGATGCGCAGCACCAAAAAAATCACCTGTAATATGATCATGATTTCTTACTTTGTCATGCTTCTTAATAAATTCCAACCCACACAGATGACAATGTGTTGCTCTTTGAAATAAATTTTCTATATTAGCGTTGATTTGCATAGGTTCTATAATATGTAACAAATTGAGAATTCTTTCCTCTTCTTCGAGTAATCGAACCATGAACGTCTCTACGATGTCCTCCCCTCGATATACAGTAGGCGGTTTAGCATATCTCTTATCAGTAGAAACTATATGATAAGCAAAGCCACAAGGTTTGAATTCAGAAATATTACTGGTGTGTGAAGAGTTTGGATCTAGGTCACATGATTGAATGGGTTTGACATATGTTTCGAAATCAGCGTAAATGACAAATGGCACACGAAGTTGTTTCGCAATATCAGTAAATTTTAATACGTCATTTTCTCCAGGCGTTGGCATCTCTATTTTCTGTAAACCGAGTGACATGCAAAAGTCAACATGTTTATTCAAAATTTCTCTCCTCACAAATCCATGCAAACAATAAGGACAATAGTGATGTGAATGGCGTGAATTCCCACCTTCTGTTCGGAAGAGAAATCGATTGAGATTTTTGATTAAGCAGTAATGGAAAATGTCTTTATTCCTTAGATAAAGCAAATCGACATGAAATTTTTTTTTTGATTTGGTAATACGCATTGGAAATATTTCCTTATCTTCATATCCAAATACATTTACGGAAATATCATTTTGGTTTTCAAATTTTGTTATCTGCTGTACCCGAACTGGATATTGGATTCCACGCATGTTTACTTTATGAGTATATGCATAGTAATGACTGACTCTCGACGGGTTTCGCTTAGCAGGATAAAGTTTTGCTAAAACTGAGTACAGGAAACATTTTTGATCTGTATTTCTTATGTTTACCAACGATTTGCTGCTTCGCAGTTCGTTTGGCTCTCTTATATAAGTTCCACCCTTTAATGGCGAGTAAACAACGTAGCATAATTCCACGTAAATTACTTTGGAAAAAATCCAGTCTGAGCCTTTCATGATGAATTCTTCTTTAGATGTAAACATCTTTTGGAAAGATTCATTGATATTGTGAAAGTTAAATTCTTCTGAGGTTAAATGTCTATAAACGATAGTGCGAAAATGAGGTAAGGCCTTTTCCACCTGACCTTCCCTTTCCCTGGTAAATTCCACTCTCGTTACAAGATACCACTTTAATCCTTTTTTTGTAGGCGAGTGTGAAACAATTAATTCTTTGATTTTATCTTTAATATTAGAATAAAACACAAGAAGATCAAATTTTTCCATTTGTCGTGGTTTAATCTTGATAGAAGTTACTTGATCATTGATTGATTGCGTGATTTCATGTTCACGGTCCTCGGACTCTTCTTCCCGTAATTCCTCAGAAGTTCCAGCTTCACTTGTTTTTTCTGATGAAGATACATTCGTTGACGTACTGGTTCTAGTTGATGATGAGGAATGATGGCTACCTCCAATTTGGACATTGGATGCAGTCCCATGATAACGACGATAGTGAGTTTTAAAATTATCCTTTCTGTTGAAATGATGATCGCAAATAGGACAAACGATTTTTTGCTGCTTTGACCTATAATGTCTGTTTAAATCTGACTTGCGTTTGTAACTTTTTTTGCAATCCGTGCAGTGGAATCTCTTATCACTTTGCTCCATGCCTATTCATTTATATTTTAACCATTTTTTTCTGTATGTTTTTCTTCGGCTTGCCGATACCTTCTGACGATTGACGATGCTTGTAGGCGTGCTGCGTACTGCTAATTTTATGACGCTGTCATCGGATTTATCTCTGTATGCTTCAGTAGTTTGTAGCGCTTCACTTTGATTAACTCCTGCTTTCCCATTAAGAGTGTCATGGTGTACCGACTCTAAAACTTCCTCTGTGTCAGCATTTTGCAAGTTATTATACGTTCTTTTATTGAAATTTTGGTCAACACTTTTATCTCCACATTCCGTATCAGGTTGTGACTTTTCTTTGTTGTATAAATCTGTTTCTAAGTTAATGTTGTTCGGGTCACTGATGCTTTTCTTCTCTTCAAAATCTCCATCTATTTTAGAAGGGTTTGTCTTGCACCGATTATTCATGATCATGCGATCCTCCAGTAATTTCTGATATTTTTCTTTCGGAACTAGAACGACCTCTTTTGCCATTGTTTAATAGATACCTATTCACTGCTGATATTAAAGTTGGTATAAGAGCTTGAATACGTATCAAGATCTGTTTTTTAACACGTTTGGCTTTTTTTCTTTCTATTAATTTTCGTAACAGTAGTTTGTGTTTTTTCAGTTTTTCTTCCTCGTCTTTAGTTAGAGAACAAACACCCTGAAGAATGTTGTATACGACTTCTATCAAAATGTCAAATTGTCCGTTGTCAATGGTGTGAAGTAATTGTAGTCGCTGACTCCTATGTGTTGATGCTAGCAATCTTAGAAAATCCAAATGGTCTTTCAGAAATGAGGGCATAATTCTACATTGGTAAGTATAATATTGTTTCCTGTTCTGGAAAAATGTTAGAAGACAGTCGGTATCTCTCTGATGTGCCAGGATAGAGTGTCACACATAAGTAAGAATATGGAAGTTCGGTCGCCTTCTTATAAGCATCCATGAAATACTTTGATTGGTTAGGAAAAATCTGACTACCTAAAGTTCTGACTTGTCGCTCATCACGTGGATTCTTAAATAGTATTATATAATGCGCATTTAAAGATATGGTTCTCATATACTTTCCGGGAGGAAAAATATTTTGCAGTAGGAATATCACAGTTATACCCATGTGATGTGAATAAGTTGTAAACAAGTTCATTAACTCTACATTATTTGTTCCTTGACCCATGACATCGTCCAATACCAGTAATATACTTCCATGTTCATTGGAAAATCTTTCTAAAATATTTTTATCTGGAATTCCCTGGTGAAAGGTAATGGAATTAACTACTGTCTCCATTTGCTCAAATAATGGCTGCCAAATTCCGAAAACATATAGTATATGCTTAATATCCGATTCAAATAGTTCCAGGTGTTTCAGCAGAGAAAATACAAATGTGGATTTTCCTGCATGTGATTGCCCTGTCACAATTATGTTGCTGTTAGCTTTAAATTTAGTCACGATTTCATGTTCATTATCAGCCATCCTTCAAAGAAATCCAGTAATGAAATGAATACGAAGAAGGAAAATGCTCTGTATTTATTTATTAAAAAGTGTGTATATGTATATATCATACATGATTTGTTAAGCATAATGAAAATGTGCGAGTAATAAATTTAAGTACAAATGCATCATTGATTTCACAAACAGGTGATAAGAAATTCAAAAACTCTTGAAAAGAAACATCTCGAACTCTAAGGAAAAGATACAAAATAGAATAATGTCCACATACTAAAGAATTGGAACATTGAATGTCGATATGATTAACGTATATTTTGTCATTTACTAGTATTTTATGAAATTCAATAAGACTTTTATCACTCAGGTTTCCTAGACTGTCAAATATTTCCACATTATTCCCATCATTGTAAACAGCTAACCAATGTTCTCCCTCATGACCGGATGGCTTTGTATTTACTATTAATCCTCTTTGTGCTTCTAACTTCTGTATTTTATCCGCTGAATAAACACCAATTATCGTGTCTTTCATCAGTGGATCACATGCTATCATACATTTTAGTTGCACACTGCTGAGAGCCGACATCACTTCACGAGGTTATTATATCTCTGGCTTGGTTAATTTCGAAAAGAGCGGTGTATTGCCCCCACACAATAGCCGTTACTGTCTCTGGTAGAGCTACTCCAAACTGTGCCTCTAGACGTACATTACCCTGTTTAAGTAATGTTAAATACTCTCCTTGTTCGAACGTAGGCTCTAAATCAAAACAGAATATTACATTACCACCCTCTGCAAATTGTTTTCTATTTATAGCATTTCCTCCATCAAAGAGCCATTTTCCCGCATTGTCAAATAAATTCACGAAGGCTGAGACTATGCTATCTCCATTGACGCTGTCAAATGTAAGCTTTATGGGTGTATTACCTACTGGAATTCCATCGCTATACAAAGCGATTTGGTTTATGTTGTAGTGTTGAAAATTGAATGGATTTTTGGTAAAATCTCCTGCCACTGCTTGTGAGGATACAAAAGCAACATAGAGTCTGTCTGGTCTGGTACCTGAAAACATATTTTCGATGGAGATGTTCAGCAGCCCCTTCGCAAGACTATACATTTTCACTGTGCTTTTTTTGAATGGATATTTGGCTGTGGTGGTTTCCAACATCTTGGCATGACTAAGTATCACAGCTGGATTAATTTTGCATTTACAAACTCGTAAAATAACTTCCACTAACTTAATAATGTAATTTTTTCCCGTCAGCGCTATTCGAAAGAAGACAAAATTCAGGTCTCGTGCGGTAGAATTTGAGGGAGATACCAACTTGATTTAAAATATATCTATCCATCTGAAATAGTTCATGCATGATTGGTCCTTCCAGGTCGAGGGTCTTGCTTCCCTTGATAAGCAGGGCTCGTTTTAACAATCCTCCATTTTTTCCTGTTTTGGCATTGACGTCATCAAATTCACCCGAGTTATCACTCTCCCATAATTGTGAAGTCAGCTGAGAAGATTTTGCATCACCCCCATAA